>JAJMGB010000002.1:293432-975166 GCA_030568535.1 Suhomyces anneliseae | reverse complement strand
GACAACCAGTAGAAGTTAGATTATACTCCTGCTAATGACATTTACTCAGTATAGAATGAGTAACATTTACTAATTTATAATACCCTAATTAATAATTTGCTAATTTATTTTAACAATTGCATCTGTAGTAACGGTAAACCAAAGTTGGGAAGTTGATTTAGGATATTTGATCATGTTACGGTGTAATGTGAGCATTCTTCTTACGTTTATATTAGAATCATTCAAAATCTTGTAAGTGGCTCTATTGTGACCCTTGACAGATTGGTTTTAGTAAAGCATGGTCAAATTCATCCAATTCATATTCATAAATATCACCCAATTTGTACATAGTCTTAAGATCAGTAGGATGGATTTCCAAACATTATTCATAGTATTCAATGACACCAGGAATGTTATTTCTATACAACCTTGCTAAAATTAAGTCTATGTAGTTCTTGTGTATGATATAATAATAAGTTCTAGTATTATTAAATAAAGGTCATTACTTGAGTTTCAAATCTGAATAAAACGATTCAGGGTTAGATTGTTTATGAGATTGAAACTTTTAGGAAGAGGTACATAAAACCATCTGGAATTAAATTGACTATTGTGAATGATAGTGAAACTATACCATATATTCGAGATTTCATCTCGCAATAAAACACCCTTTTTTGTTGTGTATACTCTACAATAAATGAGGCGGAACTAAGGATTCTACTTTGTTGGTTTATTATACGAGTTTCTAGACTTTATGGTTTGAAGTATGGAATGGAAACATTGACATCAATAAAATACCTTCTAGATGAAATTCTAAATACTATTAATGTTACATTTGACTGCAAACTTCTCGTAATACGACAAGTATGGAATAGTGTGACGGTTATGACCGTTATGACATAACCGGTTTTGCTTATTTCCGCTCATCGCTTCGCTCCATAAATTCTTATTCTGAAAGGGGTAACTGTTTCTGTTGCTACGCGATACCTAAATGAAAAGTGACAGACTTGACTTGAAGGTAAAAAATTCCGTGTATTCGCCCTTTTAGACATTTTAAACTCATCTTCATTATTTCTTTTTTTTTTCTGTACCCACCAAGGAGTCAAGATAGTATTAGAGTATGTTGATTTACTATAATTTTAGATAAGCCTCAGATTAAAACGTTGGAAGTGCCAAGAACTGTCAAAAAATGGGGATGGTTATGATGAGCTTAAGCGGTCATCAACTACGAGGTGCTAATAACGGTGAACATGCTTGAGGAAGAATGTAACACCGTTTACTCATATAGCACGTAAATCAAGTCGCAGGTGACAAACCAACAGATTATGCACCATTTATTCAAGGGCTTTACAGACTAATATGGACCCAACAATACTTTTAATAAAAACGATGTTGATTAACTAAATTAAGACGTGGGGGAAGTGGGGACTGTAAATCAATATCGAGATCGAACGTTGGGGGATTTTCAAGAAGAAAAATGTTTCAAAAATCCTTGGTACCTGATCTCATCGATTTACAGTATATAGTATACTTTTCATAAGCCTCTATATATTTGGATACTAGGTTTTACTTCCCCCACTTTCAATTTCAAACGTGGCTATGGCTTTCAACAGTTAATTAAATTCATTTGGGACCAATTAAAGTCCCCACTTTACGTTTGATGCCCCTGGTCAATATTATGTATCAACATTCCCTTGCAATAGAGAAGACTGCATTCACGACAAATATTTTTTTTTTGTATATATCAGTTGCCACTTAGTTAGTAGTTTATTGCCACCTAAACTAAAAGGTCACTACAAAATCGATTATACTTGACAATAAACCATAGGTTAATATGTAAAAGGTAGAAGTCATGCGATAAGAAGCATCACCAGTAGCGTTGTTGCGTGAGGCTTTAACAATATAATTAAAAATTTGAATTATCGCCTATGTATAGTTGACATCAAATAATTTTTATGAAGCCATGTATATACAACAAGCATTCAAAATTTAGAATTTACATTACATGGTACCGCCTCTTGTTGCCTTATGAGGTCTCGGAAAACTAGTAAAATGACCAGTTTGTGTTCAAAACTACATTATCGCAATACGAACTTTAGTATGCATGGTCCAATCCGTCATCAGTCAAAACTTCGAATTCGAGGCAAATAAAGACGTTTTTCATCATCTAACCCTTGCATATCCGTTATATCATCACTTCGATAAGGTTCACTATTGGTCAAGACGGAATCTAATATACACAAATTTTCTAATTTTCTACTCTATTAAATTAAAAATGGATGACAGAGTAAAAGAAAAAGTTTTTTTTTTTGTTTTGACTACTAATATTTTTTTAATTATTCCCAATTATTCTCGGTTGTTAAGTTCCTTAAGTACCGAATAAGTCAAAATCAGAAAAAAAAAAGCCGACGTGCAGCCGGCATTTAACATCCATAAGTTCCGAGAATCCACTTTACCGATGGTTACAAATGCCGGTTTTTCAACCTGTTTATACTTGCTATTCTTTTTATGTAGGGCTCTTCTCGTAACAACAAACCCTTTATGTAGATTGGGGTAACACCCCCACTTTGATGAAACCTGTGTAAAAAAAGGTTGAGTAGAAAATAAATTGACCAAGAGTCAAATAAAAAAAATATGAAAAAGAAAAAAACTCTGTTCTAAATTCCGTTCCGGGACCTTAACCCTGTTTTCGTAGATCTGGTCGTGCCCCTGGCCCATTTCTCACAATTCGTTTATATTCATATATATGTATATGAGGAGCTAGCCTTTTAGAACCTTTTTGATCGTAAGGGTAAATGTCATCGTCTTCTGCTATCAAAAAACCGGACCCCAGGAAGACCAGGTTAAAGGTCCCTTCGTCGTGCAGTGTATGTCGAAAGAGAAAGATCAAATGTGACAAGAAAAGACCTCACTGTACTCATTGTGTTGAACATCATGTAACTCATTTATGTCAATATGAAGTTAAACCTTGGTCCCAAGAAAGTCAAACTATTAATGAGAAGTTAGCTCTTGAAATAGAGCGTTTGAATGGTCTTGTTAGAACCATGGAAAACACCATCGACCAAAAAGATCTCGAGTTAAAGAAAGCAAAATCCACCTATATTACCAACCCAGTTATAACTCCTCAATCACTGGAAGGGCAAAGTCTGCCAGCTACTCCTAAGCTTCATCTTAGTGAAAGAATCAAGTATTCTACTATCAAGAACCAACGTATTCTTCAGTTTGGTCCAACATCCTATGTGTTTTACCTTCTTAATGATCCTACTTCTGCTCCAATTTACCAAGATTATTTTAAAGCTCAAGTTAATAAGTTCCAAACCATGACCAACTCCCTTGAAGTAGTAGAAGAAGTTCAAGAATCCCCTTCTGCTGCCGCAGATAGCTGTACTAGATCCGTTGAAACCGTTGGTGAAGGTTTCCCAACTCTTCCACCATTGCATATTATGAAAGCATTAATTGATAGATTTTTTGAAGTAGGGTACAAATTCGCTCCTTTTTTGGACGAAAAGAATTTTATGAATGAAATCAGTGTTATTTTCAAATCTAAGAATGAATTAACTGAAGAAGATATGCAAAATAAAAGATTTACTTGTGTGATTTTATTAGTCATGCTTCGTTTTTCTTTCTTAAGTCTTCCATTCCAACTTTATCACGAAAAGTTATTAAAAGGTCCAGAATATGATTTAGTACATCAAATTATTGAATCTGATACTACTATTCCTTCAACCTATACTGAATACGCCACTCGTATTATCTTAAGTCCTCCTTTAATTCAAAAACTCGATTTCAGAAGCTTGCAGGCAGTCCTTATGTTACTTGTTTACCGAATTTACTGTCCAGAAGACGACGACTCTCGTCTTGATATACCTGTATTATTAGGAATAGGTACTCAAATTGCAAGACTGCTTTCCCTTAACTTAGACCCTTCCAAATTCCCAATGCTTTCTTATAAGAGCAATGATATTCATTTATGGAGAAAAACTTGGTCATCCTTGTTATACATCGATTCTATCCATGCATTTAACCTGGGACTGTATCCTTTGATTAGTGATGCTGAAATTGAAACTCGTGTTCCATTTGAAGAATTCCAAAAAGAGCTGTTATGGTTACCAAATTCTGAAATTATGTTGAAACATTATTTCGAAATTCAGCTGAAAATCACTAAGCTTTTAAGAAATCTGCAGGTATCTTCAATGTTAAAGGTACTGAAATCGATAGAATCAAAGTTGATCATTTAATCTCCGAGTTCGGTGCTCTCGGATATGAAATTGTTCAATTGGATAACCAAAGTGTATTACAAAAACCAATTATTCAACCTCAACAAGCACAAATGTACATCTTCCACAGAATTGTTCTTGAAAACTTATTTATTCTTAACTATATGTCATACATGATGGGTGACCAAAGTTATAAATACCAATACTTATCTAAAGCTTTGGAATATGGTATCAGAATTTTCAAAGATGGTTATGCATTTGCACAAAATGCTGGATCAGTGGTTTCACCATCACATGAAATTCTCATTGCTACAAGAATCTGGATTCCACTTACTACTGTTGTTATTACTTTCAGTTCAATTTTGAATAAAGCAATCAATGGAGAAATCTCCCTTTATGAAGCATGTCAAACTTTTAACTCTCCTGATTCTGATGAATTAAGACGTTGGATTCGTGTTGAAAAACAAGAAATTGCAACTGTCAAAAATATCTTGGTTAAGCTTGAAGAATTCTATGATTTGGCCATTTACCATTCAGCTAAGTACTTCAATTGTTACAGATTATGTTTTACTTTAAAGATCATTTTGGATCATTTCAAGAAGAATTACAGAAATATTTTCGAAGCCCCTATGATTAGTCCTGCTGAAACTTCTAAAATTCCAAGCAGGATGGATGCCTACTGGAATGATGAAAATGATGTTGGTGGATTTAATTTTGATTTCGAAGGATTTTTAACCCAAATGGACTTTGGTATGGATCCAATTATGAAGTTTGAGGTTTAAAATTAATTTACAAGAAACAATTAAATATGGTCTTGATTATCCATATTTTATCCACTTCATTAATTCACGACGTGGAAATGATTATTACGATTACATGGAACGGAAAGGAATAAGGGATTACGTAGAGAATATAGCTTTAATAAAATTGCTCAAAAAAAAAAAGAAAAACAATTGTTTACAATGTAGAAAGTTAAACCTATCGTACAATTTAGACTTGATGCCTAAAATGAAATGTTTTGGGGTAGTGTGGAATTTTTACCAATAACGTATACGTGCAGATCATTATTTCTGCAAAATAAGATTTAATTGATAGGAACGGTAAAAAGAAACCAGCTCCATATTGGCTCTCGGCTAGATAAACCAATAAAAGGGGGGCATATTAATGCATGGTTGTTTTTTAAAACACCAAGACTCGCCATGTTGGTTCTGCCGCACCATGTATGTTCTGATTCCACAACTAGCATCAAGTTGCATAAGAGTTCGTCAAAGGGTTCACTACAAAGAGATAGCTTGGCTAATTTCGCAGCCTATTAAAATACTTTCAAAGACTCGGTAGAACCGATCTAACAGTTGATGATCTTCACGCCTAATTTGAAAGTGGTATGATTGGAAACCATTCAAGTTTACGGCTAGCCCGGAATCTATTATTTTTGAAAGGTTAGTAGATCTCAAATTGCAGGAAAAACCGTCGATCTTTCAAAAAAGGTGCATAACCATTTAGGCATTGAGACATTTTAGGGCAATTGTGTACAGTACCAAGTTGATTAAATGTTAACCAACTATATACACTACGCTTCAGCCCCCCACCCTTCACCCTTATTGAAAGTGCTCCCTGATTGCTATTGCTACGAAAGGATTGAGGCAGGCTTTGTAGTTAATTAAAATGAGCCCGAAATAAGAAAGTTTGACTAAAATTATTTCATATTAGAAATTGTTAGCGTAAATTTAATAATTGATAATCAATTGATATTCAATCACAAATTCTATTAACAAACCATTGGCTGAAAAAATATGGGTGAGCCTATTCGTGATGGAAAGGGTGCAAATATAATTGGCCCTCGTAATCCTGAAAGGGAAAGACAAGGACCCGATATTATCCGCCCCCCTGTGACAGATGGTGGTAGTGTTGCCAATATGAAATGGAGTTTTGCAGACTCTCATATCAAGATTGAAGAAGGGGGATGGGCAAGACAGACCACAATCAGAGAATTACCTACTTCGGTGCAGATGGCAGGAGTAAATATGCGGTTAGAAGAGGGGGTGATTCGTGAGCTTCATTGGCACAAAGAGGCCGAGTGGGGGTACGTACTTGAAGGATCTTGTCGAATTACTGTATTGGACCTTGAAGGCGGAGCTTATGAAGACGATCTCTCTAAAGGTGATATTTGGTACTTCCCTTCTGGTAGACCTCATTCCATTCAGGGAACACATACTGGAGGTACGGAATTTTTATTAATTTTTGATGATGGCCATTTTGACGAAGACTCTACATTTCTTTTGACGGAATGGCTTGCACATACTCCAAAAGAAGTGATTGCAAAAAATTTTAATCTTTTTCCTAAGCTCTTCGATTCTTTGTCAAAACATGAAAAATATATTTTTCAAGGTAAAGTTCCTGATTACACTAAACCAGGTATTTCTCCAGATGCCCATAAATCGAAATATAGATTTACCCATAAACTTTTGGAACAAGAACCTTTGAAATCCCCTGGTGGTGAAGTCAGAATAGTTGATTCCAAAAATTTTCCTATTTCAAAGACTATTGCAGTAGCTCATGTAATTATTCAGCCTGGTGCTGTACGTGAATTACATTGGCATCCAAATGCTGACGAATGGGATTATTTTATTAGAGGAAAATGTAGAATTACCACTTTTTCTCCTCCTAGTTCATCAAGAACTTTCGACTACCAAGCAGGTGATGTAGGTATTGTCCCTGCTAATCTGGGCCATTATGTTGAGAATATTGGAGATGAACCAGTTGAAATGCTTGAAGCTTTTAGAGCTCCCACATTCCAAGACTTTTCTCTTGACCAATGGTTAAAGGGTAGTCCTCCTCAAATGGTTAAAGAACATTTAAATTTGAAGGGAGAAGATGGTGAAAAGTTTATCAAATCACTTCATGCTGATAAAATACCTATTAGAAAGGGCTCCAAGTTTTGAATAATTCCAAAGGAGGGAATTCTTAGCCTTTTAATATGGTTTTGGTGACAAATTTTAAGTATATGAATGCAACGCTCACAAGAAAATAATAAGTAGATGTAAGAATTTAATTGCTGTAACGTTGCATTAAATCAGCGCATAGCATTGCAAAACCTACAATTCATAAAAAAATGTTGATTTTAGTATATTATTATTATTAGCATTAAAAATTAAAAGTACCACAAGGTAGTAGAATTGGTGTTAAGGTTAGTATTGTTTCGAGTGTTATTATTTAGTCTCTGGTCAACTTAGTAATAATCTCTTCATGTTGTGGATAAAGATCAAGTAATTCTTGTCTCTTGAAAAGCTTAAATTCTCTAAAATCAAAACCTGGAGAAACCATACAACTGACTAAACCGTAACCTTCCTTAACACTAGAACCGAAGATGACCCCACCTGGGACCTCGAATTGTAACATCTCTCCCTTGCTTGTGTCCTTACCAAGTACAACTTCCTTATAGGTTCCATCAGGGTAAATACAGTGCACACGGAAGGATTCACCCTCATGGTAGTACCATACTTCGTTAGAGTGTAATCTGTGGAAATTGGAAGGATTTTTGTCTTCCAACAAGAAAAGGATATTGGTATACAAAGGAACGTCTATACCGGAATGAGACTTGATCAACTGGGTAGAAGCACCAGTTTGTTTGTAGTAACCACCTTCTGGATGGCTCGCTAAGTCCAATTCTTCAACCCACTGTTTAGCTGGTTTCATATCCATAAATAACAATAGAGTTTAAGGGCTGTTAAGAGCGTCTGGAGAAAACCTAAGATCCATCAACAGGTCCTGGTCGTGTACTCCTCAATTACCGATAAGGCTTAACGGTTATAATTAGAATGATAAGGTACAAACTAGAGAAGGTTTGGATGTATATATTAGGGTTTTCCAGTTGGAATAGAGAGCTGGAATTTGCAGCATGTGGGGTTGCTAATGTGAATACCTGGTTTTGGAATTTTCATAATTTACACAAATTACATATTTTTTAAAAATAAAATCTCTTATTTTGGGTGCAAGAATAGAATGATGAGTCAATTTAATCATAAATTACCCCCCACACCGATTACTCAAATATCATTATAGAAATTATTTGCGAGGAGGTCACTCAATAGTGTTCAATTGAGCCATTAAAGGCTTATTAACCACCTTATAGCGTACATTTTTGCTCAGTCGCGGGGTTCAAGTCAAGATAGCACGCCAACCAAAAGGACTAATTTCATAAAAATAACATGTAACCATTCCTTACAGTCCCGCAATACATGCTAAAGGCAAGAAAACATCATATAGTCTGTCCATCACCCTTGGGAACAACCCCACCAAAAATGCTACTCACAAAATGTTGGAAGAAATGCACGGCTGGACCCTGAAAAAAAATGTAGACAATAAATCCCAAAACGGTATTTCGTCTGATAACGAATCGAAATCACAAAGGGCAAAGGGGACCACCATTATCACAATCATCGGTACTTGCACCGCCATCTCAGTACTTTTACCCCGCTACCTCGCCACTACTCAATGACAATCAATGTCCTCATCACTTTTAGTCGTTATTCACAATGTTCCATTACGTAGTGAGCACTGGCCCCCCAACTCCCCCAACTCCCCCCGCTCTGCTCCGCACTAATACTCCCAAAAAATGCCTATTGCGCGCGGAATGATCCATATATATATGTAATACCAAAAAAAAAAAAATCTGGGGTTCAACGCCGAGATCTAATCTTAATGATAAATCTTGATATTGATATTCTTTCCAAAAACTCTGTACTATGAAGTTGGACAGATATCGTTGTGATATGGTGGGATGTGGGAAATCCTTCTCCAGATCCGATCATCTTGCCAGACACAAAGTGAATCATTCACCTCAAGTGCTTTACCGTTGTGGAACACCAGGCTGCGGCAAAGTGTTTGTGAGGAAGGATGTTAAAGAAAAACATGAGTTTCGTCACAATGCAAAATTGGGAAAGATCAGAAGGCGGAGTGAGTTGAATGGACTGATTTCCTCTGAATCTTCCATTAAAAATGAACCAGAAGTCAAATTTGCCAATGACCTTCTATCGGAAACCTCCGATACTCTGTCGCTTTTACCGCCTAGAGAGCCAATCTTAGAGTCAACAAACGGAGGTGAATCACTTTTACCTTCTTCAGCTGGCTCTGATTCCGTGGTTTCTGCTCCAATTCCTCCTCTTGGAAGTTTTAGCGAATCCCTTTATTTGAACGGAAATGGTACCAATGGATTTGTTGATACGGATTTGGCTAAAACTGTGGAATTCCTCCCTACAGATTTGACCCAATGGTTATTCAATGACGAAGCTTTTTTAAGTCAAAGCACTCATTCAAGTCCCACAAGTCATATTTTAAATGATCTTGATATGAAAGCTCAAAGAATGTTGGAAGACGCTTTCTGTACCTCTCCTAATTTCCCATTGGCCAATTATCAGACCAGTGTGGATCATGATATAATTCAAAAGTTAACCGATTTAATTCCGGAATTAAAAAAGAAACAGTTTGGTGTTATCCAAATAGAAAGATGCCTCGAGCTTTATTGGTCTATCTGTCATGTACAATTCCCTATTCTCCATAAACCATCATTTAGCACTGATACTGCCCACCCTTTGTTGCTTCTTTGTATTATTATGATGGGGGCAGGGCTGGCCCGCTTAAGTGAATTGAATGAATCCGACATCTTACATGATCCACAGGATTTGGCTGATACAATAGCAGTGCCATTAAGGTGGCTCTTATTGGCATCAGATGACTTCCGTACTCCACCAAAGGCATGGATTATTCAGGTGTTGATCATCCTAGAAATATATGAGATTTTGCTTTCCAACAGAAAACTACATGAGAGAGCATATCTCCATCATGGACTCAAAATCCAGTTATTAAGAAGAAGTCCGTTACTCGGAGGTGACCCTTCAAATCAAAACAATGACTATAAAGAGTTGACTGAAGGAAAGGACGTTTGGAAAAATTGGATTGAGTTAGAATCTTTGAAAAGAGCTGCACTTGTCTCCTTCTATTTAGATACCATCCATGCAACTATCTTTGGACACGAAATAATTTTGTTTGCACATCAGATAAAATTACTGATGCCTTGTGATGATATGCTCTGGGAAATGTCAAACATAGATAAAAATAATTTACCACCTCAGACAGAGACTCCTAGATTTATTACCGCATTAACTAAGTTATTACACCAAGAGAATTTTGAAGTAGGTCCTTTAAGCAAGAAAATATTGTTAGCTGGATTATTGACAATAAAGGTTCAAATGGAAAAGAAAGATTTAGAGGTGACATTCTTGGATTGGAAACCTGTTAAAGAGTCTTGGAAAGATACTATATATAAAGCAATTGAAGTATGGAGGGATGATATTTGTCATGAAGACTGTCGTGACTCCAGAAATTCTTTCTACTCATCTTCCAACAATATTCCTCTGTCATTTACAGTTACAGACACCAAATGCAAATTTCCAATCTACCACTTATCTCAAGCATTCATGAGAATTAAACAGTATGACTTAATCATTTATGCTGGTGCTTCCAACAGAATGAATGTGAAGACTACTGATAAAGATTACAGAGTTGTAAATGAGAGAATCAAAGCATGGGCAAATTCTCATAGTGGAAAGGTATCAGTTTTGCATTGTTATATTTTCTTCTATGAGATGTTGTTTAACGGAGATGAACAATTACATTACAATCCATCTACAGACCCCGTTTTCCACAGACCAAATATTGTTGCGCTGACATTGTTTGTGATATGGGCCTATAATTACAGTTTACAAGGGGCGGAATCTAATGTTTATCAGAAAGGAAAGGTCGATCACACACATAAAGAAGAGGGATACAAATATCTCAGAAGAATCACAAACTACTTGAAAGAAGGAACTTCCCACGAAATTTCCAATAGATTTATTGTGGATTATTCCGAACTTTTAGGTGAAATTGACAATAAACACCATGTTGTTGGATTTTTAAGTCTTTTCTTAGATGGATTTAAATCGTCCCAATCTGAGGTATGCCGTGAGTATGGAGAGTTATTACAAAATTGTATCGAGAGAAGCTTAGGAAAAAATTACCGTGTTATATAGGATAAAAAGTGAATATTTATGTATTTTATTAATTTAGACTTGAATTTTAGTCTTCCAAATGATTCAAAATATGTAGTGTGGGGCAGTCCTATTGTTACTGAAATTTTAGCCAAGAAAGACAACAATAAAGAACCACCAGAACCAAAACACATGCATTGTAGCAGCGAATTAATACTTGAGGAATATTGCATGAAGATGAAATAAAGTTAAAAAAATCGAAAAATGTTTATTAGTTTATTATTATTTATGTTTATTAGTTATATGTATTCATGAACCTACAATAATCCCAATTCTAAAAGCTTGTTTCCGAAGACCAAAAAGTAGTAATCAGCATACACCAAACCCAGGTCATAAATACCATTGATTGCATCTGGGTTCTTGTTGATAGTAGAGTGGTCCAAGATGGTTTCTTTTTCACCAGTAACAGTTCCATCGGTGTTGATGCTGGAAGTGTCATTGTAAGCAAACTTAATACAATCGGAAACCAACTTAAGAGCATAGTCTAAGAACTTCTTATCTTTAGTATGTTCATAGATGGTCACCATACCAACAGCAGCAGCCATAGCAGCAGAAACATCCCTGACGTCTCTGTCTGGGGCATCAAAATCCCATCCTGGAACACCATCTTCTGGTAATCTACTGACAAAGTATTCAGCTAAGTTGATGGCAGCATCAAGGAATGCTGGCTTCTTGGTCCAAGTATAAGTATCAGCGTAACCCATGACAGCCCAAGCTTGACCTCTAGACCAAGCAGACTCGTCAGCATAACCTTGATGGGTGAACTTCTTGATAACTTCACCAGTTCTCTTGTCGTAGTTGACAACGTGGTAACAAGACCACTTAGGGTGTCTGAAATGGTGTTTCAAGGTGGTTTCTGCGTGTCTAGTAGCAATGGTAGAAAGCCTCAAATCACCAGTTTTAGAGGCAATATAATATAACAAGTCTAAGTTACACATGTTATCGATGATAACCAAGAAATCCTTATTAATATCAGTGTAAGCATAAGTCTTACTCTTGGTGGTGTCCCAACTTCTAATGCAACCCACAGTTTCATCGAATCTGGTAGCAAGAGCATTTGCAGCCGTGATCAACACGTCCAAACTTTCCTTGGTACCATAAAGTTGATGTTCCCTAATGAAAGAGGGACAGATAATGAAACCCAAGTCATGAGTATCAGTACGCTTGGCTTCTTCCACCAAATTAGCAGCCCACCATCTGGATGCAAATTGCATCTTCAATGGGTGCAATTTTTCAGTGGGGAAATGCGAAGGATATTTTTCACTTCTTTCCAACAAGGTGTATACAGAACCAGGGAAGAATCCGCAAGTCCACCATTTTATGTCTTCGTGCACATACTTTCCAAATGAGTAATGAGGAAACTCATTTGGTGGATGTTGGTCATTAAGCTTCTTAGAAGCAACACCCCAAACCTTCGCCACAGCTGATTCACCGTAGAGTTGTTCTTTGATTTGTTGTAATATTGTGTCGGAAGAGGTCATTTTGATCACACTAATGCAAAGTAGCTTTCAACAAGTCCTAGAGTAAAGCTCAATTGAGTTAATGTTGGGATAAGAAGTAGCATAAGTAGGTGTATTTATGTAACAGTGTTTGATATAACCAATATATTTTGGTGGGGGAGGAGGATTGTGGGGTGCGTGTACTGCATACGGTGCGTGGGGTAGAGTGGTGGGGGTTGATCCATCAAGTTGATGCAAAATTAGAACTAACCAGTTCAATTATAATGCAACATTATTTAGACCGTGGCTATTTAAAAAGCTCCTAACCTTTATTAAAGTTGTAATTCAAGAATAATAGATCAAGATGGTTACGGTGGAGGCTCGGTGGGGGTGGAGATATCAAGGGAAAGACGGGATCGGGGTTATACCAAGCTAGCCAATGCTTGATCTCGAGGTTGCAAAACCAATCCGCTACAATATTCATTTCTCAACCTAATTTTTGTTAAGCCCGTATTTCTTCCGCTGTTAATTGTCCTAACCGGAAATCCAGTCTAATAGAATGAGCTAACCATGTTTCGTACCGTAGACCATAATTATAATTGAGATAATATAGATCTTACAGTGATATAACTAGGGATAAATTACAGTTACTGGATAATTGTTTTTAATACCGTTTATTACTTAGAGGTATCCATAGTCAATATGAATACCATCTATACAGAAACCAATGCGCTGAACCATTTACAAAGACTTTTCAATCTTTTGTAAGGCTCTAATACTTTCCTCGTACTTACTGTAAGCTTCTAAGTTAACTGGCTTACTCAATGGAGGTCTTCCACTCAAACGTTTACCATAACCGTATAATTCATGCACAGCATGTTTGACACCAACAACATTAAGCTCAGAAATCATTAAGTTAGCCTTTGTAACAGCATGTTGCAAAGCAGTAGCCTTTTCAAGCTCACCAGCATGGTATAATCTATAGAGTTCAAGCATAGTCTTTGGGAACATACCAGATAACCCATCAATAGCACCTCTAATACCAACGGTAAGAGCAGGAACTAAAACTTGACCAAGTCCAGTAAAAGCCTTGAAGTTGTTTTCAGCAAAGGTCTTATTTTTACCCAAGAGAGTGTAAGTAGACAAGTTAAAATGGGTTAATTTAACACCGACAATATTTGGGTTTTCTGATACTTTCAAAAAGGTATCTATGTCAATATCCACGTTGTTAGAAACAAATGGGAAATTGTAGATAATGATTGGAAGGGCAGAGCGATCACCCAAAAAGTTGAAGTAATCCACTAAACCTTGTTGACTGATTAAGTTAGGACCAAAGAAACCTTGAACCAAAGTGATAATGAAATCAGCACCTGCTTCAGCTGCTAATTTGGTTTCTTCAACAGCATCAACCACACTTTGAGGTGGCATACCAGCTATAATTTTGAAATTCTTATCAGGAATGGCCCTTCTAATGGCTCTAATAGAAGCAAGTCTTTCCCTGAGAGAAAGGTTAGAGGCTTCACCCATAGATCCTGAAAGAACTAAACCTTTGATACCAGCTTCGTATAACATAGTAGCATGTTCAACTTGAGTATCAGAGTCTAAAGTGTACTCTTCATCATCTAAAAAGTAAGTTGGAATTGGAGTGTAGATTCCATCAGGGACAACAGATGTTTCAGGGACAGTCATTTGTAAAGGTTGGATCATTTTGGTATGTAATTGAATCAAGGGATCTACCTGTATTTATGGTGGTTGCGAAATCGCTCTTCAATGATACCCCACTTATTTTGGTGGGGGAAGATGAGATGCCCCGATTCAATGAACAAAAGGAACAAAAGAACGGAATTAGTGTGGATGGTAAAGGTCTAAGTATAGGTTTTGAGCTGTACCGATTCCGTTCTTGTAGTGTCTTAGTATTTTACGGCTAAATTTACCCTATACGCCTTTAACTTTGGGGGATCATTGAATGGCATCACTATACAACCTTTTTCGCATAACCTATTTCAGCCCTGGTCCTCCATTTAAGTCCGATATCTTCGGGGGACCCTATTGTTGAACAATTTAAACCTAATACCACCATCTTAATCCCCAACAAGCCGGATCAAAGTGGTGTTGGAAAATAGTAGACTATGTATAGCTAGGTAGATCCTCCATATTTATGGTTCTATGTTCAGACCAAGTCCAAGCGATGATCTTTATCTAGTTATCATTATCTCGGTCCTGTTAGTACTCGGTGATTACAATTTTGTACGCGTTTACAAAATGGTGGGGGCATGGTCGGTGGGGCATGGCACTATGATGAAAGGCTGGTGGGGGAACTCGTATATAAAGAGTCTTTCAATTGTCTTTTAAACGCCACCACAATGTCAATTGCCCACAAGTAAGTACCTCCTCTATGAATCAATTAGTGTTTCAAGTCCTAAACACTGTTTGTTGCAACAAAATGAAAGTGAAAGTTTACTAACCTCCTAAAGATCTACCAAAGTCTTTAAACTCTCTAACGGATCTCAAATCCCAGCAGTCGGTTTGGGAACTTGGCAATCCACCAATGACGAAGTTTACAATGCCGTAATTGCTGCCCTCAAGGCCGGTTACAGACACATTGATACTGCTTCTGCTTATGGTAACGAAGAACCTGTTGGTAGAGCCATCAAGGACTCTGGTGTTCCAAGAGAAGAAATCTTTGTCACCACCAAATTGGGTCCAAAGGAACAGCTTGATGCTGCTGGTGCCTTAGAAGGTTCTTTGAAGAAGCTCGGATTGGAATACGTGGATTTGTACTTGATGCACTGGCCAGTTGCTTTAAATCCAGAAAACAAGATGCCAGGTATTCCATTGTTACCAAATGGTAAGCGTGATCTTTTGTTAGACTGGGACTTCGTAGCTGGCTATGAATCAATTCAAAAGCTTCACGAACAAGGTAAGGCCAAGGCTATTGGTGTTTCGAACTTCACTGTTACCAACTTGAAGAAGTTGCTCGGTGACTCTAGAACCAAGGTTAAGCCAGTGGTTAACCAAGTCGAATTGCACCCATACCTTCCACAACAAAAGTTGTTGCAATTTTGTACCGAACAAGGCATTTTGTTAGAAGCCTACTCCCCATTAGGCTCTACTAACTCTCCATTATTATCTGATGAAACTCTTACTAAGATCGCTGAAAAGTATCAAGTTTCTCCAGCTACTATTTTGATTAGTTGGGCTGTCTGGAGAGGTACTGTTGTTTTACCAAAGTCTGTTACTCCTTCCAGAGTCGAAAGCAACTTCAACATTGTTGACTTAGAAGATGCAGATGGTGAAAGCATTAACAATATTCACAAGGTCAAGGGTATTACCAGATTGATCAAGCCAGACTGGGACCCAATTGTGGTTTTCGACAGTGACGAATAACTCACAAAGACCGAAGCGAAAAGTAAATTGTGAAACTTAAATAACACTTATAAGTATACAATTGACCAAAACTTCTATATCTACTAAAACAACAGGCCTTTATAGGACTCACAATATGAATAGAGTAATTATACACAGTTAGCCAATATGCTTGGCGTTGAACAGAAATTAAACATGTAAAGAACTCATTATGTAAACTAGCCTGCTTAAAGTCCTTAGCTAAAGTCCTACTTGAATAAATAGTTATAAAATAGTCGATAAACTTCTCGTAACTTTCATTAACTATAAACCAATTGATTATACCATTCCAAATTAAACGATTAAAAATCATAGGAACAGTTTATTATTATAAATCAGTAGATATACTACTCTAAAAAAGCGAGTGTTTGGAAGATTTGATAAGAACGATTAGGAAATACATTTAAGTATTCCAACTTTTTGTGTGGAAAACAAGCAGCACCTATAATAAAGAAGTGAATGGTTGATACTAAATAGTGTATCTGAAATTAGGATTTTGTTTATCAGTCAAATCAGCGAATTCAATATTTTCAATCTTACCATATTCAGCTTCATCGTAGTTGGAGTTATCTCTTCTCTTATTTTCATAGGCATAGTAAAATAAGGTTAAAATTAAGGTTACCAATGAAAGCAGTGAGAAAATAACAATGCAAATCTTAGCAGTTCTATAATCTGGTGCTTCTTTGTCTAAAAAGGTTTGTGGCCCAATAAGATTACCAACACAGTATCCAATCAAGAAAATGGCATTAACAGTAGTTTTCTTGGTGTGACCAGCAACATTACTAGCAATACTAGATAATAAACAGATGAAACCAATAGGAGAAAGACCATTAAGACAATAACCAGCTAATTGAGCCTTATGATCTTCGGCAAATGCCAATAAACATTGACCCATTAAAGTGACAGCAGTTCCTGCAATAGCCCAGAAAAGTCTGTTTTTGTAGAATTTGAAACAAAGGGCAAATGCGGTACAGCCAACAAATTCAGTAGCACCAAAAGGCATTTGCATTAACAAAGTTCTGGATGGTGAATATCCAAGATCTTCAGATAACAAAATACTACCAAAGTTAGTGAGCCCACCATTTGGAACATCACTGAATAATGCAAAGAAGAAGAATAACCAGGTTTGGACATCGAGGAAAGCTTCCTTAAATTGGTCAAACTTAAAGTGCTTGTTACCAAACCCTTGTTGATTTACTCTGATTCTTTCAACCACCATACGTTTTTCATGATCGTTCAAAAACCATGCCTTTGCAGGAGTATCAGGAATAACAAGAAGAATCACGAAACCAAGGAAAATTGTCAAGCAGCCAGTAACTACGAAGATAAC
Organism: Suhomyces anneliseae; assembly: GCA_030568535.1. NCBI lineage: Eukaryota > Fungi > Ascomycota > Pichiomycetes > Serinales > Debaryomycetaceae > Suhomyces > Suhomyces anneliseae. The sequence goes on along the minus strand of JAJMGB010000002.1, from coordinate 957,711 downwards.
CTTCCATGCAGCAAGGGTATAATGCAGTTGGTCCCTGAGTACGTTATATGCAATAGCACCACTACCAAGGACGGTACCAATACCATTTGAGGAGAACCACAATGCAGTACGCAAAAATACTTCATCTTTTCTGTAATATTGACCTGTCAAAATCACAAATGCGGGGGTAATACTCAGTTCCAACATGCCAAGAAGTGTTCTCAAAACCATAAAACCAGGATATTGAGGAACGGCGTGTAAAGCTAAGATCATACCCCAGAAAACCACAAATACCCCCACAGTTTTCGCAACCGGAAATCTTTGCAATATTCTAACAGCTGGGAATTCAAAAAAAAGGTATCCAAGGTAAAACGCAGAACCAGTCCACGAGTACATATCACCTTTCATATTAAGAGCTTGTCTAAGCCCTAAAATTGACGCGTATGAATTAGTTGTTTTATCCATAAATTGGAAACAGTATAAAAGACACATGACAGGCATCAAAAACATGTCAATTTTCATTAAAAGTTTTCTATCTGCTTCTTCATCGTAGATCAACTCCTCGCTATCCATAGCGAGCTTCATAGCTTCATCAACATCTCCAGTAATGTCCACAGGTCTTCCTGTGTGTGGAGAGATGATTGTAGCCAAAACTTCATCTTTTTCACCAGAATGGCTCCTGATCGAGACCACAGAGTCGAGTTTTTTATCGTTTGTCATGTTAATTTTTGAGGAGATATGATATACTAGCGATTCTGACCCTTTTATACATGTTGAAACACTTGGCGACTCCTTGTCTATTGTATGGATCTGCGGCGATACCCGACCCTATCTCTAAATCAGAACAAATTCCGCAGCAATTTCGCATTGACAGGTTTTAAAAAATTTAAGATAAGGACCGCGCATCACTCATATCTAGATATCCGCTAGCCAAGGGTTCAAAGTCTGTCAAATTTCTGATTCGCCGATGACAGGTAATAGATAAGATATCCTTACTATCATCATTTAGTAGAGGTAATATAGATAAGTTACCAGGATCTCGTACCTTTCAGATAGCCGCTCTTGCCTCCACATCTTGTCATTTGTTGACTTACAAACCATTTCCCCTCTGGTGGGGTATTGGGATTTGTTACATGGCTTCAAATACTTCCCCTACCACAAAACCGAAACACTATTGAGAATGATTTCCAAGTGCCATTCGGTTAGACATGAATATTGTGCAGGATCTTTAAGCGATTGATAGGCTGATATACCCCACAATTAGATCCATGGAAACCAGATTTTTTAACGGAGATATTAGAAACAATAGAGATTCAATTCAACCCTTTAGTTTTAAAATATGTTAGGGAGTGGGGATAGTAACAGTTAAAGTCACTTTAATTGAGTATAGAATGCATTTCTCCGTCCCGAGGTATAAATACGACTTAATTTTATATCTATCCCCGCAATTTACTAATCATTTGGTCCCAAGAACAGTAATAATAGATCGAATAGTGGAGAACACAATGGGTGGTAAGATTGAGTTTAGATGAAACGTTGAATTAATTTGAAACTCGTATTTCCCGGATTTATTTGACTTCACTCTATTTTAAGGAAAGGCAAGGCTATTGGTTCGTATTTCTTGGTAGTTTATTTTGATGCATTTTGATGGAATATGCAACCTTAAATTCGGTGTAGTCCGTATTTCAATTCTCTTAAAACATACAAGGATCCTCATATATTCTGGCTTCGATTTAACATTTATCGTAGGTTAAACGTTTACCCTAAAGTTTTATCGATTGATCCCTGGGTGTTTGCTCTAGGCTATGTGATATAATCAGAAACTTAATTGGAAGTTCAAATTCGAATAAATGAACTAAATCAACCACCTTTTCCCATTAATAGGAATTCCAACACAGTCCTTCTCTTTACCAAATTTGACTAAATGGCCCTGCAAGCGAATGCTTTTCATTCAATGCACCATGTGGCCAAAAAAAATCGTGTCATCTGATAGATGTTGAAATACGAAAACCTTATCAGAAATAAACAGTTGTAGAACGTTTTGTGTGTATAATCTTGTTTCTTTAGTTCTTCGGTTATCACTTCCGTCAAATTGGGCCAGCAATTAAAATAATAATCACTAAATAAACTTGATTGCTAAATGAGCACTAAACCATATTGTAAAATATTGTTAAAAATATTATCAAGCTGGTATAATTTGTGAGCAATATTGCTAACAACTAAAATTCTAGGTTTATGGCTCTAAGCGGGTTTATAAGACTCGCGCTCGCTTGAATTATCAACAAATTTGTAATTTCCAAGACAGGACTAAGTAGGAAACACTATCTAGGTAATACCTATAAGACAAGACGTAAATGTTAGGGATAGGTCACTAAATATCGTAAAGTCATTTTAATGATAGGCTTTGAAAAGAATCTTTCCCCAGAGAGGCAACAATCTGGTAAGTGTTCTACTAGCAGGATGCATGGATTCTTAAATAAAGTTTGAGTCGGCTAGAATTGAATTAACAACATGTTGCTGTGTCAATTGCCACTCACCCTGATATAATAATATGTAACGTGGTAGCAATAACCATTATAGTTGAATTATAGGAATAATTCTCCTGACTTTGATGATATGCGCACAGGAAGCTCTGGTGGGGGCACCAAAAGGACCCTGTGGGAGAAGCTATTTTTAGTCAAAAGTATTGGCTTTTAAAGGACCTTAAACGAAAATTAAACTAATCAGGGACCGAAACGTGCATCGACCTTCCTTGGCTAGTTGTCTAGTTGTGTGCCGTTTCAGTGGTCAGTCTTTTGCGTGTAAATACTAGTAATTAGATAATTAGTAATCTTATAAACTATTAAAAACGCCCTTAGTAAGATTTGTAATTCTCTCACTTAAGCAGTAGGGGGTTTAAATTCTTAAATCAATTAGGCGTCAATACTGTGTGGGGTTAATTCGCAAACCAACAATTTTCAATTTGTGACTCTAGGTCTATGCAAAGGGTCCTAGTTATTGCGCCCCGGTCTAGTATGAACTAAACTTCTTCTAAATGTATAGTAGATAGCTATCAGAACCTATTGATAGTTATGAAACTTACTAATAGTGTTGATTAATTACTAAAATATGTACGTGTGATTTCTACTCCTTAGTTTTACACTGATGCTCATCATCACATGAGCTGCTTTGTCTTGGTTATGTCATCTATTGTAAAACGCAAAATTACGAACTGTATAAAATGTACAGTACATATTTTCTTTTAGTCATTTCTTCGATTATGTACAATTAGCGTAAAACTAGAATAATATCGTGTTTTTGTGTTTTCGGCTTGGTCAAATTATTCGATGAAATCATTCTTCATGTTCAGCGCCTGTGAACTCCGCTTGTACCTGCTGAATTGTTGGGTTAATTCTTCAAACCATGTCGATCAGATGCAATGTGTCTCGTATTAAACGCCAAAACTTATGATTTCAGTATGGTGTAAATTCCTCTACTTACTAGGACAGAAAATGCTTAACAAATATGCTCTTATGATTCATTTAACTACTATACTTTCGGCTGACTATCTTTGGGATAAGTGAAATTGCATGTACCACAAAGTCAGGCAGTCGTAATTCTATTTCACGCATTGTTGTGTATTTGACAAGATTTTAGTAGAAGCCCCTAGAGGTGTAATTCAAATGCTACGGCGAAACGGAGGGGAAACAACTTTAATAGGAAATTAGCAAACGGCCATCTACTCACCATTTGCACGCTTGATTACATCTAACCATACTTCTAGAGTTTCAATCCTTCAAGTGTAGAATAGTCAATTTGATAAGGTATCAGTTTATATCCCATTTGCCATTTGCGCTTTCAGTAATTATACATTGAAGACACTATGCATTGCAGGAGCGCGTTAATTCGCCTAGATAAAAATAATTTTAGACTGGTTGTCTTGCAGCCTACCCGGATCAAAATGTTGGTCCTGTATAGCTTTAATTCTATCATGACGCATACATGCAAGCGAACAATAGATTGCAAAGCCTATCAAAGTGAAAGGCACTTATTTCTTTTTTTATTTTGAACGACATTGGCCCAAGTTATATAAGCTGGTGTCCTGTGGTTAAATTTGATATAAATAGACCTATTTCTATCATCAAACGCAAGCAAAAAATAGATTGGTTTTCATCCATATTTACTTCATTATAATTTGTGTTTGTTTAAATTCAATTCTCTTGAATTGTTAAGATTGTTGCAACTATGAGCGGGACTGAACAAGAATCTTTTGAAAAACAGCTCCAATTGAGTGACATTGGAACTTTAGACTTCAATGATGGAAAAAAATCATCAAGAAAGAGAAAGAAGTACTCACGTCCTTGTGACTCTTGTGCTCTTAAAAAAGTGAGATGTTCTGATATAAGACCCTGTGCTAGATGTACTACAAACAATGTCCCATGTACAAGTATCAGAATACGCAAGAAATGTGGTCCTAAAACCAATAAAATGAAAGAGAGGGCTTTGTTAAAAAATCAATTAAGAGAACAGTCAACTAATTCAGCTTCAGTTACTCCCTTTGAGAGGGAGACCACTGACGAATTTAACTGTTGTGGTCTGGCACCACATTTCACTTCAGAGATTCTACTCAAATATCTAGAGGTATACCAAAGATGGTTTTATAGAATATGGCCAGTGATATCAGTGTCCAGTCTATCTGAAAAAATCTCAATGGCTGATTTAGATAGCCCAGTTCTTTCGTATCATGACTCGCTCACCTACGCTTTAGCTCTCTCAATCAGCGCTGCAGTTGCAACTCAAGTCCAAGTATTCCCAAATCCTATCATTACTCTCCCTACTCTGATCACTGCTGATCAGTTTGCTCTGGAAGCAATTAGGGTCAGAGATTTCCATTCACATAATTTAACCCCCTCAGAGGAGTCTTTGTTAACATCATTTTATTTATACACCTACACCACCAATTCTAGAGGAGGAACAGAAGATTCACTTCTTTATATGAGACAAGCCATTTCCACTGCACAAAGTTTGGGTTTACATAATCCACTTACTTATCTTTGTAAATCGGAACTGGAAGCTCACAACTTATCAAAAATTTATTATCTATTGGTCCTTACTGAAAGGGTAATGTGCATTGAACATGGAATCCAACTGGTTTTGAATTCTAGTGTTCCACTACCGTATGCTGTTGCTGATGAATCGCCAGAAGCGTTGATCGATTTCATTGAATTGTTGCAAATGTTTGTAGCAGCAGATCATCCTGTAATAGCAGAGAATGTGTCTATTCATACTTATCCGATCCTGCTTCTGGCAACCTTAGTTCATCAAGGGTTACATTAAGCGAAAATGCAAATATTTTAGTGTCTGTAAGTACTGTATAATCTTAACATTCAAAATACTAGATTTATAAAAATGTCGTAGATTGAAGGAGTCATACTCAAGGTTGTTGATTCCGAGGTATACTGTCAGAGTCACTAAATCAGAAGATATAGGTAGCTGGATCCTAACCCATATACAAAGTCTACTAACTGTACCACACACTTTAGCCGTTATGTACCACCAAGCATTTACACGCCTCGTAAAAATTATTCTGGTAGCTGGAATTCCTTACCCAAATATGGTATATTGTGTGTAGTCATACTTTATTTTGTTCGGAACCGGTTGTTAACTAGAACTCCGATCCAGAACTATAAACAAGTCGAATTATATATGCTATCATCATTCAATGCTTTAATTGGTGATAAAGTAGCAAAATACAAAAGTAAAAAATAATTGCCTTCTCACAAGCTTTAATGTTATAGTTTAAAAAAAACCTAATCTGTTCAGATTACGAGTCAACATTTATCTGGTATTGAATTTACTTTGGAGTTAGGTGCCCTCCACCAAAAGATGTTGAAGTTTAGAAAGATTATCCAGAACCCCTAGAATATTATTATTATTATTATTATCAACATCATTCAATACCGCTGAAGCCGAATTTTCTTGGGCAAATATATACTTGATTTGGTTAACCATACAAAATTGGTAATTGTTTCTTTCATTTCCTGACCCCGCTCATTCAAATAGAGTAAATTTCAGGATTACTATGCCATTTTAATCATCATGTATCACGCTACGCGTTTATAGGTGTAGTATTATTTTCTATCTATATGTGCTACTCACACATTCGTAATATTCCGTCGACGGAGTTATAACGGTGATGTCATTTAAATGACAAATTGACTTTTTTTTTTTAATTAATTTATTTCAAATTAGTTTGGGTTTGGCTTGATCTGTTGTAATAGTTTAGTCACTCCACTTGTTACCAGTCAAACTTTCGTATGCTTCAATGTACTTTTCCTTGGACTTGACAATAATATCTTGGTCCATAGAAACACCATCCTTTCCAGCAATACCGTTGGAAGTCAACCAGTCTCTTAAGAATTGCTTATCATAAGAGTCTTGTGACTTACCAATTGCATAAGTGGATGCGTTCCAGAATCTGGAAGAGTCTGGGGTCAAGACTTCATCAACTAAAACAATGTTGTCATTTTCATCCAAACCAAACTCAAACTTGGTGTCTGCAATAATGATTCCTCTGGTTTTGGCATAGTCCTTGGCCTTGGAGTACAATTCAATGGCCTTAGCTTCCAATTTTTCACACAATTCTTGACCTACTATTTCAGCAGCTTGTTCAGGAGAAATGTTTTCATCATGTTCACCTTGTTCAGCCTTGGTGGATGGAGTGAAAATAGGCTTGGCGAATTCTTGAGATTCTTGTAAACCAGATTCAACCTTCATTCCGTGAACAGTACCAGTTTTCTTGTACTCCTTCCAGGCAGAACCTGTTATGTATCCTCTGACAATAACTTCCAATGGGATTAACTTAAGCTTCCTCACTAAAAGAGATCTTCCGGATAATTGTTCCTTGTATTTTGGTCCCGATAATTCCTTTGGCAATCTAGAGAAAAGTTGGTCATCGGTACTTTCTGGTAAAATAAGATGGTTTGGAATGTTTTCAGACAAGAAATGGAACCAGAATTCAGACAACTTGGTCAAAATCTTACCCTTGGCAGAGATTCCATTTTCCATTATAACATCATAAGCAGAGATTCTGTCAGTTGCAACAAAAAGAAGGGTGTTTTCATCAACAGTGTAGATATCTCTGACCTTTCCTCTGGCGACCAATGGTAAAATACCATCGAGGTTTGTGGAATGTAAGGAGGCAGACATTGTGGGATTTGATGAGGAGTTGTAAGTGATTGATGAGATTGGAATGATGAGATGATTTATAGTGTCAGATAATAGATGAATCTGACTCTGGCCAGATTAGGTGTGCAGGAGAGGTAGTTATCAGCACGTGCCAGGAGTCAAAATTTGTGTATTATGTAAGCACATTTGGTACTGCATAATGTGACACACACACTATAATACTAATGGTACTAATGGGTCACCTATTGGCATATCACATCTTCTGTATTGCCATGAAAAATCAGGTTAAGATTGTTTGTTTCGGGTTATTTCTTACATTGTGCCTGGATTTAATACTATAATATTAATTACATGCGTTTGGGTGCTGCAAACCCACAATTATTCAATTCAACTAGTACCTTTTGCACCCAAAACTACCAGGTTCTAATGGTTTTATGGTGAGCTTCCCAAATGTACAATCATCCAATATCTCTCAAATCTTTCCAGAGTCTTAGTAAATATATCTCTCTTAAATTGTCTCGTGGAAATGATACTATTTGAGTAATGGATCGATTAATTCTGTTACAAGTAAAGAAACAGAAATGTAATCAAAGTACAGCCTCATTATTCCATGGAACTAAATGACGTATTACAGCTCTAATTCGGCCATTCAATGGTCGAAGCCTTGTAGCAGCAGGCTTAAATGCCATACTGATAGTGTAAAAGCTATTTTTAGCAAGTGTCTCAGATTAAACTGTAATTCTTACGGAAAGATATTTACCTCAACACCAGGCTTTGGTACAATATAATCAATACTTATTAGGTGCTAAAACCGATACGAGCCACGTATATCGACTATATGTTCCATCGATCGACATAATATCGATAATGATAATTAGTCGATAGTCTTCTATTCATTCTTCTCCTGCAGGAATTTTTAAGCGATATGTCTCAGTTAAAGTAGGTGTAATGATGAAAATCAGATATAGGCTAAGATTAGAAGTGGATTCGCTTGTCCCTTACGTCAATTCTTCGGTTACCTATCTTAAGGATCTCATACACCTTTCGTAAATGACTATAGGTAGGTGCAAAGACGCGTGATACTCTTTCTTTTAGGCTGTGGCAAGATATTTTGTGATAAAAGAGGCTTAAGGTACATGTGATAGAGGGGGTTTCATCTCCACATAAACCTTTCAAATCAAGAAATTTCAGATCTTCAGGCAAATCTCGAGAAATTTTCCAGCCCTGAACATTCTTATTAAACATAGTTTCATCATCTTATTAGTAATTAGTTAGATACAAATTCGTTCGAATTGTCGGAATGAAAGGCTATTCAGAGAATATACCCTGCATAGGTATAATTGGTCCTTGACAGTGGCCACTTTTTTCATCTTCAATTCTTCTTAAATGGCAATTACTTCAAAAGCTTAAAGTATACGACAATGCCCGTGGCATGGCTACTGGGGCTAATGGAAACGTCATCGAAATCTGTCGATATCTTTGAAACAGGTTACCATTTCTGTAGATCAATTGGATATGCATGATTTTTCAGCCCTCACACAAGCATATTCAGTAAAATTAAATTATTGTTCGGTATAGGAGAGGTATGTGATTGGTTTCAAGGAGACCACATCATTGCTGGTCGTCAAGAGAGAAGTATAGCCTTCGAAGAGCAATATGACGTAGAGACCCTGAAACATTATTGAGGAATTAACTATAACTATAACTGTATTATTATTGTGGAGGTATTGCGGCTCATAGGTCGCATGCATCGTGGTCATAACATTGACGCCCTATTATTAGTACCGTTAAGCGTGGTCCAAAATGGGAATAAAACCCCATTGGCTACTGAAATATCCAACTTTCCCCCTCACCCCATATCAACATAAATAGAAGGTAATATCCTGGATTTTGTAAAACATTTATATCTATAATCATATTTTATAATGTTCGGTATTTTTGAAGAAAGACACGAAGCCGTCTACGGTGAAAGACACGAAGGAAAGTTTTCCCATGAATTGATCGCCGGTGCTGCTTCTTTCGAAGCTGCTAAGCTTTTCGAAGACAGACAAAGAAGAGAAGGTAAGCCAGTTTCCCACAAGTTTGCCAAGGAACTCCTTGCTGGTATTGTTGGTGGTGAAGTTGACAAGTTATTCGAAACCAAGGGTTTAGATTACTTGGACAGAGATGAAGCCAAGAAGCAAGCTGAAGAAAACGCCGAAAGAGCTTATGACGAACACTACGGTGACAGAGAAGACTGGAGACCAGATCACGAACCTCCATTTGACTACCAATCTGACAGATACAACTACTAAGCTTTAAATACTGTGTAACAATACATAAATTCATGACAACTCATCAATGTAATTTCTATGATAAATGTACCGGCTTACTACGTATGTTAGTGGAGCATGAGAGTGCTATAGAGCACAACTAGAGTGATATAGAACCTATCCAAATTAAATAGCTGCAATATTGCAACATTTTGCCAAGCTTTGCCAAGGATTCTTTCTCGTATTTATAGCTTGCGCATATGTACAAGAATTATGTAATCGAATCGGGTCGATCAGTTGAATCTATTTTATTTACTTTGCCAAACTACGTTTCCTGTGATTAGACAAGGGGCTCGGAGCAGCTCAGAATGAAGTGTTGGGTTTCATTTTGACTATTATGTCTTTCAGTTTCTGTTCTAAGTTGTATTTTTTTTTTCGGTTGTTACCGAGGTCTAGCACTGCCTTCTAGTTAAGTACAGGCTAATAATAGCGAAAGTATACTGTAGGTTCTATGATTCCGTTCTCTAAGAATGTTTGTGAGGCTAAAAGATACATCATTCTACATTATAGATCTATATGTAATAACGACTATTACAATTAAAATTTTAACTCTAATGCTCATATATTTGTCTAACTAGATGAGAGTGATTTGTAGGAAGAAGTGGCAAGAACCGTCCAATTGGAACTAAACTCGCTAGCATATTTAGTCAACATTACTGTTCCACCATCTGAAGCCAAGACCTTCACCCCATGGGGCATTGATGTATCTTGCTGGGTTTTCAACACCATATTGATACAAAGCATCCAATTCTTCTCTGGTAAGTTGTGGGACAATTGCACTAGCCTTGATTCTTTCAAGGTTAGAAGATCTTGGGATTGAAACTCTGCCTTGGTTTACATGGTAAGCATTGGCAATTTGGTTTTCACTAACATCATACTTTGCAGCCAATTCTTTAATCAAAGGAATCTTCAAAACTGGAGCACCACGACTTCCGACAGGACTGTAAGCTTCAACCAAGATCTTTTGTTCTGCACAGTAGTCAATCAAATCTTGTTGAGGCAATTGAGGGTGGTACTCAATTTGATTGACTACAGGACGGTATTTTTTGACTCTTGGCAAAAGTTCACCCAATCTCTTAATTGAGTAATTGGAAATACCAATAGATCTAATTTTATTGGTATTGATCTTGATATCTTCGATCATATTGTAATCATCAATGAATTGGAATCCGTTAATTGGATCACCATCGTAGATAATGTTACCATTTTCATCCTTTGGAACATGGGGTAATCCATTCTCATCCCCGTGCATGGAGATCGGCCAATGTTGCATGAACATATCAACATAGTCAATTCCCAAGTCCTTCAAAGAGATATCAAGGGATTTTTCAGGACTATGGTGAAATGATGGCCACACCTTGGTAGTGATGTATAAATCTTCACGCTTGTAACCTTCAGCAAAAAGCTCCTTAAGAGCTTCACCAATGTATTTTTCACTTCCGTAATACCAAGCAGTATCAATTAAACGATAACCAGCCTTGACAGCAGTTATCACTTGTTCCTTGACATGGCTAGGGTTGTCCTTTGGAGGAACAGTACCCAATCCGAGAGCGGGAATGGAGGTACCATCATTGAGAGGAAAGTCGATATCAACAGCTCTGACGTTAGGCATTGCGAACAAAGAAGCTAAGTTTTAGATGTCGTTAGTTTGGAAAGCGGATAATGCTACTTATATATCACTATATGATTATTAATGCAAACCCCATCAGGAGCAAACAATACGAATTGTTGGAGAAACCCCCCCTCCCCCACCATACGGCCTCAGGAAGGTGCACCCAATAAATCCGTCTATACACAGGATGTTGCAGCAGATTTTTTTGACTTTATAGCCAGAGGATTAAGGGCACTGGTCAGCGGAATAAGAGGCCACTGGATCGGAGATCATAGTAAAATATGGCCTCGAGCAGTGAAACCAGTTGAAGACGGTTTGGAACGCTTTACTTGTGATTTTCGGCTCGGGAAGGTTACTGTATTTAGTAACCTATCAAAAATGATAGGTCCGCTTACGTGAGCGCTTACAAATAAAACCCAAACTGTGCTTAAAATACTCCTGAAACTTCTTCTTAACCTCTACCATACACCCAAACCCTTGTTAAAGCCCAATTAACCTTACCTAAAGGTCCTTTATAGAATACTACTGTAATTAGCCCAATGAATTACTATGCAGGACACTTGTGGATAGAGTCGCGCTTACCCACATCGCGACGCGTAGAAAGCACTCTTAGTCTCTAATTTGCAAACGAAAGACTATCCATTACTTCAAAAGTCGATTATACCGGGAAAACACACGTCTAGCGCCCGTAACAACACTAGCCACACCAGCCACATACTCCCGCTCTTTAAAATCCTTTCAGGACACTTTTGAAGCGCAAATCAAGGACAGAAATCAGTCTAGACGATTCTACAGCAAGACTAGTTTAGACGCCAGATCATCTACCTGATTGCATTGAAAACTCACCAGCCAGCCCTCAGCCAAAAACAGCGTTTGCTCTGAACCAAATATATCTCAACGGATCACTTCGTACATTGTTTCATTTTATCTATTGTCGTGATGTCCAGTACCAGACCAGATCTCAAGTTCACCGATAACGTGGATGAAAGACTGTACTATCGTAAGTACGCCAACTTACCACCTAAGGACGCGTCCACCATCAGAATAATAGACCACAACAACAAGGATTACTTCACTGTTTTGGACCAAGATGCCGATCTTATAGCTGATAACATCTACAAGACGCAATCTGTCATCAAGTACAACCAAGGTAACAAGAACAGATACGTTACCATCTCTCCACAAGTTTTCACTAACAACGTGTTGAGGTTTTGCATTATTGAAAGACACATGAAGGTGGAAATCTACAACAACAAGACATTCGAACTCATTTCTGTTGGTACTCCAGGTAATCTTGAAGCCCTCTCCAATGAATATGGAGTGAACCTTGAAGGAATGCTCCAAGATGGTTCCAACCCGATTATTGGTGCTCTTAAATTCCAGCAATCAGCTACTGGTAAGAAGATTGGAATGTGTTTTGTTGACAACTCCAACTCCACTATCCATGTCTCGGAATTTGAAGATAACGATTTGTTCTCCAACTTTGAAAGTTTGGTATTACAAGTTGGTGTCAAAGAAATTGTTTTACCAGCCAACTACCAACCAGGTCAATCAGATGCAGAAGTCACTAAATTATACCAAGTCTTAGATAAGATTGGTGGAATTGTTGTCAGTACTGTTAAGCCATCTTTTTTTACCAGTAAAGATATTGAACAAGACTTAGGTAAGATTGTTGTTTCTGACACCCAAAAAGAAGGCGAAGAGTCCAACATCGAGTTGATCTTGGCTTCCAAGAGCATCAATACTGTTGACCATGTATTGTCTTTGTCATGTTGTAATGCATTGATCAATTACTTGGACTTGTTAAGCAGCGAGTCTTCAAGTTTCACCATTGAACAGTATAACTTGTCTTCTTATATGAAATTAGACTCCTCCACTATGAAAGCATTGAATATTTTCCCTACTACTACCACAGTTTCCTCTTCATACTCTGGTGCAGCCACTATTAGTTCTATCTATGAACTTTTGAACAAGTGTAAGACTCCTGCTGGTTCCCGTTTATTGTCACAATGGTTGAAACAACCATTAACTAATTTAACAAACATCCAAGAGAGACAAGACTTGGTCAGCCACTTGATTGATGATACTAACATGAGAGTTTACCTTACTCAAGATTGGTTACCTCAAGTCCCAGACATCAAAAGATTGACGAAGAAAATTTCCAATGGTATCAATAAATCTATTGCCAACGAAAACAAGAAACTTGAGGATGTCATCAGACTTTATCAATTAGTTCTCATTATTCCTGACTTATTAGATATGTTGAAGATGGTTATGGAAGAAGCAGACACTAGGGAACTTATTTCTAAGTACTGGTTCGAACCAATTACCAAGAATTTTAATTCTCTTTTAAAATTCAAAGAACTTATTGAAACCACTATCGATTTATCTCCTTTGGAATCTACTTCAAATGATCTTCTTGCTGATTTCAATATCAAACCTGAATTCGATGACTCTTTGGTTGAAATTAATGATAAGCTTCAATCAAGTTTGGAAGAGATCAAAAATATTCACCAGGAAGTGGCTGATGATCTTAACATTGATTTAGACAAAAAATTAAAACTTGAGAAGCACGTACAACACGGATGGTGTTTCAGAGTTACCAGAAATGACTCCATGGTTTTAAGAAATACCGGAAATAAGTATAAACAATTACAAACTGTTAAGGCCGGTGTTTTCTTTACTACCTCCAAGTTGTCTGCCCTTTCAGAAGCATATTTGGAAGCTTCTAGTGAATATAACCTGAAACAAAAGGAGTTAATTAAAGAAATTTTGTCTATTACATTAACTTATAATCAAGTCTTTTTGAACCTTTCGTTAGCTTTGGCAAATTTGGATGTCTTGAATAGTTTTGCTAACATAGCTATTTTTGCTCCAACTCCATTTGTGAGACCTAAATTGCACCCATTGAGTCTGTCTGTAGATAGCCCTGAATTTGCTAACAGAAAGATCAAGCTTGAAGGTTCAAGACATCCAATTCTTGAGGTACAAGATGATATCAACTTTATTTCGAATGATGTATTCTTGGCTAACTCCGCTGAAGATAAAGGTAAACCATTTGCAATTATTACAGGTCCAAATATGGGAGGTAAATCTACTTATATTAGACAAATTGGTGTTATTGCATTAATGGGCCAAATTGGTTCTTTTATTCCTGTTAGTGAAGACAATGGACAACCAGAGTTACCAATTTTTGATGCCATTTTATCAAGAATTGGTGCTGGTGATTCTCAATTGAAGGGATTGTCTACATTTATGATCGAAATGTTGGAAACCTCATCGATTTTGGCCACACTGACTGTTAACTCTTTAATTATTATTGATGAATTGGGTAGAGGTACCTCTACTTATGATGGTTTTGGATTAGCATGGTCAATCCTGGAACATTTGATTTCCCAAAAGAATTGTTTCACCTTATTCGCTACTCATTTCCATGAACTTACTCAGTTATCTTCAAAATATGAAGGAAAGGTCGAAAACCTTCATGTTGTTGCACATGTGCAAGATTCTAAGAGTGATGACAAAGATGATATCACTTTAATGTACAAGGTAGAACCAGGTATCTCCGATAAGTCCTTTGGTATTCATGTTGCTGAATTAGTCAACTTCCCTACCAAAATCATTAATATGGCCAAAAGAAAGGCATCAGAATTGCAAAATTCTGAATTAGATGAAGAAGATAAGTTCATTCAAAATAAGAAAACAAAATGCTCCTCTGAAGAAATTAACAAGGGAGTTGAAAACTTGAAGACTATTTTGAAAAAATGGAGATCTGAATGTTATGATGATAATGAAAACAAATTAAAACTTGATAGCCAAGCATGTGTTGAGAAATTGAAGGGTTTAGTTGAGGGTGATTTCAAGAACTTAATTAAAGAAGATAAGTTAATCAATGAGGTTATGACTATGTTATAATCTTTTTCAAAAGAAAATATGAAATAAAATCTTATAAAACTAGATGGTTTTATAATTCAGTGGAATAATGATAGTCCACTATAATCTGTATATTATGACCAATGAACGTGACAATTGAGAATAGAATATAAATTGTAACCCCACCATATAGATCAATTTTTTTTATAGGCGATTTGCTGCATAGCATTCCCTTTTAATGAATTGCTGCAAAAACACTACAAACTTTTTCTGTTTACCTGTCGTTATCATGTCATATTAGCATAGCATACTCTATGAGATCTATTTAAATAATACTGCACAGAAATATCCGGTAAAAACAATACACTTACAAAAAGTGTATTTGCAGCAATGACTCTTAGTCTAATGGTTAATTCAATCCATTCTCCCCTGAAAACTTAAAGTGCAAAAGCACACTATATATATATATAATCAAACACACTTTAGTTAGTATGTTGCATACTGCATAAGACTCTAATTTCATCTCATTTGTAGCACTGAAACTCCAAGAATATGAGGTGTTCAAATTCCAGACAACCAAATCAAATGTTCCAAAAATATCATGATTGTAAAATCAATGTAGCTTTTTTTTTTTAATTTATTGTTTTGTATTGCGTTATTTCACTTTTAATTTTATCTATGAGCGTCATCCTCGGCGGCTAATTTTTTGACAGCAAGACTTCTGGTCAAACCAGCACTATCAACCAATTTAATAACTGGAAGTCCCAACACGGTGGTAAATTCGTAGAACTGGTCAGTACCATTGACAAAAGTTCTTAAGAACTGTAAGTAGGTTACAAAGAAGAAAACACCGAGTCCGGTAAAAATGTGCCACCATCCGTGACCTTCGAGGATAAATCCGTATGGCATACCCCAATCTCTTCTTACACCTCTCCAGAATGAGCAGAAGTGAATATCCATGTTCCATAAAACGTAACCTAAACCAAAAAAGCCAATTCCAAAAAAGGTACATCTGCGTAAATCTTGTTTAGCCATATCATCATGAACGTATTGTCTAGTATGAACCCATGCTTTATAGATGATGGCAGCATTTAAAAGACCATAAGCTGCTTGGTGGAATGTAGGATCTTGTAACCACAAATAGGTGGCAGTGAGGAGGGCGGCCCCACCAAAAGTATAGACCGCGGTTAAGGTAGCATATCTCTTGGACTTACCATCACTAAAGATGGACCAGAAAGGAATGGCAGTGGCATAAAGCATTGGTAATTCATCTAACAATTGATACTTATACTGTAAGGTCATATGGAACAACCATGATCCAATACCCACTAAGAGGAACCCGAAACCAGTCAAAATGAACCTGGTCTCAGCACGATTGGAAATAGTCAGATAAATGTAGAAGAATGCCAATACCATAAACATAGCATTGGTTGTTGTATTCAAAGCTTCGGCAATATAATTGGTAACGACATAGTTCTCTTCACACCAGTCAATGGTGGAGGTGGGGTTACCCCAGTAGCCGACATGTTCATCTCGATAAGGAATTGCAAACGGGAGCATCTTTATATTTGGCCTCGGGTAAATCGATGATCTGAGGATTAAAAATGGGGATAAGGTTGCTATTTATACTTAATTATCAAACCAGTTGACAATTGATATGAATTGGTAATGATTAAATGATGTCACATTTTGGCTTGCTTGGCTAGACCGTTGATTATGCAGGTTGCAAGGGTAGTTGTTACTAGTGCGCATGATTCCCGTTTTATCCGATGCACGTGTTTTGCTACATATAAAGATATAAAGCCTTACAAGGGTATGACTGATTTATTCAGCATTTAAATCCGATATGTTCTTCCTATTACAGTGTATCCTAAGGAACTGAAATCTGGTTTTTCGCATTTAGGTTGATTGCGGGTTTAAGCTAAAATTAGCTTGAGATTTCCATTTATAGCGCGTACTAATGCAATACTCAGTTGGTGACTGCAAAAAAAACCCCAATAACCTATGATACTGGGTGCAAACTAAGCCATTCAACCCGCCTTAGCCGATTAATCTCATCAATCTACCAACTTAGCTCTTAAGTCACATGTGCGTTGGTAAAGGGTCCCCGATATTACTATTTTGTTGTAAAGCCACACACACACACACACATACACACCCTTTTTTTCGCTTGGTCCCTCTTATCTATATATAACTATATAAGCGTCACATAAAATCATCATCATTGCTGCACCAATTAAGAGATGGATGGATTTAAAAAGTCTCACATATATTTAAGAATACTAAAATACTTGTGATCACTGCTACTGAATATAATTATTATGATGACTCTTCCGATAGTCAATTCAACTAGTCTGTAGACGGTCTTAATCGGAAAATCTCCGGGTATAGCCTTTATCGCAAGCACACATACTCCACGGAGTTTATTGATGATCTTTAGATCTGATGCATTTCTGCTGATTATAATAAAAAAGTAATAAAAACCTTTTGATCATATTCTTGTTTCAAAAAAAGACATAATTCCACCAATAGTAGATTAGTGTTTTGAGTTTAGTACAGTGTAAACGAAAAGGAATTAACGGAACTAAAGATATAACCGAATCCGAAGATACTTTTTTTTGCCAATAATCGCATTCAAATTCCTATTTGGATCAATACGTAATGATTCAAACCATCAAAGTGTTCACTTAAGAATTGGTCACCAATATGTTGTAGATTCGTATATTCGGTCTTCTCAATGTAGACTCGTGTTATATGTGGATCCAATATCTGAATTTCGAGTAATAGAATAACATACTGGTGGTGGTGTTGGAATAAGAGCTTGGAACTACATACGGTGACTATTTGAGTCATCGGTGATTGAAAAGCTAAAGATCGAGATCAAATAAGTGCAAGATTATAATTATTCTAAAAATAAATCAGCCGTCTATTCTAACTGTAAATTATTCGTATGCCGTTTTATTTTTAAACTTTACTAAATATTTTCCGTATATAGTTTCCTTTTTCGATTTTTTTACTTTCTGGAATACTGTCTTAATAGGTAATGACCTTCCTCATAAACATTCTTAATTCTCAAGCTTTTTAGTAAGAATGTGAGTAACGATATATAACAATAAAAGCAATTTTTATAAAATTTCTTCGGTCACTATAGAGCCCATAAATTTATCAATAATTAGAAGAAAGATGATATTTACCTATAAAGTATAAGAACTATATGAATAAAGTACGAAGACTCCTTATATTGACCACAAAATTACTTGGCTGCAAAATTCACAATATACTGGTTTCGATGAAAACTTTTGATGGTGTTGGATTCAGTATAGTTCAGTAAACTATGATCCAACTCATGATCAAATCAAATATTTGATATGGATACTGAACAATTGTTTATACAAAGGTTTAAATGAGAACCAAAGCTCATTAGGTCTAATTTCTATCTCCTGGAACTACAAATGTGGATTTGAATGCAGTTATTTATTTATGTGATGTTCATTTAAGTCTGAACATGAAGTATAGATATAATGTTTTTGTGGTAAATTTAATATCCATAGTCTTAACGAAATGGTAAAGAAAACAATTCGTCGAAATAGTTCTGTTTAATTCTAAACATTAATCATGAAAAATGATTACAAAAAGAGGAAGTCATTCTTGTAAAAAGTTTTTGGGAGTTTTTAATTGTTGTGCCATTCCAACCAGCACTCATCATTCAATGGACGTGTAGTGTAACTATCCAACATAACCATCTTTTCTTCATCAGTTGCATTATTCTTCTTGAACTTTTCACCCATTAAAATTGCTGCTGGAATTTCTCCATCTTTATACTCAACCACGTCACACCAATCTTTACAGATCTTTGAGTTATAGTGCCAGTACAAATTAGCAATAGCCATCTTCATTTCTATAATGGCAACATTCATACCAAGGCACATACGAACACCCTTTCCAAAAGGCATCATGTACTTGTTTTGTTTTTTAATTCTAAATTTGAAATCAGCTTCAGATTCATTATCGAATTTCAACCATCTTTCAGGAATAAATCTATCTGGATCAGGGAAAACATCAGGTTGTCTATGCATGGAAAATGGTTGACAGGAAATCACAGTTCCCTTTGGTACATGGACCGAATCATCTCCCACTTTAACCAGGTATGGTCTATCAACTATTCTAGGTTCTGCTCCCGGAATGGAAGAATGCACACGAGAATTCTCATCAAACAAGGCGTTCAAGTATGGTAAGTTGTCCACTGTATCCATATCATCAATCATGTCTTCATCAGATTTTGGAACACCGAATACCTCTCTAAGTTCTTGAATAAGCTTCTCTTGTTTCAGGAAGTTTGCTGGTCTGGACAATTCATAAGTCAAGTAAGTAAGTTGAATTGCTGTGGTCTCATGTCCAGCAAAAATGTTATCTGATAAGAAAGAGTAGGCAGCCTTTTCCTTGAATCCACGCAGTTTCAATGCTTCTAAGGTGGTTAAGTTGGAGCCGTCACTCTTGTCTGGAACATTGTTTTCAGCATTGAAATAAATTCCCATTTGCCATTTTTCGATGTCTCCTGAAGCCTTCAAGATAGTATTAGTAGCGGCCCAATCCCATAATTTAGGCATCAAGGTAGTCCAGAACCCCATCAGAGCCACTTGTCTATGGCTGATGATAATGTGTCTCTTGTCAGGTCTTAAGAGTAAATCAGTACTGTTTTCAGTTCCAAGTTCAAATCCAGAAACGACGTCCATTGCCAAAGAAGCGAATAAAGAATACACGTCAATTCCCAAATTCTCGGTTCTCTTAGAAGGATTAAACCACTTTCCATCTTTGGTGGCATATCCTTTACCATGCTCATTCATAACACACTTGGCGTTGATAATGTCTGGCTCCTGGCCAGAAACTGAACTCTTATGAACGGCTTGAACTAATTGTCCAACCTTCTCGATGATGTTGGCTCTAGTAGCATTTTTGGGAGAGAATACAGCAGATTTGCTGTATAAACTAGTCAATATCTTCTTATAACGGAGATGGGTTTGGTTCTCAAGACTCGAGAACATATTTGGTTCGCCATGGTTTCCAAACTGACCATAGAAACCAGTCTTTGGAAAGTTCTTTAAATACATATCATGAATGTATTTAGGGTCTCCATTGACACTGATCTCATTTGGAGCAATAACGACGACATCACCGTACTTCAAATGGAGATCATGGACTGTTACAATCCAATTACGCTTTCTTTGCTGATGCAATGCCCACAATACTGAAACTCTATTGATGTAAGGTCCTGGAATTTGACGTAATGGTGATAAGAAAAGAGGTTGAATCACAAAGTAATAGGCCAACACGGAGACCCAAATAACGATATGAGTTTCCCATGGTCTGCTTTTGATGAGCTTAACTGTCGCTAATATCCAGTCTTCTAACATCTTTGAAGATTTTGCTGAAAATGACTCTTAAGCGGTTATCATAGATATATATGTGAATCAGAATCAGATATCGAGCGGAATTGTCATATTCCGCGCGCTAGTCCCAATCGGGAAAGTTGGTTCCGTCCCAGCTTATTGCAACTATCAGGTATGAACTATGAGACTTTGGTATGGAACTTAATGTAATCTCCGTCAAAAAAAGCAGCAAATATTTACTTGATCGCTTTGGTTTGGGATTCTACTAATTTGAGATCATTTTCTCGTATAATAGTTTAAATACTCGTAGGCTATAAATTTTACAATATAGTATAGGATAATAGATAAGATACTAACCATATAGATAAGCTAGATAGCGTGTGATTCGTTTGAGTATACAACGAACTTCACCAAAAAGTCTCTCCTGAGAGTTTTGAAAGGTCTGTTGTGAATGTCTGGGAATAGGTATATGAACATGAAGTCACTATTTTATGTAAAACACCCCTCACGCCCTCTAAGAAATTCTTGTCTATGCCGTACCTTTGGACTATTCCGTTCCACTATTCCGCGCCAATGATATTCTAACCCATATTATCTAAGTACTGAATTTAGAACATTTCTTATTTGTGGAGATATGATCTGACTCTCTCTGACTCGGCCAGTTCCGATTTCTAGCCTGAAACAATAAAACCGTTGTATAGTGCTACGAAGATGTTTCGATTAGATTGGGGGTTTGGTTATGCATCTTTTAGTAAAAACCGTTAGAATCAACCCCCTAAAACCTTTAATCTACCAACCCTTTACTATGCAACAATCTAAGATACGAGAGGAGGGGATCAAGACTAAAAACAAGTCTTACTATTTACAGCTCCTTTTCGTTTGTTTACTTTACTGATTTTTATCTAAGTCATCTATTCCTATATCCCATATATCTATCATATCTAATGATTGATCTTGTTTTTCAATTTTTTTGTAATTTTATTTGCAAACTATACTCATGCCTCTTTAGATTAAGTAGTTGCCTCACCAGCCTTTTGAAGATACTTGGCAAATTCTGACGTCACATGGATACCACATTCGGTCTTATTCTTACCTTTCCATCTTCCAGCTCTTTCATCTTCACCTTCGGCCACAGCAACGGTAGAGTGCCAGTCTCCAATCGATTTGTAACCTAAATCTAAAAGAGCATTGTATGGGACATTGTGCGAGTCAATGTAATTTTTCACTTGCTTGAAATCCCAGTTACAAAGCGGATTGATCTTATAGATACCAGAACTTTCTTCATATTCTATGACTGGTAACAGGCCACGAGCACCACCTTGTGACTTTCTTCTTCCTGTAAGAACAGCAGCAACATTAAGCTCTCTGTATGCTCTTTGAGCAGGTTCTACCTTAACTAAAAAGTCATACAATTTGTCATTGGTTTCCCAGAGAAGATCTCCGTGGCGTGCGATAAATTCTTTCTCATCAGCAGTACCTTCAGGTGTGTATGTGTGAATTCTTGGGTGATATTTATCTTCAATATTAGCAACCAAATCGTAAGTTTGTGGGAAATGATATAAAGTATCTAAGAAAATCAAATCAATAATGTGTTGAGGAGCTCTAAGATCTTTAGTAAGCCTAAAAATCATATCAATTGTTACTAAACCAGTAAGGCCAAAAGCTGTGGTTTGATAAAGTCTTGGAAAAGTGAAATAAGCCCATTTTATGACTTCTTCCGGTTCCAATCCCAAGAGAATTTTGTTTAAATGATCCAAGTGGGATTGGCTTAAAGTGACTTTGTTAGTTTCCTGAGCTGAAGGCATTTTGGTCTAAAAAAGAATAGCAATTTGCATCTCTTATTAATGGTAGTCTTAAGTATATTCACGTGATATGGTGCTATTAATTAGTGTGGTTGTTGCCATCATCTTATCGCACGTCTTTGATCACGTTGCAACATGTGACAGATCACGCGTAATGTGGACCATTTCACGACATTCTATTTTTTTTCTTAGTAGTTCGACGACATGAATGTCGTTCCGATTTTTTCTTATGTCAGCATGTGTTTTTTTCTACAAACTGAATGCGACATCCGGCCCGACGATCTTCTTATCAATGTTAACTGATGTTACATTCCGAGCCATTTAATCAACTTACGAAAACTGTAATCTCTGAAAATACGAAGAATTGCAGCTGTTTTGAAATCAGCACGACATCATGATACGAGAAGTTGTAAATGAGGTGATTGCTTAAATCCAATAAGGAAGCGGGATTTACAATAGACGGGTTGGCGCTTGCGTCGTGGGGTATCTGATCTAGGTTGTGCCTAACCCTTGGCTGTCACTTCTTTATTCACTGGAACTCTTTTGTGGTAAGCGAGGATACTTATTATTTAGCTATTTTGAGACCAGGCGGAAATTCAAGGTACTCAAGTGCGCAAAACATAAAGGCTTGGTGTTTACGAGAAGACCTTGCCAGGCCATAAAAAGGCACCAAACCCCGTAGAAATGCATTTAATTAGTTTGCTTATCGGATCTCATCTACTCTTATCTGCTAATCTTATATATAACTATATTATATATATATATATATATATATATATATCGTTACCCCAGATTCTGGCTACGAAGATAGTCTTTACCCATGATTCTGTTGGATACAGAGCATGGATTCCATGGGGGATCCAGGATCATATGCAACAACTGTCACACTAGGCTTCTGCAATATGAATCAACTATAAATGATACTACCATCAATTTCAAACAGGGAGATCTTGCTTTGCTTGATAATCAGATTGTTATACTTAAAATTCACTGTGTTATTTGTCCTAACCCCATAGGTTTCAGAATCGTTAATTTTGTCCCAAAACAACTTGAAACTGTGGTTTATAATGAAATTAATTCGAGCAAGGAAATCGACGGATATGTCCGTGAATTGGTAAAACTCGAAAATGAGGTCAACTTGAAATCAGAAAGACTAAGATATCACCATTTTGTTGATAGAAACCGGGAGATGATCGGTAAGGTTTGCTTAGATCATCTGCATATCACACTTACAAATACACAGCCCAACGAAGTGTCCTTATGAGCTACCAATTTATTTGCCCATCAGCCACAGTTACACTTACACATACACACCCATACATATATACCTAACTCACGAAATCCCCTTCCACTCGCTAAGAGAAGTTCCCAACAATATCTTGGCTTAAAGCCTTTATATGCGAGATGGTACTCAGGTGACAACTGGTTGCTATTTTACGAGATTTTTTTTTGTTCTAACTTTTAATAGCTTCAAGCATTTTCACTGTGTACCTATATAGTTTAATGTTCTTTATGATATATAATGAAACCCATAATATAATGAATCTTGTGATTCTATATGTCTTAATATCTTATTATAGTACTCTTTTCTAAGGATGCAACTTTGCAATTGTATAAGAGGGGAGGGTGCATTTTCCTGTTGTGCACTACATAGTGAGTCCTGTTCGTAAGTAATTATACTTGAAAAGTGAGCAATTAAACATACTGATTCTGTTCTATGACCTGATGATGAAGGCTTTTCCGACTAATGGTACTTGTTTCTTACTGGTGTGATTTTATTTTGGGGCGCCAAGCAAGATAGACTATTTATATGATTAGGATGAGAAAGGTAATTTAAAATGCTCACTAGAAGCTTATACGAAATTAGACCCTGTGACTATATATCTATAAAAGCCCATATGCTTTCCTAGTACACTTTGTTTCTGACAACCAAGGCCTTACCCTTTATCTTCAATTGAAATTGAACTCAAATTCCAGCCCTACCAAACAAAATTCAGAAATAGCTCATAGAATTTCAATTTTTGACAGAAATATTTATTGAACTATTCTTTAACTTTGCAACAATTGAGTTCTTTGACAGCTTCAATTACCTACTTTAATAATTAGTTTATCTGTGAAATGTCTGGAATCACCTACGACCCTGTCCCTGATTTCTTAAGTTCGGCATCCAACTTCGTCAACAAGATGAATATGGGAGGTGGTGAACCACCTGCCCACTCATGTAAAATTTCTATGTTGTGGAACTGGTACACTGTTGACTCTTGTTTCATCGCCAAATCATGGCATGTCAAGTCAAAGGGAGGTTTTGCTGGCTCTTGTATTGGTGTCTTCTTTTTGGTTTTTGCAGCCCAATGGTTGCATAGATTCTGTCGCGAATTAGACAACTCCATTGCTGCTCGTCATAGACAAAGCCAACTCAGTTCAATGGATTCTTCTTCAGTTGAGTCGAAGACAAAATTACCTTCTCCAACAAACATGGCCCCAAATCCATATATTTATACCATTTCTCATAGGTGGTTATTTTCCAAAGCTACCAATGATATTGTCCCAAATGCTTTGGAGCATTTGATCAGATCAGTATTGTATACTGTTGAATGGGGTCTTTCTTATATTATCATGTTGCTCTTCATGTACTACAATGGGTTCATCATCATCTCGTGCATCTTGGGAGCTCTTTTTGGAAAATTGGTCTTCAGTTACAATGAGCCATTAAGCTGTAATGATGAAGAAGATAGAAAGTGCTGTCGTTGATAATTTTTTTGATGAAGATGAACTAGCATATGTGCCACTATAATTAATAATTTGAAAACGTGGATATCATGATTTTGTTGTAAGATATGCCTTCTCTATCTCCATTCTGTTCCTTTGATATTTACATATAATCTTAGTTATTTTCAATACTTAATTTTCCACTTTTACTTCAATTAGATGTAAGACGATAAATACCTTCATCCAAAATCAATTAAACCCATTCTGTTCTTCATTGCTTGAATTGAAAGGAAATAGTTCTCTTATCTGTAATTCTAAGGAGCTTAGAGATTTGATTACTCATCCTTAGGGTCGTATTCTTCATAGTCCTGCATTTGGGATGTGACATCTATACGCGTATGGGACTATGACTAAATCCCCATATTGCACACCACTAGTCATTTTTATGACCTAATAGCATGTTAAACCTATTCTATACTTCGGTTAAAGGACCTTCTTATCACGCTCTTGTTGTGGTTGATAAGGAAGGTGTTTTGTACTACACGTCATTATCCAAAAAAGCTGATACACTGCTAAAAGAGCTTATGGTTAAGGATTTTTCCAAAGTAAAGAACACTATTGTTCATTCTTTATCTTCTACTAGTTTGGTATCAGACAGATCCAAAATTGATGAGACTTTGTCCAAAGTTCAGGAAGCAATGGAAAGTCCACAATCCATGAAAACATTACAGATCAAAATAATATTTGGTACCAGTTTACAGAGGAAGGTATGGGATAAGTTACTCGAAATTGAAAACGGAACTGTCACAGATTATCACACTTTAGCTTCTGAATTAAATATGCCAACATCCAGTAGAGTTATTGGAAATTGTGTGGGTGCAAATAGAATTGCATTATTTATACCCTGCCACCGCGTTCTCACAAAAGACAGGAAAATTAGTGGGTACAGATATGGAGTTGATATCAAAAGAGATATTCTTCAGCATGAATTGGGCAAAAACTTCCAAACCTATGTGAACTAGTCTAAGATATGAGGAAATTGGTTTTTTAATACATAGGAACTACATTCCATTCCTGTTTTTGAGAGATATAATACTTGGACGATGATATGTGTGTATGAGATAAACAGTATGTACAATATAATGTGTAATATGATAGTTGGCCCCAGTTGAAAATTACTCTGGGCTCTAGTATAATTAACTTAATTAGCAATTATTGTTGCTGTAATATTAATTTGGGGCTGTGTAATACTTCAACCGCCTCCGATCCCCACCTAATCTTCACTTGCCTATACGAAGCACTGTTCGTATCCTAACAAGAGTCTAAAAATCTTCTTGGATGGTTAGTTACCAAGTAAGCATCGTGGCTGTGTGATTGCAAACCTAACTGCGCTGACTTGCCTTGCAATTCTGATCTAAATTTACGATAACAAAGAAATCAGAACAAGAATTTACAATAAAATTCAAACCAGTTTACCCCAGAATTTTGTTAATATAGATATTTATATGGTTAAGAGAGCTTTCAAAATACTTTTTTTTCTACTTCTAATTTCTTCTCTACATTATGTTGTTAAAGTTTTGAATGTTTCGTATATTAGAGCGTTCTCATCAATTTCTTGTGTTAACTGAAAGGGTATTAAGTGCAATAGTGAAGCTAGCTACACTATTTAATAAAATGCTTGGCACATGAGTATTAAGCAACGAAAAATTGTGCTAACGGAAATGAAATGCAGGGTATTATGACGTGATCACTTATGTGATTATTCTTGGAGATGTTCGTATTCGAATAAAGATACTCTTAATGGTTTGTCTAACTTGACGCTCTTTCTAACCAAAGCTTCATAGTTTTCATCATTGTAAGTATCATAGTTATCCAACATCTTTCCTTCCTTGTCGTCAGGATCATTTGGACCCTTAGACTTGGATGCGTCGTATTTTACCAAATAGCCCAATTCGGCTTGGTGGAATTCATTTAATGGTTTTGAATGGCTGTATTCTAATTGTAAAGCAGTACTTTGGGCCAAAAGACTGTGCATTTGAGCATCAGTTATGGTCTTTCCTAACTCTATCAACTTTTCTTTTTCTATTTGACTACCGTCATCGGTGGCTGTTCTGTAGTCATTGGCATCAACAAGAGTTAATAATTGATCTTGGTGAACCCAGTTCTGTAATTTTGGTACGAAATACCAATCTTTGTGTTCATAGTTGGCGAGACCACCATTTGGATATTCGAATTTCAAACGACGGATAATTTCATTTGGAACATAGGTTGGAACACCACTGAACATGGACATCTTTAATGGACTCAAATGTTCAAAGTTGTAGTAATGAAGTCTACGATCATTGTAAACTTCCTTATTGCTATCCATTTGCATGATTGAACCTTCTTCTTCGTTGTCGTTAATGTTGTCAAAGTAATGATCTGGAGTCTTTTCCTTACTGGTACTTAAACCAGTAATATCAATATAAATACCGGAATCGACGTCAATGAATCTAGCATCAATGTGGTTAGATTTCTTACTGACATCTCTGTTGTGAACATAAGTACCAACATCAATGAGGAACTTACCATAACCTTCACTGAGATCTTCAATAACTAAGGTTTGGTTGTATAATTCACCCAATTTAACTAATTCTTCAACAGGCATTTGAATATCAACATCATTGTCAAATGGGAACATTTGTCCACTCCAGTACCAACTCAATAAAGGACCATGCATGATCCA
This sequence comes from Suhomyces anneliseae, assembly GCA_030568535.1. Taxonomy (NCBI): domain Eukaryota; kingdom Fungi; phylum Ascomycota; class Pichiomycetes; order Serinales; family Debaryomycetaceae; genus Suhomyces; species Suhomyces anneliseae. The sequence continues at coordinate 930,145 of JAJMGB010000002.1, read as the reverse complement.
AGAGATCATGTTGTATTTAGTAGCAAATTTAAACCAGTTTCTCATCAATCTTTCCAAGATGATGTTAGTACGTTGGTTATCAACAAGCTTACCATTGAAGAATCTCCAGTCATAATGCCATCCGTTATCACGGTTGTCATCATTGGTAATCATAGAAGACATCTTGAAGTAGGTGTCTTCTTCGTCGGTGTTACGTTCTTTACTTCTTTCAAGAGAGTCTAAGAAAGATTGTTCTTGAACAGTAAGTTCTCTACGTCCACTTAATCTCTTGTAAAGAGCAATACGCAGAGAAATGTCTCCAGAAGAATAGTGGAACATAGAAGGAGTCAAATCCTTAACAGCAGAAAAATCACCATATTGAATCTTTTCATTGTAAACACCCATTTCGGTAGCTAAGGCATCAAATTCCTTAACTGGGTTGAATTTCACCTTTCTACGCTTACTGAGGTTATTGTTCTTCAAGTAAGAGTTCATCAAACCAGAGGTAGTAATTTTTTCTCTAGAGGTGACGTTGAAAATCAAATCATCACCACGATCGTTTAAGAACAACACCTTGTATGGGTTTGGAGCATGGGTAAGCAAATAAGACTTACCTTGCAATAAACGGACGTTTTCGTTAGTCTTATAGTCGCAATAATCACTGTACACTAAACCAGGAACTTGAGCATGATTTGCGAGTCCCATATCTTTGAGCAATCTAGGGGTAACGTCACCGTTACTGATGCAGTGCATATATGCGTTATTTTCATAGGATTTTCTCTTATCTTTTTCATTTGGGAATTCTAATTGTTCCTTAACGTCTTCACAAGTCATTCTTTCGTCAATAGGTTTAGAAAGCTCCTTGTTTAAGTAGGTAAGATCCACCCAATCAGCCCAGTGGAATGGCAAATTAATTGGAGAAGATTCCTTGAGTTGATTCTTTAAGTGGTTAAGCGTCAATGAAAAAGTGAATCTAGGATCATGGTATAATAAGTTTTGGTTTTTCCAGGCTGATTTATGATCGGTGTCACTAAGGAAAAGTTGGGGGTCGACAGCAAAATTATATTTCATTTCTGGCTCCTTAACATCAGAAAGAAGTTGATCTATCTGTTCACTATAATTAACTGAACTTTCGGTATCAACTTCTTGTTGATCCAGATGCAAATTAATGATTTCGACCTTGTTCTTCAGCAAGGTGTAAGTTGCAAGACACACCAAATTGATTATCGCCAACCCTATAAGGGCTTTCTTAAGTACAAACGGACTCTTCATCATAACGAGGGTAATGGGGTCTAGTTCATTCGTAAACCTTATCTTCAAAAAAAAAAGGTAAATCGAAATAACTTTCTTAAGAAGAAGATACAATAGTTAATATATATATATATAATCCCAACACTTCAGTTCATCGCGTTAGTGTTGCCTAGAATTTTATTGTACCATAGATCGTAACTAGAGGTATCGTGATCGCAATCCCGAAACAGTAGTGCATGAGCCGCATCCAGCTAGATTTGATGATTGGGCTCCAAACCATACAACTTTGAACTATGAGCAAGTGGAGGTACCTGCATCCGCATTTGGGTGTGATAGACAATGATATGGACACTTGCCCTCACACTGAAATAGAATGACTAAAGATGACGATTACATACAGTACACTAAAAGATGAAAAATCACTTTACAACTACAGTAGTAAAAAGCCACTAACTTAACTGGTGGCAACTGATTATTCTAACATCCTTGACCCTTAGAAAAATAAAAACTTTTTCACAACCTCAAACTGAAAAGATACAGGCGTTATTTTTTTTGACTATAACTCCACAAAATCACCCCTGAGTTACCTAAAGCTCACACGCTAGTGTTCCCTCTGTAGAAGATGCCCGCGTGACTGCATTCCACAATCAATCAGGGCAACGAATATTTTACAGTGCTCAAGACATCTGCGTCAAAAGCAAAAACCGCGATTATATTAGTGGTTGGGGGATGCCGGAACTTTTAATTTCTTCTGGGATACTTTTGGCTATTGTTACACTATTCTACATGCACAATTTTATTGTATTCGCAGGAACTTGTGGCCCGCCTAACGTTTAAGCTCGTGATCAACAGCCTATAAAACTTTTTAATCCACTGGCTCGTGTTGTGAGATGAAGCGAGAGTCGAAATTAGCAATCACCAATGGATATCGATTGGTCAGGAGATTTCGGGTCACAATAGATGTCTACGTTTTTGCACAACGGTTTTGGATAACAATAATATGTTTTGAAAATTTTTGATTGTTTTGCTCAGTCGCGCAAGTGTGGGGATAAAATCGACCCGTGAACCCTTTATATAAAAGAGCCTTTCATCACGGAACTAGCGGGGGGGTTTTCCCTGTGTATACTGTTTATACTTTTTGGCTACTGTTTCAAACAATTTCGGATCGTGTTTGAAAATATGTCTACTGCATAAGCCATGATGTTGAGAGTATTTTTCTAGTAGTGCATAAGTCGGAGTTACAATGCGAATCCCGGAATTACAAAGGCGGCCGTTTCACTTCCACCAAACAAACTTGAGTAGAAGTCTTCTTCAATTCGCGAATAAAATAAGATCTAATCTGCATGTGTGGCTCAAAAGAAGAGAGAAGTTTAGACTATGAACGGACATTACACTTAAAAAATTAGTACAAATACTTCAAACCAATCGCGAGGTTAAGAATTGTGACAACAATCTTCGACAAATTCTTTTCCTGGTTGCTAACAACAACACAAGTTAGCTCGTAAATACTTGTCTGATAGCTTAGCGATGTGTAGATAAAATGCATCAATTGTTAGAATTTTCAATTTTTTTGCAATTTTACCAAAATGTCTGGGCATTGGTCAAAAAATAAACCTTTAATCCTCAGTAAATCAAAGGGCATCCAGTTGAAAATAAACATCTAATTAATAACGAGTTAAACTGGGGAAGTTTAACCAATAAATGATACATATTATTTAAAAAATCTTGAAAGTGGGACCTACATAACATTTCTTTTACAAAAGTAAACTCACATTGGTCCATGATGATGCATCTCTTTCAGAAAGATATTTCCAAGTTCACTTGCAGCACTCTAAATTCTGCACTTTTGTAGAAATGACACACGACCAATTCCATAAATGGGTATCAGTAGTCTCAATCTGGCACAACTTCAGGATTACCCAACGGCTCTATTTATGTATCCATAACCCACTAGTTGATGCTTACATCTATCGTTTTCTCTTATCGTAGATATTATAGCTACTTTAGGCTGAAATCCCTAGAAAGGCATTCAGTTTTATTGCAACTTGAGATGATATAGCCAACAAAAACGCTGAAACCAAACAGGAATGTGATATGACATACCAGAACAGAAACTTGCTAACACTATCATGCATTGTATTAAGAGGATAAATCAATACCTACCTTCATTGATGTATTCACATAGTAATGTTGAAGTACTTTTTTACAAAGACATTTCCATCTTACTGCAGGTGTCATTTCTTCTACAGATATCCTTCTTAATGATAACTTTGACAATAGGACACTGATGCAAAACCTCCTTATTAGTTATTGCACTGTAATAGTTTGTGGTACACCAAATTAGGTTCTAAATCGCACTCCAGATTCTCATCTCTAATCCCATCGCCAATTCGCACTCACCCAAGCTACTGGTTGATCTCGAAGCCATCGCACCTGTATACAATTTTTACCTACAAATCATTGCAACCTAAACGATAGGATACCAAACGCTTGAAATGAGTGTGCCGCTCCCGTTGACGGATTCGGAAAAACTAGTCCTTCTAGATTATCACACGCACCAATCAGCAATCAACAGCTTTCATAGTATCAGGAAAACCCTACAAAAATTCGCTCCAGAATTCCCATTCTTAGCCAAAGCATCTTATGATTTCCTTAATAAACTAGATGAGGTAGGTATAAGGAAGAGATTACGTCATGATCTAGCTTCGCGCACCCTTATTGACTATATGTTGAGATTAGGGGTCATTGCATCTCTGATAAATGATCCTGGACTTGAACAAGTATTCAAAGGCCTTAATAAGATTTTCGATGTTACCGACCAAGTTCAATACAACAGATGGATCCAGAATTTTGGTGCAGTTGATAGAGGAAATTCTGAAACTTTGGACCAAGAACTCAAGAGAATTGGAGAATTCACCAAAGAATACTCTCCTAATTGCATTTACTATTTTAATGAGGTCAATGTTAGACATGAAAAAAGTATATTCACAATTTCGTTGGCGGGTAATTTAAGTGGAACTGATTTCCTTGATCCTTTAATTATTACCAACTTACCCAATGGAAAGTTTAATTACTATCCAACTGGGCTAATTAACTCTTCTCATTTTGAAAATTATTTATCAAGAATTAATATCCAGCTTAAGATGCAAAATAAGAAAATTATTTTGATTTGCAGAAACAATGTGATAATTGACACTAAGAAATTTTCGAACATCCGTATCCAGATGATAGGGTTAGCTTTTGATAAACATTTTATCAGTCGGAATTTCGTCAAGTTCCCTGATGAATACGGTTTAAACCATTGGCTCAAATTCAATTTTGTCAATAAAGTATTCGAATTGCACGAGTATTCTGATCCTTCGTTAATAATCAACTCATTAATTGTCACTTACAATGAATGTATTAATGTATTATTGAGCAACCCAATCTACTACAAATTCAACCAATTGAATATCGATAAATCTGGATTTTTAGGTAAGAAGAATGATCAATTCACTCCTAGTGATCATTATTCTCTTGTGTCTGATCTTTTTGTTGTTAAGAACGAAAGCTACCAATATATTCCTTCCAATTTTTATATACATATATTCAAGGATGTTGACTACAGCTATTCAAGTAAAGATATTTATTTTATTCTTGAACAATTGAAGAATTTTGGAGCTATGAATTTCAATACTGAAACAGACTTGGATGAAATTGTCCAATTTATTGATAAAAAATTGTTCCCTTTCATCCAAAACAAACAAAAGTCTTCTCTTTCTCAATTCAATTTATTCTTTTCTCACTTTTTGAAACACAATCAATTCAAAGCCCCAAAATTTGACCTGTTACCTATGGAAGACTTCTACTTAGAGAAAAAAAATCTCATTGAATTTCAAAAGATTTTAGAGGTTGATATAAAATTGAGAGAAAACCATGAAATAAGGTCTTCAAATAATACTCATCTTGAAAAGAATTTATTCCCCAAAGATCCTGAAATTAAAATAAAACCTAAAAAGGCTGCAAAAAATGTCTCATTTGCTGATGACATCCAAATGGAACAAGAATCATTCATACTTACTAATTCATCAACTCCCGAAAAGTCTACAAAATTTGTCGAGGATGGTCTTATCATTGAAAGTCCAATTACTTCCCCCAAAGAAAGCACACATAGTGTACTTGCAAATGCAAAACAAGACTTAGTGTCAGAATTAGGAACTATTTCGAAAGAAAGTAGTCCAGGGGTTGGAATGGGAGATGAAGTTACTTCAACTGAGAAAAAGTCCAACAAAGATAGATTATCTATATCACCAAATAAATTCTTCAACAAAGTTAATAGTCCTACTATTGATTTGGCACCATCAAGGTCACCAAGTCCGATGATCGCTATTTCTGCACTTGAAAAAGTAGTGCCAAGGAAGCAGGTTGAAAGGGAACAAGTTTCAGAAGATTCAGAAAGCTCAAAAGAATCAGATTCACAAGATATTCTCCAAGTTACACCAACTCAGAGCACACTGGTGGATACTTCAAGTGAGAGTGAACTGGATTCGAACGATAGCCAAACAACTACACCCATTAAAGGATCTACAACTTCAAAGAAACGTAAGATTTCAACCGGTGAAATTACTAAGGTTAAGAAATCAAAAATACTAGAAGTATTAAAGAAAGATAAATTATCGTTCGTTGGTGGAGTAGATAATATCTTTTCAGATGATTCAGAGGAGTCAGATAATTCATTTGATCCAACACGCAATGAGCGTATCAAAATTAAGAATGTACCATCTGGTTTGAGTAATGATGTTCTTCCATCAGAAACGTCCGATGAGAACAAAGAATCATCTACTCCCGAAATCACTCAAATCAATGAGCAAAGTATATTTGATGTTTCATCTTCATCTTCATCAGATTCTCAAACAGAGCAAAATTCAGATGCAGAATCCAATTCTGATTCAGACTCTGATTCAGACTCTGACTTCAATTTAGATGACAATTACGTTCCCAAAGGTAAAGCGACTGACTCAGAAGCTGGTCATGATCTTAGTAGACCGATATTATTGGATGTAACTCAAAAGTCTCCAGAGAGTTTGATTATAGAAGAAGAAGACAAAGATGATGATGTGGTAGAATTCAAAGACCCAATTGAGCAAGATCGAGTTGAAGAAGATCCAGTTGAAGAAGATCCAGTTGAAGAAGGTCCAGTCGAGGAGGATTCAATTGAGGAAGATCAAATGGTTGAGGAGTCAATTGTGGGTGATAAAATAGTTGAAGATCCAGTGTTGGAAGACAGAGTAGCTAAAAATCCAACTCCAGTTCCAACTCAACCAGCCAAAGAAGACCCAAGAGATAACTACAGTCCTTACATGAAAGCCACCAAAGTCATTACTGAAGAGGATATTACAGATACTGAATCTTTGCCCGAAGTCGAAAATAAAATCAAAGAAACCCATGAGCCAGCTCCAGCACAATCCCTGGAATCGCTGAAAGAACCTGAAGACTCGATGTCACTTTCAAAAATTGCAACTGGAATGAAGAAGAAGTTCTCTCTGTTGTTCCCCACCAAAATTGCTCCACCAAAAACAAATAACCCAATTTTAGACTCTCCTCCGAAGTTGGTAACGCTCAATGATATCCCTGAGCCAAAAACAACAATTGAATCCAAGCCATATGTACCAATTGTTAAGAGTGTTCTGAAAAAGAAAGCCTTTAAAGGTAGATCTGAATTCAGCTCCTCAGAATCTTCATCTTCTTCTTCGGAAGATGATCTGTCTTCTGAAGATGAAATGTCACCAGAACCTACAATTACTACTGTGACTAAACCCCTCCCAAAGGCTAATCCACAAGCCATGATTCCTAAAAGTAATCCCAAGAACCAAAAGAGGAAATTCAAAAAAGGGGGCTCTAGTTTGAACAGGAAGAGAAAGATGTTACACCAGCAGCAGAAGCAACAACAACAACGAAAGCATTGAATAGAGGTACTATAGAAACTCGTTACTATCATTTTGCTACGATCTACAAAAATCATGGTTAATCTTTGCCATACGCGTTTTTTTGCCAGTATCCCACTAAAGCATTTATAGATAAAAGATAAGCATTAACAAACATATTAAAACAATAAAACGGCTTAAAATCGTAGACAGCAAGCGAGTTTGTTTTCAAGTAAACCAATGTATCCACAAGACTCGGCCCGAATACCAGAATCAGAAAGCCAAAGCTAATTTGTTCGGTAGTTGCGGTTATTCAATATTATTATACTGGATGTATCTACTTTACAATATTATGTTACATTGATGGCTTATCACCTAAAAGTCTAATTGGACCAAAAGAAAAAATGCGCTTAGACCCTTAATACCCACAATATCAGGATGAGCTGTCCATCATAGTCAATAGAGCCATTTGCTACTTGATGAATAGTTGTGTGTGAAACTGAGGTGTAAGTGAAAGTAGATCGGACCTCGGTAGTCATCGTAAAAATCGTTGCCATTTCTTATCGATGAGATCCACTTGGTTGTCAACTGGACCATATGACCTAAGCGCTTAATTGGTGACTCAATTTGCTTTTGCAGCCGCGCTCCCATACAGTACCCTACACCCTTTTTCTCACAAGACAAAAAAAGAAAAGAGACAAAAGAAATTCACGTGTTGAAGAGAATTGTGAGAATTCTTCACACACCACACTTTCACAGTTGAAGATACAAGAACTTGGTATTTAGGTATTGAAAACACTCTAGCCATAAGCTACATCCATCCCTAGACCCATTTGACCGAAATTTACCACATCTTTTTACCCCAGAAAATCGGCTAAACCCCATATCGGAAAAAGTCGGAAACAAAAGTCATACCTCTATTTTTCAATCAAACCTTAATTAGGGGCGACCTTTCTTTTGATTCAATATAAAACCACTCAAAGTCCGAAATTATTCAAATCAACAAACATGAAGCTTTTTGAATCCAAACATTATTTTAACTACGGTTGGGACCAAGTAACAGCTGCCAATTGGCAAAAGTACCCAAACAAGTTTTCTACCCATGTCGTCTCGGTAGATATCTTGGATAGAACCATCGATGAAGAACGTCAAACTTTAAGAACTGAAAGATTAATAGGATGCAAGCAATCCATTCCAGCTTGGTTATCTTACATTGTTGGTGCTCAAAAATACAGTTATGTCAGAGAAGTCAGTGAAGTTGATCTTATTAACAAGACTTTGGTTATGAAAACTTCTAATTTGACCATGAACCACTTATTATTGGTCAACGAAACTGTGGTTTACAAGCCAGACCCTGAAATGCCATTATCCCGTACCACATTCACTCAAAATGCAGAATTCACCGCCTATGCTAGTCTTTCAAAAATCTGTGACAAGCTCGAAGATTGGTCTGTGGAAAGATTTGGTCAAAATGCCAAGACTGGTAAAATGGCCTTTGAGAATGTTTTACATACTTTGAATCAAAAGTGGGAAGAAAGTGGTTTGTTTGTCAGTGAAGTTGGTCATACCATTGGTGACAAGACTAACGAAGTTTTACACGAAGTTGGAAAATTGGGAAAAGTTTTCAATTGAATCCACATATGATCAAATGATACAAGATTTCCTTTCCAATTATGCATTCCTTAAATTCCATATCTCATTATACGATTGAATATCTCATGATTTACTGAACAAACGATTTATCAACTTTTTTTTCATTTCTGTTGATTTTATTACCACATCTCATTCATTAAGCTGCATTTTACACCTTCAGTTCGCTACTTCTATTACTATCGCCTTTTATTTATTTTTTAGATTGTATATAGCCCGGTATTAGAGTAATTTATTAGAAACATTGAAACAATTCAACGTAACCTCCCATTAACGTACTATCAAGTATAAGTTCTTAAGTATACCCTTATATATGGAAGTATGGAGTATAATTAAAAAGGGTGTAAGGATCAAACGCACGTGATACCATCGCGTATTTTTTTGATATCCGGTTCGCTTAGAATTTCCGGCCCATCTCATCACTAAAAAAAGCCATTTCGTATATCAAACCTGTCAAACCGTTTAATGAAGGTTTAACAGTTCCGGAAGCCATAACTAGTCATCCATAGCATGGAACCAAACAATAAGATCAACAAAAATGAGACTGGGCAAAAGAACAATCTAAATGAAATAGAAATACCTCAAATAAACAAATCTGATGAGGTTGAAATTCAAGTCCCACAAGAGAACAAACCTAATGAAGCCGAACCTTTCGACTATTTGTTTAATGAAATTAATGAACCAACTATAAATGAAAATCAATCCAAATATAATAGCATCAATGAAATTGAAGAATCAAGCAGTCAAAATGCCTTAGATGACGAGATTAATAAGGCATTATTGTCATTCAATAAATTTAATCATAACGACCAAATTGAATTGATTCTTAACTCAAATCCTGAAGATACTTCTGCATTACAACCTTCATCTTCATCATCTTCAGATAATGGATCACCTTTTGATTCCCCAGCCCCAGCTACTAGTATTGCATCAATGGAAGAAGAATTCAAAACTGGAAAATTCCAGCCACAAACACCACCTGTAAATAGTTCCACAGTGATGTCAATCAAACAAGCCATGGTCAATACTTCCAAGTTAACTTCTCTTTTTACAACATTGAAAGTCACATATTTGAAGTTGTGTAAAGAATTCAACTATTTATTATTCAAGTTTAACGAAAATGAAAAAGTCAAGATAGAATTAATTCACGAAAATAACGAACTTAAACGTTTATTGGCAGAAATGCTCAAGGAAAAGGAGAATGAAAGGGTAAAATATCAAAAACAAATCGAAGAGGAAAGACAAAAGCATAAAAAGTGCCACGTTGAAGAGGTTCAAGCTGCTCAGGCTGCTCAAGCAAATAAAGAATCAAAGGCTGAGCCAGTTGAAGATAGTAGAACTAAAAGAAGAAAGAGAAGAGCAGAAGAACTCTCACTTGCATAGGTGATATTCACCGTACATAATAGCATTTAATAGAATAGATCTAGCATTTATTATCGTAACAGTTGTAGGAAATTATGTTGATGGACTGTGATTCTGAGACTTGTTAGACAATTGGGTATTGGAGAAAGTGGAGAAGCTGGTCGATAAGAATTTGGACAGTACTGCTTTTCTAATTTGCTCTATATCTTATTTGCAACCTTTTGGTTTCATTTTGCAGTACAACAGATAAATTGGTTAATTTGGATAAATCGACTAAGTTACATTTAGTTAATTACGTAGGCACAATCAGTTGTCTTTGGATAGATCATAAGGTGATGTGGTGCTCACTCTCGTAGCTCACCATAGTTTCACCATCCATCTGTTTATAGGTATTGCTTATAGAAGTGCGAACGCGAATTTGAACTCAACAGTAATTTGAATACATCAGCATTTGCATTAGACAAAGACCATTGGTATCGAATAAGATAACTTGATAATACAAATCAGATAAAGGTACCACACATTGTCTCAACCCAAAATTCAAAACTATATCCCTTCAATATTTGTTAATCCATTGGTTAGTATTTGATCCGCATCTGTTGCTGGAAACCATCTACCAAGGTCAATATATATCAAAACATATCAAGAACAAGATCTATAAGTAAAACAAGACATGTCTTCGCCTATAGGAGAAATTCCGTCATCACTAGAAGAGCAACAGGAACTCATTCTAGCAGAATTGAACATGATTCTTACCACCGTTAAACAGATAGACGCCAATTTAATCAAATCAATACGATTGTTAGAGGACAACGTGCTGCTACAAAATGATTTGGACTCATCCCAGGTACGAAAGAGACCTCGATTGAATATTCAACAACCCAATCAACTTAATGAATCCTTAACATATAAAGAGATGGTCGTGCGGAACGTTCAAGTCTTATCAGACGTGTTAAAAATGTTAGACGCGATTGATCCTAAACATTGAAAAAAGTTGATAATATTGATCCCCATACTTTTACTATCAAGATGGATAATCAGCTCTCACAATTAGTGGAAAGTTATCAAGACTCAAAGCTCAAGAAAATAGATAACCCAGATCACGAGTCTAGTGATGATGAAGATTTATTGGAATTATTGGAGGATGACGAAGTTCTCTCAAAATACAGAGACGAAAGAATGCAACAATTAAAATCTGAATTTCAAAAGATAGACGACGCAGTGGCCGATTCTAACGACGAAGAATTAGGAAGATTGATTTCCGTTGATGATGAAAAGGATGTAATGCAAATAGTGACCCAAAATGAAATAGTGATAATACATTTTTACCAACCAAACTTTCAAAGATGCAAAATCTTAAACGAAAGATTGGCACATATTGCTGAAAAACACCTTACATTAAAGATCATTAAAATAACAGCTGAATCGGCCCCATTTTTGGTAGCCAAGTTGGGAATTAAAGTGTTACCTTTTTTGGTTATTTATAAAAATGGTAAGGAACTCACCAGAGCAATTGGATTTGAAAAGTACGGTAACAATCCAAATGATGTCTCCGTGGAAGAATTAGAGAGATTTTTGATTATGAATAATGTTATCAATAGAAGAACAATCAATTTTGGCTCTATAAGATCAAAGGCAAATCCCGTACACAATGACGAAGATGATGATTTGGATATATAATCTATAATGATTCCAACGAATCAAATATCCTATAATAACATATTAATAGATAGACTTGAATATTTGCGATGGATAGTTCAAGTCCAAATTAATCAGTTTCATACTTGATTTTCTTTACTAGCAGATAATGTCAGTAAATACAAACTTAATCTTTATATATCACGACATGTAAGCTTTTGCAACAATCTTTTTAGCCATTCCCAACGGCTGGTTCTTGGAGGTATGAATTCAAATTCTCCAGAAACATCATCCCGTTTCTGGAATTCGGACCATCGGAGTGCAAATGTCAGGTCGGGATGTCGGAGTTGTTGTCTATGTTGTAATACAGTATCACCTAACATGTGGTTATGGTTAATTATGAGGATGAGTGATTTGTAAAAGAGGTGAACTCAAAAAGCAAATGAAGCAGTGAGTCAGAAGGCTATAATTGAGTACATCAAGCTCATCAATTGCCACTAGTACCTTTAATGTGCTTGGTTATTTATTATTGCTGGTTCTCAGTACCTCATTTGTTGCAAAAGGAGACTGGGAGTTGCGGCACGTTCCAGCATATAGGGTTTGTACCCTAACACTTTCCATTTGTCACGTGCAAAACTCAAGTAACAACCATCATTTTTACACGTGATCGGAAAATTTTGTCGCCATCGAGTGTGCGAGTATATTTTCACTCTCAGTTTAAAAAGATTTTAAAACTATATTCTGGTTAGAAAGAAGCATCAGTTGCAGACAAGCCAAAATGCAAATTTTCGTCAAGACCTTAACTGGTAAGACTATTACCTTAGAAGTTGAATCTTCTGACACTATTGACAATGTCAAGTCCAAGATCCAAGACAAGGAAGGAATTCCACCTGACCAACAAAGATTGATCTTCGCTGGTAAGCAATTGGAAGACGGTAGAACTTTATCTGACTACAACATCCAAAAGGAATCTACCTTGCACTTAGTCTTAAGATTAAGAGGTGGTGGTAAGAAGAGAAAGAAGAAGGTCTACACCACCCCAAAGAAGATCAAGCACAAGCACAGAAAGCACAAGTTGGCTGTCTTGACTTACTACAAGGTCGACAACGAAGGTAACGTTGAAAGATTGAGAAGAGAATGTCCTCAACCAACCTGTGGTGCCGGTATCTTCATGGCCAACATGAAGGACAGACAATACTGTGGTAGATGTCACACCACCTTCAAGGCTAACTAAATTAATTCTTGATTAGTGTATTCTAGTTTATATTTAATAAAGTAATAACGTCTTGATTTAAAAAATAATAATTCAAAATGTAGCGTATTCAAAAATAGTAATCTATCAGTACTTGGTTACAAATTATAATCTACACAAATATTGGTGTGGTAATTCCAAAAAGGTGAGATTCGAAATTTATTTTGGGAAGCTTTAGATGAAAGTTGAATAAACGTTAAGTTTACTAAAAATGCACAATACCCGTATTACTACCAAGTGGTTTATGAATGTTAATCGTAGTATTAGTAGGAAGTGGTATTCTACCAATATAACAATTTATCATACTACTTCTGTGAACCTGCACTTTATCTCACCCAACCTGTAAAGTATTAGTATACACAACTCAGATTGAATGTATACACATGAATCGTATCTGATCTCACCTCAATTCAATATATTTAATCCATAAAGATTAGTTGAACTTTCTAGCATATTAGCGAAGTGTACTAAGAACCACACCATCGAACATTATCGAAATATAAACAATCAAATCATTGAATTCTTGGAGGTGGCGGTATGAGTTTTTCTATTTATGATTTGGATGAAAATATCCGAAAGCTCTTAAACCTCGATAATTTCCTTGATGGGCTTTCTGTCAATGAGTTTATCGAAGAATTGAGTAAAGACCATTTCTTAAAAGGGGCAGAAGTGAATAAGTTAGAATATCTTGATCCCAAGCCATATATCAGAACCTTTGAGTCCACGTTGAGGGAGCTTAAGGAACTTAATATTGAGTCAAACCAACAAAGAGAACAATCAGAAAAACTTGTGGAATCATATGAGCTCAAACACAGTGAAAATGTGATGCAATTGGCAGATGAAATTGATACTACTGTATCTAAATTCGATTTACTTGATTCCAAGATTTCTCAAGTCTCAGCAAAGATAAATCCTCTTGGTCAATCATTGAATAAGATCACCAATTCCAGAGATAGATCGATGGAAACTATTTTCCTTATCAGAGCATACCATGGATTCTACACCAAGGAAAAATATGAACCTTTAGAAACCCTTAGACTAAGCAAAAAATATGATGATAAAATCAAATGTGCAAAAACAGTGAATAATTTATTAACCTTGTCAAAAAAGATCGAATCTCCAGATTTACCCAAAACAACCAAATGTGTTCAAACTATAGAAAAGTATAGTGAAACTATGGAACGTAATTTATTGAATAAATTCGAAGTGGCATCTGAGGACAATCATTTTGAAATAATGAAAGAAATTGCATCTATTCTATTTGAATTTAATGGTGGGGCAAACGTAGTTCAAACTTTCGTAAGTAAAAACGATTTACTTTTGGAAGCAGAGAATGACTATGATGAAGATGGAGAAAAGGAAGAGAGCATTTTAGATAATGAAGCCATATGGATCAAATTATCAGACCCTAACTTTGTTGGTATCATCAAGGATCCACCTACTCAGTCCTTATTAGAAAGATTAAGAATTGCTATCAAGGGACAAGCTAGAATTATTCAGCAAGTTTTTGAAAACCCAATACCTGTTTTGAAGATATTCATCCAAAGAGTTTATGCACAAATGATCCAGAATAAAATCAGTACATTACTTCAGTACTCTTTATCTGTGAGCTCGCTAAGCCATGTGAGAATTTTACACTCCATGTATACATTGGTTGGTGATTTCACTAAGGACGTTAAGGAATTTTTGACTACCAATGAGTTTGACGAAGAAAATGAGTTGAGTTTAATTTTAGATCAATCATATTATGACCTCTTTGCTGAGTACACTATGGAGAGCGTTTATTTCAGTAGAGAAAAGAAAAACCTTGAAGACATCATCTATGAATTGGTGGACAAATTCAATCACTACAATGAAAGAGCATTATCAAATCAGTATTTAACAGCAAAATTAGAGTTGTTAGATAGTGAATATAGATCAAATGGTGAAGTCTCAGCGGGTTCAGATCATCATAGTAACGATAAATTTAATTTCCATTTCTCAGAAAAGAAGAGATTAAACCAATTTAAAGCATTTATGAAGTCCAAATTAGATAGACCTACCATTCCTAATCAAGAAGACTTGGAAGATCAAAGAGAATTTGGTTCATTAAACCTATTAAAAGTTGAGATTATTTTGAAATCAACCATTGAATCTATCGCAAGAGTATTGGAATTGGCTCCAAATAAAGCACCAGAATTTTCATTAGAAATCTTGGAAATTTTGCTTTTCGATTTCGGTAAGTTATACATTGGTGGTGGATTAGAAGTTGCTTATGATCAATTAAAACTGGAAACTTCCAAAAATCACACATTACAACCATTTGATTTGAGTTATACTTCTTCTTTCAATATGATCAGTGAAATTCTTTTCTTGATGTCATCAACTGTCAAAAAAATCATTATTCCATGTGCATTGAATGCTCCTAACATCAGAAACCGTATGAGTAATTTGACTAACAACTATATTTCCAGATGTGAACGTTCTTTAAATTTAATATTAAGTGAAACTTTAGATATGATCAGTGGAAGAATTTCTTATATTTTAACCAAGCAAAAGAAGAAGGATTTCCTTTGTGATGCTTTGATTGAAGATGATACCGAAGCTGCTGAACTTTTATCTGAGTTCCTTCATAACATCTATATTGTTCTTTCAAGTACATTGAACAATGCCAATTTGAACAATGTTCTTGTCAAGGTGGGTATTAATTTGTTGAATCAATTGTTGGAGCATTATAAAAAATTTACTATTAATTCTACTGGTGGTATCGTCCTTACAAAAGATGTTATTAGATATCAATCTATTATTGACGAATGGCAAATACCTGATTTGAGTGAGAATTTCCTTCTCTTAAAGGAAATTGGTAACTTGTTTACTGTCCAAGCTGAACTTATTAGCTCTTTAGTAACAGAGGGCCAATTGGCACATTTGAAACCATTTAATGTAAGACAATATGTTTCAAAGAGATCCGATTTCAATCCAAGTTATATTGAAAGATTTTTCAGTTTCAAGCAATAATCCAATGATGAATTTGATGAAATGCTTAAATGCTCCATTCTATATCCACTTATTAGACTGTGGTGAAATACGTAGTCAGGTTTTAATAATATGTATCTCTCAAGTTTGATTGTATTTGTTTCTCTATTACCATAACTACGCTTTACAAATATAGCTATTAATAAATGGTTCTTGTATCATAAAAAATCATTAGCTCACTAAACATGACTATTTAAATGTCCTGAATTGTTCAACTGGCTCCACTAGTCGACTATATTTGCTAAAACGCGCTGAAATAGCTGCTTATCAAAAGCAAGAAAATCATGGTGTTGATCCCATTATTTACAGCATAGCCAATATTATCTCTTTCTTGGGCAAATTGAAGGCTAGAATCAAGATTTAACTTGCGTACAATCATATTGTACTTTTCAGGCAACAAGTATCTCAAGAAGAAATAAATTTGAGTTGAGAACAATATAAGTATGTAAAACTGTAAGGGAGTTCGTGGATTAGGTAAGTAGCACAACTCAGTCTGGTAAGAAAACGAAGAGTCTTGGAATCTTAAGTCATTTTTAGGAAATGTAGATTGGTCCAATGGGTTATTTAATGACAATAACTGTAATGCTGGATACTTGATACCACTAGTCATAGCACATGATTTTGCTGCTATTTCTCTGGTTATTCTTTCCTCTTCATTGTGTGTATAAAATTGGTGAATGTCACAGTAATCATGATCATCACCAGCAAATAAAATAATAGGATTTATAGTGCTGAGTATATTCTGACTAATTGGATACTCAATAACTGTTTGATATTGTTTCCCTCTTTGAACTGGGAAAGGTATTTGCTTCTCTCTGAGAGGACCACATGGTGATCTTTCATTGAATCTATACAATGGAACATGCAGCATTAAAATTCTAGGGTAATCAGGATTGAGTTTACTATTGATGGACTCCAAGAATTCTTTAGGTTCAGCATTAACCACAGGATCAGGATGGGATAAGGAAATGGTATCAAGGAAAACTATAGAATGATTACCAAGTTCAATATAATCGTTAAGTTCTCCAAAATACATTGCAAACCGTTTGAGGACATGATGATCAATGGTTTCAAATCCAATATCATGATTTCCAGGAATAGAATTGAGCGTTCGTCTATTGGCCTTTTTAGGGAACACTTTGTTGAATCTCTTAAATTCATCAAACCACATTTCGTCTTCCCATTCTCTTCCTCCATCAAAAAGATCACCTAAAAATATGGTGGTATGTGGATCAAGAATATCTTGCATAAAGCGGTGATTTCTGTAAAGATAATTATCACTGAATTTCTTCATTATATAGGTAAATAATGCTGGTTTACTCAGATATGAATAAGCATCTACCAATTGTGGATCAGCTATCAATGCAATTCTATGTGGATCAGAACTTTTTGGCCAATGCTCCCATTGATCCCATTGACATTTACTCATGACTCGTGATACTTCAATTCTTTCAAAGTAGTGTAGCACCACTAACCATGTTGCAAATATAACAATCAAGAGTTTGTATTGGATCTTTTTGATTATGGCGGGTGACTTCTTACCAGTAATATGTTCATAGTCTGATGCTTCTGGATCTATTGTAGGCAATTCATCTTTCTTCTCCTTTCCTCTATAATTCATATTCATTGGTCAAGCAAAACAAACGGACTCTGATTACTTTCAATGGCCGAATGCTTGTTGTAGCTGTTGCAATATGGTTTTGAGTATGTGTTGATGCGATTTGAAGTGGAGTACCAAAAAAGCCAATACACGAACTCCAGTTGTGGAGAGTAACAATTGTTTGGTTTTGTGAAATCGATAGGAGATAATAAGAGGATAAGAGTAAAGAAAGAAGTGACTAATTGAACACTTTACGAAAAGACCCAAAGAACAAGGGAATCATACAATCATACAATCATTCAATAACCAAGAACGTCATAAACCTCATTTAACTGCACCAGAGATACATCATATTCATACCATCGCTATAAAGTTGACAGATAACAATGACCACCAACGAACGTAAACTTCGGTCAAAGGATGATTCCAAGAAAGCAGTACACATGTTTAATTTTGAGGTCAACGAGTTGTTATACCGAGATCAAGAGATACGAATAAAGCCAGGAAAGTCCCACACAAATCAGTACAAATATTTCGATGATATAGAATTACCAAAAGTTCGTGAATCACGAGAGATCAAAGTTATTGATAGTCTTCTTCCTCGAAAGTCTAAGCACATACGAGATGTGTTAACAGATGAAACATACGATATCTTTCATAGGAAAATGAAGAAGGAAGAGAAGGTCATGAGCAACGAAGAAAGACTTCGGATAATGAGCGAAGTCGACAATTTGCATTCACATATCGAATTGCTTAATCGATATGACTGGGTGAGGCATTTAACAGAAATCACCCAAATTAATGATCCTAAAAACTATAATGAACTAGAACATAAAAGACAATTGACAATTCAAGAAATAGATAAACTCTTGAGAAAATATGAGAATTGGAAGAAAAGAGTTGATATAATCAACAATGATATAAAAGATTATAATGGAGAAGCTTTCGAGGAAGATGAATATAGTACTTCTATGCAAAAGCTTAAAGAAAGGCGTCGAAAAGAAAGGGCCAGTAAGTATGGTCCTGTAATTAAATTAAGATTGAACAATGGCTATACACTTATAATAGATCCAATCCTGCCCCCAAAAATTGTCCGAACTGTTCAAGAGGAATTTAAAAAGACTAAAAAGTCAAACATGAATAAAAAGATCTCTTCTCACCCAAAAAAACAAACCTTGCATTTGCAATCAGAACCACAGAAACAACCAAATCCCCAAGAAGAAACTTACCCATTTCCACCTGTAACGGCTTCACCCGTAACTATTTCAACAGTTAATCGGCCATATGGAAGAAGAAATCCAAGCAAATTAGAGGATGTAACCTCGAATATATATTTACAAATGGGAGTAGAGGAAGACATTGTGTTTGGAATGAAATTAGCTGATATTGCACCCAATCCAGAAGGATTCAAGCTACCAAAATCATTGAAGAGAGTAGCAGAAGGTCCTACAGAAAGAAGATCTACGCGAAGTAGAGTACGTAAAAGTAATATTGACGTAAATAGTTAATCTATAGATGCATTTATAAATAAATTTTGAAGGGACTTCAAGTGTTTAGATATTGTAATTTGGATGAGTTTTAAACGAAAAGCTCCATGCTTTTGACGAAATTAGAAATAATATCTGGATGTTCATCATCTGAAATCAATGAATCATTCAAAATAAAGTTACTAAAATTTACTGACTTCACAGGCTGCCTCAAATCATTATCAACTTTTCCCGGTCTAAATGCTTCGATTTGGTCTTGAGAAATTCCATACCTCAGCACTAAAGTACCCCTAAGCTTCAACATAATGTTAATAACTTGAACGAATCTGACAATTGTAGGAGAACTATCTTCGTTATTCACCAACTCTAATAAGTCCAACCCGCTAGATGAAACTTGTTGGTCTATACTTGAAATAATAATTAGAACCTCTTCTAGAGAGCTGAATTTAACAAATGCAACATTTTTCGATATATACAGAATTGTAGATCGAACCTCTTTTGCCTTGTCCAACAGCTTTTCTCCAACATTAATAGCAAAAAATTTGGATAATGATTGAACGAGCTTCTTCTTAGAAGAATAATTATTTTTTACGATCAGATAGATATCCTCAATGAATACCTGCTCATTAAAGAAATTATCTGACACCCGCAGTCTATAATCGATAGCTAATCTTATTCCTTCCATATAGCTTGTTGCTGTTAATGATTCATGCTTTTCAAATAGCTCCTTGTGTAATTCTAATGCTATATTTTTTATAACATAATTTGGATTCGATTCCAAAGCGATGATTGTTGGAATACATAACTTCGGGTTAGCATATCCAAGTTTCACAACAAGCTGTAAGAACTGTACTGGAACATAAGAGAAATGACCAGAATCATGTAAACTCAATTTCTGAATATTATGGATATACCTTTGTACTATACCAGCGCAAATACCATCGTTGACATAACTCTTCGCATTTCCATGGAAGACAGCTGCATCAAACTCTGTCTTATTAGACACTTTCTCAGATGCACCATTTCTTCTATGAGAATCACTGTCCTCAGAGCGAAGAAAATACATTACTCCTTGAATGATACTATGAACAATTAACAATTCATTTGAAGCAAATTCTCTATCGAAAACTTTCAAAATAGGATCAGAAAGAAATAATTTTGGATGAGTAGAACAAATATTAATTATATTGATTATTGACACATTTCTAACTGAGGCAGGTGTCTTTGCATCGGTGAAGTACAATAAAAACTTGATCATAACACTTACCACAGATTCTTTTCCTTTTAATCCCAATGAAGATTTGAGGAATACTTGTCTATGCTTTTCAAGTCTGCAATATTTTCCGAAACTACCCAACAAATGAAGTAACTTTTGTAATTTAGGTCCATCAACTTCATCAATTTTTTGATTCTTCTTTTTGTCAATAAAAGGTTTTAAAAGTTTCATACAAGAAACTGTTGCATTAGCAAGTTTACCTGTTTCATTTCTCATCTCACTTAATCTCCAAACACAAGGCATAGCAACATGAAGCTCTTTGATATTAAATTTTGTTAGTTGTTTTAACATGTGTGATTGAACTTGAGTCAAGAAATCAGGCCTGAGTGATCCAATGTCCTCTAGAACAGACTGTAGAATTTTCAAGCTATAGAAACAAACGGCATTTCCCGATTTGTTTTCCTCCATCAAAAATGGCTTAATTGAAATCAATTGATCTTGGGAGAGTAAGGAACCATCACATTTAACAAAAGTGGATAATAGTCTCATTGAATCTTCAAGTTGGCGGGATGAAGTTTCACCTGAATCTTCTTCAGATAAAGTAGTCTCTAGATCCAATACACTGCTCAAAACACTGTTGATAATAAGATTCAAAGAATTTTTGACCAGATCTCTTTTGTCAGTTAATACGTATTTGATTAGAAAATCCTCAAAATAGTGAATAGTCTTGAACCTCCCAGAAATTATCTCCATCATTACTTGTGCTCTAGATAAGGCTAATGAGGAAGATGTGAGCTCATCTTTTCCATTTGTCTCTTTATCCAATGAAAGGAACCATCCCTCTAATAAATAATCTTTTACAAGATTTTGTATAACATCATCTTCATCTTCTAGTCTTCTTAACAATCTAGAAGAGATATGCACCTTTATTTGCTTTAATCCCGTTCTCAAGTACATTTCATGAGCTAAACGAATTACTCTCTTCCTCACTTGAACACTGTCGTCATTGATACATTCACAAATTGGTTTGTAGAAATTATCAATAACAGCAGGTTTAGAGTTCACGTATTTGCTGATCAAATCAATAACAGCATCTCTCACTAACGGTGAGTCATCTCTTATTCTTTTGGAAAGTGAGTCTTGAACATATGATGAAAATAAAAGAGAAGGTTCTATCTCAATAAGCGATGATAGAATTTTGACAGCCCTGGTTTTAATTTTGATTTTGGCACTTTCCATTGAAGTAAGTAGAATATTTAAAAATTCATCATAAAGATCGCTTATCTTTTGATTCATAAGAAGACTTCTATATGAAATAATTGAGTTTTGATTTTTCTCTATATTCGATTGTTGAACATTTTCACCCTTCAAAACATTTATGAGATAATTGAAAATTGACACAAGTTTTGGACTGTCCAGCAATCGCAACTCTAGCTTATCATAACTTTCATCTAAGAGCATCTCTTCATTTTCTGGTTCCACGGTACTTTTTAAAAGCCTCATGTATTTTAAAATCAAAAAGTTTATGGACGAGGACAGATTTTTGTTTCTAGATTCTTTAGTCTGCAAGAATTGAATTGTTTCACTCATAAAATTTTCGACATTCTCAAGATCAGCATCGGTTGTATTTTTTGATAGTTTGATATATGTTCCTGATAATTTTTTTAGTGATAGAATCTTTTCGTTTATAATTCCCATAAGCTCTAGTAAATAGGTCTCAAGTAAAGCGCCGCAGGTTTGGGATTGGATTGCGGACAAAAATGTTCTCATAACTGCTATCAACAATGGCTCACACCCCGGCCATTCAGGTAAAGGGAGCAAGGTAAGAAAATCTTCAATAAGAAGCTCTAATATATGCTTGGATTGTTGTTCTGTATTCTTTGATAATTTAGCTAGCAAATATGAAGCAATATCTTTCGATATTTGTTCGGTAGTTTCAAGTATATTTGAAGACATTTGTAAAGTTATGAGAATTTTTTGACTAGGATCGCTAGGAGTTTTTGAAGAGTCTTCATCTTGTGACTTCAAGAGATTAATCATAGACAGATCAGTACTCGATTCTATAAGTCTCACTAACAAAGCACTAACTAGTTGAACATTTCCTCCTCTTAATAATTTATATTGCCTTGCAATCATTTTCTGTGTCGGAAGCTTTTCAAGACTAGTCATGATTTCATTTAATATAAAATCACGTTGATCATGAGCTGTTTTATAGATAGTCACTATTAAGTTAAAAGACCATATCCGCAAATTTTCTATATTATTCGTTCCCAAAACTGAGCCTTTATCCTTTCTATTTGAGTCCATGAAAATTATCAAAAATGAGAGGTACTCTAATTTGGTCAAGAGGTTTTCATCAATAGAATTCAGGGACACATATAAATTGAGCATATCAGCAATAGCTCCCAAATCAGAAGTCAAAAGTGAAAACAACGGCCTTAAGAATTCAATCTTAGAAGGCAGTTCAAAGTTAATGTGGCTAGAAGGCTTTATAATTTCTTCGAAAAGATAACTCGTCACTTCAACTACTGCTTTTAAATATTCATCCAAATATATCTTTTTTTCTTTCCATTTTTCATTCAAAATCATCATCATTATTTTCGAGTTCATATTAAATATAAGTGCATCGTTGAATATAGATTGGATAGCTGGTTTGTTTTTAATGAAATCCTCGTTATCTTCTTTCAAAAGCTCTTGAAGTTCGTTCCAATTTTTATGCTTTGCTTCGTTCATTGTTCTTAGGCAAATTTCTTGAAAACTTCCAAGGTACTGTAAATTTATTTTATCGATGACCGAAGTCCCAGATATACGGTAGAAGCTGCTTAATAAAGACTGCAATATACTATGGGAAGGAATTCGGGTATCGTGGTATCTGATCCAGTATGGGTTATTATCATCAGTATCCTGTTCTGTATTCAATAATTGTGCAACAGTCATGTTAAAAAATTCTACTGCCTTTTCTATTAAATCACCATCGTTAACATAAGTTTGCTTCTGAATCCGTTTAGAAATTATCATCGGATCATCGATCTCTAATGGTCGCTTTGCACGTAAATCATTCTTTTCATCAATTTTATTAGATGGTAGTATATCTTGGTCAAGATTAAAATCCTGAAGCTCTTTATTATATTTCCTCAAGTATTTTTGATTATGAATAGCTGTCGCCTCTATATTTTCTTGGTAGTCTTTCCTCACAGAAAGTCTAGATCTTTCTTGATCTGATTGTATGCTATGTTTTATTTGTATCAAATTGGAATCCCTAAATTGTGAATCATCTTGATATATCTTTTTTTCTAATGGAGGTAAAATAGACATTGATTCTTGCTTTGACAGATTTTCATTATCGTTTGGTACTTTAAACTTAATATCATCTAATTCTTCATCATTATAGCTCGTGAATTCGTTAGTGAGATATGTCATAAGGTCTTGATATCTTGCTGGATCTTGGTTGACCATATTTCTAGTCTGCATTCCCGGTCCATCAAGTAAAGTGTTGTCTATAAAGGAATCATCTGGTGCTTGAACAATCGTATTGGCAGATATTAATGGGGCAATATCTTGTTTTGGAATCATATGAAGTAAAGGTGTCACGCTTAGAGCCTCCCTCAAATCCGTGGGATGCCGTTCTTCTTTTGACATCTTTATATGATATTGTATATGAAGTTAAGGAAGGTAGACTAATTCATGAACTTAGTATCTCTTGCAATAATTACACGCTCTGGATCATAGCTGCAACTAAAATAGGATATTAGATCACGTGATTTTCAACAAATTAAGTTCACATACTAACTAGCCATGAATTTTCGAACTTCTTCTACTTTGAAAGGTATAGTACGATAAATTATGTACCTTTGTTGGCACATCCTCTTATAATACACCTAAATAGTATACACCTATTATATATCGTAATCGTTACATAAATTAAAACCCCTTCAAACCCCCATCATATAATATATCGAAGACAGTGGAGACATAACGTTTGGATGGGGGTTTAGAATAAAAGAATTCTTACTCCTTACTTTTTTTTAATTAATATTTCAGGATGGTGAGCCAGCACCTCCACCTGTACCGGGAGAAGATCCAGATGACATACGAGGTGTTGACAGACCAGATAAAGGAGAAATGTTGTTTCCAGAAAGTCTCTGTTGCTGTTGTTGCTTTTGAATCATTGCCTTTTTTCTTTTCTCGTATTCCAATTTAGACAAGTTTGTCATATCCAAGGGAGACGTAGAACCTGGAGAACCACTCTTTCTTTGAGCGAGATGAGGAACATTTTGTTGAACCTGTTGCTGCTGTTGTTGTAGTTGTTGCTGTTGGGCTGTCTTTGCAGCTTTCAACATTTGTAGCTGGTTCCTTTCTTGAGGAGTAAGTGTAGCTATTTGAGGTTGTTTGTGAGTTGCCTGTTGAGTAGCTCCGGTACGGAACTGCTGTTGATTGGAATTACCTTGCGCAAGGGGTTGTTGATTCAACCTATTCAGCTGCTGTTGCTGTTGATTAAATCTTTCTTGCTGTTGCTGCTGAAGATTAGCTAAATATTGTGCAGCTAACTTGGTCACTTGTTCTTTACTAAATCCAGGATTCTTTTGTTGAATCGAATTGATAATTGCAGATACTTGAGCAGGTGCAAAATGAATTCTAGGCTTAGTAACAGGTGCACCTGAAGGATTACTTTGAGAAGATGATCCACTTTGGATTTGTTGATTTTGGGGCATTTGAAGTTGTGCATTATTGGACACATTTGGCAGATGTCCTTGTTGACCTGTGAGGTTGCTCAGGTTATTTGGCAACAGTTTATTAGGTAAAGCACCAACATTTTGCATCATAGGACTATTCACTTGGCCATTTGTTCCCTTCGCCTGTTGATTTTGTTGATTTTGCTGTTGCATCAACCTCCTTTGCTTTTGAATTTGCAACAATTGTTGAATCTGTTCTGGGGTATAAGGAGTACCGTTTGGCGTCGTTGGCCTCTTGTTGACATTAGGAATGTTATTAGGTCTTGCTCTAGGGTTAGCTGATTGTCCTTGTCCTGGTTGTGAAGATGGTGGCCCATTTTGTCCTCCAATTTGAGGAGTGTTAGTCTTTGTACCTGGTGGCACACTTCCAACATTAACACCCACAGGGACCCTTTGTTGGGGTCCAATGTTATTATTGGCGTTATTATTATTAGTGGCATTGGTATTTGGAACTGTGGGTTGGGACAGAGATCTAGGACCATTGTTGTTCAATTGTTGTTGCTTTTGTTGCTGGGCAACTGCAGCCATCATTCTAGATCTGGTGGCCTGTTGATTCAAATATGCTTCTTGAATAGATTTATCTCTTTCGAATTTCAACTTCGCAAGTTCTGCTGGAGTAGGTACTCGGTCAGTTACCCTCTTAGCAGCTTGATTAGAAAATGGTGCAGGAGATGATTGCCCACCTGAATTAGCATTAGCACTTGAATTGCCGCCGGTTGTGGAGCTACTATTACCGGTGGTATTAGCAGTAGAATTCGCAGTGGTTGAATTGGACATATTTGTATAATCGGTGGTTCTTCTATTGTTAATCTTGGCTGCCGCTATTTCACGTTTCTTCATAGATTTTCTGATAGCATCAAAAAGAGAGGCCCATCTCAATCTTCTATGACCTCTCTGTATCGACTCTGCACCCACACCCAAAGGTGATATTCTTCTCTTTGTGGTCAGCTGAGCCTTATGTGCTTGTTCTAACCATTGTTGCGCCTGGTATGCATAAACACCCTTCATATCAGAGAATTGGAACTTTTCATTCAATTGGATATAACGTTCAAAACATTGCCATGGAGTCCTTCTTTCAATATTAGATTCATATCTCTTTAGGCTGGCAGCTGAGCACAGCAAGTGTTCCGAAATGAGATCCCAATTAAAGCAGAATTCTGCAACATAATGAATTAAGTACTTATCATCTTGAGGGAGCCAAATTGTTGGGGATCTATATTCGATATTCTTGATTAATGGTGGCTTAGGTGGCTTCAAGTAATTAAAACGACGATGTGATTGAAATCCAAATAATCCTTTTTGGTACTCTGGAGGTCCTGTACTTTTAGTTGTAGTGATCTTATTATTTGCCTCCTTAAGAACAATTTTGTACCAGTCGTCATCTTCCTCAAATGGATGTAACAATCTAGATACCGGAACCAATGGTGAATCTGTTGGCTTTAATGCAGGTGCGGAAGAGTTTGGAACTTCTTCATCAAATGCAGTAAATTTTGGGAGATTCTTAATGATAGATTGGTCAATTTTCTTCAAGTCATTCACATCCACGTGTAACTTAAATGGACTCAGGTCATTAGATGTATCCTTGTATCTCAATAAATCATCTTCGTTCAATTTTGAGTGATCAGTAAACGAAAATTTAATTTCTGGATCTGCTGAAGTACTTTTGGCAAATATTAAGCTTGTATCTATAGTCTCCACCTCTTTCTTTTGTATTATGGCATCATTTTTATTGGATTCGGTATTTTGAGCTGTTGAATCATTTATACCTTCGATTTTTTCGGCTGTTAAACCATCATTTTCCAATGAAGTATTCTCATCTGTTAACTCTCCCTTAATTACATTCTCCTCAGGCAAATGAGCGATTGGCTTTCTCTTTATACACACTGACTTTCCGTATTGCCAATAGTCTTTAACTGACTGTGACAATATAACACAACAAGACTTCTTATATTTTGCACTTTCTTTGAAATCTTCTGACATCCACTTGGCTTCTTGCAATAAGGTATCCCAATGGAATGTTCGCTTCTTACTCTTTTTGACGTATACAAATGGATCATAAAATCTTTGAGGTTGTCTTAAAGACCATTTACCCTGTCTCTTGAGTTCCTCTATACGAGAGTATAGGACAGCGATCTTTCCTTCTAATAAAGCCAATTCAAAATTATCAGTCATCAACACCTTATGGCTGCCTGGAAGTAATTTAATTAAGGGAAGCGTTTGTGTCAAATAATACAATTCAGCTAATGATGAAACAGTATGCGGTTTGGTTGGGTAATGTTCAGGGATTGACAATATTTCAACTTCACTTATATCTTTGCTAAGAAACTCTTCAATTTCTTCTTGTGAAACTTCATCTTGGGTTTTCAACGATTTAACTGCAGATGGTTTCTTTGGATTCTTAGAAAGAGAGGAGGCTTGTCTTCCAATACTTGATTTATAGAACTTTCTTTCTCTCTGTTTCTCTTCAGGTGAGGTTGTGCCAGCCTTTCGTTTCAGTGTTTCAGTGGGATGAAATGCACTACTGTCGATCGAATTCGATATCAAATCTTCAAGGCTTCCGATTCCCCTATGTGGGTTAAATAAAGTCTTTAAGTCAACATTCTCATTTTTGTTGACATCATTCTGTTCAAGGAACTTCTTTAATCCTTCTTCAGCCAGAGGAGGACGTTCAAAGAACGGATCCTTAAGAAAGGAATGTAGTTCTTCAAGTTTATTGACTCGTTTATGCGTAAGTAAATCTAGTTTAGTCATATCTACTAGAGAGTAAGTAGATGATGATTACGCTCAACGAGGCTGAAAGGATGAATATCTGACAAGTGACAAATGCTTGTTTGATTCAGATATAATTCAGTTCAGTTCATGTTTATTATGTTTTCACGTGACTTACGTGCTGTATATCACGTGATTAGTGTTGATTATGATTTAAAAAAGAAAATGCGATTTCTGTGGATCGAACACAGGACCTTCAGATTAACTGTGACTGAATCTCTTCAGTCTGACGCTCTCCCAACTGAGCTAAAACCGCAAACTTCTTGAGTTTGTTGTATTCAGATCTCTCGCTTTGTAAGCTGACACACGTGAATAGCACGTGTGGGGTATAGCGACGATATGTGGCAACCCGGTCCACCGAAAGGTGGTACCCGTTGCCCCGAAGAAGTGGTCTGATTAAGTGGTCTGATATTCCAGAGGAATATCTGACGTATAAATATGAGTAAATATCGTTAGTTAGACTTCACCAATAAACTAGACTATCTTAGTTCCCATTGTTCGCTACTGACATATATTGCGTACTTACGTAAGGCAGGGAACCTATAAAACAGAGTTTGAAGTTTGAACTATTGACTGGAGGTATATACAGGACTCTTAAACTTTTGTCAAAAGCTATATAGTAGTATTGTTCTAATCTAAAACTATAAAAAATTTAACGGTAAATTTATTATAGGTAAAGATAAATTGAAAGTTACATCTTAAAAAAGTAAAATAATTTATGTTGATATTTTTGATACATTCATAATAGACAGTCCACAATATAAATAAATTCCATAAGTAAAAAATTTTAGGGACATATGAAAATATTTCTCTATATGTGAGAATGGTTTCTTATGAGAATGTATTCTGTTATTGGTTCTTTTTTTGCTCTCTTTAATACATATCGAAGTTGATTAAATATGCGAAATATTAAAATTTTGACAAAATTGAAGAAAATAGTTTGAAGTTGGTTGTATTCCATATTTCTAAGTCAATACTCCTAAACTAAAGTCTTCATGGTAGAATTTTAGAACAGACTATTGTATGCTCATAAATTTTTATCTTTCAAAATTTTGTAGAGCTACATAATATATTAACAATTGACCTATCATATGGAAATAATCCACTACGCAATATGCCACTGACATTAAGCCAATATAAAATTATGCACGTGACTATAATCGCGTTGCTTGAATACTAATATCTTGTAAGGATATCTAATTAATTAGTCCATTCCTTGGATCTCCTTCGAGAAATTAAGAGACCAATTCAATTGCTGAACCTCAAAAACTTAGTTTCTGTGGTAAAAAAATCATCTGAAATTATAATGCCTTATTATGCTGTTGCCAAAGGCAGTAAACCTGGAATTTACAATGATTGGGATACATGCAAAGAGAATGTGAATGGATATAGTGGGGCAACCTTCAAGAAGTTCAGCACTGCCGCTGAAGCTCAACAATTTATAAGTGATAATTCAGGGGGTAGCTCAGGATCATCGGGGTATAGTGGGTCAAGGTCCAATGGAAGTGGATCAAGGTCTACCTATAATTCATATGGTGGCTCTTCTGGGTATAATTCCTCATATAATAATTACTCTGGCACCAGATCATCAAATTCATACGGATCATCCAATACATATGGATCATCTATTTCACGTGGAAGTAACTACTCAGGAATTTCAAAGCCATCTCATCGTTCAAATCCTTCCAATTCATCTCATCGTTCAAATTCTTCAAATTCATCTCAAGATGTCAAAGACATCTATGTTGATGGGGCTTGTAGAGGTAATGGAAAATCTGGAAAACCAGCTGCTGGATATGGTGTCTACTACGGTGAAGGACTGAATAAGAATGCTGCAATTCCTTTATCCCAAGTTGACCATTCTGGCTTAAAAGCTACAAATCAAAGAGCAGAATTATATGCCATGAGACATGCTTTAAATAACGTGAAAGATAGTTTGTCAAATGGTGAAAGTTCAAGATACCGTATACATACGGATTCACAGTATACTAAAAAGGCGCTTACAGAATGGTCTTCTAACTGGGAAAAAAATGGTTGGAAAAATTCCAAGGGTGAACCTGTTGCAAATGCAGATATCATTAAGGATTCTATTGATTCTTACAAGTCTATCAACAAACATTATGAAAGTAAAGGCTGGGGAAAACTAGACATTGATTATGTTAGGGGTCATTCAGGGAACCATGGTAATGAGAATGCTGATAAATTAGCAAATGTAGGTGCTGATAACGACAACTAAATACTTATTGATACTCCATGACGAACTTAATTTTTCTATGTATCTATGATTTTATATTTTACTTAATTATGACTTATGAGCTCTCAATATATTCGGTGGCTATATATCACCAAATTTCTATTCATTTTGTCTCACCTTCATTTTTTGGTGTTCTATCTTCTTTCTTCCTTTTTAAATTGTCCAGACCATGGACCTTTTCTTTAGATGTTTTAGTGGTTCCTTCTTGGTTCTTCCTTATTTCCTTTGTATTTGTAATTGTTTCTTTTTTTTGTTCTTTAGTGCTTTTATGATTTGATTCAGATTTTTTAGGTTCTTTTGCCTTATGCTCTTTTCTGCTCTCTTTTGCTTGGGCTTCTTTGGAATTATGGTTTTTCTCAGTAGATTTATTGTCCTTAGTTTGTTTCTTTACCTGTACATTTCTTTTTGGCTCCTTGATATCATTACCTGACTGTTCGTCTTTCTTTTTAGAATCTTTAGGCTCTTTGTTGGGTCCTTGATCCTCAAACTTTTTGGACTCTTTCTTGGTGTTTGGGTGACCTTCACTCTTCTTTTTATTTTTCTTTTTTGCGCTCCTAGAATCCTTCTCAGTCTTTATCTCTTTTTGCTTTTCATTGGTATTGACTTTATCTTGTTTATCAATTTGGGCTTTGTCAACTTTAGAACTTTCACCGTTTTTCAATTTATCAACATTTGCTTTCTCAACTTTTTCATGTCCATCATGACGTTTATCCACTTTTTCTTTATTTGATTTTTCTTGTTTTTCGTGTTTCTTATTTTTATCCCCTTTATCCCTCTTAACTTTCTCAGTATCTGCTTTATTCAACAGGTCTCTCTTGCTATAATCTTTCTCCTTTTTGGATGTAGCTTGTTTAGTTTCTCCCTTTCCCAGTATATCTTTGTCTTTCATCGACTCATCTGCCTTCGAATCTTCATTCTTCTTTTTATTCTTCTTCTTCTTACTTTTTTGTTTTTCTTCAACCTTTTGGTTTTTATCTTTCAAAGCCTCTTTCGTCGAGCTTTCTTTATTTTTCTTTGTTTTAGACTTCTTCGATTTTAACTCCTTATCAGAAGTTTTTGTGTCTTTTGATTCATTTGAAGGCTTTGCTTCCTTAAGTTTTGATCCTTTACTTTCCTTGAGTTCTTTTTCTGGGACATCTTTTTCAGCTTTCTTTTTACTAGACTTTGATTTTTGTTTCAGTAATGCTTTAGCTTTTCTCTTCTCTCTTTGCATTTTTTCATATTCATTGAATAAATCAAATGTTTTGGATTCGCCATTGATATATTTCAAGTAAATTTTAAAAAAAGGATTTTCTTCTCCTTGAAATTTAGGCGAGGATCCAAAAGTACTCCTTTTGACAGGCATTTGGTTGATAATAGACTTTTCAATGACAGGAATTAAACTATCTTCTGAATTTGAGGAATGGAATGGTTTTCCTTCTAGTTCCTTTATGAAGGGCTCCATGTCGATGGCTTTTTTAAATCGTATATATGCTCTTGAGTATTGAGGTTCTTCGTATGGCTTTTTGGAGCTATGCCCTTGAACGTAATACATCGATTCTATCAGGGTCTGGTCCTTGTAGATTTTCAAAAGTTGTTCCTGAAACTCATTTTCTGTCAAAGTAGGTGGTAACAATCTAATCTCAACCTTTAAATTAACTCGATTTGATATTTTTGAGGAGGAAGAAGATGAAGAGGAAGAAGTCGAATCATTAGACGAGCTTGGCGGTCTTGTGCCCTTAGACAATGGTGCTGGTGGTGGATGTCGTCTTGAACCTGCTACTGATGCCATTTCAAGTATGTATTATCTTTCAGGTCTTGCTTTTATTTTTTTTTTAGATGACTTTCCTTAGCTTACTCAATTCCTAAGAAGTAATTGCTTCGGTTAAGTAAATCGAATTATGTACGGTTTATCGTATATTGTAATGGTGCAAGAAGTTTGGTATTCGTATATTTAATTTTGATCTGACAATTAAAAATTGCTTGTGTACGAAAAAAATGATGATATTGCGAACATCTAAAGTGAAGTCAAACCCATACGAACTTAGAGACATGGAAAGCATCACGAGATACTTGACAGAAGTCTCGTCCATATCAAAGCTTGATCAGAAGCAACAAGTCTCAAGGATTTCTGAGTTGTTAAGTCTCAATCCTCAAGTCAATCCATATATAATACAGTTCAATTCAATTCAACAAGATGTCAATATAAAGCAGATTAACATAGACAATTACAACATATACAATAACGAGTGGTTAGCATTCAATGAGCTTCTACTAAGCGTGATAAATTTTGGAACGCAACTCAATCCTTGGTCTGCATTGGAATCCTTTGATCTTTATACAAACTACTTGAACGATTTATCTGTTGCATTCAACAACAATAATCGAGGATTTCTACTTAGTTATCTTGTTAAAGAATCGATTGAAATTATTTTACCATTACTGATCAAACTAGATTTTCAATTCTTTTTCAAGGAATTTAGATCTCGTCCAAGACTCACATACTTAGCCTCAATTCTTTTGAAGATTTTTAATAATATTAGATCACAAATTAACGATACAAACCAACTAAAAAAGACAATCATCCTTTTCGTCAGTAATAAACTTTGTTCAATTTACTTCAAACTAGACAATCCACTTTTATGTCGTAACATCTTCTCCAACATGAACAATGCTAACCTCAATTTCCGTTCATTTAGTGTGATAGAACAAGTACAATATAGGTTTTACTTATCGAAGTTTTACTTAATCAAAGATCAACTCATTGACAGTTACGGACATTTACACTGGTGTCTTATGCGTTGTCCTACTAATACAACAAATGGCCAACCAAATGCAAATATAGAAAAAATATTAAAACTATTACTCCCGATCAGTTTAGTGATTGGAAAGATTCCTAACTTTCAATATATCGCAAGTGTTAGCGGAAATTCTAAAACAATCGAAATATATTCAAAATTGAATCATTTCATGAGGTCAGGAAATTTCCAAGGGTTCAACAGTGTAATACTTGAAAACTATAATTATTTCAAGGAGAATGATCTTCTTTTGTTACTTGTCAATAAAAGCAAGGTTATAATCTTGCGAAACCTTGTGAGAAAAGTATGGAAATTGTCTAACAGTCCTTCCAACCTTGACTTTGACATCATTAAAGGTGCACTTCGTGTATCTTTAGGCGATATTAGTTTTCAAACCTTGACCTTCCCAATAGTACAAAATACAAATGAACTTGACGATTATTTCATAGAAAACATATTCGTTTCATTGATCGACCAAAATTTACTTAAAGGAAAGTTGTTTCCCAGATTGAGGAAAGTTGCACTAAGCAAAACAAACGCGTTCGCCAAGGTGGAGGATATAAACTTTACTAGATTTTCAAGTAACTCAAAGGTTGATGCTTGGATGAATTACTGATAGTGTAATTCAACAAAAAGCTGCCATGTGCACGGATGCCATCTTACTTGAGTTATTTTTCTTATGGTTTGCATCCATTCATGTATCCGCCTGTATGTTTGGCAATGGGCTTAGACTCATCTCCACATACCAAAATAGGGTCCTGTCATGTGATCTCGCTATGGACTTCTACCTCCGGTGCCGTTTGCCCGCGCTTGCCGCCAAAACCTTGAGGCAAACAGAAGTGACTGACTCCACACTTGCGAAAAAATTTAATACACAAAACTTGAAATTGTGCAGCAACACCACCACCACAACAAAAAGCCAAGCTCTTAAGAAAATCATATAAATAGATCATCGCTTTCTTCGTATCCAGTTCTTCTATAATATCAATAGTCTACAACATATACTCACGTTACAGATGGACTTTTCTGAAGAGTTGCAAATAAGGTCCTTAGGGGATGAGGCCATCACGTGGAATAAAAGTCCCGCGCAACCGATACCCCAGGTTTTGCGGCTGTTGCAAGACATCCCTGAAGAAGTTCTTCAAGTAGTGTTTGATAATTTGGGTCAAAAAGACTTGGTTTCCGTTGCATGTCTTAATCAACATTTTAATGTTTTAGCCACAGAAAGGCTTTACCAACTGATTATGGTGATTAATGATGATGCAGACGACAAATTTCTTGATCTGTGTCGCAGCTCATACTTAAAGATTTCCAAAATGGACCAGTTGGTGAGGGAATTAACGGTTGCGAACTTCACAAGAATTCAGAAAATCATCATACATTCTCAATCTAATTTGATCAGTTATGATTATTTTCCATTATACCAACGTTTTATCAAACTTTGGGATTTTGCACCTACTCACAACATAACGTTTATGAATTTTGACATCATTAACATTCGTAACCACAGAACGATTGGACAGTATGCATTTAATACATCGACTCAGTTTGTTGAAGATGAGCTCATGAACTTGCATCATAATAATAAAGTTGACAACTTGAAAAATTGGATGGTTTTTGATTTCAGAGAATTGTTTGAATTGCCTTTCAATAGGAACCTCCAAGATTTGGATATTTTTATCGAACAGTCATTCTTTTTTGGATCATACCCTGACATTACACCCCCATCTTTACTTAAGAACTTGTCTGTACTTAGTGGATTGTACTTGGATACACCTACATCAACTGCTGAATTCCTTGAATATTTTAAATATTTGGAAGCTCCAATAATGCTTAATTTAGAAAAGTTATCAGTTACAGCATCTCACTCATATAAGGATAACTCGCGTTTAAGCTATTCTTCTTTAAGCAAAGTAATTGATTTCAGAACGATCAAGAAATTTGAATTGAAGGTTAATTGCATTCACCATGGCTGTTCTTGTATAAGCGAATTTTTTAGAGAGGTTCCTAGTAACAACTTGCAGAAATTTATTTTAATCAACTATAAGTCAAATAATTTGAAACAGAATTTAGACCAGTTTAACCGCTTATTGCAAGATCCATACTTTTATTCATCATTATTAACTGTCGATTCGATTTATATGAACATTAATGATTTTATTAAATTGGATGCTAATCATTTTCCAAAATTCTCTATTAAAGGATTTATGGAAAATATCTCTCTGCTTCCTAATTTGAGAGAGTTAGTTATTCCAGATTTTTTTAATAACTGGTTGGTTAGCTTGCCTTCAGTATTCGAACATCCAACGACAAATTATGACGATGCTTCTGATTCAGAAAATTATTTTGATTTGCTTCTTAATAAGTGCTCATGTGGATCGTGCAATGCAACAAGAACAACATTCAAAAAGCTTGCTAGTTTTGATTCAGAAAATAATTATAAACATGATTTCAAAAGTTCATTACCATTCCCTAGTTTATCTATGGAAATGTCTCTTAACGAATCTAGAATTGAACTTGACACATCAAACATTAATTTCTTGAAGTATTTGATAGCAAAAATGAAACGTCAATTCATTTATATTAATGAAAATTTATTTTCTATCAATTCCGTCATTAACTCAAATGAGAAACCCTTCATCCTGAATCTGGATTTAGTACCTTACAATCAATTATTTATACATAATTCATTGGGATTCTTGTTGAAAAGAATGAAGTACAACAATCCTGAATTCAAAAAAATTAACTTGGGTGGTGTTTTGGTCGAATTTGATAGATTCGATAATATTAAACCACCACTCAACTGCTAATGATTAATTTTAATGATTTATTCATATATAGAAATGCATTGCTACGAATTAATAATATATTATTTAGAAAACTCTAGAATATAAATACTTATGACCATCACGTGACTCGATTGTATTTACTTTTTAGGTGTGATCGTGTACTATATTGCCTTCGATTAAAACACCAAGATTTGATCTCTTATTCAGATAATGACGTCTTCCACAGGTGGAAAGTTAGAGGACTACACAAAGGTGGCTAATGAGAGGGCCAACAATAAATCAACTTTGTTCAGCTTACTTAGATTCTCATTGATCTTGTTGAACTTGAGTATTAGAGTATACTGTGCGGTTTACATGATAATATCTGATTGTGATGAAACATACAACTATTGGGAACCACTCAACATGTTACTTCGTGGTTTCGGTAAAGAAACATGGGAATACTCTCCTGAATATGCTATAAGAGCATACACATATTTGATCCCCTACTATGTTGTGGGATTCTTGGCTAAACCACTATTAATGCTAGTAGATGGGCTTAAACACAACTATTCGTATTATCAATTTTACATAATCCGTGCTATTGCTTTATGTGGTGTCACAAGTTTTACTGAAATTAGGTTGACTGGAAAAATAGATAAGTATATGAATTCAAAGGTTGCAAATTGGT
This sequence comes from Suhomyces anneliseae, assembly GCA_030568535.1. Classification (NCBI taxonomy): domain Eukaryota; kingdom Fungi; phylum Ascomycota; class Pichiomycetes; order Serinales; family Debaryomycetaceae; genus Suhomyces; species Suhomyces anneliseae. The sequence continues at coordinate 893,800 of JAJMGB010000002.1, read as the reverse complement.
TTTTATTGTTTTCTTCCATTGCACCAGGTATGTCACACGCTGGGGTTGCATTGTTACCATCATCCTTTGCCATGCAATGTAACACTCTCGCATTATCGTTTGTTTTAGAATCATTGGTTACTAAAAGTGTACAGAGTTCCATTTTATCTATCACCTTTTTCTTACTAGGTGGTATTATCGGATGGCCCTTCGCGTTGGCATTAGGGCTTACATTTGGAATTTTTACCATTTTCAACAGGTATAATTGGTCGTCTAAAAACATCTATTTGATTGTGGCTGGATGTACTATTAGCCTCACTACTATTTTAGCTATCATTACTACCATTGACTCTTACTTCTATTCAAAATTGTTGCTTGTTCCACTTAATATTGTATTCTACAATGTATTTGGCGGTGAAGGTGAAGGGCCAGAAATCTTCGGTGTTGAGCCGTTCAGCTACTACATTTTAAATTTATTGGTGAATTTTAATATTATAGCTGTTTTGGGATATTTGGGGGTTGTTTTCAATCCAATTACATCAATTAGGAACCAAGCCGCAATGCTCAATATTTCCTTACCACTAGTCATTTGGTCTGCCATTTTCTTCTCACAACCTCATAAGGAAGAAAGATTCTTGTACCCAGTTTATCCATTAATTGTCTTAAATGCTGCTATATTGATTCACAAATTATTTGTTGCATTTAATCAAGTTTCTTCTAAAATTATTTCCAATTATACTATCAGAGTTTTATTTAACAGAGCTGCTCAATTTGCTTTTGGAGGGTTAGTTCTTTTGGTGTCTATCTTAAGGATTCTCAACTTAGTTGAAAATTACTCTGCCCCATTGGAAACTTATGAATTGATTAGTTCTTTGCCATCGAGTACTGAGCAAATTAATGTCTGCACTGCAAAGGAGTGGTATCATTATCCGAACTCTTTCTTCCTTCCAGATAATTACAGATTGAAATTTGTACAAAGTGGATTCAACGGATTACTACCAGGTGACTTCGTAGAAAATGCGGTATCTCTCAGGCAAAGTACCTCTCATATTCCACCAAACATGAATAACAAGAACCAATTTGAAATAGATAAAGTTATTGATTTCAACGAATGTCACTATTACATCGACAATACCGAGAAGTCAGACGAGTCACACAATGAACCAACGGTCATCCAAAAAGGAAATAAGTCTAATGTTGAAGTTGTTGACCCTCAATGGGAATTACTTGGTTGTAATAAGATCATTGATCCGAATGGCTTACACTCAACCATCGGAAGATTGATTTACATTCCCCAATGTTTGAGAAAATTCGTTCCATATAATGTACATTACTTAGAATTCTGTGCTCTCAAGAAAAAAGTTATAGACGTATAGATCATCAAAATATAGATACCCTTGTTTAATAAAAATTAGTTAGAATTAATAGAGACGTTGAATATTAGAACCAATTACAATACAATTAACTATACAGATGAGTATATCATTATTAGGATATCTTTCGCAGTATTTTCTAAATTCAAAGTAATATTGTACAAATATTCAAATTGAATGATGAATGGAAGATGAAAACTTTCAATGATCAGAACTTGACTATTCTACAGAAGAACTCCTGGATATTCGGAAAGTTCTTAAAACCCGCGATTGTGGTAATGCGTAATAGGAAAAAAATATCAATTCTAGACCAATCTTCAAACAGTCTCAATTATTGCGTCATCATATCAATTTGAATAGTACAGACATTTCTGGAGAGGGGCAATTAAGTCACGAGACTTCCTATTTAATAATAACCAATAGGGTCCAATGTTGTGTCGAAGTAATTCTAGCAGGTCCTTGTAGTATTTAACATTCAATAAAGTTTACATACATTCATTAATAAAACCGAAGATTACAATTGTCAGCACTACTAGTTTGATGGCGTTGTTTAACAGATTTCTGGAGTTTATTTTTATTTATCTAGATTTCAAATACCTTTATATAGATGATATAAAGACCTTTAGAATTCGTCATCAAAGTACTTACTTAAAGCAGCCTTTGATTTTGTAAAGTCGCCTCTCGCTTTTTCCAATGCATCTTCTATGAGAGCTATCCAGAATTCATCTTCTGATTCATCTGGTATTTTAGCAGGAGTGTGTTTACTATTTGTGTCATTGGTAGTTTCTTTATCATTATTATCATTATTGTCATTAGATTTAGTAGCAGGTTCGGAAGCATCAGACTTGGAGCTTTCAACTTCTTTACTGTCCCTTGTGCTAGATCCTTCACTAGCAGTATTAGCAAATGCTGGGCTCTGTGCCACATCATAATTGTCGAAGTTGTTTTTATGTCCATAATTTTGAATTCTTTCACATTGTGCCAGAATCTGAGTTAAACCCAATGCTGCTGCCAGACCCTTCAAGTAGTGACCCAATGCCAGAAGTTTCTCTAGGTTTTTCTCTTTCAAGTTTTTATCAATTTCTCCAAATGTATCTATAACTTGGTCCACAAAAGTTTGGAACAACGATTTGCTGAAGCCTTCTTCGTCTTCATCCATAGCCACAAGTTCCGAAAAGACACTCCATTCTACCATCCCAGAGGCCTGAAGCTCTTGGCTTTTCTCGTCAGTCATCTTATATTTGGTATCTTTCACTTCTTCTTCTTCCACCGAAGCAACTTTTTCTTCCTTGACGAAACTCCTGAGAAAAGTTACACAAAGTTTGTTGCACTAAATAACTGCACTACTAGCAAGATCTCTTATTTTATATATAAATGGTTGTCAGGCATTCAAAATCCAATGCCAGGAACGTTCGTCAAAATGCTGACGATATATGTAGGTTTTACTTATTAGAATTGTAGCCCAATTACACGACAGCTTATCAATATTAGAATCTACTTTTTTTTTATATTACAGGTGTCATTTTCTTTCTCTCTCTCTCTCTCTCTCTCAAAAAAAAGAAGGAAATAATTGAAGAGTTACTTCGATATAGATATTACCTTAAGGTTTATTGTACAACTGATAATTTCGAGCTATTATCTCTTATTACTAATATAAGTTGTAGATTACCATAAATTCTCTTTGTTTTCCCCTAAGGACTGACCACAACATGATAGTTCAAATTAAAAATACTAACTGACTGTAGTATTTTTTTTTTCTTTTTCTTTTAGACGTTAAGAAACTCATAGAACTGACACCAATCTAGGAGAACTACAAGTAATATGCATAATCAATTAATGATGTTTTACTCCATTTATATACACTCGATTCCTTTAACCAGTATAAACTCTTATTGGCGCGATCGAGCATAAAGATCTTAATTGTGCACGATTTAGAAGCATTGACTTGGTTTATGCAACGCAAAACCTTTGGCCCGTACAATACCGGTTTAACCTGGTTCATACTTTGTGTATTGCTTTGCAGTAACAGGAAGATTAGACACGGTTAAAAGAATGTGGTGGTTATTAAACGGGGTGATTATTTGTGTTTCTATTTGGGAAGAAACACATGACGTTATTGTTCTATAATTCTATTGTTCTATTATACTAAATCGCACCTACAATTTAACAAGAACCACATTAGATTAGACTTCCTGGCGGATTCGCTAAGACCATATTGTAAGTCTAAAAACAGCTCTACAGTTCAATTCAATTTCAGTACTAGCTGTGCATCTTTCGGTCAAGATAAAATTACACGCGTGGTGCCTTTGGTTTCTGTAACGACTTGGACTTGAACGTTGATCAATTTGCATAATAATTGAACTTGTAGCATTGATCACATCTTAATGCATTATTACCAACCTTACAAATAGATCAACAATACTTGTACTGTTGTATTTAAGTTTTGTAAAACATTGTCAATTTCTCCTCAATAATATGTCATATTTGTATATATCTATCTGGTCTAAAGCACTCTATCTAAATTCTAAATATTAGTCAATTCGAACAAATCACCCAACTTATCAGCGTAATATGTTGGGGCAGTGTCCTTTTCTTGGGTCAAGACGTCATTCTCGGTTTGAATTCCTGTAAGAACTAACAAAGTATCAAGGCCACCATCACGGCCAAACTTGATATCGGTATTAAGTCTGTCACCTACCATTAATCCCCTTCCTGGGTTAGTTCTTAACCCATCATGATCAGCTTTGATGGCATTCAACATTGCAGGGTTAGGTTTACCACATACTGCATCAGGTTCTCTTCCACTTGCATATGCTACCGACTCGATAATAGATCCAGCACCAATTAACAATTTATCACTAGTTGGATAAGTTGAATCTATATTGGTTGCAATAAAAGGGATAGACTTATTGTCCTTGATCAAATATTGTAATGTAATCGATAATTTTAAATAATTCAAGTGGATTGCCAACCCAGCAACGACAGCACCAACGTCTGGGTCCAAGTTATTCAAAAGGTCATGATTTGGATCAAAATTGACACCAGCATCATTCAAACTGGAATCTGTTCCTCCAATGGTCGAATATCCTAATTCATGTAATTCTTGTTCGATTCCAGATTCTCCTAAGACCCACACCTTCTTATCCTTTGATAATTTCAAAATCTTCTCAACGTACACAGCTGATGCATAAGAAGACCCAAAGACTTCATTCTTGGTAACTCCCTCGATTCCTATCTTCTTGAACTTTCCTAAGTAGTCATCTCTTGACTTAGTAGAATTGTTTGTAACAAAGACAATAGTCTTGTTCTTACTTCTTAATAAATCCAAGGTTTCGGCAACTTTGGGTAATATGTGGTCACCTCTCCAGATTACACCATCACAGTCAAATAAAAAATAGTCATATTTGTCGATAATTGACTCGGCCTGCTCCTTAGTGGTTACCTTCGAAGACATGGTGACTTTGAATCTAAAAGAATCTATAATTATTTATGACAAACTATCTTCAATCACATCCTGTATTTAAGAGAGCGAAAACTAGAACAGTTACTTATTAGAGAATTTGAATTTCATTTCTTACTGGTATTTATTGCACAGCAATTAAACTATTTCAAGTAATATTCTATACATTAACATGAATGCCTCAAAATATCTACTGGTAATTAATTGATTAGAAAATTTCTGTATTCTCTAAATTATTTTTGACAATTCGTAGTCCAATCAGCGTTATAATTTTTATTAATTGCTTGCTACTTAAATATATGCAATAGAATCTAACTCGGGTAGTTAGATATACTTCAGGGTTTAAAATAGGAAATATAAAACCTGATTTAAATGAAAATAGACCATCAAAAGTATTTGTCAATAGGCTTATCTGATCCATTAGAGAATTATGAAACACATATAATGAAACACATATAATGAAACACATATAATGAAACACACATAGGCTTCTTTTAACGTTCAGAAGGATGCACACCAGCAGTGTACTTAGGGAAACGGAACTTGGACTTGTCATTGTAGATTTCTTCATCCAATTTAGCCTTGTTTTCAGGACTCATAGATTCACGTACCAAATCTTCCCTGGCTTTGTTAGATAAATATCTTCTGGCAGTATTACGGTCTTCTTCAGCTAATAATAATGGCTCCAAGTAGAATCTGGCCCATTGTTTTTCTCTGCTTATTTCACGTTGTTCATTGACACCTTGGTAATATCTATAGTATCCGAATGCGATCAAACCAGTGATACCCCAGAAATAAATTGTAGGTCTGAAACCTCTAGAAGGAAGATTTCTCTTCCATTGCACTGGCTCGTATCCTCCGATAGGTGGTAAATCTTGCATTCTGATGTTTTTGGACTAGTCCTGTTAATGAGAATTTTCATTACATTTAAAGATTTATCATTGGGTGATAAAATGTGTTTCGCACGACTAAGTTTTCTTCTTACTTTAAAGCTAAAAGTACACTAATTATCGAACTACTAGTTTTCGATCAATATTCGTTTTATTCGTTTGTTATATACGTATTTTTCCAAATTAATGCAATTACTTAATATCGAAAACTGATTTCAATTTCTTAATCAATAACCAATCTTCTCTGGACACAGTATCACGGAAAGCAGGATCCTTTAATGTGTCAATAGACTTACGACTAATCAAAGAGTACAAATTATCAGTCTCATCAACATGACGACCCCAAACTGGTTGAGCGGAAGATGGATTTTCTAATCTCATGGCAACACCTGCAGAGGTTTGACCCTTCTTAACAATATTCAGGGACTTGTGATTAACTTCCAATGAAACTACCTTACCTAAGACCATGATATTAGGTTGCTTAGTTGTAGGATCTTGACGAACAGCACAAATAGGGGTACCAATACGGACGGCACCTTCAACAACATCAACACCAATAATCATTGGATTACGCTTGTTGATAATTTGGACGGTCTTTAAAACACATGGAAGAACAGCATAATCCATGAATTCCTTACGTCTTTCTTCGAGCAATTTAGCTTGGTATGCAGTGAATTGATCAAACAAGTGGTAAATAATATCAGCGTTGAAAATCTTAATATTATTTTCTTGAGCATATTGTTCGGCTTCTTTATCAACCTTAACATCGAAACATAACATGATTGCCAATTCTGGTGCTTTTTCAAGCATAGTAGTAGCTTTCATGACATCTCTCTTGGAAACAGGACCTAATCCGATGGACATAACTGGAATCTTCATATCCTTCAAGAAATCCAATAAGGCTTCTAACGAACCCAAAGTCGAGGCTTGAACAACAACACCCTTACCTGAACTGTCCACAGAATCTAACAAACCAGTCAAATCATCCATAACTTCTTCCATAATTTCTTCTTCATCATCATCTTCACCAACGACAATCAATCTAGAACCAGCAACGGCCTTTTCTAAATCATTGGCGGCAATCTTAACACCTAAAGCAGCCTTAACTTCCTTAAGATGCAAGTATTCAGATTTGATACGGATTTCACGGGATGGTGGAGGGGTTAACAAAGCTCTGATATTAGTTGCAATTGGTCCATTCAAACCACACAATACAATACGGTCACCTTCCTTTAAGACACCATTGGACAAAACGACATCAATAGTGTAACCGAAACCTTCAACAACCTTGACTTCTAAAATAGTTGCTTCGACCTTAGATAAGTACATCAATTGTTTGGACATTCTCTTTTGAGTCAATTCAAGTAATAACCATAACAAATCTGGAACACCTTCACCAGTAACAGCAGAAGTTGGGACAATAGAGACGTATTTAGACATGTTCTTGTTTTGGAAGTATAATTCAGAATTCAAACCTTGTTCAGCCAAAGCAACCTTGATTTGATCGTATCTGTTTTGGAATTCGTTTTGAACAGATTTGTCTTGCAAAGCGTAGGAGTCTCTGAATGCGTTGTTTGGGGTAGTCTTCCAGTCATATAATCTATCAATCTTGTTCAAAGCAACAATAAATGGAGCCTTTCTGTCCCTTAACAATTTAATAGATTCAATTGTTTGCTGTTCTAAACCATGCATAATATCGATAACCAAGATTGCAATATTACATAACGAAGAACCACGAGATCTTAAATTACTGAAAGATTCGTGACCTGGGGTATCAATAACCAATAAACCTGGAACATCGAAGGTTTGTTTCTCGAACTTAGCCATAACCTCAGTCTTGTGCTTGATGGCTTCAACTGGGAAGTATGTAGCACCAATCTGTTGTGTAATACCACCTGCTTCACCACCTTGGACATTAGTTTGACGAACTTTATCCAATAATTTAGTCTTACCAGTATCGACATGACCCAAGATACAACAGATAGGAGAACGTAAATCTTTGTCAGAGGTAGTAGCCATTGCATTCTTGGCAGCTTCTTTGGCGAGTAAATCAGCAGCTTTTTCAGCTTCTTCTTGAGCTTCCTTGGATTTACGGGTAGCAACCAATTCAGCTTCAATTTTAGCTTCTTCGGCTGCCTTCTTTTCAGCTTCTTCGGCAAGTTTCTTTGCATCGACAACATTACCGATTTCTGCTTCAACTTCCTCTTCTTCTTCTTCCTTTTCTTGTTCTTGTTCTTGTTCTTCTTCTTCTAAAGCTGCTTCCCAGTCATCGACAACTGGCTCATCAGCCATGGCCAGTTTCTCCCAGTCATCAAGAACTTCCTCTTCTTCGACGGCATTATCCTTAGAAGACAGCTTGTCTTGATTCTTTTGGATGAAAGTTTTTGGTTTGGTTGACTTCTTCTTGGTATAGACAACCTTCTTTGGCTTAGGGGTTTCTTCCTTGTTTTCTAAACCTGCAACAGAAACATTTCCAGATTGCAATAATTGTTGACGACGACGTTCTTGCAATTTCTTTTCTTCCTTTTGTTTTTTAGTCAAGTATTTACCTTCAGCTTTCAATTGTTCTTTCTTAAGTCTTTCCTTTTCTTTCTTAGCAGCTCTGGCGGCTTCCTTTTGCTCTTCTTCTTCCTTGGCTAATCTTTCAGCTTCCAATCTGTGCTTTTCTTCTTCTTCTTCTAAACGACGCTTTTCATCTTCCATTTGCTTGTTCAATTCAATTTGACGTCTTAAAGCAGCAATGGCTGCAGGAACCTTTTTGCCCCCCTTAGCTGGTTTGGATGATTCAGCCTTAGATTCGTCCTTTTCTTCTGGTTCAGGAGTAGCGGTTGCAGAATTGGCAGCACTGGCAGCATTCTGCTTGTTTGCTTCCTTGATTTGTTCCTTCTTGTTAGCCTGTTGCAATTTCTTCTTAGCAGCTTGCTCTTTCTTCTTTTGTTTCTCGGCTTCCTTCTTCAACTTTTCCTTTTCCTTCTTAGATAAAACTTTAGGGGCATCCTTGTTCTTATTTTTGTCTTCGGTGGCCTTAGTTTCCTTCTTTTGCTTAGATTTTCTGATAGAACTTAAGAAATCACCGGCCACATCTTCTGCACTAGCTTCTTGTGGTCCTGTTTCTTCAGATTCTTGTTCTTCGGCATCTGGAGTGTTCTCCACAACTTCGGATTGACTATCTTCGGTAGGCTCGTCATCCCAAAAATCTCCACCGGCTTTTCCACCTTTACTCTTTTTACCCATTTTCAATATATCGATATAATTGAAAGATATAAGTTCTGAATTATTACTAACATTTGCCTTTAAGTGAAATTTTTTTTCAGTAGATTCATGACCAGTCGCACGACTTTTTTTTTTCAAGATCATCAAAAGTTGCAATTTCCAGTGCATACTTCTCTTGCTAGAATTTATTTCACTTTTAGACCAAGATGACTACTGTTGAAAAGATCAAAGCTATCGAAGATGAGATGGCGAAGACCCAAAAAAACAAGGCTACGTCCTTTCATTTGGGTCAACTTAAAGCCAAATTAGCAAAGTTGAGAAGAGAATTATTAACTGACAGTTCCTCTGGTGGTGGAGGTGGTGGTGTCGGATTCGATGTGGCAAGAACAGGTGTTGCTACTATTGGCTTCGTTGGTTTCCCGTCTGTTGGTAAATCTACACTCCTTTCAAAGCTCACTGGTACTCATTCTGAAGCCGCTGCATATGAGTTCACAACTTTAACTACTGTTCCTGGTATAATCAAATATAAAGGTGCCAAGATTCAAATGTTGGATTTACCAGGTATTATAGAAGGTGCTAAAGACGGTAAGGGTCGTGGTAAACAAGTTATAGCGGTAGCAAGATCTGTAAATTTATTATTTTTAGTTTTGGATGTGAACAAACCCTTGCAACATAAAAAAATCATCGAATATGAATTGGAAGGTATGGGTATAAGAATCAACAAAGAACCACCTAATATTGTCATCCAAAAGAAGGAAAGAGGTGGTATCAATATAACCACTACTCAACCATTGACTCATTTGGATAACGATGAAATTCGTGCAGTCATGTCTGAATATAAGATCAATTCTGCAAACATTGCTTTCCGTTGTGACGCAACTGTCGATGATTTAATTGATGCCATTGAAGCTAAAGCTAGAAGATACATTCCTGCAATCTATGTTTTGAACAAAATTGACTCGTTCTCAATTCAAGAATTGGACTTATTATACAAAATTCCAAATGCCATTCCAATATCATCTGGAAATGGTTGGAACTTGGATGATTTGTTAGAAATGATGTGGTCAAAGCTTAATTTGGTTAGAGTTTACACTAAACCAAAAGGAAGATTACCTGACTTCGCGGAACCAGTTGTCTTGAGAAATGATAGATGTTCTGTTGAGGATTTCTGTAACTCCATTCACAAGTCCTTGGTTGAAGATTTCAGAAATGCTTTGGTTTATGGTACATCAGTCAAGCATCAACCTCAAATTGTTGGATTATCGCATGAACTTCAAGACGAAGATGTTATTACTGTCTTGAAAAAATAAGTATATAGATGGGTAGAAATAATAGGTTTTTCATCTAAATTATATATATATATGTATTTATATTGGGGTCTATAATACTCCAAGTGATTATTCGTAGTCTAAGGATCTACTTGTAGTCCAAGGATTCAAATATTGTCAAGAACTGAAAACTTACCAAAACCTCATCCCATCACGTGCTTATTGTTACTTTTTTTTTTTGAAGAAATCAGCGTAATTACTTGGTCAAAATAACGAGAACTGCTTTCATTTGCACCGTGTTAGAAAAGAGATACCGATATCTTGGAATTGATAGCTATAGGTGGGGTTTGATCTGGTATATTGCGAAACTTATACAGTAGTTTACAGATATGTCAGTTTTACCTGAAGACGTTCATAGCGTTTTAAGTCAACTTTTACTCAATTTGTCGTCGGCTGACAATGCCACCCGTTCTACTGCCGAAAAGTTCTTAGAAAGTGAATGGACTAATACTAATAATGTTGAAATGCTCTTGATTTTCCTCGCAGAACAAGCATGCACAGCTGATAGTGAAACTATGAGGGCTTTCAGTGCTGTCATGTTCAGACGGGTGGCCATAAAGTCTCCAAAAGAGTTGAATAGTGTGATTGATAGAACTATTGGTGTCATAAGTGAACCTGCGAAAGCTCAAATAAGAGCAATTCTTTTGAGAGGTTTTACTTCCCCTCAAACTAATCAAGTTAGACATAAACTTTCCGATGCAATTTCTGAAGTGGCCAAAGAAGATGCTTCTCCTCAAGGAAGTTGGAATGAACTTATCCCAGCATTATTCGAAGCAGCAAAAAGTTCAGATGTCAGTCTTCGTGAATCAGCATTTCGTGTTTTCTCATCAGCTCCTGAATTGATAGACAAGTCATTCTTGAATGAAATTTTGCCAATCTTTAACTCTGGATTTGACGATGAAAATGATGAAGTCCGTATAGCTGCCTGTACAGCTTTTGTTGCCTTCTTTAGAGATGTTCCAAAGAAAAGTTGGCAACTGTTAAGTCCTTTGTTGCCTAATTTATTGAATTCATTACCAAGATTCTTGCAAAATGGGCAAGATCAAGCTCTTGCTTCTGTCTTGGAATCTTTAATTGATTTGGTAGAATTAGCACCTAAAATGTTCAAAGATATGTTTCCAACAATTATTGAATTCTGTGCAGCTGTCTCAAAAAATAAGGAGTTAGACGCTAATACTCGTATGGCTTCTCTTGAGTTATTGACCACTTTTGCTGAAGTATCGCCTTCTATGTGCAAACGCACACCTTCATACACAGACAATATGGTATTAGTCACTTTGTCGATGTTAACCGAAGTAGGTGAAGATGACGATGATGCTGCTGAATGGAACAATAGGGATGACACCGATGATGATGATGAAGAACCAGAGTACGACGTTGCCCGTCAATCTTTGGATCGTGTTTCTCTCAGATTAAATGGACAATCTCTCGCTCAACCACTTTTCCAATACTTACCAGCTATGATTCACTCTGATGATTGGCGTGCTCGTCAAGCTGCATTGATGGCTTTATCATCTGCGGCTGAAGGGTGTGCTGATGTGTTGATAAATGAAATCCCAAAGATCTTAGACCTCATATTGCCAACTTTACAAGATAACCACCCTAGAGTTCAATTCGCATGTTGTAATGCTTTGGGTCAGATGTCCACTGATTTCGCTGATGTTATTCAAAGAACTGCTAGCAACCGCATTTTACCTGCCTTAATCTCAATGCTCACTAATAAATCTGTTCCAAGAGTCCAAGCACATGCTGCTGCTGCTTTGGTTAACTTTTCGGAAGCTGCATCTAAGGAAATATTAGAGCCTTACTTAGATGACTTATTGAATAATTTATTAGGCTTATTGCAATCTCCAAAAAGATATGTGCAAGAGCAGGTCTTGACTACCATTGCCATAATTGCTGATGCTGCTGAAAAGAAATTTGTCAAATACTACGATACATTAATGCCTTTGTTGACTGATGTTTTGAAGACTGACATGGGAGATGAAAATAGATTGTTAAAGGCAAAATGTATTGAATGTTCTACATTAATTGCATTGGCCGTTGGAAAAGAAAAATTTGCTCCACATAGTCAAGATTTAATCCAATTATTTGGCCATATTCAAGCAACTGCTGTTCAAGACGATGATCCTGTCAAACAATACTTGGAACAAGCTTGGGGTAGAATTTGCAGAATCATTGGAAAAGATTTCTTGCCATATTTGCCTGATGTTTTACCTCCATTATTGATTGCTGCTAAGGCAACCCAAGATATATCTTTGTTAGAAGAAGAACAGGCGGAGGAATTCAACCAAAATGATGAATGGGATGTCATTAATTTATCCGGTAAATTGATTGCACTTCATACCTCAGCATTAGATGATAAAGTCACTGCTATGGACTTACTTAGAACATACGCGATTCAATTGAAAGATTCATTTTTCCCTTGGGTGAAAGAAATCATCCAAGATATTGCAATCCCAGCATTAGACTTTTACTTGCATGACGGTGTTCGTGGATCTGCAGCATTAACCTTAGCTTCATTATTAAGGTGTTCTGTTTATGCTACAGGTAACTCTTCAAATGACACCTTAGGTTTCTGGACTCAAATTTGCAACAAGCTAGTTGACGTCTTGAACAATGAACCAGTTCCTGAAATGTTGGTTGCATATTATACTTCCTTGGTTGAATCTATTAATGTTTTGGCCCCTAACTCTCTTGGAGCTAACCAACTTAATGCTTTAGCTGAGGCCATCAATTCTAACTTAAAGGAAATCTACGATAGAATCAAGGCGCGTGATAACGAAGATGATGAATATACTGAAGATGTTGAAGAAGATGAAGAAGAATTCACTGATGAGGAACTTTTAGATGAGATAAACAAAGCAATTTCTGCTATTTTCAAGAATTCTAGATCTAACTTTTTAAATGCATTCCAAACTCTAGCACCAACTATAACAACTTTCCTTAATGATGAAAATACTAATATTAAGTTATGTGGCTTGTGTGTTGTATGTGACATTTTGGAGCACTGTGGTGAAGATTCTGTTGTCTACAAGGACAGTTTTGTTCAAGTTATTGGAGAATCAATCACTTCTGCGCATGCTGGTATCCGTCAAGCTGCTTCGTACGCAGTTGGTGTAGCAGCACAAGATGGTGGAGATGCTTACCTTGACTTTTGTTTGGCATGTTTGGAGCCTATGTTCAAAATGGCATCCGTACCTGATGCTAGAGCCGAGGAAAATATTCATGCCACTGAAAATTCAGTTGCTGCTATTGCTAAAGTCTGCCAGAGATTTGGAAGTGCAGTTCCTAATTTGGATGCTATTATTGATCAGTGGATTGGATTATTACCAATTGTTCAAGATGAATCTGCAGCACCATTTGCCTACACATTTTTGAGTGAATTGATCAAAAATCATCATGTGTCTGTTGCCAATAATATTCCTAAAGTCATTGATTCGATAATTCAAGCGTTGGCACATGCCTCAATTTCAGGTGCTACTGCAGAGACAGTTGTAGCTCAAGCAAGACAACTCTTGAGCTCAATTCCTCAGAATGAAGCAATGTCCTTGTTGCAAAAGAATCCTTCTGACATGGATGTGGTTCAAAGATGGTTCTCATAGTTGTGATGAAGATAATAATAAGATCATATAGAAAATGATCTGAGTATCATACATAAATGAATAATTCTATATATAGTTTATAAAATGCATGTGTATGTTTTGATGTTATGATTATTTATTAAATATATCTAATAATAAGTCTTTAAACTCCTTGGTAATTTTGCAAGTTGTGTTGGTAAATTTTTTAAAAAAAAGTTCCCCTAGCTTTGTAAACATTAAAGAAGTCTATTTTTTAGGATTTTCTGCAAAATCAATTAAATTTTGAAAATTGTTAAATAAAATGAAAAATCAACAATATTTAATATATATCGAACTCTCAGTCTAATATTTACGAACAACTTTCTACTCTACTTTCTGCTTAAGAGCTAGATACTGTCTTGCTCCCAAATTGACTGAAAATTTCTTGTCACTACCTATCCATGTAGGTATTCTGTAAGACACGACCTAATAGATCAATTGACAGATTAGATTTCTATGGGCGCGATTTCAATTTTAGAGATCGGATCATAATAATCACAACCCTTGAGTTTAAACGACAATGTCAAGTTCATCTTCAAGTCCATCTTCTGGTAGCTCTTCGTCTAGATCGGGGAAAAGGCAATCATTGAGTACAATAGAATCTAGCGTCACTAGGTTATTGGTATCTACAAAACATCTTTTAGAGAGTTTAACACAATGGGCAAGAAACGAAGCAGATGATAAGTTTGTTAGTGATGCATACGTAAAGTTAGGTAATGACTTCAGAGCAGCAACCAGAGCATTCACAAATGCTGGCGTAGATATTTCTGATCTTGGAGATGTTCCTCAGGCACTCAGGATAATATTGGAAGCAGCATTGAGTGAACCTCCTAGTCAGGAAAATTTGGACAGATTTTTACCAAATATAAGAAATATCATTGTGACTCTACTTCAAAACTTAAAGGCTAAGCAGGTCAAGGCAAAAGTGCTTTCCCAGGAAAAACAACGCTCAAAGCAAATAACAGCAGAACAAATCACAACAAATCCACCTTCAACAGTAGAAGAATCAACTCCTACCAAAGCAACTTCGAACCCTGATCGGAATATACCAAAAGTTCAACAAAACGATGCATTAGCTCAATTGCAAAATAGCAATGTCATGCAAAGACGAGCATCAAAGCGATTTAGTGCATATCAATATGCTAAATTGACTAATTTTAACAATTCGAATGGCTTACCAAAGATTTCAACAGACAATCATGCCAATAAAACCTTGCTGGTTCCACAAAGTGAAACAGAGGTTCCTACAAATGTAGAGAAAGATAAGGAAGATAATTTAGACAAAAATACGCATATATTTTTGAAGATTGGCAATAAGACAAAGAAGGCAGAAGTAAAATTGCCAATATCTTTTGCTGCTTTAAGACTTCTTTTCGTCGAGAAATTTGCCTACTCCCCAGGAAGCTCATCCTTTCCAGACATTTACATTCACGATGTCAAGTCAGGCGTCTCATACGAGTTGGAGGACCATTTATTGGATGATGTTAAAAATGGAAGTCTCTTGAGTTTGAATGACTCCGACATGCTGAACAATATTGTGAAATCTTTGGAAAGCCAATTTGATGTGTTAAGTAATAGGTTTGACTTATTGTCCAAAGATCTTGCCAGTCAAATAAGGAATGCTATAAATGACATTGAGATTCCAGCGCCAGTGATACAGTCTCCAGTAGTCCCAGAATCCAAGAAGACCAGTAAAGTGGTTGATCAAAGTGCATCGCGTGAAATTTCAAGTATCCAGCATGATCTAAAGGTCATAAGACAGCTCCAAAATGCAAATAAAGATGACATTAGATCAGTAATTACTGGACTAGTACTGAAAATTAAAGAATTTCAAGAGACAGGGCTTGAAGTGTCCAAATCATCTAACCGTGCATATATGGATTCATGTCATGTAAAGTTGTCTGAAGAGTCAGATCTTTTGTTAACAAAAGTTGATGATTTGCAAGATATTATGGAAGCATTAAGAAAAGATGTTGCCCAGCGTGGAGTAAGAGTAAGTGATAAACAACTCAAAAATACCAGAAAAGAAATTGAAGAAGCTAGAACATCTTTGAAGACAATGAATGAGTTTATTTTGAGTGAAAAATCTGTTTGGAAGAAGATTTGGGAGACTGAATTAGATAAAGTGTGTGAAGAACAACAATTCTTCAACTTGCAAGATGACTTGACTCAAGATCTTGAGGATGACATAAAGAAGATTGAAGAAACATATGATTTGATTGAGCAATGTTCTTCGGAACAAACAAAACAGAGTGCTTATAAAAGACATAGAGTAGTAGCTCAATTGCATATCCCAGAACCAGGTGAGAGTATTCATAGCTTGAAAGACGCAGTATTAAATGAAGTCGCTGCATTGCTGCCAAATCACGAGAGTAGACTAGAAGCAATCGAGAAAGCAGAAAAGCTTAGGGAAAAAGAACGTGAATTGATGAAATTAACCAAGTTTCAAGAAGAATTAGGTGAATTCGTAGATGATGGGAAATTGAAGAAATCAGGGGGAATAGAAGAGATAGAGAGGATAAGGCGAGAAAAAGACAGTGAAAATTTGAAAAGTTCTTTTGGGATTATATAAGTTTATTCGTATATACAATTATTTACAATTCTGAACATATAGCTTTGAGATCTTCGGATTTATTTTTGAGCAAAGCATCTCTTATGGTTATGTAGCTTTCAATAAAGATATCATCTACTTGATCAAATGCTTCATTTACTGCACTGCACTTTTCAGATGTAATTAGCAATAGACTTAGTATGAAGGTTTTAAAGAGCCTTTTATCAAAGATTTGGCCCTGTTTCACTAAAACAACCAATGATTTTACGAAAGCCCCAATAACCAAATTTAAAATCATGTCAATATTTTCTTGTATGGTGGTAATTTTTAGAAAATCTAGATCAATTAGGTAATTTTCCAATCGATTATTGTACGTCCACTGTAAATAATTGTATACCTTGTCGAATGTGTTGTGATTGGGACTTAATACCAAAACTTTCTCACGTAAATCTTTTTTGATTTCCAATGTAGATGTATTTATCTGGAGGCCAACAAAATCAATGAAGTCCTTTCTTCGTAAAGGACCAATCATATCTGTTTTTTCCTTATTAGTGAAAGCCCCATAATGATGAAGAGAAGAATTGTCTGTATACTCTTTAATCTTTTCGCAGGCATTCCAATCATTAGAGATGAACAAAAAATCATCTGCAAGTCTTAACAATAAAGTATCTGGATAAAGTTGTTTGAAGATTCCGAATTTTTCTTCAACCATTTTACTGTACACTAGATCACAAAATAGTGACAGTAAAGGGAAACCTTGAAAAACACCATGTTTTCTTTTATATAGCCCTGAGTAGGAATCGAGCTTGATAGTTGTTTCTAGAACGTGACTTTTCACTATATCCATAATCTGTCTTTTTGTTAGTTTGACAGTTGAAGCCTTATCTACTACATGATGTGTAGATAAACCACGGCTTTCTTCCAGAAAAAACCTATCATACTCTTTCAAATTAATATGATCTTTGATCATATATCTTAGTTTCGAAAATTTTGATCCATTACTTGAAGCATATTGTCTGACAAAGTACAGTTTTGTTTCATCATCATTTTTGAATAGCTCATCAAGTACCTCCATTATTTTTTCTTGACTAAGACTATCATAACAGTGCTTCATATCAAACTTCATCATAAACAATTTTGGAACTTTCAGATACTTCTGGATTAAACCGACCTTGTATGCTTTGAGGTTTGTGGCAAGGTCCCTAACTGAGGAACAATATGGATAAGATGGATTTTCTATTAAATCAATTTCCCGTCTTTTCAAATTTATTACTTGCCTTACGGGCCTTATTATAGTTTTGATATATTTCAAGTATTCATACTTATTTGTATCACCTTCTTTCAATGATGAATTAAGACCATAACCCCTATCTGGTACACATATCAAACGTAAGTCATTAGGTTTTACTAACAACCTTGAGCTACCTGTATTGAACTTGCCCCACAATTCTGAGTTCTCTGAGGTAGTAGTATTATCATCATCATCATCCACAACTCTTTCCAAATATTTTTCTACATATGACTTCAACCATTCTTCACGAATCCTACCCCATAATGTATGTGGGATATACAGAATATGGCCCTGGCCCAACGTAGAAGATTCCACAACGTACCAAAAAGAACGAATTATGCGAGGAATAGTTGACATGAATAGCCACAGCACAAATTTTGAGAAAACATATTTTCTTTGTTTCAAACCTTGAAGGGAGCCAACTTTGTAATTTCTACCGAGCCAGTGAATCGATGAAATTTTGATTCGATTCAAAATATTCTCCAACAGTATCCCATAATATAGATTGCCATTTAAATATAAAGCAATGTTTTTATACATTATTGATTTGTTCTGCAAATCGCCCCAAGTCTCCAAAGGAAATATTTTTCCAACAATTGTCAACACAAATTTCACAACATCTTTAGGACATGTTGAAAGCTCCAAGAATGTATTGGTCTTTCCCATAGGAAATGTTATCAAGTTTTTGAAGACTTGTTGAGTGTTACATTTCGCGTCATTCTTGTACCATTTTTCTATTAGCTTCTTCATTTTCCTATATTTTTTAGGGATATTTTTGTTTCTTAGTTTAGTGTCTAAGATAAATTCTAGTACCGCTTCAGGTTGGCTATTGAGTGGATATAGCATCATTAGGTTATAGAATGGTAATTTCTTACCGTACAACACAGTTTTTTTTGAAAAAATAATTTCCTTTTTCCATCTATACTTGTGTCCGGGCCCAAATATTTGAATAGTCCCACCTCCGTAGAGAGTAATGAAGCATTTTTTATTGATAATTAGATCTAGAAATTTTTGACTTCCTAAAACATTGAAGATAATATTCCATGGATAAGTTTTTAAGAAATTGACACCGAAACTTATAAATGGATTTAAAATTGAGAGATTCAGCTCTGAATATCCACTAATTAATACATTCGAGGATTTTATACTAACAAGATACCTTAGTGCTGAATCAAGAAATTCAATAAAATTATCAGCCTCCTCTATTATTGGTAACGCAAAATTTGATGCATTTTCAATTGTTACGTAATTGAGAAATCTCTCAAATCCTTGATTAGCGAGGGGAAGTTTTGAAAATACTTCACTATGAACTTCGTCTTTCAAGTACTCTTCTAATGTGATTGCATTATGTGTATTCATAACTTTGACTTTAGGTTATTATGCGAGTTCTAATTTATCACAATGTACTGCATATGGAAAATGATTCAAAGTTCATCTTCAGATAAAATGAAAACTACATTAATGGGTAATAAAGCAAAAGATGCCAGTTTGGAGCACGTTGATCTAGAAAATGGAATACTATATAAGTCTTTGAAGCAGGTACGAAGTATAAATGGAGAATTTACCGATGAAGAAAATCCGCCATTATTAGACGTATGGTGTTGTGAGGTTGATCCTATACATACCCAATCAATAGTTACCTTGATACGAGAGAAGATTTCACCAAACGAAGTTCATGAACTAGCGCATGTGAAAAGATTCAAGAAGACTACGAAAAGTATCGATACTTCCAAGTTCGTTTTAAAAATTATAATCTGCACACATGATTTTATTGAGACTGAACAAAAGGTTAAAGAATTCATAAATGAGAATAGAAAAAGTTCAACCGAATTCGATTTTAGTATTAGTTCAACATCAATCCCCAAAATAGCCCCTAGCAACAAAGAGCAATCTCAATTATGGTCTATCAAATACTGGCCTATGTCTTGGAAAGGTGATCCTAACCATCTGTTCTTGAATAAAGTACAATTCAATATAAATCTTGAAAAAGACCAAGTTGTTTCACTTATCAATCATGCATCAGAAACTGGACCAGAGACTCTGATGACATTAATAGGGAGATATGTCAATAGTGGAACTTTTGAGGTGCTTTCATCTGCCATCAACAATGGTTCATCGAACCCATACCAACACTGTACTATGAAGGCAATTGACACAATTGCGAAGATGGAGAATGATAGACGTGTACAAGGAGGAGATCGCTCTGAAGAAATCTATCTTTGTCAAGATTTGACAGTCTACACAACGCATGAGCCTTGTGTCATGTGTGCCATGGCCTTGGTACACTCACGTATTGCACGAATTATTTATATAGCAGCATCTAGTCAAACAGGGGGTCTTGAGAGTAACTACCAACTTGGAGACCGCGATGGGTTAAATTGGAAGTTTCAGATATGGAAATGGGTTGGGCAAGATGAAATTGAGCTTTTCAAAAGAAAGCTTGTTATTTCTGAACAAAATTATTATTAACTATCAAGAATTTTTTCAAGCTTTGTCAAATTGGTAGCTGCCTCGGTAGCAAGATCTGTGTAGTTAGTTAAGTCATTCGAACCGTTTTTACCGTATCGTAAATCACTGAATTGATGTATTATGTCCTCAGTTTCTGCAAGTACGTTCTGAACTTTACTACTAAACTTTGAATTCTGATTCTGCAAAATGTTAAATAAATGCACAAGTCTATATTCGATAATTTCAATTGATTTCTTACTCAAGTGGTTGTTTTGAATTCCATCCAAATTCTTTATAGGGATATCAAATGAAGAATCAATGCTGTCCCGTACCCTCACAATAACCTTGTTATCTCTTTGGTTACACAACTCATTGAATATGGCAGATGCTAGACTTTCTGGGCAATCTGAAGGTAACAACTTAACAAGCAACTCATATGAAGCTAAGGAATTGAGTGACGAGTTATCCAAAAGGAAATTCTTTAAGATTAGATTGGAATCCATTGTTGATCTTAGATCTATCTAATCTTGTTGATATATTTGAAGGTCGTGCCACACACAATTCTCATATCAAAATAATCGACATTGAAATCCAAAATGGAACACATGAAAGAAGTATCATAAACACGAAATGTCAGCTTTATCTTATGAACCATCATCCTTTTTCGCTCAAGGATTGGCATCCAGTGTTTCAAAGCGTCTTTTCAATGATCCAGATAATTCGCTCGTGTTGAATATTGCTCCAACTGGAAGACAAGCAAAGAGAAATGCACAACAAATCAACTACTCTGAAGAATACGTCGATGATTTTGATTTCGAAGAGACTCCTTCCTCCTCTATCTTAAAAAATCCATCCAACAGCCAACAACTACCAAATATTCAGAAGTACTCCCCTGCAAGGAACACTTTACGTATAAGTGAGTTCGAAGATGAACATAAAGTTAATGAGCTTGTCCACAAACCTGACATCTTAATCCCCATAAAAATCAGTGTTGAGAATCCTAACTCAACACATAAGGTAGTTGACTTTTTTATGTGGAATTTGAATGAGACTTTGATTACTCCTCAACAATTTTCCGAAATATTATGTACTGATTTGGAACTACCAAACTCGATGCAACAACAAATTGCTGAATCAATAATTCAACAAATTGAAGATTATAATTATGTTTCTAGCCTACAATTACCTCCCGGAAATCCAATAGTAGTTATTGTTGACTTGTCAGTAAATTTGAGCAAGCAATTGTATCAAGACAAGTTTGAATGGGATCTAGCTCAAACGGAAATTACTCCAGAGCATTTTGCACATATTGTGGTATCTGATTTAGGATTGTCGATGGAATTCAAGCCCGCCATATCGCATTCTCTTCACGAAATTTTGATTAGAATAAAGAAAGAAATAATAGATGGTTCATACAACAATGAGATCCACAACTTGCATTTACTAAGAGGGTTGATATTCGAGAGTGGTATACGTATTGCGACTGATGCTAGTGTTCAAAATGGAAATGATCATTGGGAACCAATCGTTGAGATGCTTTCACCTGCTGAAATCGAAAAGAGAGAAAACGAGAGAATAAGAAATTTGAGAAGATTGAAGAGAGAAAATATGAGACGTGACTATGATGACTTTGCAAGCAAAAGAAGACAAACAACATCTAGAAGAAAGTATGACGAACTAGAAGGTACTTGGAGAGTATAAACATAGAAAATTGCAGTGTACCATATGGAATTATTAGACATGTATTAAAACTGCTTTGAAAGCTATACCAGGTGGAAAAATAAAATCGACAATTGTAAAATACTCACATCAAAAGATGACAGATTTATAATTCCTACATAGAAATGTACTATATAGAAACAAATACGAATTTAATAGGTAGAGCTTTCTATTTTACTTTCCCTCAAAACAAAACAAAACAAAACAAACCTCTATAATTCCAACGTTTAAACCAAATATTGGTTCTTACGCTAAAATTGAATTTTGAAAACAAGTGAAAGAAAGAAGGGAAACAATTCGAACATTTCTTAAATTAAAGTCCCTCCTTGTAGAAGCTAATAAACTAAAGAAAACGAAAAGAACTATATTTTCTACCTAAGTAGAGACGCACTTTAAATTACAGCTCCTAAAACATAGCACTCACAAAGATGGTCATTAAATAATTACCTATTCTTAAATAACGAGACATAAAATTCATCATACTCATCCCTAATAAGAATAAACCGAAATAATTTGAATATAAGACCGAATAGCAGTAGATCAGGAAAATAACTTTTTAACCAAACTAGTAAACGATATACACCACTTTTATGTACTGTAACGGTGGACAAGAACTTTCTAATTCATTTTGGTTATACACTTTACATACCTAGAAAACGAACTTGACTCGCCAGAAATAACATATTCAATTTGTTTATATAAGTATCTATTCAATTTTAAATATACAACAAAGTTCCTCAACAAATATTTTATGACGCTATTTTAATGACAAAACATTTTGTCAATAACAAGGAGGAAAAGTATTAGTATCCTCTACATAAACAATATAAAATCTATTGATATAATTAACCAAGCTAATCAAAGTCTCAATTATACTAGGTCAAACATAGATTATAAAGAAAAGATAAATTAGTGAATAAAAAAATTGAATAATGCATTATTAGTAGGTTGCATATATTTACTTGTAAAAGAGAGGGTGAAATTGTTTCTTAACTTCAGAATATAAGAGTATATATATTCTTCACTATAACTAGTGTAAGACTTGGGAAAAAGCTTCAAGATTGGAGTATAAATGACATTATGTAAGTGCCAATGAAGTTCAACCTCTAAATAACAAAGTCTCTGCTATAGTGGTTTGGCTCCAACCAAAGACAAGTCAGGATGCTCAGAAGTTTCTCGATACGATAAATTATTATAGAAAATATACGAACAATTGCTACAAAATTTCTAAACTTATTGGCTTTATTGCAGAAAGACTTACATATTTTGGAGACAACGTAGTTCATAAGTAATTGGTTGTGAACTAGGAAACTATTCCTTATTTTGAGCTGAAAAGTAAGAATTGCAGAATGCATTAACTGGCTTTGGTGGTAGGTCATGTAGGTCAATTCAAGGGTATCGCGTGATCTTAGAGTTAGCTTATGTAAATTCAAAGTGAGTGGTTGAACTGTGAGCAATCTATATGAATACATTGCTATTTCTTAATTCGCATAGAGAGAATATTCTGTTACTTTACTGACAACCATCCAGATGAATTACTGGAGCTAGGTGAATGAGTCCACAGAATCATATTATATCCTGGGTTAGTGCGGTTGCTTCTTCAACACCCTCAGGCAGGAAGATGGTATCTCCGGTTGTTATAGAAATTATTTATGATTTGAAATAATCAATTGTGTACTGAAACTGTATTTTCGTTTTGGTTTTCCATACACAATTAGTTGTTGTTACACCGTAGGGATGAATAGTTTTTCACTTTTCGTGGTTACGATATCGTGTAATCATGTAGCGTAAGCAATATTTAACTTGCAATATGACTTTGTCATATCAGAAAGAAAATTGAAACAACGCTTTACAAATGGACTTCGATTTCCATAGTTTCAATTCAGTACTAGTGGATATTATTCTATCGTATATTAATGGCAATAGTAATTTTATAGTATGCGTTGTAAGTTGGAACGAATTGTTGCTTTGAAATTTACATACATTTGTTGAAGTGAAATGTGTATTTTGATAACTGTCAGTTATAAAATTGAATTCATATTCGGAGGTTAAAAGAATGCAGTTCGGATTGCAATACTTCCGACTAATGATTGTAATTTGAAATTGTATTAGATCTGTCTTGAATTTTTAAGTTATTTAAGGGTAATTTTAATACCTAAACTGAACATGGAAGTAGGAAGGTATCTACTGGAGGCATTTGTTTGAATTGAATAATACTAAGATACATATGGCACGATTTTGTAGTGATTATTCGTGCAAAAGGAATGAAAGTTAAAGCAGTCAAAGAAGTATTGCTGATTGTTTGTCAGAAACTTACATATTGAAAGAGCATATCTAGATTTTGATGCTCATCCTGTTTTGAACTAATTGATTCAAATTGTAATTCTTTATGTGCTGGCAGAAATGTTTTCCTTATGTATATTTACTTAGTCAGAGAATTGTTGTCTTTTACATTTTTTTCGTGGAAGTATTGCTTGTTTACACTTTGGTTAATATTTTCCGTTCGGGTTGTAGGAATGAGTAGCATAGCATAGATGAATTAATCATTGTATTTTTTTTTTAATGCTTATTTAATCAACATTTAAATTTAATTGGCTCTGCAATTTTATTGTTTTTGTTGAAGTTTTAGGAGCACAAGAGTTTTCTAACAATGGGTTAGGCAATTATTATTGGTTCGTTATCGCTAAGCATTTCTTAGCAATCGCTTATGATAGAATATTAAATAGCCCAATGATGATGTTTGGTTGTATTAATGAAGGGCAGTTAGTATTTATTAAGGAATATAGTATTTTGAGTAGCTAGTTTTTTTTCAATTCGCTGCAATATATCAGTGAACGCCATCTATGTTTTCATTATTCTTTTCGATTGTAGGTAGATTTGTGGTGAAGAAGTAGTTTTGTTGAGAGTGTGAATGTGTTTAGGAGTGAATATTAATATGGTTTTACTATTCTTATTATTAATTTTCTTTTGATTCGATAATTATGTGTTGTTTGTATAGAGATATCTGGAATATTCGTTATTTGTATTAGCTTTTACAATGTTGTAACCCAACAACTTAGTTTATGTTGTGACTTCATATTTCTTGCAATTTGTATTAGCTATATAAACTAATATTTATTCAGGAGATTAAGAAGTGGGGTTTTCATAGCATTTTTTGTTTTTTTGGGGGTCTACATTCTACCTTATTGATTTGCATTAATTCATTAAATAAGACATATATAAGTTAATCATCTGTCCTTGACAACTTTCTCAAGTTCTGCTCGAGCATTTGCAAAATTTTCAATTTTGTTTCTTACATCTAGTATGTCAATTTTTGAAACAGAATAGTGAGATCTCCGATATGAAGTATAAAAGTCCAAAGGACTCCGTACATCAAAATCAGTATTTAAGAAGCCAGATTGATAATCAAAATTTTTGGATCCATTGCTGTTTGAATTGTTTGTTTGTTGATTGAATACCTGTCTCTGAATGATTGTGTGTAAAATTTCCTGAGATTTCGAATCCATGTCTAAGTGGATGTCATTTAAAGGATAGTTTTCCAAACCAATTGAATTTTCTAGAGAAAAACTGGTTATCATCTTTTCTTTTGTGTCTAACTTGTGTGGTTTGATACTGATAATGTCTTTGTGTGAAAAATTTCTATTATCGCCACCTGTTGCTTTACCTAGATATGATCCAGAATTTAGCACGGACTTAGATGATAACTTATGTGATAAAATTTCAACTCTATTATTGAAGAATTTTATTATTCTCAATAGTTTCATTCCTAAGTTATTTATGAAATGGAACTGCTCAACACTACCGAAGTCTTCAACTTTAAACTTATATGTTTCACAATTAAAATCAACCCTTGGGTATATGATAGAATAAGCATCAATAATGAGAAGGGATCTAGTTGGTGTGAAAATATTCGATAAAGATTTTCCTATAGCAATGAAAAATAAATAAAGTATTCTCTTTGCTGGTGCCATTTTAGAACTCACTGTCAAACTCTCGCTAGGAATTATGTTGAGCCAGGAAACCAAAAAATTGAAGAATAGTGTCGGTGACGCAAAATAAATATTATTAGTAGGGTCATTAATTTGATGAATATTTTTGTAATAATTATTGATTCCTAAGACCATAGGATAAATTTCTTTCGTTAATTTTTGAAGAAACAAATCTAAATTTAAGAAATCTCTGAGTAATAGTTCGTTGGTTGTCGATGAAATGTCTTGATTTTGAATTAAAAAGTCCTTAAAGTTCTTTAAATCAGAATAAAGTTCGTTGATGACATCAAATTTGTAGTCTGGCATCAAAGACGTAACTGAGTGGTCATAGAAACAATTTACAACCACAATCAAAGTTGGGGGAAGTCGATCAAAGGAAGTGGCTTCATGAACAATTTTGTTCATAAGAGATGATGTACCAGTTAACATTAAACATAGGGTATCAATGGATGAATGACCTTGAAGTAAAGTGGACCACGAGCTAAACAATGATATTTTTGTTGGGAACTCAATATGAATTTTAGTCATAGACTCACGCAAGTTTCGGATCAAATTTCCGTAATATTTGTATGATTTCTTGGTCAATATTTCTAAATCTTTTTTATTAAAGGAAGTCCAAACAGTGTTTGAATGTGGACTATCAATAGTCGAATGTGAATCTTGTTCTCTAGAGTCTTCGACTGTTAAAATCTGCATACACTTTCTCAACAACACATTTATGGATGGATCCATAAAATATGAAAAATAGACATCTATGAGAACACTTTGATTATAAACTGATCTCCAAAAAGTATCAGCGTTCTCGAATCTCCAAACAGGGCTGTAAAGAATTGAGTATTGGGTGTTGGTAAGCTGTTTGAAATCCTTACCATTATTCCTCAAATATTTACTCAAAAAAATATTCTTTAACCTATCACTCTTGGGTAGCTTTTTCAAAATAACTGGCTTTATTTGGGCATTGTGAAGGCATGACCCTATTTTCACTGAGTGGGGTGGAGAGTAAGGATTTATAATGTTGTTGTGTGTCAATTCGAGTAAAACATTTATATGTGAATGATCACCATATGATTTTTCATTCCCCTGCTCTTTAGGTACGTCAGTGTAGAAACTTTGAGAATATTCTGATTGATGCTTCTGTTCATTTTTGATTGAATTGTGATTATGTTCTTCACGTTGGTTTTGATCGAAGTCTACACCGCCACCTGTACCATTATTTTGGATTACCATACTATGATCACTATTGTAGTCAGAATTTGTTATTGAAGGACGATTGGATGTGGAGTTCACATGTCTGTTGTATCTAATGGTGGCATTTTCGAAGCTCCCATTACTTGAAACTTCTAAATCCTTTTCGGTATCCAGTGTTGTAGACAATGGATCAAGAAAGTATGGATTTTCTATTGGATATTGTGAATCGATAGTGTGTGAGTTCTCAAACTGCGACAATTTACTAAAAGAATCCTTATAAAGAGCCATTCTCAAGTCATCTTTTGTTTTGAAAAACTCTCGGCCCATAACATTAGTGGTTATAGGGGATACCAGAGCGAATATATCTCTTGATTTGTCCATGATTCCTGAAGGGTCTGCTCCAGAATTAACGGGAATACTTGTAATATGTGGGCTTATCATGTTACTGCCAGGAATCACACCAGTAAATGGCAAATTGTACTTCTGTGCATCTAATGCTTGGTTTTTTATATGTGCTTTCATACCTGAGTCTGGTACAGAAAAGTTTTGGTCATTATCTATGATCTTGCTGTAATCCAACTCCTTCTTGACTCCAATATCATTTGGTGACTTCTTTTGCACTTCAAGAGGTTGTTTCAATTTCATTTCATTCTTTTTCCTTATATGATCTAACTTCTCTCTTGGAAAGTCTAAATAGCCGCATCTGTACTTCTTTTTGACACAGTTCTGACAAGATGGAAGTTCTTCAGAGCATTTTATTCTTTTGGCCTTACAATTCGGGCATCCATCTTTAGAATTCTTATGGGTCCGCCGGCATTTCCTTTCGGTAATTCTAGAAGCTGAAGAATAGGACATAATAACAATAGGGTATCAATAATACTATCTTCAGTAAAGTGACCATAAGATATCCTTCAAAGTTACCTTAGTTAAGTTATTTGCGGTGTTCAATAAAGAATCTTCTGCTTGTATTTGAATGAGTCACTGCTATAATTATGTTCTTAGCATTCGAAACTAGCCTGTCGGTGTCCAAGTCTCGAATAAACGTTAACAGGTATTCTAATGTGTATGTGGATTGGTATCGAAGTTTAGTTGTTTAAAGAACTGAGCGTTTGCGCGCCAACTTCCAGAAATAGGTGTCCTGCGCAATAATGATAGGTTATATCACAGCTCTGGGTTCCAAAGCTTCACAAACAGGTTAGATTTCAAGAAAGTATTGATGATAGATCGATCTCTCTTTCTTTTTTGAAATCACAATTTCACTGATTGGTATAGTTTATTGATTATTGCCGTGTGATTTCAGGCTGCGACCAAGAAAAATATTGATAGTGTTGTGGTTCCTGCACTTGCCGGATAATATGTAAAAGCCACCCTTATCTAACACTCTAGAATTGCAAGTTAAGTACATGCACGTGATAGAATTTCCCATTTAGAGGAATTAGGTTCATTTATTCTAAAGTAAGGTTTTGTAATATTTTTAAGAAGTATTCAGAGACACATACTTAAAAAAAAAAATATGGAAAAGGGGTTTATGGAAGGCACTTTGTTGATGGGCATCTTTTGATACATTTCGTTATATTTGACCTCCGAACTGATATAAGCAGGCGATGAGAGATGTTGGTAGTAGGGAGATGTCTGTTTGAGTTTCATCTTAAACGTTGCACTTTCTTATATTTTAATATTCATACATTAACTTTAATTGAGAAATTAGAAAATGGTACATACTCTACATTTTGATACAGGCTCATCAAACAATCGGGCTGTATAACTAGTTTCTATTGTCGCAAAGTGCATCCTCAAAAATTCATGGAATCTGTAACCACCTTGAGGACACACTCTGCATAATTACATTTGTAAAGTATTACTAGTGATTTAGATTCGTAAATTATCATTAATCATAAGCTATAATCTTCTATGTTGTTCTTCCAATTTTCCAATTCAATAAGGTGTCTCATTGTTGGCCTTCCATGAGGACAGTTCCAAGGCTTCTCAAGATCATTAAGATTTTTTATAATTTGCAGCATTCTTTTTTTTGATAAAGATTGACCAATCATTATACTACTACGACATGCTCTCATCGCTAATATGCTCCGTATTTTTGAACATTTCACAAGCTTACTATTTGTGTTGTTATTTATAAGGTTTATTAGCTCATGAAAGTCATTCTCATCAAAAATTTGGCTTTTCAGTACTGGCATTGATATTAGCTTTATTCTTGAGCCAGGTGTCAGGTTTTCTTCATCGACAACAATTTCAAAACCATTTGATTTGAATATTTCTTGATTCTCTATGACCAACATTTCGTCAATTATACTTAATTGGAGTTGTTTTGGTGCTATTAATCGTTGATGTTCGAATTGGAACTCTCGGTTCAATCTTTCGAAATTATACTTCTCATCACTTGCATGTTGGTCGAGAATGAATAGATTATGGTCATTTAGAGATACTAATATAAATCCGAGGTTGAATTGGCCTATCAATTTCATTTTTAAGAAGTCTTTTTTTGAAATAATGTAAGATAGCTTTTTCTCTTGTTCTTCAACGGAGCTGATGTTGTCAATAATAATTCTATTTGAAGATTCGTTGGTTGTTGATTTCTTTGACTCTGGTAAATCGTACTTGATTCCATTTGTATTCATATGAGCAGTTAAGTTCTTTACTATATTTTGTTTCTTGAGTCTCTTATTTCCATGCACTTTGAATCCAACATTATTTCCTATGCTGATACTCATGTATTCTTCTTGTTCTTCTTTTGTGGGATAGAAATTAGCTCCATAATTGTTATCCTGAACATCCCCACAGCAAGTTCCTTTGACTTCATCAGATGTCACATGAGAGAAGAACTCATAAATTGAAGATGTTTTATTTTGAGAGGCAGCCCTTTTCAATCCTTGTTTTCTGGGATTAGGTGGATCATAGTCCTGGTTTGAGTCTGATACATCCAGCAAATCAGATATATTTGACACGAACAATTCTTTACCCTCATTCTCATAGATTTCAGAATGTATCTCGCTTTTAGATTTTGTTTGCGTTTGTACGTTATTATGTGTTTTCTCTGTACTTATGAACGAATATTTGTCGTTGTTCGGTACATACTCTATTTCACTCTGGAAAATGGGCTTTTCTTTTAGCATATTTTTCAGTTCCACTTCAAGGTTGCATATTTCATAAACATTGCTGGTACAGTTTTGTTCATTTATCTTATCTTTTCTTGTCGCAACCGTAGAACCTTCATCACTGAGTTTTTTCAAAGATGTATCTGGACTTGCTTGTTCACTCGTTTTCATCTTACTCTCTGAGCTTTTGGGGACGAAGTTGTCCTGTAAATCATAGTATTTAGTTATCTCTGTACGGATCATCTCTAAAATACTAGTTTCGTCGTGTAGAAAAATCAACGTCTTATCTGGAATCACATTAACATCCACCAAGTTTGGGTTGACTTTAATATCCAATATGAAAACTGGAAATTGGAGATGATTGAATTGTCTGTACACATCGTTAACAATTTTTTGTAATTTTTTATGTACAATAGGCCTTCTGTTTATGAATAAATACTGCCGGTCTTGGACTGACCTCCCCATTCCAAAGGAATGGTTGGAAATATACCCCTCTATTACAATATCGCTACTTATCTTCAAGTTTAATGGAGACAAACCTTTGGCACCACTGGAACCAAATATTGTAAGCATATTATCCAATATAGTTGATTTCAAACCACCTCTACTAGACAATATAACATTCCTCTTTGATGTCAAATTTGTTACAGTGAACTTGATTTCAGGATATATAACCACATAGTTGGTTAGGAAATTGATCGTTTTGTGAAATTCTTTTTTTGAGTTTTTTAGGAAGTTTTTGAATCTAACTGGTAGGTTTGAGAATATGTTAGAAATAATGATTGAGCTACCTTTTGATGAAAGACCAACCCTCTTTTCTTCTTTCTTCTTCAAATTTCCCAACTTATCATAATAAAGTTCATAAATTTTCGGATATTGGTCTAAAGTGCTGGTCGTTATCTTAACATCTTGAGAAATTGAACAAATTGAGTTTAATGCTTCACCTCTGAAGCCCAATGAATCTAGATCGTCTAAATCTTTCAAATTTTGAATTTTTGATGTGTGGCTTCTCAAGCAAACCGACTCAAAATCTTCTGGATCAATACCATCACCGTCATCTGCTATAGATATCAGATCAATACCATAGTTTTTAAATACTAGTTCGATTTTTGAGCTATTTGCATCAATCGAATTTTCAACTAGCTCTTTCACTACTGACTTTAGATCAATTATCACCTGTCCCGAAGTAAGACGGTTCACTTCATTCAGTGAAAGGTTGTTTATCATCCTCCCCTTATGATGAAACAATATATGAATATGCATTTTACGCGTCTCTGTGATGTTCCTGCATATTTTCCTTCTTAAATTTAATTAATATGATGATACAAAGCATCAAGTATCACCTTATATATGATTGCAACTAAATGAAACCTTTAACCTCAAAATCCTTGATAATAACTCTTCAGGAATTTTTACAAGTATGGATTAATCAGATATTGTATCACAATCACATATATGAGGCCGAGGTATTTGATGAAGTTAGATCCTTTAACTTAGCCGTTTACAAAAATCGAAATCCACAAGTAAGTGAATACTTGAATAAACTATTGAACAACTTCCTTCGTAACGTTTTGGTCAATCGTGCAAAAGATGAAGAGCAATTTAAAAAGGGGTTTAGTGGGTTGGATCAGATTCTGGTGGTAATATACAACACGAGAAGTAATAAGATCAAAAAAAAATATATTCTACATTTCAATGATTTATTATTAAACTTAGGTGATACCTTGGATAATATATTAAATGAAGTGATAGATAATTCGGCCAGTATTGATGTCTCAGATTTATCTTGGAATGAGATATATACTCAATTTAATTCTATCTTGTTTCAGCATATTGGTGAACTAAAGAGAATAAAAAGTATGGAGCAAACGTCAAGAAGAAGTCGTGATTCAGCCCCCAACGAGGGTGAATCTGAACTCTTTTTTAAGGTCCTTGTCGAAATGGAAAAATCAATAGACCTCGTAGGTTCAGACTGGATTAGATTAGGAAAAGCTACAAATCCGTTAAAAGTTTTAAAATATGTATCGATAGGTGAGGTAAGTTTTGGCCTAATAAATTTCGATCTTCACAATGAGTACTATTAATAATCACTGAACCACATTGTTTAATCCGAAGACTCCCTTCAATTTCTCATAAACGAAATAAGATATAGAAACCGCAGGAGCAACCTTTGCAAGATTTGGTACCAAACCTTTGAATAAACCAGGATATCCTTCTCTTGCAATGGTTTTTCTGAACACATCACCAAGTCCATCATAAGTATACGGATGAGCATATGTTCCTTGAGCTTGTAGTCTGGTTCTCAATAAATTAATTGGATACACTACAGTAGCACCAAATGATCCCGAAAATGCACCCAATCCTAGAACCATATAATTAGGCAAGATAACTTCTTCTTCTCTGACACCAGTTAGAGTGCTCTGTCTTTTTACCAACCAATTTTTTATAGTAGAGAAAGTTCCTAGATCTAAGGCTGCATAAGGGAATATACCACTAGTTCCCACAAAAATACCACGATAAAAAATCCGAAGACCACCATCTTTATACATATCTCTGGCTGTTTGTATCAACAATGCATTACCTTTTAATGAGGACTCTAAATTCGAACATTGAAGTCTAAATTTCAAAGTATCGATTGGGTAGACGAAGAATTGTGAAACAACACCACCAATACCACCGGATAAGTAAGTGGACGTCTTCGACAACTTTGAAGTATCATCGATTCCCTCAATAGAAGCAAAACATCTTTTTGACAATTCAAAAGAACCAAACTTCATAGCCGATTCCGGAAAAACCTTGAGAACGTTGAGACCATTTCCCACATAGAATGCCTTAATACCACCTTGTTTCCAAATTGTACGTGCAGCTTGGATAATTGGCGATCTAATGGTCTTAGGAGATCCTGCTGCTTCTGAGGCAGCCTTTTTTGCAGCTGCCTGGGCTGCTTCCATTGTTCTTCTTGATTCCTCTATGACTTGTTTCGAAGCACCATTTCGAATTTGTTCTGAAATTTGTGCTTTAGAATTTAGAATAATGGATGATAAATCTGTTCTTGCTATTAAAAATACCTTAATTCTGTCAAATGGAGCTGTACATGTTCTTGATACCACACCTGCTAAACCACCAGCGAGGAAGAAACCTATACCATTAAGGAATTGGTTGATTAAAGTGACATCACCATCCGAAGAAATATCCAACTCTTCGACAATAAATGAAAAGGCAGTTTTGATTCTGGATCCATCTAATCTGGGCATTAATATGAGAAAATCTCGAAATTCATCGTACGTTATAAATCCATCATTTTTGAAATCAATATGCTTGAATAATAAGTCTATATTATAGTCTGTTGGTTTTAAATTAAGGGTCTTTTTCAAGTAATAGACGAAATCTGCCTTGTTCAATTTTCCATCATTATCTTGGTCAATCTTATTAAAGCCTTTCAAAATTTGATCATCAGTTTGGGAAAGGTATGCCTTGAAATCATTAAAATCAATGACTTTGTCTTTGTTAGAATCAAATGCGTTAAAGATGGTTTGGGTTAATTTTGAGTTGTGACTGATTGGATGGTTGAGGTCATGCAATGCTGTTTTGAAATCATGTAGAGTGATTTCTCCTGATTTTTTGATATCAAGTTTCTTAAATAAAGACTCATAATCATTTGGTTTGGAGGGTTTTACTATATGTGACTCTTCATGCTTTGTATCATTAGGATCCTTATCAAAAGTATCATAAGCTGATGCAGATGTAATTGTGGTATATTTTGTCATTGGTGTTTGTTATCCGTATTTTCTTCCCCAATTTGCCTTCTCTTTATTTGATATATATTATAATGTAAAGGTGGAGTTGAAAAGTTTCTGGAGAAATCTCTTTCGCTCACACAAAAAATTATACTTCAGTTTTGATAAAAAACTCTAAAGTACCAATAAAATAGCTAGTGTTTAACAATTATATTTACTTTCTAGCTTGTAATGACTTATGTGATAACATACAACTGACTATAATCTTTTGAAAAAAAGTCTGCGTAAGCTCTTTTTATGGCGTTTTTATTTGTTCTTCAAGATGTCAGGTGACCGAGGTCAGCTCGCTAAGTTTTACTCCAGACTATAATCATAAACTACATAGAGAAGGTACAAGTTGAAAAATTATAAGACTGTGTTTGATTCCTCAGATCAAGCCATTGAATACTAATTGTTGTGTTCAATGTGATACTTTTACAAAACAATAGGGATCAAACCAAAAAAAAATTGGATGAAAAACGTGTACATTTTTGGTTCAAAGGATGCTTGAGATGTTGACGGACGAATTTTTGAACCAAGCTCTTATAATACACGTCTAATTACATATTATTTCTAGTTATTCTTTGTCTTTTAGTGGTAGTTGCCTTTTTAACTTGAAAAATTATAGTGGTTTGAACTGTTAAAAGTTGTTTGGAAAATGCACTACCTTTTTTTCGACACGCTAAAAATTACGATGGCGTCTGAATATTAATCATACAGAGAATCCAGTAAAGATAAATAGATTGAAATGTCTGTTCAGATTTTAGGAGATCAAGCCACTGAAGAAAGAGCTGAAAATGCCCGTATGTCTGCATTTGTTGGAGCCATCGCTGTTGGTGATTTGGTCAAATCAACATTGGGTCCCAAAGGTATGGACAAGTTGTTGCAAAGTTCATCAGAAATTGGAAGATCAATGATCACCAATGATGGTGCCACTATATTGAAATCTATTCCCTTAGATAATCCAGCTGCTAAGGTTCTTGTTAACATTGCTAAGGTTCAAGATAATGAAGTTGGTGATGGAACTACTTCAGTAACTGTGTTAAGTTCTGAATTGTTGAAAGAAGCAGAAAAATTGATTGAGAAAAAGATTCATCCACAAACAATCATTGAAGGTTATAGAATAGCAAGGGATGTTGCTTTGGAAGCTTTGGAAAAGGCTTCAGTAAATAACGGTGCTAATCCTGAATTGTTCAGAAAGGATTTAGTGAACATAGCAAGAACTACACTTTCCTCTAAAATTTTATCCCAAGATAAAGAGTTTTTCTCTAACTTAGCTGTTGATGCCATCTTAAGATTAAAGGGATCTACTGATTTAAACAATATTCAAATTATAAAAAAGGCTGGTGGAAAATTGTCCGATTCATTCTTGGATGAAGGTTTTATTTTGGAAAAGAAATTTGGTATAAGTCAACCTAAGAGGGTAGAAAATGCTAGAATCTTGATCGCCAACACATCTATGGATACTGATAAAGTTAAAATCTTCGGAGCCAAATTCAAGGTTGATTCAACTGCAAAGTTAGCAGAATTGGAAAAAGCAGAGAAACTCAAGATGAAGAACAAAGTGGAAAAAATCAAGAAGTTTGGTATCAATGTATTTATCAATAGACAATTGATTTACGATTACCCTGAACAATTGTTTACAGACTCTAAGATTAATTCTATTGAACATGCTGATTTCGATGGGGTTGACAGATTGGCCCTTGTGACAGGAGGTGAAGTTGTGTCCACTTTTGACCATCCTGAAAAAGTCAAGTTGGGTTTCTGTGACTTGATTGAAGAAGTATTAATAGGAGAAGATTTATTCATAAAATTCTCAGGTGTTGCTGCTGGAAAGGCTTGTACTATTGTCTTGAGAGGTGCTACTGAACAAGGATTAGAAGAAGCTGAGCGTTCCATACATGATGCTTTATCTGTCTTGTCCCAAACAACTAAAGAAACCAAAACCTGCTTGGGTGGGGGCTGCTCTGAAATGATCATGTCAAAGGCAGTGGACCAAGCTGCTGCCAATGAAACAGGAAAGAAAGCATTGGCCATTGAAGCCTTTGCAAGAGCTTTGAGACAATTGCCTACAATTTTGGCAGATAATGCTGGT
Organism: Suhomyces anneliseae; assembly: GCA_030568535.1. NCBI lineage: Eukaryota > Fungi > Ascomycota > Pichiomycetes > Serinales > Debaryomycetaceae > Suhomyces > Suhomyces anneliseae. The sequence continues at coordinate 857,764 of JAJMGB010000002.1, read as the reverse complement.
TTTGATTCATCTGATTTGGTGACTAAATTAAGATCCGCCATCTATAATGGAATGACCACATCTGGTTTGGATTTGTACAAAGGAGTAGTTGCTGATATGAGAGATATGGGTATAGTTGAGTCTTTCAAACTTAAAAGAGCAGTGGTTTCTTCTGCTGCAGAAGCTTCCGAAGTGTTATTAAGAGTAGACAACATTATTCGTGCTAAGCCTCGTACTGCTGATAGAAACCATTGAGTAGATCTTCCTTACGAGGACATTTAAATCTTTAATGGAAAATACCAAAATCAAAATGTAACAAGTGTAGAACGGGGCTTGTCTCCTCGTCAATTTTCTGTAGTGTATTTGTTTATACACAGTACGTTTTAATGCATAGTTTGCTAGAAATCTTCCTGGGGTGAAATTCACTCTCGGGTTTGTTTTGAAAAATCTAAATAATTGGCTGAGTACATTAAAGGAGGCTAATTTAGCCCTCGTCAAGCCAACGGTGCTGATCGTTTGCCCACCCTTCCTATTGTATTGATGTACAGAGTTACAAATCTACAACACGTTCCTGAAATCACTACCCCAGGTTCCAGTCAGATCGCACTTTCATGATGCCAATTGTGTCTGATCCGTGATGAACATTATCATCCAGACCAAATAGATCCATGGATCTATGTCAATTATGTTAGCCCCTGAAATCAAAAGAGATTCGTTTAGGTGATATGCCGCAGCTTCTCCTCTTGCATGCACCCACGTCATTCACTTTCCTTATAGAACATCTTTTATATACAGGACAGCCATCTATTGTCCCCAAACTAATGTCCTTTAGATCTCAGTGTTCCATATACTCAAAACCCTATCGGTCATGTAATTTGACCCAATTGACTTTCGATGATATCATATCTGGTCTAAACTTCCCAGAATAGGGATAATATCAGTAAGAAAGTCAGCGAATATTCACAATTATGTGTAGAAAACGCGTATACATGCAGAATGTGGCTATTATTTGAGCAATTCCAGGACAAACACAAAGTGAGCCATATAACAAGATACAGGTTTCTTTTTTAATGTGGAATGTGAAATTCAGTTTCATGGTTGTAAGGGCACATGGGCAGTCAATTGAAAATTATACTATAAAAGCCAACTCAATTGGCCCTTGAGTGGTGTATATTTATCAATTGATCAAATTATATTCAGATTAATAAATTAAAAGATGGTTTTCGGTTTCGGTAAAGACGACGACAAGGACAACAAGCACCACAACAAGGATCACCACAAGAAGGATAGAGACGACGATGATTCCTACGGATCTAAGTCTGACTCTTATGGTTCCAGCAGAAGAGACGACGATGACAGCTATGGATCTTCTGGTAGAAACAAGGATTCTTACGGTTCTTCCAACTCTGATTCTTATGGTTCTTCTAATACTGATTCATATGGATCTTCTAAGTCAGACTCCTATGGCTCCAGTAGAAAGGATGACGATGACAGCTATGGATCTTCTGGTAGAAACAAGGATTCTTACGGTTCTTCCAACTCTGATTCTTATGGTTCTTCTAATACTGATTCATATGGATCTTCTAAGTCAGACTCCTATGGCTCCAGTAGAAAGGATGACGATGACAGCTATGGATCTTCTGGTAGAAACAAGGATTCTTACGGTTCTTCCAACTCTGATTCTTACGGTTCTTCTGGTAGAAACAATGACTCCTATGGCTCCTCCAACTCTGATTCTTATGGTTCCTCTAACTCTGATTCTTACGGTTCTTCTGGAAAGAACGATAGAGACAGTTACGGTTCCTCAGGAAGAGGTAACAATGATTCTTATGGTTCTTCCAATTCTGATTCTTATGGTTCTTCTAACTCTGATTCTTACGGATCTTCTGGCAGAGGTAACAACGATTCCTATGGTTCTTCTAACTCTGATTCCTATGGATCTAGCAGAAGAAACGACGATGACAACTATGGCTCATCTAACAGAGATTATTAAATTGAAAAGAGTGTTTTTCAATTGTTCATGACAGTATATATGATTTAGCTTTGATGAAATGAAATGCAACTTGCCATGAGAATATTAATGTAGAATCTTTCAGTAGTGAGGCACGAATAAAGTGGGTTAGCGTTAGTTAGACTTACAAAATACATTTCGAGGTTGCAGTGATATAGCCTATATCCTACAATTCATCCTAAAAAATCATAAAATCTTTGATTTATTTAACTAATGCATACAATCCTGCTGATCTTATTATGTCAATAGTTTATCAAAAAAATCCAAAGAATGCAAACAGTTGAAGAAACTTCTACTGTTGTAATGGTGCGTATAAGATCTGAGTGACGTATTTGCGTTTATATCTCACCACTGATGCTACTGCCAATGTATTATGTTTAATACTGGTGGTTGCTAAATGATTCAAAACCACATGGTTTGGTATTGGCAATGCTCCTGAATTGTTATCCTTATCGTTAGAGTTGAAGTTGTTCAATATCACATTTTCCAAGTGTGGTGGTAACTGAGGAGGATGAAGCCAAGCTTGTTGTTGGCCATTTGAATTTTTTGCTTGCTTATCTATTGCAACATAATATTGTTCCATTACCTTTGGATCAGTGAAAATTGGAGGTATATCATTTATGTATTGGAAAGTCCTTTGTCCATTTTCGTCAGCATCCACATCATCATGATATCTCGAATATCCATTACCCATATCGTCATCGTCATTAGTCAATCCCCACATAGAATCAGTTCTGGTAGCTGTCCTTGCAATTGAAGATTTACGGCTAACTGAACGTTGAGGAGTCTGTGTATTTTGCTCTTGATTTTTTTCGTGTTCATTCAGGCTCTGGTTTTCTTGAGCCATGTGTGCCTCAATATGTTCAGGTGTTACTTCAACATAGTTAACAAAATTTCCCATTTGGTCAGTAGCTGTTGGAAGAAAATCAGAAAAACGGAGCTCATTATCAATCACAAATCTGAATCTGTGAGTTCCAACTGGTAATCCTAACGTAATCGAGAAATTGTTATCCGCTTGTTTTGTCAAACCTATCATTTTTCTCCATCCTGTAAATGAACCTGTGACATAAACCTTTTCTCCTCCTTGAACCCACTTGATATCAACTGGTACTGTCTGGTTAGGGTCAACTTGAGTCTGAGCTGTTGTAGATTGCTGTTGAGTAGAAGCATCTTGTACTTGATTTTTGTCCCCTTTATTCTGTTCATGCGATTGATTGGTCAGTGCAAGTTGAGTAGAGGATTGGTCGATATTCATTGTATCATCATCCTTATTATTCTTTTCGTCTATGTTCATACGATCTAAGTCAATGTCCTCATTAAGAAGTAAGGTGGACTTTCTTCTTTGTGGTTGAGCTTCATGTTGTTCATCCTTATTACCGTCTGGCTTGTTTACTGCTGAAACATCCACCATTGATACGTCTTTGGTTCCAGACTCACTTTCACCGTACATTGATTAATATTCGTAAATTTCGTATCTTTTATGGTTGATTTCGTTGGAATTATCTCCTTTTAGAGAATCGCTGTCTATTGACTCACAAGTTTGTTTATAGTCACTGGTGTGTATAGTCAGGTTTTTGCTGTTCAATTGCAGATTTTTCTAATTTGATTGGATCGGTAATAATGCCAGGGCCTCCAATACGCCTAGTGATTGCTGACTAGAATCGATTTCAGAAGTATCTTTGTGAAGTCTAGTGGTCCAGTCCTCATCTTCTTGTTTCGGGGCGACGCCCACCTCGGTTGTGTGTCCCCACCAAAAAGAAATCACAGTCAGGCGGGCCCGCCCTCTACAATAAATACCCATACAACAAGTAACATTGGTTGATTAACCTACCTGATCTTATCTGATATTTCAGAGAATATGGATTACAGTAAATATTGACAATTGAGTAGTACTATATTAGAATTTTTACCTATATTTATCGCATTTATTTAATTGCATCATATATTCACCAAGTCGCACATCAATTTGTCCTTCCATGGAACCATAGAATACCGATTCCGATCATCTGAAATTCCATCAGGGTGTATAACATAGGGCTAATCTTCCTGTTTATTTCTTGGTTCGAAAAGCGTCTTTCTTTATGGTTCATGGACAGGTTTTTGTTAAATCATGTATTACCTATTTTGACTTGCTAACCAATCTCTACAGCTTGATTTAAAATAAAACTTTGTATTAAATCCTATCTATTCAGCAATTGAAGTATCATATACTCCGCTCAGTCCCCCAGTGAAATAAAAACCCAACAAGTATTGAATCTGTTGTATCATACCTCTGTTTTCGAACTCATTTTGAAGACTTCAAAACATTTATATTTGTGGAAATTGCATGATAAATTAATATCAATACAATAGATGCAAATCCAAAGGACAACGTGATAGTATTCAATTGGTCATCAGTAATCATAGCTGTCTATTTATCTTTACCTCTTAAATGTACCGTGTCAACATCTTTTTGTAGTTCTATCTCGAAACTATGCGTTTTCGATAAAGACACTACCCATTATCAAAAAGCGTGATGATTAAATATCTCTGTATATCCATCTCGAAAATTAAGGATATCTAAAACCATGTTGACCCTTCATCTAAAGCCCTTAATTCCTTTAAGAGCCTCTTTCTCGTTGTTTTATACACAAAGACAGTTATATAGCTCTGATGCAGAAAAATCATTTATGTTCAGATTGAGGCAGCAAGAAAAGCAGAAAACAGCGCTGATACCAGAATGGAAAAAAAGAGAAGCATCTTTAAAGAAACGTTACGGCTCATGGAATCCAACAAGAAAGCTATCAAGACAACAAATCAATGACTTGCGTAACTTGAGTGCCCAAATGCCTCATCTCAAATCCATTGATTTGGCTAAGCATTATAACATTTCACCAGAAGCAGTAAGAAGAATATTGAATTCTTCTTGGGTTCCCAATGAAAGAGAAGAACGATCCATAATTGAAAGAACAGAAAGGCGAAAAAGCGAAAGTAGATACCTGAAACAAGCCATGGCTGAAGAAATAGAACAAGGACGGTTAAGGCTTTCGCACGGTAAAAGCGTAAATTTACAAGACATTGGTATAGACCAAAATAATAATAATGCTGAGATAAGTGTTAAATACCAACAAAAAAAAGGAAACAATATTTCAAATTTTTCCAAGGGAGATAACAAAAAGTTCAAGAAAAAGAACCTTCCCTTCTCTCATAGCATAAGCGATATTATAGACTAATTTCGCATGAAATCTGCTTTTAGCAGGTATCAATCATTTATAGCATTTCATACCACTTGTAAATTTTAATATTCAGTAAAATTATGATTAATCTTTTTACTTACTTGTCTATAGAATTACTTAATATTACCAATTACTTAACATTGTATTTTGTTGTGCATCAGAACAAGTTTCATCATTATTCACTTTTTTTGAAAAATTTTAAAAATTTTTAAAATTTCAATTTATGTTCGTTCAACTCGGATAGTAGCATGTTATCGATACTACAAAGAACTTCAAACAGCACAAAATTTATCCAATCTAATCAAAATGAAAGGTAAAGTCATGTTCACTCATATGCAGTACTAATTATCATAGGAAACATATTAAACCCTGCATATAATTACAACCGAGGAAGATACCCCATAGTCAAAAGAATCTCCACAAGTTCATTTCAACAAACTAGTTTATAAAAGTAATTAGAATGGTTCCACTTCTCACTATCCCAGAGACAGCATTTGATCCTAGTGCATACTCTAAGCACTCTAGAAAGGGAAAGTCACAATTGTTAATATATTTACTCAAATTGACCAATGGATCAGCCATTGCTTTGACTTTAGCTTACATTATTGGTTTGTTCGTTATCAAGCCACTTCTAGAAACAAATGCATCAAGGAGACTTGAAGTTTTAGAGTTCTTCCGTGGCCGATTAAGAGATTGTTACTTAAACTTGGTTGGAAGAGTCAGTCACATTCCTATTGTTGGTATAAAAAAGAATGGCAAGCTCTATGCGGATGCTATAATACAAACTGATGATTCGTTCTTAGATAGAACCAGATACAAGAGTCAACAAGATAGAGACGAAGAACTTGAAAAAACCGACAAATTGAGAGAAGGACTTCTTGCTGACAAATTAGGTAAACTTTCTGAGCGGTTGAATGAGTGTCATCCATACCTGTCTTCAGAAATTCCGCATTACGGAATTGTCAATTATACGTTGAAAGAGTTCCAAAATAGATCAGATCTTATTTATTTCAATCATTCGGATTTATTTAGTGGACCAACTAGTGGTGATGTTAAAACAAGAAAAAGAAATATGGCGGTAGATACTAAAAATGAAATACGGCACATCAAAGGTTTATTCATGAGTGGTCAAATATGAATATTCTGGAAATATGTATTTTAGTAGATATCAACTAATTATATGTTAAAAATTTACTTAGTTTAGAATGCATTGTAGTTTTCACATACTTATTAAGTGTTTTTGGTATAAATGGTGATTCACCACTGGAGGTGCGAAACAATTGATAGTGAGAAATATCAGAACGAAACCTATTAATTCAACAATATCAAAGAATGGCACAAAGAATACGTCGTGGTGACGACGCTTTGGATTCCGAAGATGCTCTGGTAGCAATTCATAAGGACCCAATTAGTGGTGATGAAGAAGTTGAGGAAGAAGAAGAGTTGGAAGAAGATGAAGAATTAGAAGAAGAAGATGGGAATAAGAGTGAAGATGAATCATCTGCGTTAAGTGATGCAGATGAAGGTTATAGTGACATAGACGATGCTGAAGTCACTGGGAGAGTGGATGAGGTCGACTCAGATGATGAGCCGCAAATCAGTGATGGGGAAGATTATAAAATCACTGACCCAGATGAAATGGATGAAAATCTCGAATTGAAGGACGAAGATGAAGATGAAGACGAGGATTCGAAATCAGCTCCTAAACAATTGAACATAAGGGCTAATGCAAGAAGGTCAGTAGCAACAAATTCACCTAGAGAAGTTAGAAAGAGACAGTTAACTTACTACGAAGAAGATGAAGATGAGGAAGAAGAAGAAGATGATGAGGAAGAAGAAGAAGATGATGAGGAAGAAGACTTAGTTAGCAACAAGAGAGCCAAAAGGCAACATGTTCAAAAAGTTCAACCACAGGAGTTAGATGCGGATTTGATATTGACCGATGAAGAACAAGAATACAATCCCCATGCAAATCCTGATGTTTCTAAAATGACAGAGCGTCAACGTGCAAGATTTATGGAAGAAGAAAATGGTAACACTTTGGTTGCATTGGGTGAAAATATTAAAGCCGAAAAGAAAAAGAAAAACAATAAGAAGAAAGAAACTGAAGAAGAAGCCAAGTTAAGGAAAGCTGAAAGTACAAGACGTCGTCAAGACTATAAGAATAAGCAAGATGAAGAAGAAAAGCGTGATACTCTTAACAAATTATTGAAGAGAAGGGCTACGAAGACTCGTGCTGTAGAAGATAAGGATGGTCCAAGCGACACCAAGACATTATTGAAAGCCAGAAGACCTACATTAGAACATCCAGCTTTATTCAGATATGTCACTAATACTACAACTCTTCAAGGAAATGCAACACTTCTGATCAATGAATAAGAAAAAAACTTGTTAGGCTGTTTTAGTTTATATTGATAAGCAAATATCCATGACTTACGAGATATTTATGTAAATTTGTATTTGTATCAAAATTTTTACTTCAAAGGACATTTGTAGAAAGTACTGTCAAATTCTCACACTCGTATACTTTTTCGGTTGAGTACAATTTTCAAAATTTCCGAAGTGATTATCAAAATATTTTTTCTGGTAAATTCGAGGACGACCACTTTTCTGTTATAGAGTAGACACATACGTTCAGTAAACCATATATTTCTCATCGACTACATTTAGGGGCAAATCTCATAAGTTCAAACGTAGAGCTGAGAGATAACGGTACAAAACATTGCTATGAACGGAAATCTCAACATGATGAACATGGGGATGAATATGGGGATGAATAACCAAGGAATGGTAATGAACAACCAAGGCATGGTTATGACTCCACAACAACAACAACAATCTATGCAACAACCAAATCAATCACAGCAGCAACAACAACTTCAGCAACTTCAACAGCACCAGCAGCAGTTACAACAAGGTCCTCAGGTTCCCTTGCAACAACAACAAGGGGGGCCACAACCGTCAGGACCAGGTAATGTCCAACAGCAGATGTTTAACCAAAACCCAGCAGCATTTGCTGCTGCTCAACAACAACAAAGGTTGTCAATGAGTGGAGCATCTGGTGTAAGCCCAGTTCAGATGAATGGTATCCCTGTTAACCATCAACAACAGATGATGAATCAACACCAGCTTCAACAACAAGCCCAACAAGCCCAACAAGCCCAACAAGCCCAACAAGCACAAATCCAGTCACAACAAGGAAGGCCAGGAATACAGCGAGCAACAACTTTTCAACAAGTAGGGGCCGGTCCTAACAAGGGAGGAAATCAATTTGCGGCTCCTCTCTCAGGACCAAATTCGGCACCAATGCCTAACTCAGGCATTTCAGCAGGTGACTCCCAAGGCCATACTCCACAAATGGGTCATCAACCACAACCACAACCGCAACCACAACCGCAACCACAACCACAACCACAACCACAACAACAGCAACAAGGTCCTTCTCAAAACGCATCACAACCTCAAGGTCAGGGACAAGGCCAGAATGGCCCATTCAATCACATTCAAGTTTCCCAGCAAATTCCTGAAAATGGAGGACAAAAGATTATGGGTGGAGGACTTCAAAACAATGGTACTCCAATCACAGCACAACAGCCCACTCCCCAAACACAACCTAGACCCGGTCCTCCTGGAAATGTAGCTGCTAGCGGAAACCCATCACAAGCCTCTATGGATAATTTAAAGAAAGGCTCTGCTGCCCAATCTCCACTTCAAAAGCCAGGAATGGGTCCTGCAAGTGGCCCACCAGGAACTGCCAACCCCAAAACTCAGGAACAACAACAACAGCAACAGCAACAGCAACAACAACAGCAGTTACAAAATGAACTTAACACTCGTTTATTGAAGCGAAACCTAGGAAACTCAGGTGTGATGAGAGTATTGGATATAATTGAACAGTTATGCAATGAATCTACCGAAAATTTGTCTAGTATAGATTACTGGAACAGAGTGATTGCAACTTACTTTTTACCTGCTTCTAGATTAAGATTTACAACAGCCCCTACACAGCCATCTTCTCCTGGTGAAGCAGAAGCCAACAAGAACCCATACGAATTAGACTACAATGTAATAAAGGGATCTCCAAGGCAATTTGAGTTAAATACCATGACTGCACCTAGATTTTTTGTTTCAAACGTTGTCCAAGGAAACGTTGCACACTTTTCTATATCTTTGCCTGGAATGAGATACCAAGTCATGAACAATGGTTCAATTTTCATAATTTCAAAATCTTCCTTTCAATATACTTATAAAGATGGTTCGATATCAACTATTCAAGGTAATGTTAAAATTTTGATGAATAGAGAACTTAAAATCGATTGGATAGATTGTCATTGCCTTCATTATCAAGGATCAATGAGTCACAATGGTCTAGAGAAAAAGTGGAATGACTTCAAAACAGATGTCAAGAATAGCAATAGTGGTGATTTCATAAAGTTTCTTTACAGTTCTTCAGAATCGATAAAAAATTCATATGATTCAGGAATTAATGAACATTCGATGAGGATACTTAAAATGGGTGATGTGATGTCGAATTTGAGGTCGTTAATGGGATTTTCAATTATCAATAATGTTAATTCTCCTTTGAAAGCTTTGGAAGTCTTCATGACAGCCAACAATCAGCAATTTTCAGGAGCAGGAGCTGGCCAACATCCTTCAAATCAATTCTCAGCTCAACAGCTTTTAATGAATAACCAGAAAATGAATCAACAAATGTCACCTTCACCAGAGAATGCTTTAGATGATAAAAATCCTTTGAAAAAGAGAAAAATGAGTAACGCCATGAATGTTGGGAGTCCGTTAGCTTCAGAACAAACTATGAAAAGAAGAAAATGAAAATTCAATTTATAGTTTTGATACAAGGATCAATTGTAATAATTTAATAGTTGTTTAGTTCTTCAATAGTATATTAATAGACAATTTTTTAAAGAGTTTAAACTTAAATTTTGTAATATTTTCATTTTTAGAGTAGATCACATGACCATTTGATATAATAATAATCTTGGTAAAGATTGAACTACTACGAGGTAAGAACAATACACATGTTTTTGATTGACTTCATAAGTACAGAATGCCGGAGGTGCCACTTGCTGAATCTATAAGACCAAAAACTTTAAAAGATTTCATAGGACAAGGACATCTTATTAATGAAAAAAATGGAGAAATCACCAATTTCTTAAGATTAGGGTATTTGCCTTCTATGATTCTATATGGGCCACCAGGTGTGGGCAAGACAAGTATAGCTTCGATAATATCTAATGAAGGAGGATATGTATTTGTTGAACTATCAGCAACTGATAGTACAATTGCTGATTTAAAAGAGCTACTGAAAAGCATAAAAATTGAAAACAGAGATCGCTCTAAAAATGTTGATGCTTTAAGGGTTGTTGTTTTTATCGATGAAATTCATAGATTCAGTAAGATCCAGCAGGATTTTTTATTACCTTTTGTGGAAGATGGTTCTTTTGTCTTTATTGGTGCAACTACAGTAGATCCAAAAAAGCGAATTAGAAGAGCAATTTTATCCAGATGTCAATTGTTTGAACTTTTTCCATTACAAAAATCAGAAATAAGAAAGGTATTAATTAAAGCAATTTCATCAGAGAATTCAAAAAGAGTTCTCAAAAAGTTAAGACCATTATCATATAATGAAAGTTGCATCGATATAATAGTGAATAAATCGGATGATACTAGAATGGTAGTCAACTTGATAGAATTGATTAGTACTATGTACATGGGCTCGGAATATTCAATCGATAAGCAGTCGGACGATTTAGTGGCCGCGGTAGATTTAGACGAACTGCTCATGGAGAAATCAATTAAATCAGTCCGAATTGTGAAATCAGGTATTAGTGATTTAAGAAATCAAGAATTATTTGATGATTTATTTGAATCTATTTTGAAAGGAATGTATGCTAATAGCTTTACTGGCAAGTCTTCCAAAAGCAGAAGGAAAAGTAAGAATGTATCAGAGAGGAATCAGTTGAACCATGAAAGTGGGAAAGACAAGGGCCAACCTAATATACATTCGAATTCTTTGATTGATGATGACTTATTTCTTGATACTTTCAAGACCAAAAAGTTCAGTCGAAAAGATTCCGAATACAAATATTTGTACCAAATGCAAGTTTCAGATGATAGCGATCTTGAAAGTGAAAATGAAGAGATCAATTTGAATGATACCAATTTGGACAATCTTGAAGAAGACGACTATTATCTTATCTCAGCTTTGTATTATCTTAATAAACTCTTGGAGTCAGAAGAGTCTACGATATACATTGGAAAGAGGCTTATTTTATTTATAATGAACTATGTTGATACTGATTCTCAACTGTTAAGAAACATATTGGCATCTATAAAAGCATTGGAAAACACCAATTTGAATAATGAATTTGTGTTATCACAGTGTATCGAATGGATTATGAGACAAAATGTGATCTCGAAAGTTTTAAATCAGCCATTAGACTATTATTTAGATATTTCATCTAATAACGACCAGAAGGTTTTGGAAATACCATCAAGTAAAGTGACAATTGATTTTGATACTAAAGCTATTGAGAAAGTATTGTATGATGAAACTTCGATTCCCATGGCAGAATCAAATATTGAATTTGAGATTTCTACCTTTGATGAAACTGAGCATAATGTTGGGGAAAAATTTGATGATTAAATGTTCATATTGAATATTAACTGTATAATAGAAAATAACAATAACAAAATTCATTTGTAGCACAACCTACCCGATTTTAGTGAGAAAATTTAGCAGCATTTCATAATTTTTTTTGCAACACTTCGAGAAACCCTTACCCCTGAGCAAGTTAAAAAGATTGTAGCTACAAACATATCAAAGTAACCCGAAAATAAAGATTCAATGACGGGATTATTTATTGGTATCATCAAAAAGATAGTAATATTGTCGATCACTTTATTAGAAAATTACTTTTCATTTCAAATCCGGATTCTAATCAATATTCGGCAATATTCCAATGTTACATTTCAAGTTCTTCAGTTGACGAACTTATACATCATTGAGCTTTTCATTTCTATAAACTTCAAAGTTTTGAAGCTTCTTTACAACTTGGCTGATAACAAACCTGAATCAGAAAAGAATTATACTCCTCAAGACCCATCAGATCTCGGAAAGCTAAAAAGGGAGGAAATTTCGAAAACTGTTGAGCAAGTTGAAGAGGATAATTCCACTCATTATCTTCCAGGTAATACAGACAAAAATTTTGTCAATACAAATTCAAGTTTTGATAAAAACAACGATTTGGTAGATTCCATGTCCAATTCCGAAAATTTGAAGTTACTCAAAAGTTATGAAGACACATTAAATCCTCCTGAAAACAAGAAAAGTAATGACCACTCATTTCACTCTTTATTTTCTAGATACAGCAAATCTACTAGAGAGATCACTGAGACATCTTCTTCACATTCTCTCGAGTCATCAGAACGTTCCAGTAGAGGAATAAAATTTAAGAATATCTTAATGAAAAAAGAAAAAAATTATTAAGTCATACTAGTAACAATAATGAAATTAAAAGTTTGCAACACTTATATTATCTGCTATAATTAAACTATCAAAAGTCAACTACTGTGCTCTACACCCAAAAAGAATTCAGATAGAATTCAAAACGTGGATAAAATTAAAAATAGACGTGGATGAATACTATAATACACACGGAGTCAGATGCAACGATTAAGGAAAGAAATTATATTCTGGAATAAGAAACTGGGAGAGCTCTATATTTTTCAATTTCGTACTCAAGAATCACTCATTATTTTCATCATCAGCGCCCAATGCAGCAAATCTATTAATTTGTGCGGATTCAGATCTCTTAGAGGAGTCTCTAGCAAGATTAGAATCGTTATTAGAATTAGATGCATTTGAGAATTGAGAATTTTGATTGGCAAAGGATGGGGACTTCTTCAAGTTAGAAAGGTAGCCAGAGCCACCAGAACCACCAGCATTAGAGGTAGTTCTTGAAGAGTTAGATCTTCCTTCATATCTTCTTTGTTGTTTCTTTTCGTTACTAGCCTTTTGCTCTTCCATTCTTTTAATTTCAGCATCTCTGTGAATTTCTTCAATGGTCTTTGGCCCAGCTTCAGCCTTGTCGGAAATCCATCTTTGCTTTCTCAAATCTTGCAAGTCCATCAACATGAACATGATTCTAGAAGATAACTTGACGTTGTCCAAAATCTTTTGAATATTTTCGAAAACAATCTTTAAAATAGCCTTTTTTCTTTCATCAGTATCCAACTTAGGACCGACAGTCTTGACCAATTGGGCCAAATTTTCCAAACTGTCTTCAGATGGATCGATAACATTCTTACATTGATCTCTCAAACAAACGAAGATAACTTGGTCATTCAACATACCCAAGTTGTACAAGTGACCAATGAACTTGACCAAACCAAGACCTCTTCTCTTAGCAGCAGCCATAATATAGTATTCATCAGACATCATTTCTGGTTCCAATGGAGAACCATCTGGGTTAGTTGGCAATTTATCAGTCCAACCCTTTTCATACTCAGTTTGACATGTAGTCAACAAGATTCTTCTTGCTAATGAACCACCTGATGGATGAGAACCATCTGGTAAGACTATAGTTTCATCTGTGACTTCGGTTGGAACATTTGTACATAACTTGGCAGCGAATTTGGCATACATTTCAGACCAGTATGGTTCATCACAAGCCTTAGCAAAGGTCAAAGAAATAACCTTTCTGATAGTCTTTGAATCGTTTTCCCATTTAGATTGGTTAGAAACTTCGATAACTTCGTCAGTAATTTGAGCGAACATTTCCAAAGTCAACTTGTTCAATAATGACTTAACCTTTCTTTCAACATCTTCATCATCCAATATTATAGAACCATCTTCGGCATATTTGACATCTGTCTTCTTAGCTCTTGATCTTGGGACCCATCTGTTTTCAGTCTTTTCTAATGGCTTAACATCTTCCATTGGAATCTTAGGTGCTTCTTCTTCACGTTCTCTACCACCTCTCTTAGATTGATTAGATTTTCTGGTAGATTTATCTCTAGATGATCCACTTCCACCAGTTCTTCTCTTAGATCCGCTTCTTGAGTTTTGTCTAGGATCGTTGAATGGTGGTCCTCTACCTGGTACTTGTCCATTAAACCTACCAGGTAATGCATTACCAAACTTACTCATACTTCTTTGTCCTGAACCTTGACCCTTCTTAGCAGTTTGAATATCGACCTTGTCTAATTGAGCCTTGAATTCTGGATCCATTGGGAATTGTAATATGGAACGGAATTGGATCAAAAATTGTGGATCATATCTGTATTTCTTACCTGGAATCTTCTTACTTGAATCAACAGGGGTTATGTCTTGTGGGTATTTAACTTCGAAAATATCATCGATTGGAGTAGCCAGCTTGACTCTGTCAAGGAAGTTAGAAATAGTGAAGGAAGATTCTGGTTCTTCAGGAACTTCATTGGATTCTTCAGTAGTTTCACTTTCTTCAGCATTAGTAGATTCAACAGATTCAACAGTAGTATCAGCTTGCTTTTCTTCAGATTCTTTTGATGCGGCCTCAGCTTGGGCTTCGGCAGAAGCTTCAGAAGCTTCGGCAGATGGCTTAGAAGCTTCAGCACTAGCACGAGCAGCTTCAGCAGCATCAGCCTCTTCCTTTTCTTTTTCAAGTCTTTCCTTTTCAGCTTGTTTTATCTTTTCTTGCTCAATTTGTTCAAGTCTTTCCTTTTCAGCTTGTTCAGCCTTCAATTTTTCTTCTTCTTCCTTTTGAGCCTTTTCTCTTTCAATTCTTTCCTTTTCTTCCTTTTCAGCCTTTTCTTTTTCAGCCTTTTCCTTTTCAGCCTTTTCCTTTTCAGCCTTAGCTTGTTGTTCTTGTTCGGCCTTCTTAGATGCAGCAGCCTTTTCTCTGATCTTTCTCATGAATTCTTCAGCTGCAGAGTTTGCTGGGGCAGCAGCAGCAGGCTTTGGAGAAGTAACAGCTGGGGCAGCAGCAGAAGTTTCCTTTGGAGCAGAAGTATTAGCAACAGGAGAAACCACATTTGGTGCAGGGGAAGAAGTTGGAGTACTAGCGGCAGTCTTCTTTTTCTTTTCTTCAAGATCAACTGGTTTACCATCCTTAGTAGTGAGGGTTACCTTAGAGCCTGGAATAGGACCATATTGCTGTATTGGGACACCGTATTGAGGCATTTGCATGTTTGGCATAACTGGGTAACCACCATATGGAGAAGGAACAAAACCATAACCATACATTTGGGAAGGTTGATATTGGTAATTGTAGTTTGGTTGATTGACCTTGTATGGACGACGGTATCTTCCATTGCCAGATCCAGAGTTGTTGGAGCCAGAGGCATTAGAATTGCCACTGGAACTATTGGAGCTTGGATTAGAATTAGTTTGGTTACCTTGATTTCCTTGATTTCCTTGATTTGATTGGTTTCCTTGATTTCCTTGGGCTTGACCACCTTGACCTTGGTATCTGTAGTTCTTTTTATAACCATTATAGTTATTAGCATAATAGTTGTATTGCTTATCTGAACCAGCTGGAACATTTGGCATTCCTGGTACTGGTGGAACACCACCAACGTTGCCACCATGGGCACCAGATGGAGAGCCGTAATTTTGGTAGCCGTGGGCACCAGATGGAGTACCAGCTGATGAATTGTCAGCGGTGTTACCAGTAGAACCTGGAGCATTTGGGATTCCAGCACCTGAAGGTTCAGTAGTAGAAGCATCAGCTCCACTACCACCTTGGTTGGTTTCATCCACAATTTTGTTAGCACCACTGCTTAAAGATGGGCTAGCACTAGCTTGGCTAGTGGCACCATCAGTATTAGCGTGTCCGGGTGTACCCTCCACACTCTTATCACTCATGACGTTAAAGAAGAACTCCTTTAGTTTCAGTAAAAAAACTTCGAAAAATTTTCACAAAGTTTGAGAATCTGATAGTAAGGATCAAGGGGACGACCAAAACAGAAACAAGCCTAAAATTAGTAAACCAATCGAGATTATTACATCTTTACACATTTACAGTATTTACATCATATAGTGATATCTAAGGATATAGTAGGAACGTATATATTATATCACCTCTCTTCGTATTGGTTCTTCCCTTTATATGGGTACCCTAGATCTACTTTTCATCGTGCACATAGTGATCTGTGCCATGATCTTGAGCAGGGTTGAAGGGGACCAAAGAAGGTATTAACAAGATTACTTAGATTGGCATAAGAGAAAAGGGAAGTCTTCTATATAGTCTTACTAACGCCACCAATGGCTTGTTAAGAACATATTTGTACAAATCGCTAGTTTGGTTGTCGCATTACTACTACTCTAGTTCATAGTTCCTAAAATGGAAACAGAATTTGTACTGACCATCGAATTTTTGTGAATGACAGCTGACTTAATCTGCGTCAAGGATTGTCCTATATGAGGGGTTCTTACAAGGGGGGTATGTAATACCTGATTTTCAATGATTAGATCCGCAATTTTTCTGGTTTGTTGCTCTCTATCTCTACACAATAAATTTCGGTAAACGGCTAGATCACATCACCGCGTCATTTCTGTATAGGTGGTAGTGAAACTGTAACTGTCAATTGAAACTATTCTACATAGAGATGATGATAATCACTTATCATGGTTAGTGAAAAATTCAACCCTGTAGATACTAAATACAATTGATCGTCTATTGAACTTCTCTATGGGTAGTGGGGTAAGAGTACATGCCGCACAAGATACTAAATTGAAAAAGAGTCATTGAACATACTAGGGTTTCAGAACCTGTTGATTGACTACTTGTTGAATATATACCGATAAATTATGAATGCTAGTAGCACGAATACTGCTACTATGAACAGGTAAACAATAAGTGTTTCTTTAAGCGATTCCACTTGGAAACAATGAAGAATTATTGACAGCTCTGGTGGTGCTGTTGTTCGCTTATCAAGTTCTTTACCAATTCTATCAGAAGACGAGAATTTATAGTTCCGAGAGAACCAGCGCCCAATTTCGGCTATGTTTTCAGTAGAAGCCCCAGGCTCTTTGTTGGATTCATATCTTTGATTCTTATGTTTTTCCTCTCCTTCATCCTCCACATCACATAACTGTGCATCTTCCTTTAAGCAAAACTCTGTAGTACATGAAACACACTTATCTATAGGTCTGATTAAAGTTTTTGTGTTACACTTGCACCAACAATATTGTTGATATGCGCTTACCAAACTGATAAACAATATTATTATTCCCAACCTCATTAATGTCTTGGTTATGTGAATTAAGTTTGATTGTGTAGATACTGTGGTGTGCCAAATTTGGAGATAGCACACGTGAATACAACTCTATAAACACATGACTCAGAAATCACGTGACGTATTGGGTGGCGACCTTTGTTCAGAGGACTTAAACAGCTTCACGGTTTCATAATTCAATACATCAATTATTAAAAATGGCTACTGCTAACGTTACTCAGTACGTTCATGAAGGTGGGATTCGTCCTTACTTTGAACAACAAGTACAAGATACTGAAATCAGAATTCAACAAACAACTCAAAACTTGAGAAGATTGGAAGCACAACGTAATAAGTTAAACAATAAGGTTCGTCAATTGAAAGATGAATTGAGATTGTTACAAGAACCAGGATCATACGTTGGTGAAGTTGTGAAAGTTATGGGTCTCAAGAAGGTTTTAGTGAAGATACATCCTGAAGGTAAGTACATAGTCAATATCAGTAAAGATATTGATATCAAGAAATTGACTCCATCATTGAGAGTTTGCTTAAAAGCAGATCTGTATGATTTACACAAGATTTTGCCAAACAAGGTCGATCCATTAGTGTCCTTAATGATGGTCGAAAAAGTTCCAGATTCCACCTATGATATGGTTGGTGGTCTTGACAAACAAATTAAAGAAATCAAAGAAGTTATTGAATTACCCGTTAAGCATCCAGAATTATTTGAAAGTTTGGGTATTGCACAACCTAAGGGTGTTATCCTTTATGGTCCTCCAGGTACTGGTAAGACTTTACTTGCTAGATCAGTGGCTCATCACACAGAATGTAAGTTTATCAGAGTTTCAGGTTCTGAATTGGTGCAAAAATATATTGGGGAAGGTTCAAGAATGGTCAGAGAATTATTTATAATGGCTCGTGAACATGCTCCATCTATTATTTTTATGGATGAAATTGATTCTATTGGATCTTCAAGAGTTGAAGGATCAGGATCCTCAGGTGGTGGTGATTCAGAAGTTCAACGTACCATGTTGGAATTATTGAACCAATTAGATGGTTTCGAATCTTCTAAAGATATTAAAATTATTATGGCTACAAACAGATTGGATATTTTGGATCCTGCATTATTGAGACCAGGTAGAATCGATAGAAAGATTGAATTCCCTGCACCAACTGTTACTGCCAGAACTGATATTCTTAAAATTCATTCCAGATCTATGAACTTAACAAGAGGTATTGATTTGAGAAAGATCGCCGAAAAAATGAATGGATGCTCTGGTGCTGATGTTAAGGGTGTCTGTACTGAAGCTGGTATGTATGCATTGAGAGAAAGAAGAATTCATGTTACTCAAGAAGATTTCGAATTAGCTGTCGCCAAGGTGATGTCTAAGAACGATGAAGGTGCCGTCTCTTTGGCAAAATTATTCAAGTAATCATATATAGTAAATCTACGAATTTAGAAATGTTTAAACCTCATATACTGTTATATTATTGTAGATATTAAGCTGTCTAGAAAATTATGGAAAATTCGCGCACGTGATATTTACCAAAAAAGATTACGTGTACCCAGGCACCTACAAGTAATAAGAGAACAACACCGTTGATCGGGTAAATTAAGCAAAGGTTGCCCACATACCACCGAGAAATAAAGGCCAAAGAAGTTGTTTCTTTTCATTCATCAGTGTACCAGCTTGAAACGCAGAACGTCACTGGTACGATACGGTCTAATAGTTTTGATAATTTTCCAATACTGATAAGAAATAGATCTTTAATTCATAAATCGTCCTATCAGAATCCTCAATAGACATATTTGCATCAGGAAATCAAGATGAACCCAATATTATTGATTCTGATTTTCATAATCAGTGTGAGTGGCTCGTTTGTCGAAAGACTCCAAAGTCTAGATGGAAAGTATTCACAAGAAGGACCAACAGTATCAATCTTAGGGGAATACGATGCTCTTATTAAGGACATTGAAAGCGATGAATCTTCATCATCTCAGATCGCAGATAAAGTACCCCAAATTTACTTTAAGAAGGCCTTGATAGAACTCAACTTAAAGAAAGATCAATCAGCCATAGTTGACTTAAGAAAGTCTATTGATTTAGACCCAAAGAGTAAACTCGTGAGAAGAAAGTTGTTTGAACTCTTATTTGATAGAGGTGAATTCGAAGAAATTGAAGAAATAATCCAACTTAACCTTCTTTCGAATGAAGAAACTGCACTTATAGAAGACATTAAAGAAACAAGAATACATATGCAAAATGCAGAAGGAAAGTTTTCAAAGAAAGAATATGAAGCTTGTATGGAAGTTCTTGAAAATAGCGTTTTAGCAGTTTCCCCCTTATATTTCACAGCTTTGGAACTCCATTTAAAGTCTTTAGTTGAAAAATTCAAAACTGAAAAGGCCACAGATGGAACCGATACAAACAAGAAGATAATAAAAGACTTACATTCACTCATAAAAATTCAACCATTACACAACTTGCAATGGTATCCAGATATTGCCAACTTTTTAGTATTCACCGAAATACAAGTGGAGTCTTCAAAACAAATATTGAAGAACTGCTTACGTATTAATAATGAAAATAAGGAATGTGGAAAAGCTTCTAAATTCCTCACAAGATTTGGAGAATTTTTTTCCATTTTTGAAGAGTATTCAATTATACGAAGTCATTACTATGTTGCCGTGGAAGATCAAGGCAATGGACAAGGAAGACTTGAAGATGAATATAAGGATCCAAAGATTAATTGGGCGTTCGTAAATGATTTTCTCTTCAATCAGGAATTAAAAGCCAACAAGATCGATAAAAAGACTTTGCCAAAGGGAGTCAAGACCAACTATGATCTTTTGATTTATAGAATGGAAGAATTCTTTGAGAATTTTGGAGGCAAGAATCTAAAACAAAATTATGTTGGATCTTCTAAGTTTCTAAGAGAGTTAAATGAATTAGTATGTCAATCAGCTGTTGAAATCAATGATAAAAAGAATTTTGCATTCTGTGAAACCACCGGTGATTACTTTTTGCCAAAGCATATTAAAAAAATAGACAAGTTATTGTCAGAGAAGAACTATAATGAAGCCAAATCAATTATGTTGAATTTATCACCTAACGTAAGGGAAACTGCAATGTTTAGAAAGAGATATGAAAAGATTGAAGCGGAAGAAGCAAGACAACAGCAACAACAACAAGAAAGACAACGTCAAAGGTTCCAACAACAACAGCAACAATATCATCAGCAACAACAGCAACAACAACAAGCCCGTCCTAAGACTGACTACTACAAAATTCTTGATATCTCAAGAGATGCCGATGATAAAACTATCAAAAGAGCACATAGAACACAAACATTGAAATATCACCCTGATAAATACAAGGGATCAGATATGACACCAGAACAGATGGAGAGTAAAATGCAAGATATTAATCAAGCATATGAAGTATTATCTAACAAGGAGTTGAGAGAAAGGTACGATAGAGGGGATG
Organism: Suhomyces anneliseae; assembly: GCA_030568535.1. Lineage (NCBI taxonomy): Eukaryota > Fungi > Ascomycota > Pichiomycetes > Serinales > Debaryomycetaceae > Suhomyces > Suhomyces anneliseae. Next base: position 836,852 of record JAJMGB010000002.1, on the reverse strand, counting down.
ATCCAAATGATCCAAGAGGAGGTCAAGCATCTCCAGATATGCATAACTTTGGACCTAATTTTATGAACCAATTCTTCCATGGTGGCTTTCAACAAGGAGGAGGAGGTGGTGGATTCAAATTTAGTTTTGGATCACCTAAAGTAAAAGTCAAAAGAAACAAAAAGAAAGGCTTTTAGATTTTAGTATAGATAGAGATAGAATTATAAATAATATTAATTATATAATTACTATAGAAAGAATAGAATGAGATACCCCAATTGAATTTTTACTTAATGCTAAAAATATAATTAGGCAACCCGTACATCATCGATAGGTGAAAACGGTTCTCTGATTCGCTCGGTTGTCATTTACGGGTACAAAATGACCTAATTGAGCCACACATACAGGGGGCGCACAACCAAAAGGTTCAGATGACGGCCCGAAACGGTCGCACACTACCTCTTATCTCATATCTTACCATTATACAGGTAAAAAAAGAGTCATTACATTTATACCCTTATAACTAATAAACATGAAAGTACAAAGTGCTTGGTTGATTGGTGTTGCAGCAGCATTACCGCTCTCATTCCCAGCTCAGCTTCAAAACGTTTTTGAACTAGCAGCTCCAAAAGAAGTTCCAGAAATCTCCTCTGAAGACTTGCAACTGTTGATTACTGCTGAAGGTTTAAGAGAAAGGGCCAATGCCTTGTACAACATTTCTCTTTCTTCTGTTGGTGAATATGGTAACCCAACTAGAGTGATTGGATCCCCAGGTCACCGTGGAACTTTGGAATACATTATTTCCGAATTGAAACTGTTGGATTACAAAGTTGAAACCCAAGAGTTTGAAGCAGTCGATGGTCATGTCAATTCTTACTCATTATTAATTGATGGTAAGAAGTCTAAGACAGTTTCTCCATTCAGCTTAACTCCAGCCACCAACGGATTGGCTCATGGTCCATTGGTGTTGGTTAACGATTTTGGTTGTTCTCCAGATGACTTTAAGCATGCTAAGGGAGGTATTGCCTTGATCAAGAGAGGTGAATGTCCGTTTGGTGACAAGTCTGTTAATGCTGGAAAAGCTGGTGCTCTTGGTGCTATTATTTACGACAAGGACCCAGTGCTGGGAACTTTAGGTACCCCAACTGGTAAAGAAATCGCCACAGTTGGTGTGGTACAATCAGAAGTCCAAGATTACATTGATGCCTTAACTAAGGACCCATCTCAAGAAATTGAAACTTCCTTGTTTGTTGATGCTTACGTCAAGAATGTCAAGACCCTCAATGTCATTGCAGAAACCACCGAAGGTGATCACGACAATGTTGTCCTGTTGGGTGCACACTCCGATTCTGTTGGAGCTGGTCCTGGTATCAACGATGATGGTTCTGGTACCATCTCATTATTAGAAGTTGCCCGTCACTTAAAACAATTCAAGGTTAACAATGCTGTCAGATTTGCCTGGTGGGCTGCTGAAGAAGAAGGATTATTAGGTTCTGAATGGTATGCCAACCACTTATCAAAAGAAGAAAATGCCAAGCTTCGTCTTTTCATGGACTACGATATGATGGCTTCTCCAAACTACGAATATCAAGTTTATGATGCTAACAACGAAGATCATCCAAACGGTTCTGGTGACTTGAAAGATTTATACATCAACTGGTACTTAGAGCAAGGATTAAACTACACTTTAACTCCATTTGATGGTAGATCTGATTATGTTGGTTTCATTGATAACGGTATTCCAGCTGGTGGTGTTGCTACTGGTGCCGAAGGTGTCAAGACTGTTGAAGGTCAAGAAAAATTCGGCGGTGAAGCTGGAAAATGGTTCGATGAATGTTACCATCAACTTTGTGATGACTTAGATAATGTTGATTATGAAGCTTGGGTTATTAACACCAAGTTGATTGCTCACTCAGTTGCTACTTATGCAAAGGACTGGGGTACTTTCCCAAAAAGAGAACTTGACTCCTTAAAGGTTGAATCCCAAAACTCTGAAGGTTCAAGTTTCGTCTACAAGGGTCCAAAGATGATTATGTAAAACATATTACTTACAAATCAGTTACGATTATACATCATAAATTTTAAGTAGAGATCTTTTCAAATAAATATAGTAAAAATATATTTTATCAGCGTTGAATTGAGGCGTGACCTAATTGCTGCAAATTTCGTCAAGAAATAAGACTTAGAACATACTATAGAATCATTACCACGGGAACATGGCGGGGAACTTTATCGTCAATCCCCCACCTTATGACAGGTATTGAGTGGTTTAAGTTAGTTCAGGGTATTTTTATTGTGGGGGATTCAGTCATGTGACTGTAATTATATAGGTTAATTTATTTATGGCCCAAATTTCGTGGGGGAGCTAGTAGAAGAGAGTGGGGGATCATAAGTGGGGGATCCTAATTTTCAACCGTGGGGGAAAAGTACCAAATGCTACTAAGTATTCAGTTATCATAGGTCAAGGGAAGGACCAGCGACAACGAATATGTTCCATAACAACCCTTGATAACCTCCTGTAGGTATATATATCCTCCAACATTTTTTTTCAGCAATTTTAACTAACAATTAGCAAATCAGATTCCCCACATTGATAAGACCAATGTTGGGGGATTCGCACGGAGTTGATAGCTACAAATCAGAATATAAATAGAGGAAGATCCAGGGTCAGAGATTTAGAATGCAACGTTTCGCACAAACATTAATCAAAGCAAGAAATATGTCTACTAAACCAAAGGTATTGAGACTCGGAAAGATCAACTTTGCCCAAAAGAAGTGGGAAGAATTAAATGATGTTGCTGAAGTGATTGATTGTACATCCCAAAATAGAGAAGAATTCTTCAAGGATTTAAAGGAGAAATATAACGATGTTGTCTGTATATCCAGAACCTTTGCCAGTATTCAACAAACAGGAAGATTTGATGAAGAGCTCGTGCTGCACTTACCAGCATCCGTCAAAAGTGTTTCTCATACTGGTGCTGGATATGATCAAGTTGATGCATTGCCTTTGAAAGCTAGGGGTATTCAATTATCCAATGTCACCGAGCCTGTTGAAGCTCCAACTGCTGATACTGCTATATACTTAATCTTAACTGCTTTAAGAAACTATCAAAGAGGACATGCTTATTTGGCAGCTGGTAAATGGGGAAATGAACCACTTCCACCAATTGGAAGAACCCCAGAAGGTAAGACTGTTGGTTTATTAGGAATGGGTGGAATTGGTAGAGCTATTAGAGATAGATTAAAGCCATTCGGATTCGACAAAATCACTTACTACAACCGTAATAGATTATCTCCAGAATTAGAAGGAAGTGCTATTTATACTCAATTTGATCAATTGATTGCTGAATCTGATATTGTGGTTGTTGGTATGCCATTGAACCCAAAAACCAGACACAGCATCAACAAGGATATCTTTAAAAAGATGAAGGACGATGCTATTCTTATTAATATCGCTAGAGGTGCTATTATTAACGAACAAGAATTGATCGAAGCCTTGAAGGAAGGAGAAATTGGTGGATTCGGTGCTGATGTCTTCGAATTTGAACCAAGTGTTCCAAAGGAATTATACGAATTACCAAACGTCGTTAGTTTGCCACACATGGGTACTTACGCCTTCGAAGCTACCAGAAATATGGAAGAATGGGTTGTCTTAAACATCCAAGAATTCTTGAAGACTGGTAAGGTCAAGACTATCGTTCCAGAACAATATGATATGGAAATTAAGTAAATTTTCGAACTTTCCCCTCCCCCACCAAAAACTGGAGCACCCATGATGAGTTTTGCAATTACAGAACTAATAGACTTGAAAAATTAACCACAAAAGTCAGTCAATTTTTCCACAATTAACGAATTTGTACATTGAAGGATATTTAACTGTATTTTTGTGACTTAATTATGAAGGCAACCCTTGTGTAGTGACTTTATGTACTCAATCACCTTAAAAATATAGAAGCTCGTCACAGTAATCGCTTACGTAAGAAGATACCATTTTTCAATTCAATAGAATAGATCTAGATCTAGATGAGCTGTCATAGAAAAGCCACTTGTGGATATATGCAGTCTTGGCAACTTGTACCTTTTTGCCACTGAGCTGAAATTTCACCAACACCGAAGCCAGGTAAAATCGTTCATTTACCCATTTCTTGGTTTGTGGGGAAACTCTTATCTCACCAATACTTGTCCAAGATTTTGAAAGTGGATGCACGTGCTTGTTTCTCCACTCTCAGGCTGCCCGAAGCCACGTGACTGCGGCTGTAGAAGTTATGACATAGGGTTCTCCGTTGTCGGTTTTATCACCAGATGGGCCAGTTACAGAAGACCCCGGTGTGTCATGGATTCATTGCTCGTATTTAGGCGCCACCACAATTATACATGACTTATTAATTTTCTCCGAAACATCACCAAATTCTGTAACCAAACCTTCATTACATTAGTCAATATCCAATTCGGATATATCAAAGTCGCGGATGCAAACTTCCGAGGCTGTTGCAAACTTTTTCTAGGCCCGCTCGTTCTCACTAAGCAAATTTATACCTGATTAGGCCCGGAATGCACATAACTTAAGCCAGTAAATTCGGTGTCCGTATCGCACAAGAACGGCTCCTACGTGGGGCATCATCATGAAAATTTCGTCCAACTTTAACCTCTGAGTCATATATGTAAATATTTAGTACATTTTTTTAATAGTTGTAGATATTGTATTTATCTTTTAACAATTGCTTCTTACAAATATATCCAGCGCACATTCTCATTATCTATTGTTTGTGTGAATATATTTACGGATTGCCCTCTCCCCCAGTAAAAAAGAAAATTCAAAACTTTTCAGCAGAACGAGAAAAAGTCACTCGTGCAAGAACAAATCTTTACTTTAATCGAGACTGTGATTTAAACGCCAATCTTTATCACTTCATCAATTTTTGGCTTTGATCAACACTTTTCTGTTCCCAACTGTACCTAGTGCATCCATCAACACCCTAATAGACGGAAGCTCTACCCCGAACAAGGTTAATTATCTATTTTCAGATTCCTTAATATTAATTACGTTCAATCTTTTTTTATAAACTTTCAAGGCCCTATTTACCTTTGATATCCAATTCACAAGGTATTTAATTCATATATCAACACCTCCAAAATATGGAACAGCATCAACTCCCGTTCATGAAGGAAGCGGTCGAAATAGACTACGAAGCCTTACCCGAAGATGCCACATTGCTTGCTCATCTTAGTGCTGGTGCCTTTGCAGGTATCATGGAACATACTGTTATGTTCCCCATTGACTCCTTAAAGACCAGAATGCAAATTGCTGCCGATGCCAGAGAACTTTCTAAAGGTGTTTTCTCTTCCATCTCAAAAATTAGTTCTAGTGAAGGTGCTTATGCTCTTTGGAGAGGTGTTTCTTCAGTTGTCTTAGGAGCAGGTCCAGCTCATGCTGTCTACTTCTCAGTCTTTGAAGCTACTAAAACTTTATTGGTTAATAGACTTACAGAAACTCAATCATCCAAGATTGTTACCGATGAAAACCATCCTTTAATTGCCAGTTGTGCAGGTATCGCTGCCACCACCGCATCCGATGCACTTATGACTCCATTCGATATGTTAAAACAAAGAATGCAAGCCAGTGCTTCTGAATGCCCAACTACAAACGATCCTAATGTCAAACCATTAGCTAGATCTACCAAGGGTGTTTTGCAGACCGCTGCCTCAATCTATAGAGCTGAAGGTATTTCTGCATTCTATATTTCTTACCCAACCACTTTATTCACCAATATCCCTTTTGCTGCCTTGAACTTTGGCTTTTATGAATATTCTTCTTCCATATTAAACCCATCAAATGCATACAACCCTTACTTACATTGTGTGAGTGGTGGTATAGCTGGTGGTATAGCGGCTGCCTTGACAACCCCATTGGATTGTATCAAGACTGCATTACAAACTAGAGGTATAACCCAAAACCAAAACTTAAGAAATGTCAATGGTTTTATGAGTGCTGCCAGAGCCTTATATAACGAATGTGGTTACTCTGCTTTCTTGAGAGGTTTAAAACCAAGAATTATATTTAATGTTCCAAGTACTGCTATTTCTTGGACTGCCTATGAAATGGCAAAGGAAATCTTATTAAGATAAAGAATTGACCAAATTTAAAACTAAGTAAGATATTGTTTGCAAATTTACTTTAAAATTTTTGGCCATTTGTGAATCTACCTAGAAATTCTTTTTAAACATTTAAAGCTAAAAAAGAATTCTGTACTTTTACAATTAGAGTTGTTCAAGCATTGTTTGCTGAATCTAATTAAAAACTTCTAATGAAGTTAAACTATTCAACCAAATTCAAGAAATATCAATATCAATATCAATATTAACACTATTTTATTATTTATTGTTCTTTATGGATAGAATGGTTTCCTAAACTTTCGGTGTTTAAGGATAAAATTTTTTGCCTGTTGGCTGTGTATACTAACGATGATTAAAGTTCCCACCCACGGACATTCTTCTTTCATAATATATGTGAAGAAAGGAGGTACTTATATTTTGGGCAACGATCTTGTTAATGTATGAGCTTGTATATATATATGAAGACACAGAACTTATTTAAAAGATGTAAAAATACCTGTAAGCCCAAATTTGCATATGAAAGGATGACTCAAAGACTGAGGAGTCATATAGTCTAATGTTTAATTTATAAGACATAGAAAATCAAGAATGATGGAAGCCACAAAATATGTTCCCGATTGTTGTTCATGTGCTCTATCGAAGGGCTGGATCTCGGGGGATGTTAGTTCGTTGCTTGTATGTCAATTGCTTATCTGTATTGGTTTTCAATGGATATGACTAGTCCAGTCTATTAGAGAATAATATTCCAAATTCAGAAATCGTTCAATAGTTTGTTGGTGTGGGAATGAATTGGCTTGGGAATGTGTATATAGAACTAGTAAGGATTCAAATCCACCAACTGATGATATTACCACTGAACACATTGGCCATATGTTACCACGTTGGTTTCTTTGTTCCGTTTGTTCTATAATAGTGCCAATTTTTTGCACAGAAAGAACCAGCTACTTCTTTTACCTTGTACGTATAAGTACCACTGGTATTATTGAATTGCTCTCAACATATTGGCTGCCCTTGCAAATTGAGCTAGTTCCTGTGGCTGTCTGGATAACTTCTGAGCAACAAAACTGAAGATAACACAAGAGCCTAAAAAACCCAACAAGTTGAAGAAAGCCATTCTTGAATATGCTCTCTCTTCCTCCTCGGTCCGGAAGGAAGCAAAGATCCTTCGAATGCTAGCAATAATCATTGCATGTCCTGGTTTAAAATGATTTGTTTGTCATTTCTCGCGAACAGAAAAGTTGATAATGAGACAAAATCATCAGCACCAAGACAATAAGAAAAGTGATTGAGAACAAGAACAACAAGCAAAGCAAAAAAAAAAAAATTTAAATACAAATTAGAATTCTAGATCATCATATAGAACTCTAAGAAACACAAGCAAGATAATGAGGCATAGAAAATAAATATCACAGTGTCTACAACTATTGATTGGAAGCGATATATCCGTCTATACCTAATACAATGTATCTGTGATGACTTGCAACCTGGGTCAATTTTCCCCCGCATCAAAATGCAAAATAACGTCTTCAACTATAATTTATTGTTCACCTCAAAGTTGCAATGACAAATTTATGATTGCAGCAGTATTACCTCCTCAGCAGTTATCCTCTAAACAAGAAGCAATTAATTGGTAACTTCTACACTCCTTTATGTACCCAAATTAAACTAATGTGATATTTGGTGTTGTCAGGAATTGAACCACAGAGCTACAAATATTAATAAAGCAGTTTAAATTGTAGATGGTTTAATTTCTTATCGTTTAAACTACCAATAACCAAGTTATCTTGCATTAGCAAGAAGTAAAAAAGAAAAACCTTGCTCACAACGATGATCGGTATCGGGTGCCTATTACTAGGTTCGCATATTGCACTCAAAAGCCCCTACTTCTAATGAAAGGGGGCCAACCATCTGCAGCGCCTCCCATGGCTAAATCACCTAGTTTCTGATGGCGCCGCCCGGCGTTTTCACGCTAGGATACTCTCTAGAGTAACTGTGTAAGATGGAGAGAACCACCGAATTTCCCACCCGTATTCGTGAGATCTGAGCTCATTTTGTAGACGGGTAAATGCGAAACATCGCGAGAAAAGTTGAACCACTATGCCAGAGGCAAAGGTCTAAACGTTTTTACAGTATGCTCACATGACATAATTTTCCCGCTTAGTAAGAAATTACGTAAAGATTGACATCAAGTATCAGCAAATTAAGGTATCCCTCAAAGTATAAATAAACAACAAACATATGAATGAGATAATAAAGCCAAATTGATCATCAGATCATAAACCATAGTTTATATTATAAAGTTTGCGTGATTCAATTTAAGTTTTATCCGCTTGAACCGTTATATTGGTCTTATTCATCAAAGTTTTCGTAAGTTGTCGGCATTTTCCTATTTTGGAATTGGCCACTAAGCAGATGTAGGCACGGAATCTTAATTTCTGTGTCACTTCAATAATTAAAGAGATTGAGGGTGGAGTAAACCCCAATTTAGGTTCGATTTTGCGGGTTTAACGGAGATAAAATTAGCTTTTTTCAAACCTACTGTTGTTTTAGCGAAAAAATTTGTCAACGAATTAAGCGCAGTAGCGAAGTGGAAACGCGCAGGGCTCATAACCCTGAGATCCCCGGATCGAAACCGGGCTGCGCTATAATATTTTTTGTTAATTATAAAGTTTAGAACAAAGTATATTTAATAGTTCTTTTTTTTTTAATACGCATAGAATTTCTTTGTGCCTAGGCCTTAGAATCTATTTGGCATAGAAATTCTTATTCGCTCGTGTTTTTTTTTGCTATTCTTTAGTAAGAACGTCAGGAGATTACTTGGCTTGCATTTCCGTAGTTCCGTGAATTCATAAATCCGTCCAATCAAACCTCTCACTTGAGAGACGATACTTGAAATGTCTTGAATTTATCATCATCAACATGCTACCCGCCTCGGCTGAACCCTTGGCAATGGTCAGGGTTATCTTTTTGATCATCATACTGCTGATCCTGCAAGATTAAAAGATAACTCACGATCAGTCCCCTCAAGTAAAACGGAAAAAAAAAATTTATAGAAAGAAAAAAAAAAAAAAAAGAAAGGTGAGAATCTGTTTTGAGCAATTTAGTTTAAATTAAGTCACTACGAATTTACGGAAGAGCAAATAATCAAGAATGTTAACCAGGGCTAATAAGCATGTGTTTAAATCGTAAAACTGACTAACTAACTAACCACCAAGACTTAAATGGTCTGACAGTTCTAATAAAAATTTTTTTTCGCCCAGACATTATAGGTCGACGTAAAAATTCACCTCAAAAAAATTAATAGGAACCAATTAAAACTAATAAGATTTAGAATTAAAAATTAATTAGTACGAATGATCTAAAGAATTGCCGTAACCATAAATTAGAAAACGCCTGTACAAATTTCCTTTTTGTCAAGTTCAGATATGCCAAGTTCGCAAATCCCGCCCTAACTTGCAGTTAATTGTCTATAAAAAAGTGAGTGCTCATAATTCTAATTATGATCATTGGTGACTTTTGATGCACTGAACCGAAGTTCGGCAATATGCAATGCATAGGACAAGGCATCCCCTCTCAAAATATTCCAAGTTAGTACTGTTGTTTAGCAACATCTGACTAGGGGCCTCGGCGTTATTGGCTATTGTGTTTGTTTTTTTTAATTTATGAAACGGCACCCCTCTCACTCGTTCATACATGCCAAGAGAGTTATGATGTATCTGATAAAACATTTCTTTTTTTATTTTACGGGCATTAAGATTTACGTCAAGAAAAAATGCCATCTGATAATTTTTGACCTGCGACTCTATAAAAGAGAACTAAAGTCCAGCCTTTCATCTCAGTTTTATCTGATCAATCAACTCAACACATAATGGACGCCGCACAAAAACAAGAGTACGACGCTTCTAGAAAGGCTTCCAAGGAGTTCGAGGATACTGAATCTTTCACCTCTAGTGAAGATGAAGTAGAAAAGTCTATTGGTGTTGTCAAGGCTGAAATCCTTGCTAAGCAATGGACTGGTAAATGGTTTTACCATGTTATCATGTTAATCTCTGCTTTCTTAGTCGGTTACGGTTACGGTTTAGATGGTCAAATTAGATACATCTTCACTGGTTATGCTACTGCTTCTTATGCTGAACACTCTTTATTGACTACCATTGGTGTCATTACTGCCGTGGCTGGTGCTGCTTGTCAACCAGTTTTCGCTAGATTGTCCGATGTTTTCGGTCGTTTAGAAATCTTTATCTGTTGTATTGTTCTTTACTCTGTCGGTACCATCATTGAATCTCAAGCTCATGATGTTCAAAGATATGCTGGTGGTTCCGTCTTATATCAAGTTGGTTACACTGGTATTATTTTGATTTTAATGACCATCTTAGCCGATTTCTCTAACCAAAAATGGAGATTGTTCTACTTGATTGTTCCTACTTTACCATACATTATCAACACCTGGATTGGTGGTGATGTTGTTGATGCTGTTAACCCTAACAAGCACTGGTCTTGGGGTGTTGGTATGTGGGCTTTCATCTTCCCTCTCAGTTGTATTCCAATGATCCTCTGTATGATTCACATGAGATGGTTAGCTGGTAAGACTGAAGAATGGAGAACCTTCAAGCAAAGAAAGACTAAATTCCAAGAATTAGGTTACTGGGGTTTCATCAAGCACTTGTTCTGGACTTTAGATGTCATTGGTTTGATCTTATTGATTGTTTGTCTTGGTTGTCTTTTAGTTCCATTAACTCTTGCTGGTGGTGTTAAGTCTAAGTGGAAGGAAGGTAAGATCATTGCTCCAATTGTTATTGGTGCTCTTATGCTTCCAGGTTTCTGTTTATGGGAAGCTTACGGTGCTTTACACCCAATTGCTCCATTGAAGTTATTGAGAGACAGAGGTATCTGGTCTGCTTTGATCATCTGTGTTTTATTAAACTTCATTTCTTCTGTTGAATCTTCTTACCTTTATGCTGTTTTAAGAGTTGCCATTAACCAATCTGAACTTTCTGCTACTAGAATCAGTGCCTTGAGTTCTTTCGTTTCTGTTGTTGGTGGTTTCTTCTTCAGTTTGTTCGTTGTCTACTTCAGAAGATTGAAATTCTTCATTATCTTGGGTTGTTCCTTATGGATGGTTTCCATTGGTCTCTTACTTCATTACAGAGCTGGTACTGGTGCTTATGGTGGTATCATTGCTGGTAATGTCTTAATGGGTCTTGGTACTACTTTCTTCACTTACCCAGTCAATGTTTCTTTACAACTTAACACTGATCACGAACACATGGCTGTCATTATTTCCTTAGGTCTTACTGTTTACCGTATTGGTTCTGCTGTTGGTTCTGCTGTTGCTGGTGCCCTCTGGACTCAATCTTTGTTCGACAAGTTGAAGAACAAGATGGGTGATGTCACTTTAGCTACTGCTGCTTATACTGACCCTTACTCTTTCATTCTTAAATACGGATGGGAAACTGTTGAAAGACAACAAATGGTTTCTGCTTACAAGGATTTACAAAGACTTTTGATGATTGTTGCTTTAGTATTCTGTGTTCCTATGATCGCAGCCGGTTTCTTCTTGAGAGACCACGAATTGAACAGTGAACAAAGTGCTAACGAAGTTCTTCACAAGGATAACGAAAACGTTTTTGCATTCCTTACCAAATCCTTCCTGGTCAAGCGTATCTTAAAGCGTGATAGAAAGGAAACCGTTTAAATCATCATAAACATAAAAAGGCATTTTTAATTTTCACTTCGCCAAATATAGAGATAATAATAATTTTAATAGTACATAGTAATACCATAATAATTTGATTGATAAAAATTAAGAATTTTTATTGTAAAACTAGACGTGCATTTATTGTCTTCTGCACTGTATGTGTGCCATGCTTTTTTGCAATAAAACTTTATAGGTTAACTTTAATTACTGTGGCTCGAAATTTGCAACCAATTGTTTCAAGAGCTACCATTTAATTGGAACATAACATAGAATAGACAAAAGTTCATAATAGGACCCATCATAATTATATATAATTATAACCCGAAAACAACGTCATTATCAATAGTATATCAATATTGATGTATATTTGTAGCTCAAATGAAATTGTTTAAAGCATTTGATGGCTCTACTCTAAACGTACTATATAATTAAGGAGGAGTGTGTATTATGTAATGAGCACTACTCCACATTTCGGATTTTGGAATAATCTGACAATTCAGTTTTCTAAGTCTTAGGGCTTCAGCCCGTATCCACGTGATACTGCTGTCAAATCACGCGCTCATCTGTCTTCAGCAATTTTTCATGAGGATGATCCCCTCACCTGCACACAGATAATTTTTTTATCTTCCGGGTAACCTCTTCCACCAACAGAGCTAGTGCGCGCTCACTGAGTGCAGTGCGGCGCACGCTCCCACCAACGAAAATTCTGTGCAAAAAAATTGATGAAATTTTTATTAATACTGGTTCGTTTTTGATAGTTCGACAGTTAAAGCTAAAGTCATCAACATGCTTATTCCAAGAGAAGAAAGAAAGAAGATTCACCAATACCTCTTCCAAGGTATGTAAAGACCCGTTTATCAGTATAGACATCAACAAACAGAATAGACATTCATCAGTCCGAAGCAAGTGAAAAATTCAAGAGATGAAGTCAAATCATGAAACCATATAATTAAAGTAACGAGATCACCTCAGTGATCAAAAAGGTTAGAGAACAAAAGTATCAGTCATATTTATGAGTTTATTAGGATCAGTTGAAAATATTCGTGTTGTTATAGTCTATACTAAATTTTTTTTAAAGATTTTGAATCATATACTAACAAATTATAGAGGGTGTCGTTGTCGCCAAGAAGGACTTCAACCAACCAAAGCATGAAGAAATTGACACCAGAAACTTGTTTGTCATCAAGGCTTTGCAATCTTTGACTTCCAAGGGTTTCGTTAAGACCCAATTCTCATGGCAATACTACTACTACACCTTGACTGACGAAGGTGTTGACTTCTTGAGAACCGAATTGAACATCCCAGAAGGTATCTTACCATTGACCAGATTGAAGAACGCTCCAGCTGAAAGACCACAAAGAGGTATCAGAGGACCAAGAAGAGGTGGTGATTACAGAAGAAGAGCTAGAGATTAATTTATCATATAATATTAGCTATTCATGCACCGTTTTCATTTTGGTGTAGAAGCTTCCCTTTGTAAACTCTATTGTCCTTATGGAACCAAATAAATCACAAATAAATATAATCTCCTGTAAGAAATGATCCTATGACTACTTTATTGTTGTCTGAGGTGACTTGTAGAAATAGAACAGAAAAAAATGGTTATTGATAAAAGAACATATAGCGATGTTCAGATGTCAGACCAAACAACTACAACAAACTTACATTAAATTTAATAATATACCAATAGGTACACGGAACCTAAAAAATTATTATCAAACACTGTGCTAGCATTTTTGCCTATAAGAGGAATAGAATTTTGATCTGGTACCAAATTCTAACAAATTATTAATTCAGACCTGTTTTTCAACCCCTCCTGTATACAGCTATTAAACTTTTCTAATGGTGTACAAGTATGGTAACTAGTTAGTGGGTGTTGTATCAGAAAAAAATGATGCTTGATCAAATAAACTACTTAACCGCTTCTACATTAAAGTCGTTGGCCTGGCCTTAGTCACCGGGTCACTAACTCTACTTTGTCACTCATTTTGATACAAGGCCATAATTCTGGACCCTTTTTCGCTATTACCACCTAATGTAAAAAAGAATGTGTTTAGTACTAGTGATTAAGTAATAAAACAAAAAACAAAAAACAGATCGTTGTAAACTGCAAATCTTGTTGGTAACTACGCTTTGTTTGTTTTGTTACTAGTTTAAACTACATACAACAAGACATGCTCCAAAAGGTTGTTTAACCAACTGGCATTTTTACTGGAGGGGTCACACACTCAACTCGCTTAACTTACATTAAACTCGCTAAAAATAGTGAATCACGTTCACTTCCAGGTGACTGGTCCCAATCGGGAGATTTTTAGACACGTGACAAAATCTAACCCGCTTTCTTTAAACAAAACAGACACGGATTCCTCACTTCTTTCCACCAGAATTATTTGATTATTAGTTGTGTATATTATTGGTGACATAAACTGTACTTCATAGTGTTCTGTCTTTTTGGAATCATTTGCTGCTACTAATTCTTGGCTTGTTCCAATTTTTTTTTTTTTAGAATTAAATTCATTAACTCCAATTAACACCGCCTCCAACTCCTCCACTATAAAAGACTCAGCAAAATGCCTGTCGATGAATTGCCGATGTATCCAACTCCACAACAGGCTTCTTACGTGGTAGGAAGTCCTCCAGGACGAAAGCATAACAACCATGCTAAACCAAATGTTGCTTATAGACCTCCAAAGCAATATCAAGTTCAACCTTCTCAAGGATATCAACCTTCTCCTCCACAACAACATCACCATCATCAACCTCCACCTCCTCCACAACAACAGCAATATTATCAACCACAGCCTACTCCACAGCCTCCTGTACAACATTACCCGAGCCAATCTAATCAGCAATACGCCCCAACTCCTCAACAGTACTATCAGGGACACCTGCCTCAAGGGTCACACTTTCCTCAGAACGCGCCTCAACATAGATATGATTATCAGCCACAACCTCAACAACCTCCTCCACCTCCTTCTCATCATCAACCTCCTCCTCAAGTCCTTCATCAACAACCTCCTCCACAACAATATTCTTCAAGTAGTCTGGGATCGCATCACAAAAAACCTCCTCCAGGTATGTCAAATTCCCCACCTCACATTCACGTACAGTCTGCCCCACCTAAATCAAACAGATCAAAAGAATCTTTGGTGCGAGACAATACTCCACTGAAGTCATCTTCCAAGCAAAAACTCGAACATGAATTAAGATCTGTGTTTGATAAAGTTGATTCTAATGGTTCTGGTAAAATCTCACCCAAAGAACTTTCAGTCGCGTTATTAAATTTTGATAACACAAGATTCCAAGAATCAACTGTTCTCTTAATGATCAGACTTTTCAGTTCTTCCAGTGATGTATCTTCTGGTCCACTTAAAAACTTGAATTTCGAGCAATTCGTGTCTTTATGGAAGTATTTGTCAGCATATAAAAAGCTTTTCGTTCAAGCAGATACTGATAAATCGGGTGATATTTCATTTGGTGAATTCCAAAAAATTTTGGAACAAATTGGTTACAAACTCAGTATTGATCTTGTTTTGAATTTGTTCCAAAAATTCTCCTATAAGGAAGGTTACAGTGGTTATGATTCTGGTACTTCTGTTGGGAAACTTAAATTTGATGCCTTTATTGAATTATTGGTTTATTTAAGAAAATTAACTGATGTCTTCAAGAAGTATGATAAAGATCTTTCAGGAGTTGCAACCATCAGCTTTGCTGACTTTTTGTTTGAGGTCAGTAATTTGTCTTAGACCGTACAGAATCAAACGAATAAAGTGGAGCCCTTTGGAGTATAATTATTTATTGCCAATTATCCCAGTTGATAATTGTCTGATAAGAATATTCTTCATTTAACTCACTGTCGTTGTTGTTGATGCATTAATTATAGGATTATGTTTGCTTGTTATTTGACTTGTTTTTCGTGTTGTTTGATTTTGTTTGAACTATTGTATCATGACCCTTCAAATGGGGATCACCTTCAATAAATGCAGTGGTGCATTTAAAAATTCCCTAAATATATACTCCACTAGTTGGAGCCCACAATAATTATAAATTATATTATAAATTATTGAAATCTAAGCGTTATTATGAGGCTGTTCTTTAAGTATAATTATCATATGAATTGTAATTTATTTGAAAATAAAATGATTCGTTCATATTTGAGTTTTACCTTGTTTATAATGATGGTTTTACAATGATCTACTTTAATTATTTATTTATAAAATGTCATAAATAAAAACCCTCTTAAAAATATTTTATAACCTTACAAGAAAAAGTAAAAGTAATAGGTCGTATTAATTTAATAACTCTAGATATATATATCGGTTATCTAAATTTTTGTATAATATATTCTTTTCAAATGAAGTAACTCTTCCAAAGAACACCTTCCAAATCTTGCATTTGATATTCATTGAAAACCTTACTATCAATGTGCCAGGTGTCTTGTCTGTTTTTCTTGAATTTACCCAAAGTATCTTTAGCAGTCTTACCAACAATACCTGGTAATCCAGAAACACTGTTAGCTAAAGTAGCCAAGATTTCTGGAACCCATTTAGGTGGAGGAGAAGAGAAAGAGAATGCGTGAACCAATGCACCCAATCCCAAAGTGGCACCATGAAGAATTCTAATATCATCAGTTTCAATATTCTTATAGCCAATCTTTCTGTACTTCTTTCTAATTCTGTCAAGATCTGCGGTGTATTTAGCGATACTTTCTGTGACCAAAGTTTCAACTTCTAATGGTGGAGAGATATGAATCAATCCACTCAAAGTAGAAGCTTCGGATTCACGAATTTCCACATTCTTGTGATAAATCAAATTGTTAGTCAAATCGATAATTCTTCTTCTTTGCAGTGAGTCAAATTTCAATAAGTTCTTAAAGTAGAAAGTTTCTGTGAACTCTCCCATAATAATAGATTGCACCACGTTGAGTTCAGTCTTAGAATACTTCTCAAGCATCAGAACAATTCTATCAATATATTTTTCATTGAATTGGATTTGAGAAACTTTCTTGAAGGTGGTAATAGGATCGATATTACCAAGTTGACAAACATCCTTCATGTTGATTAACTTAAGTAAGAATGGAACAATGTATTCGTCAACAAATCCTTGGAACAAGATACCCACACTGGTATTTAACTCTTGTCTCAACCAGGTAAGAACCGTGGTTGCAGTATAAATATAATCTGTCTTTAAAATTTCTTGAGGTGTTAAATCAAGAACTTCAAGTCTCCATGCTTCAATCTTTTGGAAAAGCAGAGGAACCAAAGAAAGAAGTTTGTTACCTTCATTATTTGAGTACAAAATCAATCCCTTCTTTTCATTTGCATTTTGAACGAATTCAGCAGCATTAGCTTTAGATTCAGCATAGTATGGGAAAGACAAAACGGCCATCAAAGAACCAATCTGAGTACGAATAGCTTCGTATCTATGGTTAATGTTCTCAAGACAGAACTCTAAAATGGCATCAGGATCAGAATAGTTCCAGGTGATAGCAGTTATCAAAGATCTGACGTAACTAATTCTAGTAGCTTGTCTAACCACAGAATCCGAATCTTTGTCGATTGAAAAGTTGGTGAAAACGCTAATAATCTTTGGGAATCTTCTAATATCAATATGAGATGGTAACCACCAAGAGAAAATATTCCAAATACCTCTATTATCAGGAGACAAATCATCTTCAAGGATCTTAGAAAGTAAGTTAGAAATACGTGTATCTCTCACTTCAACAAACAGAGGGTGTAGCCACTTAGAACCCAATAAAATTCCTGAAATCAATTCACAAATAACAATGTGAACACTCTTGTCATCTTCCACATAAACTTCATCGATAACATCCAAAATATCTTCGAATTTGAGGTTCTTAACAAGTCCATCAGACAAAAGAAGAACTAATACTGAAGTAAAGAATACATCAGTACCTTGGAAAGCAGAATTGGCTTCATTGTCAGTAATCCATAACTTGACAATATCAAGAAGCCAATCCTTGGTCATTGTCTTACATGCATCCTCCAAGATCTGTCTTTCTTTTGGTTTCAAGGCGAGATGGTAGCATGGTTCGCTATTGTTAGCCAACATGGTTTCATCCCAAAACATCCACCCAACACTAGCTTTAAAATCGACAAAGAAGTTAGGGTTTTCGGTTTCCTTCATCTCCTTCTTCCAAGTTTCAAAGAATGAAACGCCATTCTTTGGAGTAGTATCAACGACCTTGGCATCGCTAGTGATATTTTCGAGATCATAAGCCTTGTCTAAATCATAATCGACACCTTGAAGAATATAAAGCTTGGCTGCAATTCTGGTAAGTCCTTTCATGGCTAATCTTGATGTATGAGGATGGTCAGATGAAGATTGTCTAATTAAGATTTGTAAAATATCTGCATCTAATGGAATAGTATACTCTGTTTGAAGTCCCACAAGTAAGTTCAAAGTGATAGATGAGGTCTTCCAATGAGTTTGGGTCTTCTCAACAGAGATGACATATTCTTCCACCTTTTTAACCCTTTCAAGATATACCTTACGCTTCTTTTCCTTTGCCAATCTAATGATCTTGACTTCTAAATCAATAAATTCATCAGGAGGCTTAATTGCATCAATAGAAGCAAGGTCAATGATAGTGACTTCTGAAGGAACAGTGAGGTAACTGTAAATTCCTTCAAACAATTTTTGACTAAGAGTTTGAACCTCCAATGAATCGACTTCTTGACATTTGAAAAGAATCTCAATATACTTTTGGAGATTGAAATAATCATTATTAAGCTTGGTCTTAATCTTCTTAAGCACAAAGATATTAAGAGCACTCTCGATAATTTTCTCATTACCACTAGAAGCTTTTTCTGATTCCAGCTTTTCTTGAATCTTTTTCTGTTCATCTAAAGCCTTGATAACACTCTTGAATGTACTTTTGATGATAACATTGTATGCACCACCAATACGTTTCATAATATCCACAAGCAAGGCTTGGGCAGGAGTGGAGATTGTCAAGTAAGTAGACAAAGATAACTTGATTATATCCTCAAGTAACCATTTATCAAGAGGAGTTTGTGTTCTAGAAGTAGAATGAAGTGATACTCTTAAGGAGTGGTATGATTCAATTCTAGAACCAATTGCAATTCTAGTAAATGGTTTACGAATCTTGTTGATACTTTGAACTGCACTAATATATCCGTAGTGAATCTTAGCATGACTTGAATCAAGAATTCTTTCTCTTCCAACATCTGAAAACCAAATATTGATCACGTAAAGAAGATGCTTGAAAAGCTTGGTGTTATCATGGAAATGAGTAGTTAAGAACTTAGAAATAACGTGCAAACTCTTACCAACAAGATGATGGGTCTTGTGCAACTTCAAGTATAATTCATTGGACTTTCTGGTATCAATATCATCACCAAAGAAGTACTTGGAAGTATAGAGCTTTCTTTCACGGAATGTAGAGGATGGGTTAACGGAGGACACATCAACATCACCTACTTGAGGAGTAGATGAAGGTTCAGGAATGTCCTCCATTGGAGAGTCGGATCTTGACTTGATATCAGGTTTGAGATCTTCTGGAGAATATTCAGTTTCCTTGAAACCATTGGACTCTCTAGTAACACTAGGTTCTTTCAAATCTGTGGAAGCCTTAAGAGTTTCATCGTCCATGTCAACACCCTTTGAGTCTATTTCCATATAATCAGTACTCAAATCTTCAACAATGTTTTCTAAATTATCAGCACCTTCTGGTTCATGAGTGAATGATTTTGCAGCTCTGATTTGCTTCAAAAGCAACATTCTTCTTTCAATAGATTCATTTTGATGGTCTAACTTTGGAATATCTTCGTCAAAAGATGGGTCTAATAAGTAAGAAACACCACTTAAGGAGTAACCAATATATAACAAATTGGTTCTGATATCATCAGTAAGTTGGATTGAAGCACCACTCAGTTGGTCCTCTTTGTATCCCTTCATCAAATTCAGAATGTTTGTTAAACTTTTAATAACATGATCATTGAAACTTTCAACTGCAAACTTAACTTCTTTCTCACCAGGAATAAACCATTCAAATGTTGTATTCTCTTTAGAAAATCTTGACTTGTCAAGCAGGAAACCTCCCCAACATTTTTCACTGACACCATGCTCAGCAACATATTTTGGTGCAATAAGTCTACTTTCTTGGAGACGAATTTTAGTCAATGATTGAAGAAGCTGGTTAATCAAGTACGAACTAGCAAAAACAACTGGACCTTTGACATTTTCCATCAAGAAATATGACAAGTCCAAAAGTTCATTGCCAAATCTCAAAAGTTCACTTCCTGCATTACCAATACATTCGTTCAATATCACAAGGTTCCAGAATAAGTTCTGATCTCTTGGTAAAACATCAACACCAGTTCTTGATTGACCAGCACCATTTTCTTCGATTTCATCTCTGATTTTTTCAAAGAAAATTGGACCATAAGTTCTAAAACATTTAGGGTCACGCTTGATGATACCACCAGCAATTTCACCAGTTACATCAGCAATGGTATGGTAAGTGTTGTTGAAGATAAAATTAAAGAATTCTTGTTGGAATGACTTATAGATATCATCAGACATAGACTCTAAAAGAACGTAAACATATTTTGGAATGGAAGAAACCAAATCACGTTCGATACCTTCGGTTTTAGATGGATCAGGTAAGTTTTCAAATAAGAGGAATAATCTTTGGTTCAAAGACTTGATCAAAGACTTAAACGCACAAGTGGAAGATTTTAAAGCTTGAAGTTCATCTTCCTCAGTAACATCAAATCTGTTTTCTGGATCATTCAGGTACAACTTTCCTTGGAGATATTGTAAATGAGAATCAGTAAACTGTAAGGCAAATGATGCATCACCTTCACCATTGGTGAGGTCATGGAATGGAACGAAGTTAGCAACGGATGCAAAAGCATCCAATGTATGTAATGTCTTTTCAAGATCATTGGAGTCAATACCTGGTAAGGCCAACAGAAGAAGTCTCACCAAGTGGACCCTATATATAGGAGTAGAAGCAAAGTATCTTGCTAAAGGTTCTATGGATCTCATGGCAATAATTACTCTGTGGGTAGAGATAACACCTTCGAGAGATTCATATATATCCAATAACGAATGTTCAAGAACCATTGAAGGATTAAGTTGAGCTAACAAATGTAAACTGTTCAAGTAATTTTCAGTAGCCATAGGTTTTTTAGATTGAATACCAATTTTAACAATTGGTAAAAACATAGAAACAAAGGTGTCAGTAACCTCTTTGTTTAATTTAAGAGAGTCTGGTAAGTTACTCAAACTAGAATCTTCTTCATTTTCAGAACAGTATCTTTTGTGGAATTGGTAGATCAAGTTTGAAACTAATTTGGAGATTGGACGAGTCCATTCTCCAGTATTAGATGGATAAACGTAACTTTCAATTGCATTAAGAATAGTTCTCAATTGATCTATGATACCATCTGGTTTCATACTGATGTCACCTCTAATAGAGTAGATAATAGTAGATGCAAATCCATGGAAGAATTTTGTTTTCATAGAGGAATATTTTTCAACCATTATACTAAGACTGTTAATTAATGCATTAATCATAAACTTCATTTGTTCATCAGTGAACACACCATAATCACCGATATTAATATAAGAAATAGAATCAGGATCGTCATTAATGGTGTATAATGAGGTCATTGCCACAAGACCTAAACGAGAAGTCAATTGGGAATCCAATCCTGAACTTTTATTAAGTTTGGCCCACATGTAGAATAAAGAGGCCAAGTAATGACGAATATCATTTGGATCATCTTTTCCTCCTTCAGTGAAACGAAGTGGTAATAATGACATTGATGACAATACCAAAGAAGCATTTGAGATTGAAAATTTGCTTGCAAATTTGGAATATATTACTGGCAAAGCATCACCATCGAAGAAATTACTGGCTTTGGCAGCGAGGCTTAACAATTGCTTGTGATCTTTCTTTTCAATAGGATCCACCAAAGAATCTATAGAAGGGAAATGGTTTGCAAGTTCATTATATAAAGGTTTCCAATTTAATTTCAAACCCTTTTCACGTAAAGTATAGCAATCTTTGGTTAATAAATCAAATGTTTTCACATAAGTCTTAATATTAAGATGTTGACCTCTTGATAATATTAAGGAATAATAGACTTTTGCTAATGCCATCTTTAACGATACAGGCATATCATATTTCATTTTCATCCAAACCAATAATTCATGAGTCCAAGTTCTAACACCAATAATGGCGGCAGACTTTGGGGATTTTTTGTGCTGGTTGGTAGATCCACCATCATCTTCCATGTCACCTTCACCACCAGCTTCTTCTTCATCTTCATCATCATCATCGTCACTATCAGATTCATCATTAGAAAAATAATTGGTACTTTCATCATCAAAATTAGTTTCATTAGTTGTATTCATTTCGAATAAATTTGTCTCTAATGCTAAATCAATATCTGAACCACCACTTAAATCCTTTAAAGCAGCTAATTCATGAGCAGTAACTGATAATGCACCCTGTAAATCAAGAGTCTTTATAGCTATATAAAGATGAGAAACAATATGACTTAAGAATTTGGCATGATCTTTTGGACTTTCAATCTTATAAGGTAATAAACTTGGTAAATCAAGGGTTCTTGGTCTTGTACGAGAGAAAAACCGAGATTTTGGATCCAATTGAAGTCTTTGAAGTTCTTTTCTATCATCAGGATAATCTAAATTGTAATGACGCTCCCGATTGCCCTCAATGGTATTATAACTAGGTCTTCTTGCGAATTGATTACGTCTTGCATGGTGTGGAACAATGCCTGGTGTAAACGCTCTGGGTGGCTCTTCCACTTCGGAACTATTTAATGAGTACTGAGAAGAGACTCGAGGAATCGAGGCTCCAAGACTATTCACAGGAATTGGGGCTCTCACTGGTTTCTTTTGGGGGCTATTATCTGTATTTTCTGACATTGGTGAATTACAGAGCCTAGATCTTTTGTGACTCTTATTCGAAGAGAGAGAGAGACCTTCAGTTGGTGAGTGTTTTATCTTTGGTTGTCGCCACTTCCAGTGCGTCACGTGAGGCTTACGCAGATTAAGCTACACTTTAAACTATATAAGGGTGCCGTATTGGTTGGTATGAAGAGGCTGGGAAATGACCTAGAGGTGTTGCTTTTATTGTGGTTTCATTGGGGTGGGTTTTCTTGCAATTGATCTCCAGTTGTCCCTATTGGACTTTCATTACTGGATATGTGTCACGTGTTTGGCGATGCGGCGAGATCTCATATTACGTCATCGGCTTCAAGGAGGCTAGCACTGGCAGATGAGAACAAAGGACTTATCCTATTACAATAGAACCTAAAGGTGGGTGGTACTGTATAGTTATATCCTCCCCACATACAGGTACAGTACCCACACAATTTTGATCACCCAACACTACTCTCAACTTCCCCCCTGCTATTCCCATGTGGTCACGAGCCCTCCTGTGTCACCACTCTCAACTCTTCCCCCCAGACCCACTCTAAAAAAGATTAACCTGTGTGACGATGACAGGTGACTTTCTAGAAATAATTAGTGACTTCTTCCACCTACAGTATGTATCTGTACTCACTATCGGTGACGGAACGGAATTAGCCTCATCTCGTTCCCTTTGAACATTCACCCCCTTCTTAAGCCTGTAAATCTGTAAGCCTTACATTCCACACCCCAACGCCCAATTTCTAAATGCTTCTATGTATTCTTTTAACTCTGTACCTTTTCACATCTCTACAATTCTGTACACTCTGTACCTTAGTACTGTACCTTACTCACTCACTCATTAACTACTTTTTTTTTTTTGATTGCTTACACCCTACCCTGTATTATTGGCCACGCGTGTGTGCGACCCATAAGTGTAGCTGAGTATGAATCATCATCATGATGATGATGATGACCTAATTGAGGTTTTCCATCACGTCCCGTATATGTAGCGAAGGATGATCACGCATGTCATATTCTTTCTATTTCCAGATTAAATGATCCCGAATGTTCTGGGGTCTTTCAATTTAGAATTGCATATAAGTTCCTAGCAAGTTCCAGACGATTCGATAGATGATTAGAGATGATCACCACACGACCACCGCAAAATTCTCATCGCTTTAAAACTAAAAAAAATCGCAGACTTTATAAAAATTTCTTTATTCGTTAAAACAATTGTACTGAACTAAAAATGTCTGTTTCAGCATCAAAAGCTAAGAGAGAGGCCAAGAGATTGGAGAGAGAAGCCTCCAAGGCCGCCGCTGGTAAAACTACCAAGAAGACAAAGAAGCAAACCCAAAAGGATGCCGAAGAAGCACAAGTTGAAACTTCTGCTGAACAAATTGCAAAATTAAAATTACAAACTGATGATGATGGTATTTCCGACAGAGTCACCACTGGTGTCTTAGAATCCCTTGTTACATCCAGAGATATCAAGATTTCCTCCCTTTCCTTATTATTCCACGGTAAAGTTTTAATTCAAGACTCTACTCTTGAATTGAATTTTGGTCGTAGATATGGTTTATTAGGTGAAAACGGTTGTGGTAAGTCCACTTTATTGAAGGCTTTAGCTGCTAGAGAATACCCAGTCCCAGATCACATCGATATCTACTTATTAAATGAACCAGCTGATCCAACTGAATACTCTGCTTTGGAATATGTTGTCAGAGAAGCTGAACATGAAATGAAGCGTTTAGAAGATGCTGTTGAAGATATCATTGTTAAGGATGGTCCAGAATCCCCAGCTTTGGAAGGTCTTTACGAAAAGATTGATGAAATGGATCCTTCCACTTTCGAATCTAGAGCTGCCATTATTTTAACCGGTTTAGGTTTCAATGGTACTACCATCAAGAAGAAGACCAAGGATATGTCTGGTGGATGGAGAATGAGAGTCGCTTTAGCCAAGGCCTTGTTCGTTAAGCCAACCTTATTATTATTGGATGATCCAACCGCTCACTTGGATTTAGCTGCTTGTGTCTGGTTAGAAGAATACTTGAAGAGATTCGACAGAATCTTAATTTTAGTTTCTCACTCCCAAGATTTCTTAAACGGTGTCTGTTCTAACATGATTGATAT
Organism: Suhomyces anneliseae; assembly: GCA_030568535.1. Lineage (NCBI taxonomy): Eukaryota > Fungi > Ascomycota > Pichiomycetes > Serinales > Debaryomycetaceae > Suhomyces > Suhomyces anneliseae. The sequence goes on along the minus strand of JAJMGB010000002.1, from coordinate 811,993 downwards.
GAGAATGAAGGCCTTACAAATGTACGGTGGTAACTACGATTCTTACCTTAAGACTAGAACTGAATTGGAAACCAACCAAATGAAACAATACAACAAACAACAAGAAGAAATCGTCCATATCAAGAAGTTTATTGCATCTGCTGGTACTTATGCTAACTTGGTCAAACAAGCTAAATCTAGACAAAAGATTTTGGATAAGATGGAAGCTGATGGTTTAATTCAACCAGTTGTTCCAGACAAGGTTTTCTCTTTCAGATTCCCAGATGTTGAAAAATTACCACCTCCAGTTTTGGCTTTCGATGGTATGTCTTTCTCTTACTCTGGTAATGAAGAAGATAACTTATACGAAAACTTGGACATTGGTATTGATATGGATTCTAGAGTTGCTTTAGTTGGTCCAAACGGTATTGGTAAGTCTACCTTATTGAAATTATTCCAAGGTAAATTAAGCCCACAAAAGGGTAGAGTTATCCAACATACTCACATCAAATTGGGTGTTTACTCCCAACATTCTGCTGATCAATTAGATTTGACTCAAACTCCATTGGAATTCGTCCGTAACAAATTCGCTCACATTTCTCAAGATCTTCAATACTGGAGACAACAATTAGGTAGATATGGTTTGACTGGTGAAGGTCAAACTTCTCAAATGGCTACCTTATCTGAAGGTCAAAGATCCAGAGTTGTTTTCGCATTGCTTGCTTTAGAAGCTCCAAACTTGATCTTGTTAGATGAACCTACTAACGGTCTTGATTTAGCTACTATTGATTCTTTGGCTGATGCCATTAACTCCTTCAACGGTGGTGTTGTTATTGTTTCCCACGATTTCAGATTACTTGACAAGGTTGCCAAGGATATCTTCGTTATTGAAAACAAGAATGCTACCAGATGGGAAGGTTCCATCTTGGACTATAAGAAGACTTTAGCTAAGGATATTGTGATCTAAGCGTGTATAGTATTTATTCAAAACCAGTTTGTTATAGAAAAAACCGTAAACTGTTATAGATGTTGAATATTTATGGTAAAAATAAATTAAAATTATATGAAAAAGAAAATAATAAATAATAACAAAATATTAACTATTGTAAAGCAATAAAAATAAAAGAAGAGAGCTTGAATATCATTATTGTACAAATAAGATAACCAGATAACTAGACAGAGTATTCAAGTTTTATTTGATTTATAAAAATAAAAGGGTATAAGAACTAAAAAAGAATGGACGAGTCCGGAGTCGAACCGGAGACCTTTCGCATGCTAAGCGAACGCGCTACCAACTACGCCACACGCCCTAAGAAGAAATGGTCCCTAGCAGGATCGAACTGCTGATCTTGGCGTTATTAGCACCACGCCTTAACCAACTGGGCCAAGGGACCTGTTTCTTGACAAAAAATTTTGCTAGTTTTTTGGACCGTGACTTTCTATTTAAGTTATGAGTGTAATCAATATAGATTTACTAAATTATCAATCAACTATAAAAGCTGTGAATTTATTAATATTATATAATCGATATAAAGGTATTGTCTACGAGCTTAAAGTGATGGAACAACTTTTTAAAATGAATTTTTATAAATATTTATAATTCTGCAAGAATTCCAATAATTTACAAACTAAATGATTTATTAATTCACTATGAAGAAAGCATTCATCGAAGACAGAAATAATAAATATTTTATAAATATCTTACCAAATAAGTATAATAGTTTAATCACATATTATTTTGAGTATTATTACTCTTTTATTGATCATAGAATGTATATGAAGAAATCTCCTTACTACTCTCGTACCTCTCTTATTATACAGTGAGTATACAATAAAGTGAGACACCAAACAATAATAAACTTCCTGCAAAAGTGAAGGAAGATGTAAGTGGTAATCAAGTCCAGAAAATTACTCTATCTAACTTACTTCTTCATATACCAAACTATTCTTTTCTTTATGATAACTGTGGTTTTAACTATTATATTTCAGCTTTAACCTCTTATGTCGGAACTCAAAGTTTTGACACGCGAGCAGCATTTCCGAGGGCGTATATTTCTCGAAATTAACGGTCGGTACTTTACAGTTTGATTAGATACCTGTGACATATTATCAGGTTATCAGATCACTTGTTACTTCAAACATCGCTTGACAAGAACTTCCAAACATCCGTATCTAGCCGAGTCTTTTTATATCGTTGCAAAAATCACTGTTTAACTCACCCGCATCAAAAGATATATGTTTAACACCTAATCATGATATATGAAGATGAGCCATTGCCGTTAATTGAAAGGCCAAGACCCTTTGAAGAGCCATTATCAGACGATGAAGATGAAAGGCCCCAAACAATATTCAACTCTCCCTACAAGCTATTCTATGGGTACCTTGTCATAGGATATACATGGATGCTTTTCTTAGTCACAGTCAACTCTACGTTCGAAACATGGCGGTTTATTCTAGCACCTATGGCCAAGTCAGACCTGCAATCAGTTAGAGATAGGTACCTATACATCGAGGGAATATGTTTGACAATAGATCGTTATGTGATAAGTCTTTGGTGTGTATATGTTGTTGCATGGTGGTGGGCCTTTATATCCTGGTGGGGAATCAAGTTGTTCAGACACTCGAAAGGGTCTCAAAACTAGACAAATACCAAGAGAAGAACATCAAACAAATGGGAAAAAAAAATTGTCAAGTAGATCTTGAATTATTCCTTTGTGTTCCACTTATCCAAAACAAAAGCTAAACAGCTTAACGTATTCAGTATAATCTGAAATAAAATCCATACTGCATTTACCAAGACTAATTATAACCTATAATGATATTCTAGATATTCTAATGAACACTATTTAATGATATACACCAGCTTTACCTGTAAAGAACCGATGTTTGTATAAGAGCCATCTACCGGAACAATAAGCTCAAAATCTCTTCTGTCTCTGTAATTTTATTAATCTCCACCTTCTCCTCTAGCATTGACCCATTCACTACCTCCTGTTTGTCTGCCCACGGTGCTTGTAGACGTTCTACTTGGATTTGCTGACGGGGAAATCAGCCTTTTTTCCTTGTTATATGGAAGTATCACAGTATGGTAGAGCTGAAGCAACGGATCATCACTTGTGCTGTTGCTATCTGATACTGAAGAGGCAGCCATGGCAGCCACAGTATCGTTCAATGCATGCAAATCAGATAATTTCTTCAGGTTTATATAATTAACGGCAGAGGATACCACTTGAGGTGAAGACATAATTGTTCTTTGGTCTATTTGGGCACTTTTTGGAATATACTTATCACTCAAATCAATGGCATAGTAATCATTGAACCCCACTACCAAACTCATTTTCTTACCCCAATTATTGGCATAGAGATGAGGTTCATCGAATGATGCTTCACATGGGTCAAGATGTACCCATTTCTCAAGTCCATTGGAGTAATATTCACACCAAACATGATCTTCTTTATTCCAGACGTATCTTAGTCTGTTTGGTTGAGGAATGACAGCATGAAGAATTAATAAAAATGCATTGACCCATTCTCCACATCTTCCACTTCTAGTACTGAGTAATGTCACTGGATTATTAATTCTGGCGAACTCTACTGGAATAGAACAAGTGGTACAATTATAAGTTTCCACAATTGAGATGTTATCTGGATTATTAGATGACAAAAAAGGTCTGGCTCCAGTTGGTACAATATTATCGGAAGATTGGTGGCATTGAGTGCATTCTGGTTTGGTTACCCATTTAAAGAAAGAGTTCTTGAAGTAATGTAACAATTCCTGGACCAAATAATCATCATATTGAAGCTTATCATTTTCTGCAGCTTGTTCACGACGTTCCACTCCTTCATAGATCGAAGCAAGATCAATTGTGCTAAGAACGATATCAGTATATTCTGGATTCTTGTACTGTTGTAACTCATTAGCGTGGCGAATCAAGGCTTTCATGAGTTCCATGTCACTTTGGGACTGGGGACGGAGCGGCCTTGGTTTCTTTGCATGGTCAAGACTCTTCTGTGCATACACAGAAATCAATCTATCGGCAAGGCCCTTGTAGTCAGTTTGTACAGACATTTGCAATTATATATGGGGTAATTTACATTAGCCTTAACTTAATCATGTTAAGAAGGGTTCGATCACATGACCAAAGTCACGCGCTCATTTTACTATCTTTTGTAAAAAAGTTCAGGGTTTTCGTTTATAGATCAATATCGAGATCATAGATCTAGTCGCCTCTACGACATCTTAGACATCTAAGACATCTAGGCCATCTGGACATTTTTTTTTTAAATGACCGCGACATCACATCGCATAAAACTTCCCAATCAGTGGCCCAGTAGTTCTGGGCATTCCTGTAAATTATAGACCGATGATCTAGCCATTTACAAAAATTATTGCACCGTTCTTAGAACGGCAGTGATATCTGCCCTGTTTTGTAAACTCGATCCCTAATAATCTTAGAAACACATGGAATTACCCCAATTCCGTCACTAAAAATAACTTTAATCTTTATCTAAGGTAAAAAAGCAAGAGCTGTACAAATTTAAAAAGCAAATCTACTAAAAGAAAGAAAAAAATCCCTATCTCTAATGGACCCACCTCAATTATGCCAATTCATGACTCTGTTCAGCTTGGCATTGTTCCATAGTACTATTGTAGGAATTGTAAAAATTTACTGAGGTGCGGGCTCTAACCACCGTACTATCTTTTTAGGGAGAGAAAGAGAAAGAGAGAGAGAGAGAGACAGAGACACACACACAGGAAAAAAAAAAATAGACTCAGTCAGTGGCCAAGAAACCCACTAAAAAAGAACCCAAACTTTCCCAATGCCCAGACGTCCCGCCACCAATGCGGCGTTTGGACCTTACTATTTTCGTGGTCACCTTCTTTTCTTACTCCTTCTAAGCAATTCCACTGATCTAAACACAATTGACTTCTGTCACTTACCCACACATACAGTATATTATATTGACACACACACACACACCCAAAACCCAAACCCCCACCCCCACTCAATTCCAATTCCAAAACCCAAAGGCCAATCCCACGCTCTAAAAACTCATCTCCGTTAATTTCTATTTATTTCTTTCTGTGTATATGTGGTGGTGTGTGTAAAGTGTAATATGTCTTTCTGTGTGTGTGTATGTGTATGTCTCTCTCTCTCTCTATATATATCTAATACTAAAAATTATGCTGATAACTGCCTGGTATGACACAACTTTTCACCCCCTCCCGTGTCGAATTGACAATTGATTAACTATACGTATAATCTTTCAATTCACCCCCTAGACTTGCATATGTGTCCGTTCATCGGCCATCAGATAACAAAAAAATGATAAGACAATAGGAATTACGTAAACTACCCTATTTTTTTTTTTCTCTTATCAAATGACCCAGACTTAATTGTTTTTTTTTTTTTTTTTCGCTCGCTTTCTCTCACCTCACCCACTGTGTAACATCCGTTTACCGACCGCAACCTCTTCTACCCGGTTCTCCCCCCACGCTTACCTAATCATGATAACAAATTGCACAAAAGCCGTTGAAGAGTGAAAAAAAAATTTTCTAATCTTTTATCAAAACCGATTTCCACTACTATCTTTATCAAAGCTTCAAATATCGACTTTTCAACGTCTTTCGTTTGTTTCACCCACTATCCCTAACCAAGTTGTGTACTAGTAAGACGAACCTGTACCCCCCTGTCTCGTTCTAGTCTTGTCATTTTTACATCACCTGTCAAATCTCGTTATCTTTTGCCGTTTTTTTTTCTATTGAACAAAAGATAAGGATAGATTATCCTTTTGAACAGTGAGAAAGTCATCATTAAAAAAGGTATTACTCGAAGATTAATTCCTTCCCTATATACTTAGGCCACCCAGAGTTCTTTGTTTCATCCCTTACTTTTTTTTTTAAAGTAGAAACCCAAGAATCCTACCTTTCCTTTGTCATAGACTTTAACATCCTTTTTCCTGTTTTTTTTTGAACCAAAGGCGTCTAACATTTGATCTTTTTTTTACTTGATTTTTTTTTTGTGTTTAAATGACCATGAGCGAAATTCAACAACGTCTTCCACCAGTGCAAACCCCGGCCGTTGTCCATCACGCCCCAACTGCCACCAACCCAACGACGGCTCCAGGAACTGTTTTGGCTCCCAAATCAGTTTCTCTGACCGCAGTCCCTGATAAGACTCCTGCTAATCAATATCCAAGTCCTCCAAGATCACAATCTCAAAACTCCAATGCTAATCAAAATCCAGTTCATCCTAATGCTAAAACAACTACTCATGTGAATAATGGTACTACTACTACCAAAACTAATATCACCAGTCCTGTTTGTCGTAACTGTAAAACTCAAACCACTCCTTTATGGAGAAGAGATGAAACTGGTCAAGTCTTATGTAATGCCTGTGGTCTTTTCCTTAAACTCCATGGTCGTCCAAGACCTATTTCCTTGAAAACTGATACTATTAAATCTAGAAATAGAATTAAACAACAACCTCAAGGTAATGGTTCTGCTGCTGGAACTGCTAATTCTTCAAAGAATTCTTCTGGTCCAAATACCCCTGAGTTAAAATATAAAGACTCTAAGGGATCAGGTAAGAAATCTCCAAAGTCTAAGAAAGTGAAACCTGCTGCCAATGATTTGACTCCTTTATTACCTGCTGCTAATTCTGCCAACCCTGGTGGTCATTCAGCTACTAATAGTGTCATGAATACCCCTGCCAGTTTACGTAACGCTACTACCCCTTCTACTTCTGCTACTACTTCAGGAGCTTTCCTTCATCCAATAAGTAATACCTTCCATCATCATCACCATCATCATCACTTACCTTCCCACCTTACTCCTTCCAACCCTCCTCAAGTTCCTGGCTTATCTGGTGCTCATCACCCTCAACACGTTGTTCAACCTTTACATTATCCTTCATCTACTCCAACCCAATTTGCCCCAGGTTTACAAAGAATTACTTCCCCATTATTACTTTCTAATTCCTCTTCTGTTTCTAACACTAGAGACTCCGAAAAGGTTCATGCTGCCGCCGGTGCTTTAGAAAATATGTCTAATGAATTGGGTCCAAGTGCTACTTTCAAGAGTGGAGGTACTAATGTTAATGGTGTTTCATTGATGAACAAGTCTAAGAAGGAAATTAAGGGCGAAACCTCATCTCCATCTATCTTTTCTACTCCATCTTCTGCTCTTGGTAATGCTAACCATACCCACCCTGCTCCTCCACCAAAGTTACCAGCTCTTGGTATTTCTTCCCCATCTTTTGGTCCACAATATCATTTACCATCTCAACAAATTTCCAGATCTACCACTCCTAATATCTCCCAAATCCATTCCCCAGAAAACTCTCATGCCAGTACTGTTGCATCATCTACTCATTCTGCTAGTGGTGTGACTTCTCTTCCTCCAATCAACCAAGTTGCTGGTGATAACAAGAACTCCTTGCCTCACTTCCAAAGCAACTTCAACCGTTACTCCAACTCTCCATCTCAACCAAACAATAATAATAATAACCAACCAAATGGTTACAATGGTTACAATGGTGAAAGTGGTAATGGTGAAGCTGGTAAAGGAGGATCAGGATCTGGTTCAGGTTCGGGATCAGGATCAGGTGCTGGATCTGGTTCCGGTTCTGGTGCTAATAGTAACCATGAAATTACCCTTTTAAAGACTAGAATTTCTGAACTTGAACTTGTTAATGATTTATACAGAACCAGAATCATGGAATTAGAAGCCATGGAACAAGCTGCTAGATTAAGAGAAAATTCTATGAGAAAGAGATTAGATGAAGTGTTGAATTTGAATAACGGTTCTGCTCAACCTCAAGGATCTCCATCCAATGGTCCTCAACAACCACATCAACCACAACATCAACAACCACCACACCAACCACCACATCAACAACATCAACCACCACCACATCACCAACAACACCAACCTTCCTCTACTCCAATGCCACCAACCTCCTCTTCTTTACCACCACCATCTGCTGGCCTTGCTAGTTACCAACAACCTATTCCACAACAACCTCAGCATGTTCAACACACAGTACTTCCTTCCATAAGGCAAGTATCTTCATCATCTATTCCTTCATCCGCAGGAGGCATTCCTGTGAGAACCCTCAAGAGGGAAAATGAAGAACAAATTTCTTCTTACCCTCAAGATGAATCCAAAAAACCAAAACTTGGTTAATTAATGATTTCATGACGGTTATTTATTGATTCAAAATGACATACATACATACATATATAAACACACAATCACACACATATAATTTTGAATCAATTGGTTAATTTATTCATTTGTGATATTAATAGTTGGAGGTTTTTTTTTTATTTATCTTGTTAGCTTTTTACCCAAAATCCATAGAGAGGTTATTGTACATTATTTATACATATACATACTTAATACAAACACAAATAATACAAATAAAAATATAATATACTTAAAATAATATAAATATAAAATAAAAAATTTAATACAAATATACCAATACTAATACTTCCTACAATAGTCTTCTGTAATCATGCACTTTTATTTTAATTTATTTAAATTAACGTATTCGAATTAGAGATGTTTAGCGAAAGTAAAGGTGAGCCAGAAGAGTTTATGAAAAAAAAAAAGAATCTCTCTAACATCATCAGTTACAAATTAATGGCTGAAACTCACTGAATAAACTTGTTTTTCAATTTCTGAATTTTCTTTTTTTATTTTTAATAGGAAACAAGATTTTAGTAGTTAGTTCGTTTAAGTACGAACATCTGGTTCATCTCTACCTAAGAATTCCTTGAACTTTAATAAGTCCAAAACAAACTTGATATCATCAGCCAAATAGTCGTGGACTTGTTGTTGGTAGGTGGACTTGTCACCAGAGTACTTTTCTAAGTATAATCTGACGGTAGCACCAGAAGAACCAGTACCAGATAATCTGACGATGAAACGTAAACCGTTTTCGAATCTAATGAAAAGACCTTGGTTGCTAGAAACACTTCCATCTAAATCAGTGTAGGAGAAGTTATCAGCTTCGTTGATGACGTAACCAGGAGCCAATTCATCACCCTTCTTCTTGGAGTTAACAATGTCAGCTAAAACATCTATCACCTTTTGAGCACCTTCACTAGAAACATCTTCAAAATCGTATCTAGTGAAGAAAGTTCTACCATACTTTTCCCAGAAAGAATTTTGAACAATTTCAATAGATGCTGGAGAATCTGGGTTCTTTTCGTGGAAACTGGCCAAGACGTTCAACCAAGCAACAATAGCCCATAAACCATCCTTTTCTCTGATATGGTTAGAACCAGTACCGAAAGATTCTTCACCACAAATACTCAATTTCTTAGCATCGAATAAAGAAATGAAGAATTTCCAACCAGTTGGAACTTCATAAACTTCAAGTCCCTTTTCCTTAGCAACCAAGTCAATGGCACCAGAAGTTGGCATGGATCTAGCTAAACCGTAGACACCTTGCTTCTTGAAGTATGGAATGGAATCAGCATATTCAGCAATGATAGCAACAGAGTCACCTGGAGAGACGAAGGTACCAGCACCGTAGATCATGTTTCTGTCACCATCACCATCGGAGGCAGCACCAAAAGCGATATTTTCCTTATCAACTCTTTCAACTAAAGTGTGAGCATAAGTCAAGTTTGGATCTGGGTGTAAACCACCGAAATCTTCCAAAGGCTTGTAGTTTTGAACAGATTCTTCAGATAAACCCAATTCGTCAACAAAGATCTTGTAACCGTAAGGACCAGTGATACCGTTCAAAGCATCAAACAAGACCTTAAAGTTTTGAGCCTTTGACTTTTCAATGAATGATTTGATAAGGGAAAAATCAAAGATATCCTTCAACATGTCAACGTAATCCTTGACAGGATCAATGATTTCAACTTCAATTGGACCAGCATTGACAGTACCAATCTTAGTAATATCGATTTTGTCAACATTGATGACCTTATAGTTCTTCAATTGCTTAGAAACTTCATAAATCTTGTTGGTAACAGATTCAGGAGCTGGACCACCATTACCCAAGTTATACTTGATACCTAAATCATTGGTTGGACCACCAGGGTTGTGACTGGCAGTTAAAATGATACCACCGGTAGCGTTTCTAATACGAATAACATGAGAAGTGGCTGGAGTAGAAAGGAAACCATATTGACCAACAATAAGTTTCTTAACACCATTACCAGCAGCAATTTTGGTAATTAATTGAATAACATGATCATTATAGTATCTACCATCACCACCAACAACAAGAGTGGCACCTTCAGAACCTTCTGGAATAGAATCTAAAATGGCTTGAATGAAGTTTTCAGTATAGTTTTCTTGCTTAAACACAGTAACCTTCTTTCTTAAACCAGAAGTACCAGGCTTTTGATCTTGGAATGGAGTGGTTGGAATTGTTTCAATGGTCGACATGGCTCTTCAAAAATATTTTTAATGGTTGATCTTTGGATTCCTATTGTAAGCAGATTTCCAATTGACTTTTTTAAAGGTCGAGTTGCTAAACAATATTACTGACAATGGAATTTGTAAAGTATATATATTGATTGGGCCCGGCCCCACCGCAATATCACCACACACTCCCTTGAGAGGGGGTCGTGCGCGAGGGGAATGGAACATGCAGAGAATGCAGAAAATGCTGGGTGGGGATCAGCTCCTAAGGTAGGGGGAAGAAGGTGGGGGGTCCGAGAAAGTTGGGGAGGACAAAAAGAGCCAATTAGAAAGTGGATCTAGAGAGGAGGGGCACAGAGAGAGAAACAGGGAGACATGGAAAATCAGTGACAATTTGGTAAACTGGTGACATTACAACCAAAAACCATTGTATATAAATATATATAGAGATATATAGAGATTAAGTAACTGAGTTTTCTACTACAATTGTAAACGACGGACGAGGCGAAGAGCATCTTCTGTAACTAATTGGGGGATGTCGTATACGATGGAGATGGGTGAAATTGAAACTAATGGAAAAAGATGGGGCGGGCCGAAAAATTTCGCAGCATTCTTTAACGGAGCGGAGTGGCCGAATTGTCGGTGGAAACCGAACTATTAGGAAAATCGATGCAAGGAACAATGTAAGATAGGCAAAGGGTTCGACGGAGATGGATTCGGAGGAACTGGACAGGCTTAGATACATACACACACGGACAAATGCCTGTAATTTGCTGGCAATCGTGGTAACTGGTGGTCGGTGATTACAAGTCCGGTGGTGGTGGGGAACATCACAAAATTTTTTTTTTATTATCTGAGATTCTACTGGTTCCTGTTTGACACTACTCGTAAATTGAATTGTTTCGGGCATATAGTGGGAGATCAAGCGAGATAGATCGTCGGAGTGCGATCGTTGGAACTAGACTGCATACCATGGCCAGATAGTCACGAATGGAAAGATATGGTGTCACAGGTTGACGAATGGTTGCTGGGTCCTTCCTCCGCTTATGGCAACTCACCCATTTGAGCCCATATAGATAGCATTATTGTAGGCTTTACTTACTAGTAATAGGTGTAGTAGTATCCACAGCCAAGAAACAAGTTTAGTGACGACGAAGAGCATGAGCCCTACATATGTAGCCGTGGGGCACATAGATACGAGGGTCCAACATTCGGAGCCAGCCAATCACAAAGCCAAGCATTTATTAATTATTGTTGGACTTGTATAATAGCTGCGAAATATGTTCCAAATGTATCTAACAAGTCCGCATTGCTGCGAAAATACGACATTGAAAGTGTATCAAATTTTATTACTCTAAATATATAACAATACTGTAACCCATCTAGCTAAAAAAGACCCCCTGTATCCATCGCTTTGAAAGGCAACTAACCTTACCGCAATCACCAAGCGATCTTTGCCAAAGGACCCTTTGGCCATTTTCTGTTTGCCATCTTTCTCAATTCATCATAAGTCAAAACGACAATACCAAAACCAAGTGAAATAAAGTAGTATTCCACTGGAACTTGAGCAGATCCAAGGTTCTTTTGAATAGCTGGAATATAGTTAATGATAAAGGTAACACCAAAAGCAATAGGCATGACAACGAAAAGTCTATAATTTTTCAAAGGAGAGTGTTGGAAAACACTCAAGTATCTTGTTCTCATTGCCATTAAGTTAAAAATTTGCATGATAACCAAGTTGTTGAAGTAGATAGAAGAAGAAACATTAATGTAGTCACTAACATTAGGAATATCTTCATAAGAACCATATGAAAGACTAAGATCACCAAATTTAACTCCCTTTCTCTTCATGTTGATGAATGCCAATAACATGGAAGTAAAAGTATAGAAAGTACCAATAGTGAAGTAAGAGTGCAAGAATAATTTCATATCAACTAATCTTTCCTTAGTAATACTTCTTGGTTTCTTCTTCAATAAGTTTCTTTCATCCTTTTCATAAGCCAAAACAGTAGCACCAATACAATCAGTAATACAACAAATAATAATCATACAGAATGAAGACAACATTTGTGGCATACCGAAAATAACGTTCAACAAAACAGGCCAAAGTTCAGAATAAGTACCAGCTGGTAATAAGTAACCGATAGTCTTTCTAAGATTTTCAAACACCAATCTACCATATTTCAAAGCTTCAATGATACTGAAGAAGAGATGATCTTCATTATCACCATCCATCAAAATTAAATCAGCAGCTTCCTTAGCAATATCAGAGGCAGTAACAATAGAAATACCAACGTCAGCTTGCTTCAATGAAGGAGCATCATTAATACCATCACCAGTCATACCAATGACTTGCTTGTATTTTTGGAATTGTTTAATAATCAAAAGCTTTTGTTCTGGAGTAGCTCTGGTGAAAACAAGTTCATTATATTTGATCAAGTTTTGCCATTGTTCTTCAGTGACTCTCTTTAATTGTGGACCAGTAATACTGATGGCTCTGGAATAATCATCATCTTCATCAATTTCAGTAAGATCAACTTCTTCATTAAGATCATTAACAGAATCCACCTTTTCAGTAGTAATAATTCCACATTGTTTAGCAATTGCTAAACCAGTCAATTCAAAATCACCAGTGATCATAATAATCTTAATACCAGCACCTCTTAAAGTACTAATAACCTTATCAATATCTTTTCTTGGAGGATCTTCAATACCAACTAAACCAACTAAAATCAAGTCTTGTTTAACAGCTTCTCTGATTATCTTAACAGCTTCTAATCTATCAGTTAAATCAATTGAATCCTTTGGAATAATTTTAGAAGCCATCATAACAACTCTTTTACCATTGGAAGACCATTTCATTTGAATGTTTTCAATATTTCTTCTTGATTCATTAGTTAAATCAACCAAAGTATTATTCTTTTCCATAACAGAAGAACAGTTTTCCAATAAAATATCTGGAGCACCTTTAACAGTCAACAAGTAGTCGTTTTCAAATTCAATGCAATCAGTATTGATACCAATATCATTCCAAGCATCAGCACTTTGAGTAGATAATAAACTTGCCATATATTTGTCCTTAGAGTTGAATGCAACTTCGAACAGTTTATTCCAGGTTTCTTTATAAGTTTCAACAGATCCAGAAACATCTTGAGCGAATTGAAGAATAGCACGGTCAGTAGCGTTACCATTAATAGCTTTATCACCGGCCATACTTGATTCAGTACACAAGGAAGCAATGGTAAGTAAATGGTTGTCAACAGGCTTAGTGGACTTAACTTCTTCCAAATCAACTTCTTGTAAACCATCACTAACATTAGTAACAATCATGGAGTTTTTAGTTAAAGTACCAGTTTTGTCAAAACATAAAACACTAATAGAACCCAAAGTTTCAACAACAGATAAGGCTTTACACAAAATCTTGTTCTTTCTCATTTCATTAGCAGTAATAATCAAACAAGTAGTCAAAGCGATTGGTAAACCTTCTGGAATAAAAGCAACAGCGATAGAAACAATATCCACAATTAAAGTAGGAACATTAATCCAATCAGGGTAGCTTTTACGTAACCAAGCAGCCCAGATAATAACAATTAAAATAACCAAAGCAATAATAATTGCACTAGTTAAAGCAACGAATCTAAGAATTTCGTATTGTAATGGAGTTAAACCCTTCTTTGGCTTGGAGGTTAATTTCGCAATAGTACCGAAAATAGTATTATCACCAGTTGCAACCACAATACCACGACCAGAACCATTGACAGCGAAAGTACCTTGCATAGCAATACTGTTACTTTCCAAGTAGTTAGTCTTCTTTGGATCACTAACATAAGTTGAAGGAATTGGAAGAGATTCACCAGTCAAGATAGATCTGTCAAAGGATAAATCAGGAGAGGCATCAGTAATTCTGATATCAGCTGGAACTTTGTTACCGGCTGCGAAAAGTACAAGATCACCAGGAACCAAATCTTTAGAATCGATACTCACGGTTCTACCATCTCTTATCACAGAACATTCAGTAGGAATCATGTTATGAATAGAATCCATGACTCTAGAACTGGAAAAGTCTTGAAAGAAGTTGAATAAAGCTTGAGCAAAGAAAACAACAAATAAGATGATACCAAGAATCAAGTTAGCAATAGCAGGTGGTTGACCTAAAGGTTTCCAAGAAATACAACATAAAACACCACCAGTTAAAAGCAAAGCACCGAAACCACCAAAAAAGTGCATGAACACTCTTTTGGCTAAACCAGAAGGAGGTTTTGATTGAACATTGAAACCATTTTGTTTGAAAGCAGCTTCTCTTTGAGATTCATTCAAACCAGTAGTAATATTGGTACGAAACCTATCAGCAAGAACTTCAACTGATTCAGTATGGAAATCAATATCAGCAAATTTATTTGGAGTAGAAGTTACTTCTAAATCAACTTCCTTTTCCAATTCATTATCAACCTTATGAGAAATAGTTTTAAAAATACCTGGTAAAACAGCTTCTGGTGGAATTTTCTCACTAATAGTAAATAAACTGGATTTACTTTCTCTGCTATGAACAGAAAACCTTCTTCTTCTATTTTTTATATCTGATTTACCTTTTCCTAAATCATCTTCATCGAATCTGATTTTTTCTTCGGTAACAGCCGAACTTTCATCATCAAACTTATTAGTTGAGATATCTGAATAACTTGGTGTACGTTCCATTGCGAACAAAACAATATAGTTATAGGTGAGGCTCTAGAAGGTTGCAATAACAATAAATGATATTGATCTATACAAGTAAGGATTACTACAGGCTTTTATAGTTTCACCCAAGATCATCGATGAACTACTTGCAAAGGCCTTAAAATGCCCTAATGGCACCAAAGGCCTTATTCCATCCATTAGTCCACGCCAGAAACGATTTTTTTTTTTTTGCGTTTTCTAATTAATCTTTACAAAAAGGCTAGAATTCAAACCTGAATTGGGGAATTTACCCCAATTAATCGACTAATTTGGAGAGTTTACGGTGCTTAGAGCCACATATTAAATTGAGGGAATTATTCCATTGGCAAATCCTCTGGTTACCCTACCTTTGTTATAGTTACCAAGTTTGTTACAATAATGGTGTTGTCCAATATGCGATTGCAAAAAAAAATTCTGGTGCGCTATTTAAAATAGTGAGGATCTTTTTTAGGTAAATCCCTCATGGTACAAAGACGTGAATTTCCTCATAGTTAAGGTGTCAGAAATTACACGGCAGCGACAGCGGGCCGTATAATACAGTGTAATACGGTGTTTGTGACGTAATGCTCAGCCTTGTCTATTGCGCTTTTTTTTTCTCTTCTAATTTTCAGTTGCATCTCTCAATTTGGTTTGTTGTTAGTTGACTGGGGTGTTCCAGAATAAACCTGTGATTTCTCCTCATAAAATCAATATTTGAGGGATATCCTGAATTTCAATCGATTTCGACTAATTTTTGAACAATTAGATCGTGGCGTATCTTACGGGTCCGCTTGGCTATAAACAAAGGGATCAAAGACGTTTAGTCCAAGGGCTTAGTGTATTACAATCGAATTTTTGATTTCGACTAAGTTTTCTCAGTCTTTCTCTCTCTCTTTCTCTCTGTCTCAAAAAAAAAAAGCCTTGTTTTGGTTCCTCGGGCCTCTATATTTTGGTGCACTAACAGATTTCAGGTACCGTATGTTCCATAATAGCAGGATTTTACGAGGATTTACAATCGATGAAGGCGCAAGGTGCGGGTAAAAAAACTTTTCTTCTTTTAGGATTGTTAAATTCCCACTTTCTGGTTTGTTCGTGTTGCTGGTTCAAGAAATTTTTTATTCATTTAATAAAAAAAATTGTAATGACTGATTGATCTCTAGAAAATCCTATACTATAATTACAAGAATGACAAGAATAGTCACCAGTTTTAATTTTAGTAAAATTAATAAATTCCCAACTCACTTTAATTAGCGTCACTACACGCGTATATTCCCCTTCAAATATAGTTTATTAATATTACTATAGTGTGCTGCAGAGTGAGAGGCTCAGACTTTAGACCTCAGACTAAAAATGTCAAGCGATCTACACACACACACACACTACTAAAATAAAAATAATGATTCAATATCCGTCTTATCTCCAGCTTCAACTCCACAGCCGTAACCGTGTCAAAGCCTCTATCAGAATCAGCTAACTCCCCTAGATCAATTTATTCCTTTTTTGATCCCTATTATTTGTGTCCTTCCACTTCCTTTTCCTTCACTACATGTCTTTTACCAGAGAAATAGAAGGCATTCACGTGATCGTGGTATGATATAGGCTAAGGATAATAGTAAGGAGAAGCACGCAAACCACTTCACCACTTATATGGGAATTAAGGAAAATAACTAGCTGAAATATCTTAATATTTAATTTAGGTAAATTGTGGTATTCAAACTACCGAGATAGCCATCAATAATATTGGGAAACCTACCCCTTAACTATTGGTTAATAGCACCAGGTTAAAGAAGAGCTTACATAATCAAATAACTTTTTTTTTTCGCTCGCTTTGACTCTCTCGCTCACTCTCGCTCACTTGACTACATCATCATCGAAGGTTTTCTTAACGTTTTCCTCTTCTTCTTCTTCTCTTCTCTTCTCTTCTCCTCTCTCTCTTTTCTTAAATAGTTCCGTAAACAACCATGCAATCTTATCAAACCGACTTCTTAGACCTCGCTTTAGAATCCAAAGCCTTAAAATTCGGCTCCTTTGTATTGAAATCCGGCCGTGAATCTCCTTACTTCTTCAACTTAGGATTCTTCAACACTGGAAAATTATTATCTACTTTGGCTACTTCTTATGCCAACGCCATCATTAGATCTGGTATCAAGTTCGATGTGTTGTTTGGTCCTGCTTATAAGGGTATCCCATTAGCTGCCATCACCGTTGCCAAATTGGCTGAATTGGACCCTGAAAATTATGGTAATGTGGGTTACTCTTTCAACAGAAAGGAAAAGAAGGATCATGGTGAAGGTGGTTCCATTGTTGGAAGTGCATTGACCGATAAGAAGATTTTGATCATTGATGATGTAATGACTGCTGGTACTGCCATTAACGAAGCCTTCGAAATCATTGCTGGTGAAAAGGGTACCGTTGTTGGTTGTATCATTGCTTTAGATAGACAAGAAACCACCAAGGATTCTGAACAATCTGCTACTCAAGCTGTTTCTGCCAGATACGGTATTCCTGTTATTTCTATTGTTTCTTTAACCGATATCATTAACCATTTAAGTGATAAGCTTAGTGAATCTGAAATTGAAGCTATCAAGGGTTACAGAAACAAGTACGCTCCAAAGGCTTAAATTTATATATAATTTATTATTATAAAACAACACCCACAACGACGACCCCGACGTGTTCGTTCGTGTATCTTTAAAAGAGCAAAATAGTATTGTAGAACTGATAACTAGCTTTATTTTTTTTCAAAAAAAATTACGTATGTTCTACGTTTTATTCAATGAGGGGCTATAATTACATTAATTACATAGATATTTAAAACATCACCCAGTTTACTTGCCAGACGTGTTGATATTCCGTCTTGATACCAGCAAGTCACTTGTACGCTAAGCCTCAAGCATAAGCGAATGTATATGAATCAGCTGGAGCATTTCAGCTTCTGAGGTTTTGATATTTATTAATCATTTTTTGTTGAATACTATTGGAACCTTTCAGTCAATAATAGATTCTCACATTATTCTTTTTAACAAGAATACTTTTGTTCAATTACTTCACCATTTATTTTCCTTTCTTTGGCTTAACCTCTAATCTTCATCACCTTCTTCTTTGGTTGTTTTTGTGTGATTGGCTTGTTTTGAGGTTCTTCTGGTTCAGGATCGTAAATGGACTTTGTCATAGGGTGCTTAAGGGTGAAGTTGGAGTGAACTGGAACAATGGTGTTCATCTTGAAACCTTTAACCACTGGGATTTCTTCTGGTTCAAAACCATGTTCAAATTCAGGTGGAAGAGCAATACCACTCTTTGGACCAATACTGACCAAAGTAGTAGGATGATCGTTTAAGTATGCAGCGATGGTGTTTAATAAAACTCTCTTGTTTTGGAATCTTGGATCGATGGCTCTACCTCCTTCTTTATTATCTTTTATCAATACTCTAACTCTTCCTGGGTTACCAAAATCTTGTGGGTGAGTTTTGTCCAATTCCAAAAGAACTGGCAAGTTCAAAGATCTACAAGCATCACTAATGGTCTTTGCCAATGGATTGAAGACTGCTCTCTTTTCACTTACTCTTCTACCTTCTTTATGAGATCTTTGAGCATCGAAATAACATGGGTAAATGATTTGGAATCTTTGTAACAGCTCTCTTTCTTCTTGAGTAAAATCATTAGGATCCACTATATCACGCTTATTCACTTGTTGATGTCTTGGCATATTTTGTTGATTGATATTAGATGGAATTGGAAATCCTGTTGGTGCTTCAGCATCTTGAGATCTGGTAATTTGAGGTTCTGGTCTTAATGGAGCCACTGGTGTTCTTAATGAAGGATCGAACTCGGCTATGTCCATATCCATGTTGTCGATGTCATCTTCGACTTCTTCTAATGTTGGTCTCTTTGACATGGTTTGTGGGTTTATCAAATGAGATGGTACGCTACGCTTTGTTGGAGAAATAGAGAAATTGGACGTTTTGGCTCACGTGAACTTCGAATCAGCGACCAAACCACCAAAAAAAACGGACTTGTGAGGCCACTCACAAAATTTACTATGGAGAGAAAAATAAGACACCATTTGGAGAACAAAGAAGACGTTGAAAGGAAATAGAAAAGTAAAGAAAAAAGCACCTAAAAAGAAAACGGAGAAGCAATGTTTGGTGACTCACCGTTTTAATTTTAAGCTGACGACTGAACCGTTTACGAGACGAAATGTGAGGTCTCATATACAACTACTTTTGCAACTGTAGTCACACTGCGATTTGCAGTTAAAAAATTAGTGAGTCTGAAATGACATCATTCGGTGTAGAACCCCGATTTGGTTAGATGCTCCTATTTTACCTGTTTAAGCTACGGGGTTCCACGATTCAGGCTGGCTGTTACTACAATTAACTGGCTTCGGTCTTTGACCAAAACTAGAACGCCTAGAACGTCTACCCCAAACCACCACATTACGTAATCTAGCATCGTCTCAGTCAAAGTAGACGAAGTGTACTCAGAATTATACGACTCCGAACACACTAGCCACACTTGGATGCCTACTTTTATGGGCAGCCCATACCAAAAGTACTCCCCAATCGGAGTCAAAAACTCTTTGTTAAACACCTAGTTTGCTTTTCAATGCAGGCTTCACCCCACTTCCTTTTGTCCATAAAGATACGGCACAAAAAACCCTCGATAAAAACTACTTTTCTCACTAAAACAAACTAAAATACTTAGGCCTTTGAAACCTTTGTATTTCACGTGATCCTAGTGATTAGGAATTAGCTATTTGAACCACAGTCCTCCCACAAGACTTCAAAAAGTGTAATGGAAAATCTCCCTAACACTACCCAGGTGCTCAGGGACTATATCAATATTCTCAGCACCCCTACAAAGCCACTCCAGCTACCGCCGTCTACTACTCCACAACCTTCTCGTTCCAATCATCCTGATATTCAATACTTTCAACGAGTAAAGGCAAAGAACCATTTCAATTATCACAAATCAAAACTTGATGGGAAATCCACTGATAAAATCCCTTACAAAATGACTGTTTTCGATCCCTATAACCATGATCAGCTCTTGCTCAGATTGAGAAGTTATACGCCTATGAACTGGAGTTTACCAAACGAAGACAGAGAATTAAATGAACTCAAATGTGCCAGAAACGGTTGGAAATGTCTTTCTTTCTCCATAACAAACCATTCCAAGAATCATCTTATTTGTACCAACTGTAATAAACAATTAGTGTTGAAGTTTGAGGAACCTAAACTGAACTATACCTTATTTCCATTTGAAGAAGAAGACCCTTCCAACGAAACAGAATTGAACCAATTACTCAGTCAAAAATATATTCAACAAATAGTCAAAGATGGCCACAGTAGTGGTTGTTCCTGGAGAAATTTCGAAACTCCGCTTGAAGGCATATATTATCTTAGACCTCATATAAATATCACCAACGAGCTCTTGATAAATGATTACCTTAAGAACTTAAAGAATTTAATAGATAACTGGGTGGTATTATCCGAATTTCGAGAATACTTCGAGGGTTCTTTTGTTGCATCGAATATGAATCCTGATTTCTTTATAATATCTAACGAATGGCTCTTACAAAGATACTTCAGAGACAACAAAGAGAATTTGGCATTGTTACTTGAATCAACTCCTCCATGGATTTATATTTTTGCAATGATGGGATGGTCTTTGAACATGCAAACTTTCTCGGATCAAGTCATTTTATTACTTGTGTGTAACAAGTGTAACCAAAGAATATTTTTAAATTTGGAAAAGCATTCTGAAGTCAAAGTGGGTCAATTACATAATAATACTATTCAGAACCATCACCTCAATGCATCACAATCCCAGCCTATTGATAGTTCTCCAAGACCTCATTTGGAATTATCATCATCAAAGGTTTTGACTCCATGTCAATACCCAATCACCAACAACATGTCCAAAATCGATTATCAGGATGAGTTACCAGATGATAATCTCATATTCAACCCATATACCGAGCATAAACCATGGTGTTCCAATGTACATGGAATGGCATCGACAGGTGGTGAATCTACAGTACAAGTGGACCACTATTTCCAAGAGATGATAGTACACTCCAAGAAGAATATTGGACCAAATGGTGAGTATTTACAGGTTGATGAAGACTTCGCCATGGACTATGGAGAGATGAGTTTGAAGAGAAGAAAGTCATTCGATATAAACGAGGGTTTAGAGAGGTTGAGCAAATTAAGAAAGTTATATTTAATGGACGAGTAAGTCATCTAGTCAATTTAGAATTCATGGATTCAAGTCCAATAGAAGCAAAGGTTATAGAAGTTAAAATAATTGCGCAGCCACTGATCCAACAAATCAAATCATATCAAATCCAATACAATCATCAATGATTCAATCTCAATCAACACCAACCATCCGCTGTTTGTGTAGATCACCAAGCGGACTAATCAGCTGGACATATATATATATATATATATATATATATATATGAACCTATTCTACTACGTAGTTTACATGTAACATTAATGCAATTATAATACAGACTAGAAAAACATATTTAGCAGACCTGTAATACTTTTTTTATTTGAAACGTTGAAACATTAAATCGTGGAAAGTATGCATAAGTTCTTAATTCGAACAATCAAGCAAAGGTGGAAAATGAGCAAATGGAAATGAGATCATACAAATTCACTTAATTCACTGAACAAACACAGTCCGCTCAGAGGCGCTAAGGGTATTGGATTCAGAGTCTTGTTCTGGTGAGCTACTGAAATCAAGGATTTCAATATATGCTCCATCTTCACCTTGACTATTGAATCTTTGGACAGCTGCAATACATCTCTTGTAGTTGATACTGACTTGCCATATATTACCAGAAACATCATTCAATAAATCTCTGACAAATCTTCCTGTCTTTGTATCCCATAATTTAAGCATGCGTTCACTACCACTGACAATTCTAAGACCATCATGTTTGAAACAAGTAATGGAATTAGAGTGTCCAATAAGTTTGTGATAGTTCTCACCAGTTTTAGGATCCCATATGCGAAGTGAGGTATCTGCAGCTCCTGATACTAAAACATCGTCGACTAGCTCAACCAAACCTACCAATGAAGTATGACCTTCCAAAGTATTGACTAATTTACCAAGTTCGAAATTCCATACGTTAATGGTATGGTCCATAGATGCGGAATAACATAACTTGGATTCAAAGTCCATAGCAATAGAGTAAACTTTATCACTATGCTCTGAAAGAACATATTTACATGCTCCATTGTTAAGAAGATCCCACACTCTAACAGTAGAATCATATGATCCAGATATGATGATATTACCATGGCCAGTAATGGTTCTCACAGCTTGAGTATGACCTGATAAGATGGCTATTAAATATGGGTTGTCAACTTCATTACAATCGAATGGTTGATCGGTTTCTGGAGTATCTTCACTCAAAGGTAATTTCCACACATGAATATTGTGATCTCTAGATCCTGTGATAAGTAATGGAAATTCTGGGAAAGTGATATCTGCACCATTTTCATCTTTACCTATCACTGTAGGATGAATGATATCCAAACATCTGATGGTTGAAGTATGTCCTCTAAAGATATGGGTACATTTTCCAGTAGCAATATTCCATAATCTGATAGTTCTATCGGTTGATCCAGTAACTAAAGTATTTCCAGTATATTTTAATGCCCAAACACCACCTTCATGACCTTCTAACACCTTCAATAGTTCACCAGTTTTGGTGCTGTAGATATTGATGGGTTTGTCATCGATACCAGTAATAATTTTTTCGTCATCATGTTGTAAACAAGTGACGACTTTGCTACTAGGACATTTCACACTTATTCTCTTAGGATTATAACTTGGTTGCATCCAACGGTTATAAATAATGCATCTCTTTTTATAAAGAACTTGAGCGACATTGAATTTGCCAGGATTAGAACACCATTCTTCAAGCATTTCTGTTGGGTCCAGTAATTCCTCTTGAATGGTTTTATCATCAGGGATCAACTTATCCTTTTTAAGTAAATTTGTCCAAATATTAGTGTTATTAATGATTCTTGACCAACTTTTGCATACTCTTGAAATAGAAAGTAAAGTTTTGTAGTCTAGGTATGATAAAATTTTGTAGGTTAATTCTAATGGTAAATTGCTGATTAAATCTCTCTTTAAACTATTATCAATAATACCATTAAGTGAACTTAAAGAAGAACGATTCACATTTTGAAGAAGTTTGAAAATAAGATTATTTTGATTTCTATCACTGAGGTAATTTGAAAGATTAAGCATCATATCTATTAATTCTCCTTGAGTAGAAGGTACGGATAATTGTGATTCGATTGGATTATATGGGGGTTTAGCATGATCTCCAGATACTGGGGATGCACTTGGAGAAGGAAGGGGTAATTGTTGAGGTTCGAAATCTGGAGGTGATGGAGATGGAGAGCTAGGAGTACGTGGATTAGCAGTTGGAGTAATGGCGGATGTAGTGTTATTGTTATTGTTGTTGATATTAGTAGCATTAGAATTAGTGGCATTATTGGTGTTGACAGAAATGGAGGTTGAAGAAGTAGGGGTGCTGCTAGCAACACCTGTGGCATCATTACCACTTCCACTACTGTTCAAACCAATAGTGCTGATACTTCCACCTTCGTTAGTAGTTAATCTTCTTTTGGGAGGATGAACCAAACCATTTTCTCTCTCTCTAAGAGAGCTAGGAACAACTGAACTTTGACTATTGCAGTCGGTATCGGATATGGCCATATCATCACCAGATTCGGTGGTTTCTCTATCATAAAGAGAGCCATCATTCAGAAGGGTTCCACCGGTCCGGTAACGTTTTCTGCTTTCTCTTGGTTCATTTCTGATGGAAAGTTTCTGGTACTCGTTTTGGAGCCATACATCACAGAGCTTACCGTTTAGGTTTTCATGCTCGAACTCGAACTTGGCTTTGGATCCTTGTAAAGGGAAGAGCAGGGGCAGTTTTCCTCTACTCATATCAAATGAAGGGACAAATAGAACTTGATGGATGAAGGGTTAAGGTTAAACAATAAAACAAGAAAAGCAAAAACTCAAAACAATAATATAAATATATGATTCACTAGTAACTTGTTCTTTTTATTTTTAGTTAGCTGAAGTTGATGTAACCGGTTGGTTGATGTAGTTGGATTTTCTCAGTCAACTGGATGGATGGATGGATAGTTTAGTTGGGTGGTAGATGTTTTTGATAAGTTGAGTAAATAAGGACGTTCAGTAGGGACGGCGGCTAGCGCTTGATGAACAGACTCAACAAATTTCAATAAAACAAACAGGTTTTTAACGTGGCGATATGGTTCAGATTTTTTGCCTATCTATCACGTCTGTTTATTCCACTCAATAAAAGACTCCAAATAGTTTTTACAAAAAAAGTATTCAGTGATGTGGAGAGAGAGAAGGGGGCGTCTTTTTAGTGGCGGTTGATGATTTCACCCTTGGTACTGCCGTAGTTCTGATTATTCACGCTAGAACGGGCCAGTTTTGGACTTTATATGTTTTGAAAGGGGGATGTTTGGGTGGGGTTGGGTTTTGGTGATAACTCCTTTAGTAGAGGATAAAAACTGTTGACTACGACATGCGCCAGTAGGTGGAGCGAAATGTCGTGGGAGAGAAACTACAGGGCAAATACGCAAATACGCAAATATGCAAATACGAGTAATGGGAGTTTTTAGCGGAGCTACCGAACTACGGATGTCAGGGTAACAGTACCAGTTAGTGGTGGTGTTAGAGAGAAAGGCGATCGGCCATAAGTGTTATCTGGTGGTGATATTGCTGGTGGTTATTGGGATATAGTGAAGTGTCGTAGTGGTAGTGGGGCTGTTACGGTAGATGATGGGGGAGATGACTGTTAGTGGTACAAATGGCGGTAGAAGGTTCCAGTGGGGGGTGGCCCTCCACTGTCCGGCCCTAAGGGGGCGACTAATAATCAGGTAGTGACTCTTATCTGGCGAGGGCGAAAGAGCGAGACGGGCGGTGTTAGGTGAGCGCGGCGAGATCGAGCCTGAAAAGGTGATAATTAGTCCGTTATAGGAAGGCACCCCAAACCGAAAGGTAGTGTCAAAGATAAGGTAATAATAGATTTCAGGTGGGTGTACCAAAAGGGACGTGTAGGACCGAGGAACGGGTATAAACCTGATGAACCTGATAATGCAGTTGTAGATGCGTCTGGTGAAACGGCTGGTGGTACTCTCTTAAAGTGTATTATACCTTTTTGGTTCTGTTCTGATAATTTTTCAGTTCCATCATTTCTTACCTCCTAATACTAAAATACGTGTAGCGGTAGTTACGAATTCTTGGGCCACGGTTCACGATGATTTAGGCCCAACAGCATGAAAAGGGTA
Organism: Suhomyces anneliseae; assembly: GCA_030568535.1. Lineage (NCBI taxonomy): Eukaryota > Fungi > Ascomycota > Pichiomycetes > Serinales > Debaryomycetaceae > Suhomyces > Suhomyces anneliseae. The sequence goes on along the minus strand of JAJMGB010000002.1, from coordinate 786,562 downwards.
GTACCATGAGAAAGCCAAGACACGCTTTTATCAGCAAATGGTGGGCTTGGCCAAATCAATCATTATGGCCCAATTCTGCACTATATCTGATCCCATACTAAAATACCACAAATTGACCCCTACTTAAGCGAAATAATCACCTATATAATAAATCCGGTAACCACAAAGACACACCATTGCGACTCCACAATTTTTGTTGGCCCAGCAAGTACAACATAGAGAAAGCTTGGTAATATGACTGTTCCTCACCTTTGGCGTTTCAAAAGCAGTCCCTAACGTTTCAGTATGACGATCTGAAACCTCTTTTGTAACGGTTGCAACTTTTTTTATTTTTATTTTTGCAATAATTCCAACTTCCACCTCTACCAAATTAAACCTACCCTTCGTAATTTACGTTAATACACTTATTACTATTTACTCTACTTATACTGTGATCTACATATAATAGATTATTTCAGTACGTTTGCAACCTAATCCTTGTTAGTGATCATAATACCTGGATCACCTGGAACAGCAGAATCAACAATCTTACCAGTAATACCGATCTTGACGGTTTCACCAGAATGAACGTTAACACCTTCTTCAGCACCATTGTCGAATTCAATGATTTCAATTTCATCAACCTTGATGGAGTAAGTGGCTCTTTGAACGTTTTCAGTAACAGCCTTTAAGATTTCAGTTTCACTGAAAGTAAGTTCTCTGTTGAAAACAGTAGATGGACTTTCAGCAGCCAATCTTTGTTTCAAAAGAGAAATGAAAGGCATGGCTCTCTTCATGTCCTTACCAACCTTTTGCTTGATGACCTTGTTATCATCTAAGGATTGAGATTCGTATAATTCTCTAACCAATTCAATGTAGTTATCTTGCCATTCTGGGAAGGACTTAGAAACGTACATGGTCAACTTAGCTGGCTTGTTAACATCAACATCAGATGGCTTACCACCCTTCTTCTTCTTTAAGACGTTAGCTTCGGCTTCACGAATAGATCTGGCCAAATCACGAACGTAGTTCAAAGCATCAGAAATAGACTTGGAAATTTCCTTGTTAGCTCTTGGGAACTTAACGTTTTGAATAGATTCCTTGTGACCTAAAAGTTCACGGTATAAGTATTCAGAGAAATGAGGAGCAATTGGAGCTAAGATCAAAGCTTGCATTTCAATATATCTAAGGATAAGGTCCTTGTGCATGCCAATACCGGAGACAGAGTCACGGTAGTAATCTCTGGCAGCTTGGAAATCGAATAAACCAGTCTTCAAAGCAGCCTTGTAGTTAGTGGCATCGTATTGAGCGTAAGTTTGTTCAATCAAATCGTTCATTTCGTTTTCGAAAGCCTTATCGAAGAAAAAGTCCAATGGACCAGTTCTTAAAGAGTCCTTGTTCTTAACAATATCTTCAGACCATTCCTTCAAAGTAGTCAATCTCAAAATGGCAGCGTTGGCATTAGATTCATCGAAGTTAGCATCTTCAACGGTATCACCAGCATCAGCCATAGCAATTCTAGAAGCATCAGCACCGAACTTTTCAACAATTTGTTCTAAAGTTAAGAAGTTACCAGTAGACTTGGACATCTTGGCGTTGTTCAACATCAAGTGACCGTTGGCTCTGATACCTCTTGGCCACATCTTCTTTGGGAATAATGCAACATGGGTGTAGATGAAGAAAGTCAAGTGATTTGGAATCAAATCCTTACCAGAAATTCTGACATCAAGTGGGTAGAAGTATTCGAATTCTCTTCTAAGAGCCTTCAATTGTTCAATTGGAATATCAGTCTTGATGTTTTCACGTCTGGAGAAAATGTAATCGAAGACTTCTCCAGTCATTTGTTCTGGCTTAATGTTGAACTTACCTGGCTTCTTACCGTAGTAATCAGAGTGAAGGTAATGAGCAATGGTATAGTAAGCCATGTAGATGGTGGAATCAGATAAAGATTCAACCAAGTACTTTTCATCCCATGGTAATCTGGTACCTAAACCGAAGTTTCTGGTGACAGCCCAGTTCTTTAACCAGTCAAGAACACCTTCGAAACCGTGTCTGGTTTCCTTGGAGAAGGTTTGCATACTTGCCAAACATTCTAAAGCTTGACCCTTCCAGTTTTCTTCACCGTAATCAATGTACCATTGATCTTCTAAGGAAACAATACATTCATCACCAGATCTGGAGATAACTAAACCTTCTGGTTCGTTGTAAACGAAAGCATCACCAGAAGCAATCAAGTCTTCCTTGACCTTTGGCTTGGCAATTTCAACCTTTTCACCAGCGTACTTACCGATGATCATAGTACCGTTATAGAAACCTTCCTTGTAAGCAAGTTCCTTAGCAAGAGCTAATTGAACGGTATCCTTTGGAGATTGAATCTTCATTTCATTAACCAAGAATTCAGCACACTTGTCACCATACTTTTCAGTGTGAACAATTGGGACAATTTCGGTTTGAACCCATTCCTTGTTAATTTGGTAGTAGTCAGCCTTGTTAGCCAAGTCTCTGGTGGTGACGAAATCATCTGGAGAATCAGATGGAACACAAGTAACAACACCAGTACCCTTAGAAGCCAAGACGGTTTCCATAGGTAAGACTCTTAATTCCTTGTAAACTGCTAAAGGAGCTTGGATCTTAGAACCAATCAAATCCTTACCGTTAATTTCAATCAATGGTTCGTAAGAACCTCTCTTTGGAGTCAAGTTTTGGTAAGACATGTTCTTGAAGGCACGCTTGGTGGTAATGTAGTATTCGTTGTTGTTAGCTTCGAAAATACCGTAATCAAGCTTTGGAGAAACGAAACAACAGGTTTGACCGTACATGGTTTCTGGTCTTAAAGTAGCAGCAACCAAGTAAACCTTTTGTTGAGTGAAATCGAAACCGTAAGCAGTAAGAAGTTCTTGAGCCTTTTCAGCGAATTCAGTAACCAAGATCTTAATACCAACGTATTCTTGTGGGTTAACACCTTCACCAGATTGTCTATCGTGATCTAAACAAGCTTGACCATCCTTTTCAGAGAAAATGGTGTATCTTTCACCGAACTTAATCTTACCAACATCTCTCAAACGGTTGATTTGCCATCTAACGAAAGCATCGTAGTAAAGGTTAGCATCGGTGGTAACCATAGATCTTCTCCAATCAACTCTACCACCAAAATCAGTGACATGCTTTTGGACTAAAGATGGGAAGTAGTGTAACCAGTATTGAGGATCAGCAAACTTAACAACTTCTTCCTTGGTAATACCTAATTGTAACATGATTTCGAATTGGTACTTACCTCTACCTTGCTTGGCAACAGCCTTAGACTTCTTAGCAGTGAACTTGGTAACATCTTCTCTCTTGGCAGCAACCTTAACTTCTGGTTCTTCTTCAGCATCAGTTGGAGCACCGGAGAAATCTTCACCGAATTCTTCAATTTCTCTCTTGATCTTGTCAGCGGCAGCCTTAATTGGCATACCAGTACAATGGAAACCTAATGGGAACAAAGCTCTCTTACCGTTCATTCTTTCGAAACCGGTAGCGAATTCGACCTTGGACAAGGTGAAACTGTGTCCAACGTGTAAGACACCGTTCATGTATGGGTAGGCCATGGTGGCGAAGTACTTTGGATACTTCTTTCTTAATTCTTCACCATCTTCAATTGGGTCTTCTTCTAATGATGGAGGGTTGACTTCAAAGGCCTTTTCTTCTTGCCAGATTTTTTGATACTTTTTCTCGATCTCGATCAAAGCATCTCTACGTTGGGTGTTTTCCAACTTGATAGTATTACTCATGGTTGATGGGGTAAGTTTAAAGGTGTTGAAAAATTCTTATATTATAGCGGTCGTGCCGACCACCAAGCTGGTTGGCGAGTGATAGGTCACGTGATAAAAGTATCATCCATCGAATGATTCATTTCAAAGAATCTTATTAGTAAGCCTGTCAGTGAACATGGAAATAATAGAAAATAGTTTGTTTACACGTACCGAATACATTCCTTTTGGTTCCATGTGTCTTGGATACGTTTTGTGCGTGTAGGCGTTGACAGGTGGTTTTCGCAGCCATTAACCTGATATACGAACATGCTGCTGATAAACGAGCCAATACACGATGAGAACGCGGAAGCGAGGCTACAAAGGTGTAAAAGAGTAGTCAAGTCGCTTTATCCAGTTTAGCTGGCAAAGTTTTGACCAATTTTGAACTGGTGACGGGTGTTGCGGAACTGGCTGCAACTATAAGCAAGCATTAATTATCACCAACACACTTACTAATATGACAAATTGGGTTCCTCAAATACTTAATAATGGCTCATTTACGATATTACACCCAACCTTACTTTCATTAAAGCCCGAAACCAGCGACTTCTGAGCTCCATCCATCTCATCTGTTCATATTCTAAGTCGCCGGTCCGGTCTGCGACCATAATGTCCGGTTCCGGCCTCCTGCCTCCTGCGTAAATCATCTAGTGTACCAAAAGAGCGAACATCAAAAGAATAATTGCTACACCAAGTTGACTAAGTCATTCTAAGTTGTTCTATTGATTTTATAAAGCAAGTGAAATGTATATAATGCTCTGTTTTTGGTTTGAGATCCTGATCTTACCAGTTACTTAAAAAAAAAAAATTGTATAGAAAAAATTTTGCACCCAATACAGACGAAGTGACATTTCGTCATACAAAGATAAAGAATGCAAAAAGTATTCTTCAGTTCTTTCTCTTTTTTCTCTGTACAGAAGCTGGGACCATTAAGCTTCTCTTCTTTTGGACTGTTCCGGCCCCTTGTACTATGTGAACAATATCAGCTTTTGCAACAACTGTCACATCTTTTTGGCCCAATTTGAATCCTGACTTCATAGTAGCATTACCTGCATCAGAAGCCTTCTCAAACTCTACCAAAGCAACGGCATCTTTTTCAAAAACTTGTACTTTGGAAACTGGGCCTATTTCTCCTGAGAAGTATACCAGTATCTGATCCGGAGTCAAAGTAGTGTCTATATTCTTAATTCCCACAGTATTCAAATCATTAAAATCATGGAAATTAGGTTTATTTGATTTTTGCTTGGAAATTTCAAGCTTTCTTCCTTCAAATGTCATTCCATCCTTGGAAAGAGCCTTTTGAGTGGCATCCACCGTTTCAAAAGTAATAAATGCAAATCCATCATTAAATTGATTTGGTGACCTTTTACGGTGGTTACTAGGAATAATGAGCTTTTCTATATCTCCAGAGTCTTTGAAAAGGTCCCGAATACCTTCTTCTGTTAATGTGAATGGAATATTGTTCAATCTAATTTTTCTTTCTGTGGCTGATTGTGTTGACTTTGATGGTTGTGAAATGGCCACTTTCAATTCATAATCTTTCCCATTAAGCTCATCTTTATAGCTCTTACCATTGAAAATAATAACTGCCTTTTTGGCATCATCTGCATTTTCATATTCCACATAACAAAACCTTCTGGTTTGAGCTCTTTGATGTGGAAATCTGGTACTAATGACTTTACCAGCTTCTGCAAATAATTCTCGAATATGTTCTTGTGACATACTAGGTGGATAGTTGGTGATGAATATGGTAGTTTCTAACTTACGCTCCACATTAATGACATTTTCACCAATTTTCTTCATGTTTCTAGTTAATGCAGTGAATACTTCTTGCTCGCTGGAAAATTCTACTGAAGCACTGCCGTCAACGATACTGATATCTCGAATGGTTCCACAGTCCTTGAAGAAAGTGGTGATTTGGGATGCTGTTGTAGGAATAGGAAGATTTGTTACCAAAACAGTGAAAGTTTCACGGGATCTAGTGACCTCGTTATGATCAGAACTTGTATTTTTAGTTGTGGTTGAACCAGAATTTTCAGATACACTAGAAGCAGCTGGTGCCTTTAATTCTTCATTTACCAGTTCTTCCTCTTCCATTGCATGTTCTAATGCTACGACTCTCTTGAGTTGATTATTGGACAATACGACAGCTTCCCTAATAGAGAAAACATCACCATAAACCTGCTGGTAATGTAACCATTCCTCTACTATCTTTTCAAATCCCACGATAGTTCTAGCTGATTGGACTGCATCAGCATATAATTGGTTAATTTTTCTTGGATCTTTAACGTGATCTTTATAAAACTGGATCACATATAACCAAACCTCACCATGAGAGGAGAATACTCGAAGTAAATCGTCCACGAAGATTTGGGCTTGCTTTTTATTACCGAGCTTAAGACAAATCGAGACAGCGAGTTTTTCAACTGAATGGAAAACATCATGGTTTTTGGAAATTGCATAATCTACAAATTCATTCATATCATTGTAAAGTTCTTTTGTTTGATCGTCATCATCGTCATCATCATCTTCAACTTTTTCAAGTCTATAGTGCAAAATGGCAATTGCTAAGACTTTCCACTCGTCATAAGAGCAGTCAAGCTCCGGAGAAATTGATTTCCATCTTTGGAGTGCCATTTGAAACACTTCATCGCCATTTTCAAACCCTGGACAGTTTCTGATTAATTCCGAGTAACTAACAGGACTTTCGGGGAATGTACGTACAAATTTCAACAATGTAGACTCAAGTAATCCCAGATCACCTTCGAGCAGTTGCTCATATAAACAATAAATGTACGTTAACCACACCTGAATATTTGATTTGGGGTAATTTTGTAATGAAAGACGGTTTGGTTTGGAATGAGCTGAGAATCGATTGAATACTGTATTCAATAATGGTCCACCTACAGCATAACTCATATGTGAATGAATACTATCCATATACTGGATCCAGAGATCAGTATCATTGGGGCTTTCCAAAAGGGTCAATTCATGGATTTCAATATATTTTTGAGACTTTTTGGTTCTCAGTACTATCTCATTAGCTTCACGCATACGTTCAACGTAATGGGGCTCATCATATTTGGAGATAAATGACGAAAATTCAGAAAATGATTCATCAAGCTGTAAACTTGGATACATTAACCGTTTTTTATGAAGCGCAACTAACATTTTGAATTCTGGTGACTCGGAGTTTTCAACATTAGCTGTCAAATAATCCAATATTATTCTCCATACAGCGCCACTATCTTTGAAATCATCGGCCACATCCTTCAATGCTTGTGTGAATAAACTCCTTATCATCTCAGGAGAAATCTTTCCCTCTTCAATTCCAATCACATACTCAAGATAGCTCTTCCAATAACCAGAAGTAGGATACTCTTCAAGTACAAGACCATAGAACTCGATCATTTCTCCGATTCGATGATCCTCCTCTTCAATTACCGATATATCCTCAATCCATTCGGCCACCTCTTCACCAGTAATGCTGAAATATTGAAGTTTATTCCTTCTAGCTTCTAAAAGGGCTTGTACATTCTCCTTTCTCTTAAACCTAAGAAGCTCAATATACTCATCGTATTTTTGGCCATTGAACCGATTCTTTTTGAGTTCTTCTCCCACTACCTTTGTTTTCTGTTTTATCTGATGATCCATCTTCGAATTGCCCCTAATGTCGTCGATTGATGTCCAGTTATAGTTCCCTGGTTCTAGTTAGTGGTTTGTATACTAGAGGTACTAGGACGTGCGTGGCTCAATTTTGGGGTCTCGCGATGCCATCGTAGAAATCAAATTGGCAGCTCATTATCAAAACGGTTATAGTCACAATGAATGCCTCTGGATACTTACAGTCGTACGGCTGGAAAGAAGGAGAAGCCCTCCAAAAACACGGTCTTAAGAAGCCGATTTTAGTCAAGCACAAAAAAGACACCAAGGGACTCGGCCATGAGAAAAATGACTCTGATATGTGGTGGGAAAAGATGTTTGATGGACAATTAAAGAACTTAGAAGTGAATTCTTCATCCAAGGGAGTTTCATTTGAGAGTAACCAAAAGCAAGTGATTGAAGATGTAAGAAAAGCTACATCTCCTTTATACAGAATGTTTGTTAAAGGTGAAGGATTGAAGGGAACAGTGGAGCTGACAGAGCAGTTAACCGTGAAAGAAGTTAAAGTAGACGCATCCAAGGTGATACTGGAGATCGAGGGGGCGTTCAAAGACCATGGAAAGTGTAAGCTCGAGATAGAAGCCGAAAAGAAGGAAAAGAAAGACAAGAAGAGCAAAAAAGATAAGAAAACCAAGGGAAAGAAGACAGAAAAGGCATTCAAAGTTGAAAAAGTGAAGAAAGACAAGAAAGATAAGAAGGATAAGAAGGAAACCAAAGTGAAGAAGGAAAAACTCACTAAAGAAATCAAAGAAAAGAAGGAAAAAGTGACTAAGGAAAAGAAAGAAAAAGTGACTAAGGAAAAGAAAGATAAGAAAGATAAGAAGTCAAAGTCCGATAGGAAAGAGAAAAAGGACAAGAAAGAGAAGTCTAGCAAGAAGAAGTCATCTGAATCCAAACCATACAAAGTTGTCAAGCCTAAGTCCAAGAAATAGACCTCTTTTTTGATCTTTACATTTTCGCATCCTTACAAACCAACCAGTAATTTTTCATTGTGCATACATTAATAGATTTAATACCGATCAATAGACGTCATAGACCGAGAACTAACATGTTTATGAGGAGCCTAGTGATTTTTAAAGCCTCCCATATATGTAGATCATAAAGAATTAGACCCATACCGCAAGGACCCCATACTTGACTCTTGATATCTACAACTGATAACTATCCCAGGACTGCATACAACCCAGTACAATCAAAGTTTCATGATCAAGACCGTGATCCATGTTTGGTCGTGCGCTTCCCACCAACTACAACTTGCAACCATCGTCTATCACTACCCTTACCAAACACCATGGAGACCAAGTCTGGCGACCCTGGCCAATCGCCAAACCACGGCTCGTTATTCAAGATTGCCCGGTCCGTGTTTTACGCAGTGGTCATAATCTCCGTCCTACGGTACACCTTCACCTACTGGTCCTTAGTTACCATTGGGGTGATAACAGCAGTGGCAGCCATAGGTTATGGAATAACGCGTATTCGAGTACCCAGACCGAGTGCTAGAGTCAATAAGGTAAGAAGGTTCAAATTCGTACTGACTGAAGAGTGGAAACTACAAGTTTTAGCGTTAAGTACCGATAAGTCCAAGCTTGATAATCCTACTACTGATTCGTTCCTAATTTCCGAGACCATTGATGAATTGATAAACCTTATAATCAAGTGTTTCATTGATGGCTGGTTCCATCATATTTCTGGATCATCCTTGTTTCAAGACGACATTCGTATTGAGATGAAGGGCGTTGTGGGGAACCTTCGTGACAGATTAGAGAAAGTTGATTTTGCTAAATTGTTAGTATCGCGTCTTATACCCATCATTCAAGACCATTTTGAACGGTTTGTAAGGGCCGAAAAGACCGTCAATTCCAAGTCTCTGTTGCCCAAAACAGATTCTACCGAGTTTCATATAGCTGTTGCCCAAGCTTACGATAGAGGAAGAGTACATTCAGGAGTTACAATAGGTGAATCAACAAACATCAATGAAAAAGCATATTTGAGAAAGAAAGTATCCTCTATTTTACCCTATATACTTTCAGACTCAGAAAAGAATAATGAAATCGCTGTATCTTTGGTCACCGAAATTTTAGCATGTACCATTCTTGCAGGTATCTTCCAAATGGTAGGAGAAGGAGATTTCTATAATTTATTGATCGTCAAGTTAATTGGGGCCAACTTGAAGCATAGAGGTCAAGTCAAGCAATTAAGAGCTGCATTAGAAGAACATACCCAACAATTATCTCATAAAGCATCCACCAGATCATTCATTCCATTCAATGTTAGTACCACCTACACAATCACCGAAAATACTGATACCGACTCGTTTAATCTGATGTTAAGTACTATCAAGACCATTTCTTCCACTGAAGAACTCAAGAAAATTGAAGAGCATGTAATGTCTCAATTAAAAAATGCATCCAAGACCTCAAGCTCTGATAATAAGAAGTTAATGGTCATTAAGAAATTACAAACACTTAGATATTCAATTCAAGAAAGGGCAGAACTTATCACTTCCTCAAAGGCACCAGAAACTGCAAATAATGTAATGGATAATTTACAACTTAGTGATATTTTAAACCAACCTTCTGCCTGTAAATTATTTGATGAATATTTGAGTTATAGGAACAAACTGTACCTTTTAGAATTCTTAGAAGCAATAGATTCATTGAAAGCACCATTGGAGGATGCTACTATAGATGATGATGGAGAAACCAATCTTTCGTTATCCTTAGAGTTTGGAAATATAGAAGATATCAAGAATATTTACCATAAATACCTTGAAACTAATGAGTTTAATGTGGATTATGATTATAAATCAATAATTGAGCTATTAGTATTATCGAATGATAACTCTATGGATTTATACAAAAGATCCAGAAAATTATTATTCAGATTACAGAAAGATGTTTATCAACAATTAAATGAAGAGGAGTTTCAATCTTTTAAAAGATCCAATTTATTTTCCAAACTTATCAACCTCGATAATATTCAAAAGAAGAGTAAAAGCCAAGAGAATGCAGTTAGTCAAGAAGTTATAGATGCAATTGAAAGCGCTTTCACCCAAATCATGCAAAATCCAGAGACTACCAATGAAGAATATCCATTCAGCAAGAGTAAAGAACTGTTAATCTTAGATAATGAAAGACCTTTGCTGACAATTAATATGAAAAAGAGTTTATTTGGAGAGACTTCAAGTTTGTTTGGAGGAGATGAATCCAATAGACATTCCAAATTATTTGACGAAGAAGGAAATGCCAATAGGAATTCCAAGTTATTTGATGATAGTGATAGTACCAACCGTCATTCAAGGTTATTTGACGATGTTAGTGATGATTCAATTACTGATACCGACTCAATCACCGACGGTAGAGATTCTCCTATTGAAGAGCCTTCCCCAATTGAACTGGTAAGCAATAGTGATTCTCAGGTATTTTTGGCAGCGCCTGGAAATCTTAGTTTGGCAGAAGAAATTTCCAAGTTGAATGAAGAGATTGAAAAATTAAACGAACAAATTACAATCTTAGATCCATTATTAAGAAAGGCAGAACTTACGAACAATACAACAGAATTGAAGATTTTAAGAAAATCTAGAGTCAGTTTGGACAGAGAAATCAATGCTAAAGAATTACAAAAACAACAGTATATTGTTCAAGAAAATGATAATTCATTATACGGAAAGTCTAGAGTTAGTATTCAATCCTATATTAGTGGAAATGAACATGGAAAAGAATTCATTTTATACATTGTTGAAGTTCAAAAGTTATCTAGTGATGATCCTAATGCTGTTACCGCCGGTTGGATTGTTGCACGTAGATTCAGTCAATTCTTCAAGTTGCACGAGTACCTTAGAGCAAGATATCCTCAAGTTAACTATATTAAATTCCCTAAAAGAACTATGCTGGTTCTTAAGTTTAAACATAGTGCATTAGTGGAAATTCGGAAAACTGGATTAGAAGAATATCTTCAAGAATTAATCAAGATTCCTGAAGTATGTTCAAACAAGGCATTCAGATCATTTTTGTCATCAGAAAACTTCAACCTTCGTAAAAACCAAGCTTTTGAAGAAGGTGGTGCATCCAATGTTAGTTATGAAATGAGACCCAAGAATAATATTGAAGCGGTTGCAAATAAGCTTTATAATGGTATTTCTAGTAAATTCAATCAAACTACTCACAGTATACCAGAAAGTGCTACAAATCATGAAATGATGGAAAATATCAAAGAAATGCAAAAAGAATTGAGACAATATGATGAATCTGGTCCTTCAAGTAATGATAGTGCCAATAAAGCATTTGTTAAACCAATTTGTGATTTACTTATTGTAATTTTCAGATTGAATAATACCAAGAGTTGGATCAGAGGAAGAGCACTTATTGTTATTCTTCAACAAATATTTGGTACTACAATTGAGAAAAAAGTCAATGAACAAATTGAACTTCAACTTAAGACTGAAGAGTCTATCTTGGATATTTTAATCGCATTAAAAAATATTTTGTTCCCTAATGGAAGATTCAAAGATCCTCCTGTGTTACGTACGATTTACCAACAATCGGTTACCAAGCAAGAAGCTAAGATCTTGTTGTCTGCATTTATGAATGAAACATGTGCCAAAGTGTTTGGTACATCGAACACTGCTTATGCATCTTCCAATTTATTTTCTATGTTACAAAATGACTACTTAAATAAGCATCTTCTCTTTGAAATCTTGGATGAGATCATCTGTACAGTTTTCCCTGAATCATCAAATTGAAGAAATAAAGAACTAAGATGAGGAGTGCTAAGTGTGATTCAAAATGTGATTTTCTGGATGGTTACAGACTCGATATCGGATCGTTACTTGATTACAATTATCTGAGAAATACTGAGAAAAATCTAGGCTACAAGAGGCATTTTTAGTTTTTATTTTTATTTTTATTTTTTTTTTTTGGGGACCATCCAAAAAGCTCATAAGATCCAAACAGAAACCAATGAGTCGCTAGTCCAAGAGCCTAAGATACCGACCTATAAAGATCAACACTTCAAGATAGTTTGCTTATTGTCATTTCACATGAATTTCAGTTGCAAAAATGTCGCGGTTACTAAGCCACGGCCGAAACTTCCAACTCGTATTACTCACCATCGCCCTAGATCCCCTTAAGAAATCGACGGATTTAGTGCCCTGTGCACTCCCCAAGGCTGTGGACTTAGTACCAACATTATTCTCGTGACCACAAACTCACTCACTATTCCCCAGAATGACCCCCCAGAATGTCGCATAAATTCTGGGCAACGCCGGACGGGGATAGGGGAGACATTTTGTGCGGGATATATATTAGCCGGATTTATAGATCAAACGGCAAATTGATATCAGTTCTTTATCACTAGTCAATTAGTCAATTAGTCAATTCGTGTCAATGAGTCAATCAAATCCAGATAGACCGCCAAAGGTTCCAGATGGCTGGGTCGCCAAGTTCGATGATAAATATAAAACTTGGTTTTATGTCGATTTAAGTACCAAGAAATCACAATGGGAAGCTCCAAAGGGAACTACATTTGACGATGCTCCGGATGCTCCACCTCCATCATACAATGATTCCAAAGAATCAGCCAAACCAGCTCCTGCTGCTGCCGCCAAGCCAGCTCCACCTCCAAGACAAGAACAAGATCGTGGTCTTTTCAGCAGACATAACCATCAACAACCTCCACCTCAACAATATGGTGGTGGTCCAGGATATGGTGGTGGTTACCCACCTCAACAAGGTTATCCACCTCAACCAGGTTACGGTTATCCACCACAACCAGGATATGGTTACCCTCCACAACCAGGATATGGTTACCCACCTCCACAACCAGGTTACGGTTACCCACCTCCACAACAGCAATACGGTAGACAATCCGGTGGTAGAAATTTCGGTGCCGGTTCAATGGCCATGGGTGTCGGTGGTGGTTTGTTAGGTGGTATGTTATTAGGAGAAGCCTTAGACAATGACCACGGTTATGACCAAGGTTACGATAACGGTTACGATCAAGGTTACGATCAAGGTATGGACGATGGTGGTATGGATGGTGGAGATTTCTAGAGAGAGTGTGATCCCAGCAAAAACAAATATCATTGGAGCTGAAATATAACCTAACTTCAACTCTACATTTACTCTACTACTATGTACTCTATTGTTGTTGGTACTACCAAAATTATTACTTATCATAGAATGATAAATAGTTGTGCAATATAGCGAGATCATATAGCGCATTTCAATGAACAATTAAATACGAAGATAATGAAAATTAGTAGACGTAAACAAAATTACAATCTGATCGATTGCCAAGTCTTTTTTTTTATTTTTCATGGGAACCAACAAGTACTTGATTAAAATCGTAGTAGTTAAGAACGGCATTTATATCTACGGATATATCGAAGAGTTATTATAAGCACATACACTATTTATAGGGTATGGGTTTACTTACTTATTAATAGATATTATCCGAAATGAAATATTACTAAAAAAAAAAAAAAATTCGGAAAAAAGAGTTATTCCGTTATATCCATCATTAGAGCCACATTTAAAGCCATTCCCAATCATCAAACCCAAATAATCAATAAAACTACTAGTAACATTGAACCTATTACTATGACTGGGGTAAGCGACCTGCATACAACCACACTACCTTTTTCTGAGTTGAAAACCTCACTGTTCACGTGATGAGCCTTCGTCCAACCAGAATAAAACAATTTAGTCTGACATCTCAAAAACACCATCCCACAATGAGATTCACCAGAGTGTTAAGACAAGCCGAAGAGGTGTTAGTCAAGGCTGCTTCCGGTAACCCAACCGGTTTGGCCGGATTATACCAACATCCAAACCCAAGACCAGCTTTAGTGGCTTTATACAACCATACCTTAAAGGTATTGGATACCAAATTCCCAAAGGATTCTATTTACAAGCAATCTGTTGAAGCTTTAACCAAGAACAGATTGAAGATTGTTCAAGAAGAAGAAATCACCGAAAACATCGAATCCAAAATTGGTGGTGGTTTGATTGAAGAAATCGTGATACAGGCCCATGAAGAATTAAACTTGGCTCATGAATTAGCTGAATTGAAGTGTTGGGAAGAATTAGAAGAAAAGCCATTGGAAGACCAATGGGTGTACTTCGGAAAGAAGATCTAGGTATCTAGAAGGCATATTTTAATATAACTCATCGAATAGAGAAAAGTGTAGACTTTTTCAAATGGAAAATCAGGTGAAAATGGTGAAAAAATGTTGAATATCATTAGTATATTCAATATGAATGAGTTGATGAATTGGTGAAAAAAGTCCGATCTTCACTCCTGGTTGCCATATCCCACCTGAAAATGAGGTCTTTCTACATATTTTCTGATATCCATGTCACTTTCCCAGCTTCTAACTCAAGTGCCATGGGCTTAAATAAAAGTTTTCATATTCTAGTTATATACATTATAATAAAACATCATAGTCATAAAAGTATTGTAGGAAATATTAGAGAGTCTGATTCAAGAAAAAGATCATAGTAGTGATTTAAAGGTGGTGTGGCGATATAATCCATAGACTGTTAAGTATGCGATCCAATAATCAGATCTGATGGTTAATTGTAAGATCTAATGATCTAATCAAACAATTATTAGTTACAAGATATCATACAATATTTGTTGTTTTTGAGATTCTACATTATTTGATAGTTACAATTACTTATGATATCTAATCGAATTCTTTTATTTATTCCAAATCTACATTTATCACCTCCTCACCAAAACTCAAGTTTACAAAAGTATTGATTGGTAAAAGCAATAAACTGACTTGGCACATATGAACTAAACAAACAGCTATGTAATGATCATGATAATAAGATGGCGCAGTCAATAACCCATTAAATTGAACGATTGAATAGATTTGTAACAAAATAGAAAAAATAAAACACAAATCTAAAAAGAAAACAATTGTTCGACTGCCTTAAAACTAACAGAGCATATAGATAGACTGATGGAACACCAAACAAACATTAACAACAAAAAAAGGGGTTAATCGTTCTGTTTTCAATTAACAACAGTTGTTCTTGGCACCTTCACCGTTGGTTTGGTTAACATTAATACCAGAAGAGCTGGTGTTAGCAGCAGGAGTATCGACATGCTTATCTTGAATAATACCAGCCAATTCATAGAAAATAGAATCGACATTTTCGTTACTCTTGGCACTAGCTTCTAAGAAAGGAACACCTAATCTAGCAGCCATTTCTTCACCTTGTTCTTTAAAAACTTGTCTATTGATATCATCATCACATTTGTTACCAACTAAAAAGATTTGAGAATCTTCATTGGCATGTTGAGTAACGGTTTGGTACCAGTTTTCGACATTTTCAAAACTTCTAGAATCAGTAACATCATAAATCAATACAATACCCATAGCACCTCTATAGTAAGCAGTGGTTATAGTACGGAATCTCTCTTGACCAGCAGTATCCCAAACTTGTAACTTGATTTTCTTACCTTTACTTTCTATAGTACGGATCTTAAAATCTATACCAATAGTAGTAATAAAAGATGGATTGAATTTATCTTCAACAAATCTTAACAATAAACATGATTTACCAACACCTGAATCACCAACTAATAATAATTTCATGATCATATCATATGATCTGGATGGGGCTGCTCGAGCTGACATGATGATAATTGAACGTTTAGACGGGACTTAAAATGAAAATATGGATCAATTAAAAAGGGAAAGGTGGTCTCTTTTTTTTTCTCTTCTTATTCTTCTTGTGGTTTATTCTACCTTATGAAGCACGGATTTAATTCAAAGATCTCGGGATTATATGGTAATAAGCGGATAATAAACAAAGCAGAATGGATGTTTATTTTAACTTGGAATAGTTTGATGCTCACTACTTTAACAATACCGTTTTAGTCGTTGATTTAGGGTCAAATTGTTCTGTTTCGGTTTTCGCCCCGTTGAGTGGTGACAGAATCGGTACGCGCACGTGTAAACCTTTGGATCTGAGCTCGAATTATGAAACTGTTCCTGTGGGCTGAGCTGGTAATTGGTCAGTAGTACTGGTTATGGATGGTGGCGTAACTGTAAGTGGAAATCAGTGGGATTGACGTGACACTTTAGCCTGGTTTAGCCCCGATTACAAATCATTAGCATCATCACTTTTATTGCCAGCCTTGTCACGTGACATTCCTCCGTCAGTAGTTTAGGCTATACGAGACGATGATCGTGCATCGCAGGTAGGTCCGATCTACGCTTAATCTATGACTATGATCTAAGACTATATTAACTAAGTAAAATATGTACTGCTATATTCGAGTTGTTCCTTCCTAACATGGACACAAGATACATGTCAACGCATTATGACGTCGGCAGTGGATCCCTGATCCCGAGGAAGCACAAATTAACAAGAGTTAAACTCCATACCAAAATTACAAAAAGAAAGACTAGTAATATAAGTAGTAATTAACAAACTAATACCAGAACAAGCAAATTCAGATATGGAGATCTCTTATTAGGAAGGGAGGATGGGGTTTGTTTACAAGAAAACTTCGGCATTGATTTCCACAGAGGAACCAGCGTAAGGAATTTCAAAGTATTGCATGACTTCTGGGTGCAAAACACCAATAGCACCAATATGAGCAGCCTTACCACCCTTAACAGATCTGAAGAAGACCTTGGCACCTCTACCTGGGAAGAAGGTTGGGTTTTCCTTATCTTCTTCAATCCAGTAACCTCTGGAATCGTCCTTAGCAGGGTTTTCTAACCATGGAGTTCTCATGGTTTGCATGATCTTACCTAATAAACCTTGGACATATTCGAAACCAGAGTTCTTACCAACATAAACAGCAGACCAGTTACGTTGGTTGAAAGCTCTTCTTTCTAATTCTGGGTTCTTTAACACAATATCACCAGCTTCGAAAACTCTGATTGGTAAAGAATGCTTTCTGTTTTCCTTAACAGTCTTTAAAAGACCTGGAATTAAAGTGGTTCTAACAACTTGATATTCAACAGTCTTTGGGTTTTCTAATTTAACGGCCTTAGTACCATCATCCTTAGTTCTTAAGAACTTGAAGTTTTCATCATGAGAACATAAAGTTAATGGTAACACTTCAGAGTAACCGGATTGAGAAGAAGCTAATCTTAAAATATCAGAAATCTTGTTGACAGGTAATGGAGCAGCAACAACAGAATCACTCTTTGGCTTAGTCTTCTTCAAGTTATTGTAACCATAAGCAATGGCGGCATCTTCCATTATATCACATTGATGTAAAATATCTGATCTGGTTATTGGAACATCAACATTAAGTATATCCTTTTCAGTCTTTGAAGGAGTAGCGATCAAAGACATTTTCTTTAATAATTTGGCAATTTCATCACCAGAGTAATCCAAACCAACACAAGAGTTAATGTATGAGATTTCAGCTTGAGCCTTTCTTGGTTCAATGTTTGGAACAACACGAGATTCATTATTGTGTTCAGAAATAACTTGAACTGGTTCAATTTGGAATGGAACCTTACAGTAACCAGAGAACATGGCAACAACTTGATTCAAAACAATTTCAGTCTTGGTCTTATCAGTACCAGTAATATCAATGAAAACATTCTTAGTATTCAAAGTAATCTTGGAGTGATCAGAGTTAATAATTGGAGGTAACGAACCCACAGTTCTATTGGCATCTAAAATAACAGGATAAACTGGAGAATCACGAATAATATGTAAGTACTTACCCAAGTTTCTATCCTTTTCATAGAATTCCATCAATTCTTCACCATCCATTTCCTTGGTTTGATTCAAAGGAATGAATTTAATATCCTTTGGAGGTAATGCTTCATAAGTAAATGGAGGAGTTAAAGTATCAAGATCATGAGTACCAATGGCAACCAAAGTTCTGTTACGACATAAGTTAACATGTAATTTATCTTGTAATTCAATGAAAGAATTATATCTTCTTTCATCAAATTCAATGTTACGTAAAACAGCAGAGGCAGCGTATTGACGAACTTGTTGAGTAGATTGTTTAATGGTTAAAGTGATTTCTGGCTTAACAGGATTCAAAGAAAACTTTGGTGGGTCGGATCTTCCTAAAAATTCATTCAATGCTTGAGCAATCCCTTCAATACATAACATATCATATCTGTTAGCAGGAATTTCGATTTTTAATTGTGGTCTTTCGCCATCTGTGACGGAATCAGTGGTATCTTCATCTAATTCAATACCGAATTCGAAACATAATTCGTCGAATTCTTCGGTAGTGTAAGTTCTACCGAGAAGCTTGAAAAGGTCCTCTTTATCGACGGCGACGGTAGGCATTTTGGGGTTAGTATATTATAGGTGAGTCAAAAATTTCGTTGATAAATTTTTAGTGATGAGAACACGACCCGTTCTAGTGAACAAAGTTGGTGATTTTTCAGTGAGGTAAGCGAGCGAGACTGAGTGAGTGAAAGTGAGAGAAAGTGACTGTGTGAGAGTGTGCGATCCTACCACAAAATGAGAGATCGTTACCAAATTAAATTATGTAAATTGGTTACGTTGATCCCGTGACATCCAATGTATTTGTAGAGTTAAATGGGTGTTTTGTTGGTGGTTGAAGGGTGTTTATTGGTTATATTTGGTGTTGGAGTTGTGTTATCATTTGACAGGTAAGAGGTGAATTATTGCCTATTGTGCGGGTTAGCTATCTCGTATATTTGGTGAATTGGCTGCAATTTTATATTTCAAGGTAGAAATGAATTTAGTGAAAATAGAGTGAAAATAGAGTGAAAATTGTCAGAAGGGTAT
Organism: Suhomyces anneliseae; assembly: GCA_030568535.1. Lineage (NCBI taxonomy): Eukaryota > Fungi > Ascomycota > Pichiomycetes > Serinales > Debaryomycetaceae > Suhomyces > Suhomyces anneliseae. The sequence continues at coordinate 767,370 of JAJMGB010000002.1, read as the reverse complement.
GTAGTAAATACTGGTGATCTTATTTTGTTGTTAATGCCATTTTTAAAATCTTTGTTGACCAAAAATGATCTCTTCTATTCGTTGGTCTGGTAGTAAGTAATTGATCCGAGGTAATAGAGTGCCTTTAACAAAGATATCAAAAAAACACAACAATTTTAAATACCAATTTGAGTGAAAGATTATATATTCCTTACTATATCCGTAAGCCTTTTATTATTAACTACCATTTCGAAGGGTTCGTTATAAATATCTATAATTTGCAATAATTATAATTTTTTGCATCCTTTACTATAAACCTGAATTTTCAAGAAAACTAAAATTATTTGGGTTCTTCAGCTACATAATCTTTAATATTAATTTACTTATGTACTATTAATTACTATAAATACAAGTCATCCACTCTCCCTTTCTCTCCTCTCTTATACACTATACGTGATCCTAGATGATTATATTGGATCATTTTCGTTGACCAACTAAATTGGTCAATCCACTCATTACACCTTTCTCTTCCTCCTTCTCTTCTTGCTCTTCATTTGATTTCATCACCTTCTTAGAAGTATCCTTTTCCTCTCTTACTTGAGTCAATACTTCTTCTCCTTCTTCGGCCAAATGTTCAATATCATTGACTTCGGTAAGCAAAGCACTCACATCAAATATAGGTAAATCGGTTCTTTCTGCAGTCTCATCATACTCTTCAGTACTATTATGTTCTTCACTATCTTTCTTTGGTGCTTGTTGACCATCTTTTTGAGCAAAGTCCCACCAATCCTTTTGTTTGGGCTTGAACCAATCTTTCCAGGTCTTCTTCCTTTCAGTTTCCTGTTCTTTCTTCATCTTGGCTCTGGCTTCATCAAATTCATTGATTAATTGTCTGGTACGTTCACCTTGTTCTGGATCAGGATCCTCAATTTCAGCGAACTCTTCACTCAAAACTTCCCAATCCATTTTCTTAAGAATTTTAGGAATTGCCTGTCTGTAAGCCATATGACCTTCAACCAAATCAGTACAATCGATATTTTCAATTCCATATACTCCTTCAACAGGAGATAAACCAGCTACTGACAGAATACCACCACCAGTAGCTCTGAATAAATAGCCCAAAATCCAATCTTTCTTGGAGTATCCATTGACAAATCTACCACTGACGACAGATCTAGCCAATGCCATTTGGTCTACTTTAACAGTAATCGGATTACCTAAAATAATAACATTTTCAATTAATCCATAACCACCTCTTTTACCCAATTCGATCAAACATGAGTATAAAAGTCTGGCACCTAAGGAGAAACCAACCAAAGTAATTGGTCTAACACCCATATTACCAGAAATTAAAGTATCGGCCAAGATTTTACCTGCTTTCCAGGCTCTATCAAGGGAAACATTCCATGGATTATCCAATAAGTATGATAACTTAGAAAGGGCCATTGGTAATTGAATAGCAGACATAAGAGCTGTCAAAATAGTAGCACCAAGAATTTGTTGAATAGAAGTACTTAAAGCTTCACTGGCAAGAATACCAATAGTTTGACCCATAGATTGCAACATTTCTGGTTCCCAAAGCAAGGAGAACATATCACCCATAACAGGATCCACAGTGGAAAACGGTAATCTGACATCATCTAGTTTACCATTCATCCAACCACTAATGGTGATGATTAAATTAGGTCTTTTGTTATTATGTAAAGGTTTAAATTCAAAAGTATGAACATCACCCAATCTTCTGGCACCTGCTTTATTACCAACCTTTGCACCTGCAAAAATACCACCAGTAGTGATGATAGCACTTCCACCGACACCAGCTAAAAATCCACTAGTACCGGAAATACCAACGGTGGTTAAACCAGCTGCAAGACCAGCACCAATGACAGGAGCCAATAAACCAGCAGATAAACCAATAGCCAATGAACCACCAAGAGTTGCCAAACCAATGTATGCCAATCTCCTGTTTTTATTCTTTTGAATATGCTTTTCAATGAACAGACGATCGTTTAAAAGTTCATCTTTATTTTCAATGGATTTTTCATTTGTTACTAATTCCAAGGTTTCTAATAATCTTCTTTGGAATTGAAGGACTTCTATAGGAGAAATCTCTAACTTGGTAGCGAATTCCATTAATAAAGTATTGGATCTACTATCATAGTAACCATCACTAAGTAAGACCATGAATAAATCACATATAATCACCCATTTCAAATCGAACCCTGGGTACCTTTCTGCCATTCTAAGAGCCACCTTATTATCCATTTCTTCACCCATAAAACTACTGGTAAGATCAGAGACTTCAACCCCATGAATACTTAAGTTTTCAATCATCTTCTTTTCATCAGCATTAAGTTCTAAATGGTCATATAATTTTGTCATCACGTACATTGTCCAATTGGCAAAATTCTTTTGACTGGTACCCATGGCTTTGGTTACTTTATTGGAGGCAGAAAGTTTAATTTTGGCCAAATTAGTAGCCATTTCCACAGTAATAAGCTTAGCTAATCCGACATATGCAAATTTTTGAGACTCAGTCAACATGTGCTTGGTGGTCTCTAAGGTTTCATCCGAATCCAAATCGTCATTATCTTCTTCTTCTTCGGCTGTAGAATCAAAATATACTTTAGATTCACTACCAGCTTTAAAAAGAAAATCGGTCTTTTTATCTAATTCCAAATACTTATTCACTTGATCTTCTGTATCGATTTTAGTATAACCACGAGAACCTGCTCTGTTATTTAATGAATCAAACTGGTTGGCCGATTTGAATTCTAGTTCTCCCTTTTCGTCATAGTAGTCTAGCTCGGTAATAGTCTTCATAGACTTCCAATTGGCAGAAGAAGATGAGAAGAAATCGTCATCAACGGGCTCTAATTGTATCACAGGTTCTTCTTTTGGTAAATCTAGATTCTCTTGTGATTCGGTACGATGGGTAATAACTCTTTCGGATGCACTGATATCGTCTTTGGACTGAGCGCTTAGATCAAACTCAACATAACTGGTTTCTGGGGTTGGCGCTTCCATGGATTGGTCCGCTTCTATTGTTGCTGCGGAAGTAGACACGTTGGCTCCCGATGCTAATGCTGATGGTGATGCAGATGTTGATGTTGATGCTCCTGGTACTGTAGGCGAACCGTAAGACAATTCTTCCAGACTTGGTGTTGATGGATGGATAGGTAAACTAGGTAATGCTGAAACACTTGTTCTTGAACCATAGTATCTTGATTCTCTAGTAGATACCGATCCTCCACTTTGGATGGAGGACGACGTATTGGAACGAGTGAATGGTTCCATAATGTCAATCACTCGTCTCTTACAGTCTTTAGTCTGTAGGTATCTATCTTTTGAGTGGTGTGAGTGTGGAGCTAAACTAAAAGAATCAGTTGATTATGTAATGGAATGGTCGCCTAAAAGGGTCCGGAACTGTCTCTAATGGGAAGTTGCAAGGTTTATCCGATAATCGATAACGTTACTAATAAAACAGTTTGCAAAGTAAAAAGGAGGGTTCCTGTCTAATATCTAATAACTATAAAGCCGTTAAACCCTCACTATGTAGTCTCACCCTGAGTATACTGTATACTATAGTTTCACAGGCCCTTCGGGTTAACTAGGAGACGGACCTAGACGCGGATGCGCTACCACGTAACATACCATTGATAATGTACTATAATATCAATAATAGGTGCCATAGTAACATTGATAGCTCGTGAAAGTCAGAGGTTCATAATGTATAGTTGTGCTGATAGTAGCACCGGTGTTTAACAAAAAAGAATAGAAATAAAAAAAATAAAGAATAGCTTACAATTGTCTGCAACATGGTTTTACTCAAATCGTCAATGGCCATATGACCTTCGCAGAGTCCAGGAATATGTTGCTACGAACCACTTGGCCGAGCCGTACTCATGATTCAGAGAACCACAAGCAAGCTCAAGACCGATCCGCTTACTCTCCAATCTGTCGACGGAGCTCTCTGTTTAACACCCGAAGGAATGACGAAACTTGACAATGTCCCAAGATCCACCAGCACCTAACTTAACCCACAATCGCTCAACCTCCGAAGAAGGACCAACTATAGATCAAGAGTCGAACAGTACTAATGGACGCCAGTTACGGCCTAATGGAATCATTGCCGAGTAACGCCAACAAACTAACTTCTCAAGCGCCGAACTGCTACGGCAAAACTACTACAGCCAACCGAAGTTAACTGAGAGTTTTCCGTAACACAGATTGTTGATGAGAGAAAATTTTTGATGGGGATCGCGCTCTTATATAGTTTGGTGAAAAATTGGTCACGTGATACAATAGGTGATGAGTACAATTAGGGCTCACATATAATAAGTGAATTACTTAATTTTGCAGTAATTAGATGATGTATTAAATTTAAGAGAAGATGTAGATATAAGAGAAAGGTGATATATTGTATAGTGAGCTGAAAGTGGATGTGAAATAAAAGTGTAGAAAATTGTTTTGGTGGATGATTGTACGTTATTAACTAAATATATACCATATAAAGGTACACCTTTCGGGTAAATTTCAATTAATAAAGCAATTAAAGTGGTTAAAATAATCGTCAGTATAATAAGAAATTAATTCTGCAATTTATTTCCTAAAGTATAATGAAGTTTTAGAAGAAGTAGATGCAATCGGAGACATTGATGCTGATACAGAAAGAGTAATGTAGATAAATAAATTTTGGTGAACTTCCTAACCAATATTAAATTATATAAATATTTTCATCTTAAACACCCAAAAGAGCTAGAGTTTTTTCTATGGTGCCAGTACCTCCCCAAAGTCATTAAAACCAATGACTAGTCAAAACCTATAAAAGTCAAAGATCTAAAGTCGTGCGCTGTTCAATTTGCAATTATCAAAATCGCATCTCTTCTCACACTAACCATCTCCATCGCTAAACCATGGGCCGTCCAAATACCCACAGAAGGGAGAAAAAGGTTGAAGAAACCGATGGAAATCGTTCTGCTATTCCATTTGACTCCGAATTCTCTTTAGGCCATGACAAAACCATCGATTTGTTCTATCAATCGTTCGAAAATATCCTCAACTCAGAACACTTAAATACCTTTGTTCAAGAAGTCAAAGGTTTCTTGTATGAAAGAAACTATATAGCGGCATTTGACAATGATGATAAGCGTTTTGCTTATGCTGCCAGATGGACCCCAGCTCGTGCTTTAGCATATACCTCTTTGTTTGCATCCTTAGAAGATATTAAAGATTTATTTGAAGATAAAGATAAGGCAGTTCAAGTGTTAACTATTGGAGGAGGAGCTGCATCTGAAGTGGTTGGATTAGCATCTGTTTTCTGCAGACTGAAAGAATACAATTCCACTTCCGATTCAAGTTTAACTGTCAATGTAATTGATATTGCTGATTGGAGTACCGTGGTTAATACAGTTACCAAATATGTTCAAAACAATTGGATCTATAATAAAGAAAAGTTCACTACTAATTTTATTCATGAAGACGTTTTGGCTCAACCAAATATCGATTATGCATCTCAAAGTTTAATTACTTTATTATTTACTACTAATGAACTCTTTGCTGAAAAGAGAAAGGAAACCATGGCCCTTTTAAATACTTTCAATGCTAAATGTTCTCCAGGAACTCTTTTATTAATTGCTGAAAGTGCTGGTTCTTATTCCCATATTACTATTGGTACCAGAAAGTTCCCTGTTCAATTTTTAATTGATATGACTTTAATTGGTAAACAAGGTGAAAATAATGGTCCTTGGGAACTTATTGATCAAAGTGATAGTTGTTGGTACAGAATTGAAGCTAGAGAAATCGATTACCCTATGAAGTTGGAAAATATGAGATTTTTCTACAGACTCTACAGAAAGAAGTAATTATATCAACCATGAATTGGGAATCTAGCTGTCATTTTATTAGAATTTTTTTGGAAATCATTATGTATATAAGGCCGTCTAGCCAAATTGTATATTATTTAATTCACGAGATATTACGAAGACTGACCCTAGTTGACTATCAAGCACATTGTACTTATTGAAAATTTCAAATCTTTAATTTAGAAATATCAATTTCTTCAACCGCATCGGTAAAGTCATCTTCACCTTCTGCATCAGTAAATTTGTCATCATCATCATCGTTGTTATCGTCGTTATCATTAGTATTTGGTTTATCATCTTCATCATTATCTTTGGCTTTGACCTCTTCTTTTTCTTCTTTCTGCTCTTCAAGTTCTTTCTCTTTCTTCTTTTCCTCTTCAAGTTCTTCCTTCATTTCCTTAGTAATTTGTTCTACTTCCTCTTCCTTAGTTATAGTTGGCTCTCCGCCAGCCTTAACCAAAGCATCAAGATCTTCTTTCCAGCCTAGTAATTCACATAATTGTTCCGCAAAACTGTCACATTGGTCCATGAAGACAATATCGCTTTTCCTCTTTTTGTCTTTAAAATCTCCAACAAGTTCTTGGTTTACCAATACTCTCAATGCTTTACGACCAACAGATGCTGGTAATGACGCAAATGGATACACAGTTAAAGAAGTACCAGCCACAAGAGCCACTTCCACTTCAGATGCTTCTTCGTCCCATAATTTAAAAAATCTTTCTGGTAATCCCTCACCAAAGAAAACAATATCTGGCTTGACATAACCTTTACACTTCGGGCATGTAGGTATACCATTATTGATGCTCTTGTCATTCATCTGTTTCTTGAACTCTTCGGTAGACATTTCAGCAGAACACTTGATACAATGGTTTTTGGCAAATGATCCATGGGCTTCCACAATATAGTCACCTTCTACACCAGCAATTCTTTCTAAGGTATCGATATTTTGAGTATAAACTCTCTTCAAAAGACCCTTATCTTGAAAGAGATGAATCAAGTAATGGAACTTGGTAGGTGCAAACTTACCTGGGTAAAGTTCTGATGCTAAAGTAAAGAAAGCATTAGGATTCTCTTCAAAGTAGTCGATATCAAATACTGCTTCGGCATAAGGTAAATCCAACTTGGCCAAGTTGGCGTAAAGTCCGGTTTCTGGACTTCTGAAATCGGGGATCCCAGCACTGGTGGAGATACCAGCACCGGTGAAGAAAGTAACCTTCTTGTTGTCCTTGATAGCGGAAACTAATGGGGCTAATTTGTCCATTGTGTAAACGCTTTGTGGGAATCGAGTAATGGAAATTTTAAGGCGTTTAAGTGGATGACGCCAAATAGAAATTTCTGGGGTAACCGCTCGGTGAATGGGCAGCAATTCCGTAAAGATCTAGGAATTGTGATTTTGCAGTATACATGATCATACTAGATCTGGTTGTTGTATCACGTGCCATATCACGTGCATGATGCTTTTTACTGATAGTGTTATTCTACAGCAATAACCTCTATAATTGCTCTTCAAGCGAGATGTTTGTTTCGATGGTATATTTCTACTGCATTTGAAAGCAAATATAATACATTTGCCAGAAATAACACCATCTTGGCTCTATCCATTTCTTGTATTTGGTAAGAATTAATAATTTCGCAGATGAGCATCTGGGGAAGAATCTGTCAAACAACAAGATAACCAACTCCAAGATGAGTCTACTTTAGGAAACAGGTTAGTTAGGTAAAATACTTAAGTTGCCCGACATCTCCATTAATTACTGTAGTATAAGATTATTAAACCCAATTAGGATAGAATTCCATCCTTATGGTTCTCTAATGGTTCTTGAAGGTTCCATCAAGCAATGGCTGCACAGCTGTATACAGGACCTTCTATGACCCGCAAAATCTTCGTCGATCTGATAGTAAAGACAAGAAAGTTTATCAATTAGAGGTGATTGAAGATGAAGGTATGTTCGGAAGGGACCAGGAAAGCAGTGGAACATGATGAATTTCAAGAGGGAAGAAAACCCATAGTGCTACACTCAAAATTTGATGATAATATATTGATCCTAATGGTCGTAAGACCTAGTTTGAATGAGTAACCAGAAGATTAATAACGAGAAATTGAACGAAGAAGAGGATAAAGGGAATAAACTCTGTAAAGATAATCTTCTTTAATTCACTGTCATTATTGTCTACTGTTTTTTCGGAGGTAATGTTTTATAACTATTTCAACACTAACAACCAAAGCAAAGAGTCACAGCTTTAGATTTACAGGTAATTACCAGTGAATTAACAGAGAACTTGTTAAATTACCGATTACAGAACATTTACAATGTTGCCAGTTCGTCAAGGCAATTTTTACTTAAATTTGCAATTCCAGACTCCAAGAAAGTGGTGGTTTTAGAATATGGTAACAGAGTCCATTTAACTGATTTCGACCGTCCAACCACTGATGCCCCATCCAATTTTGTCACCAAGCTCAGAAAACACTTGAAAACCAGAAGATTATCCGGTCTTAAACAAATTGGTAACGATAGAGTATTAGTATTTGAATTCAGTGATGGTTTATTCTACTTAGTATTGGAATTTTTCAGTGCTGGTAATATCTTATTATTAGACCACGAAAACAAGATTTTAACCTTACAAAGAAACGTTAATGATAAAGGTGATAACGATAGATACGCCGTGGGTGAAACCTACAAGATGTTTGATAAAGAATTATTCACTGAAGATTTCGTATATGAAAAGAGAAGTTATACTCCAGAAGAAATTAAATCATGGATAGAGACTCATAAGACTAAATTGGTAGAAAACCAAAACCAACAAGGTAAAAAGAATAAGGTATTTTCCATTCATAAACTTTTATTCGTTAATGCCAGTCATCTTTCATCTGACTTGATTCAAAAGAATTTGAATGAAGTTGGAATTCAATCAAGTAAAAGTGCATTGGAATTCGGTGACGATGATGAAATGCTTGAAGATATCATTGACGCTTTAGATAAGTCTGAAGATGATTATATCGAGTTGACCTCTAGTCTGAGCATCAATGGATACATTGTCTCTAAAAAGAACCCATTGTACAATCCAGAATCCAAAGATGAATCTACTGATGATTTAGAATATGTTTATGATGAATTCCATCCTTTCAAACCATATAAAGAAGATGCTGAAAACTTCAAATTCACAGAAATTTCTGGTTACAATAAGACCTTAGATGATTTCTTTTCCACCATTGAATCTACCAAATATGCATTAAAAATCGAACAACAAAAGCAAAATGCCAATAATAGACTTGAACATGCAAGAAACGAAAGAGACAAACAAATTCAAAATTTGGTGGCTCAACAAGAACTTAATTCTAAAAAGGGTGATGCTATTATAATGTGTGCTGATTTAGTTACTTCTGCTATGGATTTAGTTCAAAAATTAGTTGACCAACAAATGGATTGGACTAATATTGAAAGTTACATTAAGCTTGAACAAACCAGAGGAAATGAGACTGCCAATTTGATTAAATTACCATTAAATTTGAAGGAAAATAAAATTAATGTGATCTTACCTGATGCTGATAGTTTATACGAAGAAAAGGAAGAAGGTTCTGATTCCGATGATTCTGATTCTGAGTCCGAATCTGAATCTGAATCCGACTCCGACTCTGATTCAGACTCCGATTCCGATTCTGAGTTTACTAAACGTAAGGCTAAAAAGCCAGCTAAGGCCAAGAAAGAAGAAAAGCCAAAGTCCAATTCTCTTCACGCTTGGGTGGATTTATCCTTATCTCCATATGCCAATGCTGCCTTATATTTTGATACCAAGAAGACCGCAGAAAGCAAGCAACAAAAGGTGGAAAAGAATACCGAGCTTGCCCTCAAGAATGCCGAAAGAAAGATCCAACAAGATTTAAGTAAGAACTTGAAACAAGAAAACGATACTTTGAAACACATTAGACCAAAATACTGGTTTGAAAAGTTCTACTGGTTCGTCACTCGTGAAGGTTATTTGTGTTTAGCAGGTAAAGACCCTAACCAAACTGATATCCTTTATTACAGACATTTCAATGATAATGATTACTTTGTTAGTTCTGATGTTGAAGGTTCCATGAAGGTTTTTGTCAAGAATCCATACAAGGGTGAAGGTGTTCCACCATCTACATTATTCCAAGCTGGTATGTTATCTATGTCTGCATCCAGTGCATGGACTTCTAAGGTTACTATTTCTGCATGGTTCTTACCAGGAAATCTTATTTCCAAGAGAGATTTTGATGGTAGTTTGATCAGTCCTGGCTCCTTTAATTACAAGGGAAAGAAGGAGTACATGCCACCATTACAAATCACTATGGGTTTCGGTCTTTATATGTTAGGAGATGAAGAAACTACAAACAGATATAAAGAAGCCAGACTCAAGAAACAAGAAGAACATGGTTTAAAGATTGTTATGGATAACCGTAAGAAGGATTTAGAAGATTTGGTTGGTAAAGGTAAGGCCGAATCTCAAGAACCAGAAGAAGAACAAGAATCTAAACCATCCCCAAAAGAAGAAAGGGAACCTACTCCAGAAGCACCAGCTCAAAAGCCAAAGCAAAAACAAGATCCATCACAATATGAAGAAATAGAAAAACCAAAGGGTAGAGGTAAAGGTAACAAAAAGGTTATTGAAGAAAAAGAAGAAAGTCCAGAACCACAAAAGAAGGTTCGTGGTAAGAAAGCTAAAATGAAGAAGATCGCTACCAAATACGCTGATCAAGATGAAGATGAAAGAAGAATGAGAATGGATGCGTTAGGAACCTTAAAGCAAATTGAAGATGCGAAGAAGCAAAAAGAACTTGAGAAATTAGCTGAAATTGAAAAACAAAATAAGAAGTTTCAAGAATCGGCTGCAACTCAAAGAAAAAAGAAACAAGATGAAAGAGAATATCACAAGTATATTATGGAAGAGAAAAATGAAGATGAATCAAGTATTACCAATTATATGGATATTCTTGATTCACTTATTACTAAACCTCAACCAGGTGATAATATTATTGGGGTAGTACCAGTTTTTGCACCTTGGGTTGCAATGAATAAGTTCAAATACAGAGTTAAGGTATCTCCGGGTAATGGTAAAAAGGGTAAATCAATTAATGAAATATTACACCACTTTACAACCAGAAAATTAGATGAATCAAGAACTGATATAGAAGGTGATTGGGAAAATGAAAGAGAATTGATTAAAGCCGCAAAGCCAAATGAAATGATCGCTTCTCTTACTGTAAGTAAATTGAAGCTTAGTTTAGGAGGTGATGAAAAGGGCGGAGAAAAGAGCAAAAAGGGAAAGAAAAAGTGATTCAGCCGAGGTGAGTTATCACAGTGCATATAATTTAGTTCTTTTTCTGTCGGTCTCTCTCTCTCTCTTTTATAGTTAGCCAATCATATCAATAAATCATAAATGAATAATTTAATGCGGATATCGACTGATGTTAATTAATGTAGATCTGCGTAAGTTGGTGTCTGATGGTGCCCAATAGTGTTGATTGCTATTAATTAGAATTTATTAGATGTAGATCGGGGCATTTTTTTTTTATTGGTTCCATTTTACTTTGTAAAAAAATTGAGAGTTGCAATAATTACAACAGTTTCAACAGAAGTGAGAATCGGAACAATTGAAACAATTGTCGTAAGGGATGTAGTCGTGAGAGGTAAACGATGAAATTTTCTTGGAGTTGTGTCATATCATGTGTCAGTAAGTATATTTTTCTGCACCCAACAGCATATGGTATATTAATTAGCGCAGGCACAATGTGTCAACCCTCACCCGTGGGGCCAGATCAGCGAGTTAACTATTCACTCAATATGTATGTAATTTAACCAATACAACTAATGTAACATGAGCATGGGTTTCGCCAGTCCCGTAAATCCGCCTCATGAATAGTCTTCTGACCCCCTTGTCCATCCACAATAGGAAACCATCCATCTGGTTTGGTTGAAGGGGGTTCCCTAAACCGTCCACGTGTGTCCTCCCTAAATGTTGTTTGGTTGCAAACAATATGGATGGGGGGCACGTGCAACCAAATATGGTTTTTAGGTGGTGTGGGGGGTTACTGTACAGGTAAATGCTTCTATTAATATTACCAGACCATTTAGATCAGGGCACCCTAGTAGATGGGATCAATTGAGCCGGGTCTCGACTATTTACTGATTTGATACCGATTCATACCGAGTCCCTTCTAAACTTGACTATAAAAGGTGGTTGATCTGCCAGGAAGTTTTTTCAATTCTTAATTATAATATTATACAATCATCACATCATTTGACTAGTAAAGATGGTGGCTATTTCAAAATTACTTAATAATGGTTTACTTTTGGTAAATCAAGGTGTCTACCAAGACTTGGCTAGTCCTCAACAAGCTGCTGTTGAACAATATAACATTGTGAGATTCTTGGGTGGTTCTGGTCCTTTCCTTCAACGTCAAGGTTACGGTATTTCTACCGATATTCCAGATCAATGTGAACTTGAACAAGTTCAATTATTATCTAGACACGGTGAAAGATATCCTTCCAACAGTGTTGGTAAGAGATTCGAAGCTATTTACAAGAAGTTCAAGAGTTACAATGGTACTTTCAAGGGAGATCTTGCATTCTTCAACGAATACAAGTACTTTGTTGATAACCCTGATTTATATGAAAAGGAAACTTCTCCAAAGAATAGTGAATCTAGTTTTGCTGGTACTACTGATGCCTTCAAGCATGGTGTTCTGTTCAGAACCAAGTACAATTCTCTTCTTGATGAAAATGCTACTTTACCAGTTTTCTCTTCTAACTCTGGTAGATGTTTTGAAACTGGTAAGTACTTTACTCGTGGTTTCTTAGGTGATGACTACTCTGATGACAAGGTCAAGTATGTTATTGTTGATGAAGACAAGGATATGGGTATCAATTCTTTGACCCCAAGATTTGCTTGTGAATCCTACAAGGACAATTCTGCCGATGAAGTCAAGAAGCTCGATACCACTTACTTGAAGAACATTGTCAAGAGATTCCAAAAGTCTAACCCAGGTCTTAATGTCACCACTGCTGATGTCACTGACTTGTTCCAATGGTGTGCCTTTGAAATCAATGTCAAGGGTGCTTCTCCATTCTGTGATATCTTCACCAACGAAGAATACATTCAATCTTCTTATGCCATTGATGTTAACAACTACTACGCCAATGGTCCTGGTAACAACTTAACTGCTGTTATTGGTTCTACTTTATTGAATGCTTCTTTAACCTTGTTAAAGGATACCTCTAGTGCTAACAAGGTCTGGTTATCTTTCACTCACGATACTGATTTGGAAATCTACCACTCTGCTTTAGGTCTTGTGGAACCAAAGGAAGATGTTCCAACCGATCATATCGCTTTCCCATACCCATACCAACACGCCCAAATTGTTCCACAAGGTGCTAGAATTGAAACCGAAAAGTACAAGTGTGGTAACTCTTCTTATGTCAGGTACATTATTAATGATTCAGTTATCCCAATTCCAAAGTGTGCTTCTGGTCCTGGTTTCTCTTGTGAATTAAGTGACTTTGAAAAGTACATTAAAGACAGAATCGGTAAGTTTGATTACTCCGAACAATGTGACCTCAAGTCTGACTCCCCAAGTGAAGTTGAGTTTTACTGGAACTACAACGATAAGACTTACAACGCCAGCTTGATCAACTCTTAAGCAAGCTTCAACTGGTATTTTTGTCGTTGGTTTGAGACTAATGAGACAACGAAATGTACTATTAAAAGAAAAAGCACATTCTCTCTAGTTATGATCCACCACTACCACCTAAGTGATGATGATAATAATAATGATGATGATTGATTTCATGCATCATTTTTTAAATTTCTTCCGTTACCCTTTATTTAAAAGTTCGTTCTATAGTAGATACTCAATAGATATCTTATCATGGAAAAGGTTATAGTCCATTTGTGACTGTACTGCATCTGTAGATTTTTCGCAGTCAAAATTATGGTGCAACATCACTAAGAAAAGAGGTTGCAGAGATGGGTTTGTAGACAAGAGACATAAGGCACAGTGTTCAGTAATGGCAACCACGTGTAATAAAAATTCTGAAAGGGTAGTTGTCTATTGGACATTAGGTTGCTTGGATCCTTCAAGGGATCTTTCAATAATGCATTTTAGGCGAATTTTTACATATTTTCGAATTATTATAGATGCTCGATCTAAATAGTAGATCTCAAGAAAGGTACACTTTATGTATTTAAATTGATAAAAAGAACTGTAGTAACATACACTTACAGGTTTCACCTCGTCGAAGTCTTGGCTTTGGGCTCATCTACTCTTGTCCAACTACTACACAGAAGGTTGATCCGAGATATCGCAACAGGTTGATCCGAAAAGTCGCTATTACATAATCATCCCCGCGTCACAATTTGCAGCTGGAAGGTCGTTCCATGGAGAGCAATGCAAATGATATATAAAGGCTGGGGTAACGAACAATTCAACAATTTATCCAAATAAAAATATATCAATAGAATACATTAAAATGACTGACTGGTACAATTTGACCTTAGCACAACTCGACGACTTGGAACTGAAACTGTTACCAAAGTTTGAAAACGCCGATGCTTGGATTATTGGTAATTATGCTCGTGATTTAGCACTTGAATTCGAAGGTAAATCAGTAGTAATTGACGTTAGAACCACCAATGGCCATGTTTTATTCCGTACTGTCACTGGTAACGATAGTGTTGTTGACAACGATGAATGGGTCAGAAGAAAGGCTGCCACTGTTTTCAGATTCGGTAAGTCTTCCTTCTACTGGGGTCAAAAGTTAAGATACAAGAAGTTAAGTTTAGAAGCAAGCAACTTTGTTTCTGAAATTGATTACGCTACTCATGGCGGTAGTGTTCCAATTAGAGTCAAGGGTATCAGTGGAGTTGTTGGTGCTTTGACCATCAGTGGTTTGGCCCAAGAACAAGACCACGAACTTGCTTTGAAGGTTTTGAATAAGTTTGCTTAGATCATCATATCAGATCTGACCATTGAGCAACCAATTTGATAAATATGGGTTTTATAGAATATAAGTTTTAACGAGAATGTTTAAAAGGAAGCAATTATAATTGTAGAGCCAGATGAATCGGATGCAAGATCAGTCACTAATGAGATGAAGCAATTTTCACTTGAACTGAATTATTGAAGAATAATCAAGAAGAAGCTAATCTGAGTCCAATTCTTCAAGATCTGTTGAAAATAAATACTCTCAATTGTACCCTAATAGTCGAATTAAGCCAATTGTTACTTATAATAGTGTAGTTACATTATCAGTAGCCGAATTTTTCAAGCTTTGTAGTTATAAATCTAAATTATATCACAAAAGCCCAGTAACCACTATAGTGACTTATCTATTGTATACTAATACCAATTATGCTAATCATTTATTCCAAAGCATTATTGGGACTCAACACTTATCACTAGCAGTGATACTTCTAAGATAATAATGTCTTGAAAAGAGTGACAGCTAAAGATCAATCGAGGAAGGCATACAAAAAAAAAGAAAGGTCTGGATCTCAGTCAGCGCACGGGCGGACCCTAAAAGGCGGTGTCAATTTTAAGGTGAAAGGTCACGACTAGACGACGTTACAATGGCTAACCTGAAAGGTGGTCAGATGTCCCGAACATCGCATAAGACACAATAACAACAGAGGAAATGGAACACCTTCATCGATTAGTACAGTATGTTCATTAAATTTAGTTTCGTCGTTAGTTAGGTAGATAACCAAAAAAAAAAAAAAATTATGAGCTTCATGGTAACACCAATAAAATATTACCAGAAAGGGCCAATTGACAACTGACAAGCGATAATGGAAGATCGGTTGCAAGGTCACATGATGGTTAGCAACAGATATAATAAGCTTCTAAGCGTCAAGATGGAACGCTAATTCTGCAAGACGCGATCGGTAAAGAGTCCGAATAAGTTGCAAAGGTAACCAGGTACAAGGAACCAGATACTAAACTAAAAATTATTATCATTTACGGAATGGGCAAATTTCAGGGCCGATGACGGAAAATGAAAGATCCAAATGTAGAATGAATAGTCGTTTACGACAAGACGGGAATGAAATGGATAATGAAAAAAAAAATTATAGATATTTTTCAACTTTCAACTTTAAAGTTGAATAATCATTAAACAATTATCCCAGCTAATTAATTCAATTCGCCAATAATGTTTTGTTTTAATTATATGAGCCATTAGTATTTGATTATAGAGTGGTTATTATACAAGAATTACCCCACAGATTGTATTTCTATTGAACACAATAGCAATAAAATTGATTATTGTCCGGATGGTTCCGATACACTTGATCGTAAAAGCTCCGTCAACTAAAATTCATCTATTTTTTTAAACTAGTTATAGCCTTGAGAAGGACAATAATCATCGATTAAAAGGATATGCGGAATGGACATATTTGAATACAATACAGGGGAAATTCCAGATTCCAGACAGATAGGTTACCAAGTAAACACGAGGAACGCAAGTAAAAATAAAACAATATGATGAAAAGGGCCAGATGCTCTTCACATCTGGATAATCTCTAAATCTGGATATCTACACGCGTCATCAGTAATATACGAGAGTTATTGAAAGGTAATGGATTAAACCCAGATAGATTAATAGATAATAGATTATGACATTATAATTATTTTTGCTAAGACGAAAAATGACAATATTTAACCTGATTGGGCCGACGTGACCAAGATAAGGTTTGAATTTTCTTGTAAAATAGCTGCAATCACTATGTAGCCGATCGTCACCAAGTCTAATCAAGTAGTCTTTTTTGGACCAGGCGTGTACTTAAAACAATAGAGATTAATAGCGAGCGAATTTAACCTTTACCGCGGGAATGCGAGGTACGGGCTACCCTACTGGTCCTACACCACTCATCCTCACACAATTTTTAAACTAAAAAAAAAAAAAAAAGGGTGCATATACATGAAGATTTTCAATGCGGGAGGAATCTCTCCAATTTCATCATTAGCGATACAATAACCCCCCTACCCATAATATGCTGACAATTAGATCTACAATAGGTTTATAATACAAACAAAGGCTAGCCCAAGTTGTCACGTGGATGCTGGATAAGTGAATGCTGGATAAAAGTGTCAATAATAACATTCATCTTTTTTAGCTCCGGCAATGTTCATGTTAAGCGCCTATTGTTTGATACCACCTTGAACGTGAAACTCAGGCGCTTTTCCCCGATATGACGAGTCTCATACCCAATCTAAAAAAGGTTCCCCCTGTCATTCTCTCTCACTCACACTCTCTCCCCATTTCTCATTCCCGATATGACTCAAACTCCGCGGACACACGTGATCGTAAATACCATCGAACTTCACATGAACATACCAAGTTTTTTTTTGTACCCTAATGCAGCAAAAGTTTCCCCATTTCCGCAGCCAATGATTTTCAGTGTATTCGCAATCAAACCCCGTTGGTCCGCTTTTTTGATTTATTTACTGTTTGATTACAATTGTAAAAAACATCTATATATAAAATTTTTAGTAGGCTTATTTTAAAATTCTTGGTGATTGTTAGATTATTTTGTTTTTTTATTATTGGCGGTTTTGATTCTTACCCCAGCAACTTTAACCAATTTCAAATAGTACAATCACAGACATTCTTTTTTTTTTACCCGTTTGTCCCCTCTCAAAAGATCACACTTGTGATGCGGTAGGGAAAAAAGAAATGGCCTGAGGTCTCACAAAATTGGCCTAAAGGTGCGCCAACTGTGCACCAAAAATGTACCGAAACCGCACCACCCAAACACCGTCTGACGATAAACCGCCTGTATGTAGGACTTTGCACAAATTTTCATAATCTATATATGGAGACCAGTGTCACCAGTAAAATTTCAGCTTTACAAAAAAACCATTAGACCCCAACACTTTTAACTTAGGTTGGGTTTTTAATACATTTTTTTTTGTTCTTCTATCATTTCATAATGGAGTCGCTTACTCGTGTTTCTATGACCGTGTGTCCTTTTGTTAAGTCTTCTTCGACTCAAGCTTTACGCCAATTGAGCAAACAATCTGGTGGTTTAGCTAGCCAAGCTCGTCACTGTCCTATTATGGGTGCTGCTTTGGCTAAGGAATCTACTAGATCTTATTCTTCTGCTTCCAAACCAGCTAGAGCTACTGCTTCTTCAAGCATGACTTCCGCAACCGGTTCCGCAGCTACCTCCGCTCCTTACTCATTCAAGTCTGAACTGCTTACTGGTAATCAAATCGACCTTTCAACTAATGAATCATCTTTTGACTATCAAGGTTTCATGAACGGTGAGTTAAACAAAAAACGTTCCGATAAGTCTTACCGTTTCTTCAACAATATCAACAGATTGGCTCAAGAATTCCCAAAGGCTCATCGTACTGATGAAGCTAATAAGGTTACCGTTTGGTGTTCTAACGATTACCTTGGTATGGGTCGTAATGAAGGTACCTTAAATGAAATGAAGCGTGTTTTGGAAAAATACGGTTCCGGTGCTGGTGGTACTCGTAACATTGCCGGTCACAACGTTCACGCCATTCGTTTAGAATCTGAACTTGCAGCTTTACATAAACATGAAGCTGCTTTAGTGTTCTCTTCTTGTTTCGTGGCTAATGATGCCGTTTTGTCCTTATTCGGTCAAAAAATGAAGGATTTGGTTATCTTTTCTGATCAATTAAACCATGCTTCTATGATTCAAGGTATTCGTAACTCTCGTGCTAAGAAGCACGTTTTCAAGCACAATGACTTGTACGATTTGGAAGCTCAATTAGCTCAATATCCAAAATCTACTCCAAAGTTGATTGCTTTTGAATCTGTTTACTCCATGTGTGGTTCTGTTGCTCCTATTGAAGCCATTTGTGATTTGGCTGAAAAGTATGGTGCTCTTACCTTTTTAGACGAAGTTCACGCTGTCGGTATGTACGGTCCTCATGGTGCCGGTGTTGCTGAACACTTGGATTTCGATGCTCACTTAAAGGCTGGTCTTGCTTCTCCACCATCTGAAACTGTTATGAGTAGAGTTGATATGGTTACTGGTACTTTAGGTAAGGCTTATGGTACTGTTGGTGGTTACATTACTGGTAAGGCCAACTTAATTGATTGGTTCCGTTCTTATGCTCCAGGTTTTATTTTCACCACCTCTTTACCTCCAGCTGTTATGGCTGGTTCTAGTGAATCTATTCGTTACCAACGTGCTACTATTATGGATCGTATTGCTCAACAAAAGAACACTAGATACGTCAAGAACAGTTTGACTGATATTGGAATTCCAGTTATTCCAAATCCTTCTCATATTGTTCCTGTTTTGGTTGGTAACGCCGCTGACGCCAAGCGTGCTTCCGACTTATTACTCGATAAACACAACATTTACGTTCAAGCTATTAACTTCCCAACTGTTCCAATTGGTCAAGAAAGATTAAGAATTACTCCAACTCCAGGTCACGGTCCAGAAATTTCCAACCAATTAATTGGTGCTATTGACTCTGTTTTCGAAGAATTATCTTTGAACAGAATCTCTGCTTGGGAAAAGACCGGTGGTCTTTGTGGTGTTGGTGATGCTAGTGCTGCTGATGTCACCCACGTTTGGACTGATGCTCAATTATCCTTAACTGATGCTGATCTTAACCCTAACGTTATGGATCCTGTTATCCAACCTGTTGGTGTTTCTTCTGGTGTCGAAGGATACTAAGTAAATCTTTTTTTTTTATAGTTGCCAATGTATGTGTTCTTTATCGATCAAAATGTAGTAGAACAATAGAATTGAAGATCTAATTCTGTTGATCAAAAGCCACTTGTAAATGAATAAGTACAACAATTGAAACTTAACAATAGTTCATTTTTGTGGAGTGTAGTTCTTTGGGAAAGAAATTATAGACATTGAATCAGTTCTAAGACTATATGTCTATTTCCGAACAGTTAATGCAAGATCTTATTTTTAGGTCTTAGGGTCTTTTATATTAGAACTGTTGTGAAGCGCTGTTTGTGTTGCAACCTCTCCACCAACAGTAATCAGGCCACGGTTGTAAGGGCCAATTTTTAATTGAATCATCTCATGATATAGCTCATTATATAGACAGAACTAATACCGTTTGTCTCTTTAAAACTACAGCCAAACAGCTCTTATATATGTATTAACTGGATGTCTAGACGGATCACTGCCTCTATTATTAGTCGTCTATCACCCAAGTAACACAGCGATGATCAGAGTCCGAGACCGAGCATCATGGCGGCATTGAGTACAAAGAAATTTCTACTAATGGCACGGCGCTACACAATGCTACCTCAATTCTCAAACAGGTTAGACTAGAACCGACCTAGAGACAATACAGCAGAGCCTAAATGACATGCCAGAAGGTTTTGATGTACAGAATGATTCAATTTATGAGCCAATTACTAAATATATGTATAACCAAAAATAGTATTTAATTCTAATTTATTAATTGCTGACTGGCTGAACTCCAATAAGTAAATTGTGGTCATGCTACAAAGATAAGGCTTTCACATCATATCTTTCGAACATTACATCGTCTGATCTGATGACCAACTACATAAAACACTTATATTGATGTTCTTAATATCATGAACATCTCTACCGTCATGTGTATATATGATCTCTTGAGCTCAATGGTTGTTCTGTAGCAGGCTCCCAATGGCATTGAAGACAACCGGATCAATAAACAAAGATATCAGCTTCACAAAAATTGCCAGTGAGTTTTTTTTTATTTTTTTCATTTGCCCGACAGATTAGATTACCTTTAAGATAGATCAGCCTGTAGCTCTCAAAGTAGCTTACTATCGTATTACTTAAAAACAATTTTTCTACAAAGAAGCGATATTAATTATCCAGCTAATTTTTCGGGACTGGGAACTGCTGATTCTGAAATGATTTTCTACATTCTGATTCTTATACTGAGAAATAAAAGGTGAAGTTGCACCAATCAAAAATATTGTTCACATCACATTGATCATTACGGTTGCAGGTTACATAATGTTTGAGACATATATTATAGGTACAAGTCTTGCATATAAACACCTATTCGATATGAGTGGAATCACGTGATCAACAAACAAAACGCGCTTATGGCTGTAAACTTCTTGTTATGATATGGATCTAGACAAACATCATGGACAAGTCCCACTTAATAAAGGTCTATGCCAATCGGCTAGTCCACTCACTTGTGCCTCCGGAGTTTGGACCCGAATTCTCTCAAAGTATCACCCATGAACTTTTGAGCGTCCTTACTACAGCCGATACTTCAATGGATCCTGCAAAGAAACAATATGAGTTTAACCAATTAACAAATCGATTCAAAACATACTTTTTAAGTAACGGATATGGCGAAGAATGGATCCAGTTCCTGAGAATATTGGACTCTTTAAGTCAACTCAAATCTATGGACCAAATATATCGTTACTTAGTATTTTTAAGTGCATTCAAAGAAGACTCATTACCAGTACAACCGTCAAAATCATCACCAGTACCTAAACATTCAGGGCCAACCTATAATCAAGCCAGTGATTTTTATGCCAGATCTCCTGTTTTAGGTTCCAGTAGACCATATACTCGAGGTAACCCTGAAATTTCATCTCCTCAAGGTCATCATGGCGGTAATGGCATAGACTACCCATTATCATCTCCATACAAAGAAAACGGATTCGCTCCATTGGACCAAATAATAAAACCATACTATGATTCTATGCCTGAAGATCTCATATTAACATATTTACCATATACATTGCTAGGTTTGGACTCTAAATTATTGGTATTTGATTCAGAAAAACAAATAGAACTTCCATCCAAAGTCAATAATAGTTATTCAGGTCTTTTATTTGATGTTCTTGAAAGTGCCTTGCTTTACAAGAATCTTCACAATTTCGTTCAGCTTCATAGAGGAAAATTAACTTCCCCAATTAAAACAGCATTTTTAACAGTATTGGAATCACAATTGAGTTCATACGTGAATCATATCAACAAAATATTTAATACCAAACCATCTTCACTTATTACCGTGTACAATAGCATATTTGACTGGATATTGAAATTGAGATTACTCTATTCACTCGTGAATGGTGTTTTAGACATGAATGGTTATGACTTCTTATCTCATGTATTCGAATTCACTAAATTTGGTGATTCATCAATTGAAGAATTGGCCAATCATGTATTCAAAAATATATCTGCTCCATATTATCAAATAATTGAACATTGGATTATCAATGGTGAATTGATTGATGAAAGTAATGAGTTTTTCGTTCGTTTTGATTTTGAAAAAAATGATTTCAATGATATTATTGAATTTTTACCTTCAAGAATTCCATTTTTTATTGAACAAGCATTAAGTTCAAAAATTGTACAAATAGGAAAAATGTTAATCTTCTTAATCAAATATTGCAAAGAATTAATGTGGACGAATCAATATAGTAACAAATATTCTCATATAATATTTCAAGAGAATCAAGGATTGCAATCAATGACTATGGATTCTTTCAACGAGTTGATAAATTTACAATATGATCATTTATTGAATTACTTAACAACTATCCTTCAAGGACCAAAGAATGAAACTGCACAACATTTCATCAATTTCAAAAAGATTTATTTCATTCAAAATAATGACTTTATAGACTCAATTATTTCAAATGGGGTTGAATTATTTAACGAACCTTCTACCACTATCTCATCAAATCAATTATCTAATATTTTAAGTGACTCAATTTCCAATTCATCATTAAATCATAATAATTATTCAAATAGGTTGGATGCTAGAGTATTGGATCCAGTACATGGTAACATAGGATGGGAAGTTTTCACTTTAGAATACAGAATCGAAGATTTACCTATTAATTCCTTATTTGAACCACAAATGATTCAATATTTAAAAATGTTCAACTTTTTGTGGAGACTTCGTCATTTACAATATTTATTGAATGATCATGCATTGGATTGTACCAGTTTACGCAAGAATGAATTGAAGAAAGCCCACTTGAAATATCAAAAATTAAAGCGTGGTGGAAGATTAACAGTCAGAGATAAAAAAGTATTATGGCTTGTCAAATCTTTTAATACAATCAGCATGATTCGTCATAACCTTGTTAAATTCATGAATTCTTTGGTCCATTATTTATCATTTGATGTAATTGAAGATAGTTTTACTAAATTGATTTTAGAAAAATTATTTAAGTCCAATCATTTGTATGGATTTGAAGAAGGAATTGAAAACAGGCTGTTACAACTCTTAAATGCATTAAACCCTAGATTTGTTGATTCATTAAGAGGTGATATGTTCAATAATTCTAATACTCTGACAGAAAAAGTTGCTCATAATATGAATGAACTTACTTTTGATGAGATTATTGGTATACATGAACATTATTTGAGTAAAATTGTTAACAATAAATTGATCAATGATGACACTGTTGGTAAAGGTAGTCAAACTACATTCATTGAACAGATTTACAAGTTATTGGAGACAATTTTCAGGTTTTACAAAAGTGCAGAGGAGTACAATAGCTTATTAATCAACTATTCATTGATTCTTAACATTGAAGCATCAGCTGAGAATGATGCTGATATGCTTGATGTTGATGCTCTTCAAGATACCGAGGATAAACTTCAAGCTATTACCGATCGGATCTATAAGCAATTGTATGTTCAATTCCAAGACGGTCTTGCTATATTTGTGAATGATTTAAAGTTGGATCATGAACTTAGACCGATAGTGAATATGTTTGTATAAAAAGATCAATTACGGAATAAAGTACAAGTCTGGTATTATAGTTCATAGAACCAACTGCTAGAAAACAAATGGTTTGAGATAGTCTCATGCTACCTAGTCAATGGTACGAGGAAATCTACAGATACCTGGTCGGTAAGACAAACATCAATAGAGAAGTACAATTCGGAGATAATGGGAGATAATAAGAAGATATAACGCGGTTTATGAGACGAATCGAGGTGTTGTTATATGCCACTCATAAGCCACCAAGCTGTAATGGATTTGTGTAATTAGGTAGGATATAAGTTTACGAACAAATGGGTAACAAAAACACGTAGATCTAGGTCGAGTCATCATATGACAATTGAAACCTTAACTTTTTATACAAGATCAAGTGAAACAAATGACCTAATGAATTACGAGTATGCGCTTATAATGACATTCATATGTCAAATAAACTTGGAAAAATAAGACAATTGCTACTTACCAACCGAAAAGAATAATAAAGATATACAGGGTTGTTGGGTTGGCCGATGAGTTGTGGGGCACCGATCATACACAGACGGCTGCGAGAACACCAATTATCCTCGGTAACCCCTATGTAAAAAAAAGGCTACCCTGAAAGTATGTATGAATAATTCACCGACAACTTACCGACCGAATAACAATGCAACCCCTAACACAATTGTAACCGAAAACCCCTAACATCATCGACTCAAAACCGTTTTACTCATCGCTCACCTGCAATTTTCCCACCACACACACTACAATTAAACTTAAATCCTTTTAAGATTTACTCACCCACACTTTAATACAGTCGTGTGCAAATCACCGACACCACAAGATAATCGCAGATAGCCTCGGTCCCGCAGCTCCGAAAATATATATTAAAGTGGCCCCAGATTTCTCCAGATTTTTGCGCTAAGCAACTCACAATGGAAGAAGTCGATAGTGTATTAGTTGATAATGTCAAGTCATTTGCTGCCGGAGGTTTCGGTGGTATCTGGTAAGTAATGAAGAGAGATGGAAAGAGGATCAATACTCGAGAAAACTGGGTGTTTTTCTGGTTATTTCTTGGGGTAATTTTTCATGAATAATCATAATAATCAATAATCAAATAATTTGTACTAACAAAAATCAGTGCTGTGCTTACAGGTCACCCATTCGATCTTGTGAAAGTTAGACTTCAAACTGGTCTTTATAAGTCATCAGCTGAATGTATCAAGACTACTCTTGTCAAAGATGGATTACCAGGTTTCTATAGAGGTGTTCTTCCACCACTTTTAGGTGTTACTCCTATGTTTGCTGTCTCATTCTGGGGTTACGATGTGGGTAAGAAACTTGTTGGTTCTGCCACCGGCAAGACTGTTGATCAATTCACTATTGCCAACATCTCTACTGCTGGTTTTATCTCTGCTATTCCAACCACCTTGGTGGCTGCTCCATTTGAACGTATTAAGGTTATGATGCAAGTGGGTGATGGTAAGGGTTCTATGGGATCTGTTGTTAAGGAAATGTATCGTACCGGCGGGATCCGGTCTATCTTCAAGGGTTCAGTAGCTACTTTGGCTAGAGATGGTCCAGGTTCTGCTCTTTACTTTGCTACTTACGAATACTTGAAGAAATCATTAACCAAACCAGGTGAAGATATGTCTCTCTTGGCCATTTCTACTGCTGGTGGTTTTGCTGGTGTTGCTATGTGGCTTGGTGTTTTCCCAGTCGATACCATTAAATCCACTCAACAATCCTCCAATACCAATGTTTCTATTGCTCAAACCACCAAGAATATCTACGCTAAGGGTGGTATCAAAGCATTCTTCCCAGGTGTTGGTCCTGCATTGGCCAGATCTTTCCCTGCTAACGCTGCCACCTTCGTTGGTGTTGAATTAGCAAGAAAGGCCCTTGATGGAGTGTTTTAAAAGTATTTATTAGAGTGTACCAACTGCAAAGAATAGCAATTGGTGCATAATGTACAGATTGATTTTTTTTAAAAAGAAGTTTGTTCCAAAGCCAATTGCCAATGATACTATTAATTATTTATTATTCAATTGGCAATGGTTGGCTAGATCATGTAGATAGCTAGTGTAAATTAGTGATAGGAATAGATCATGTGATACAAGAGTGTAAAACAGATTACTAGTTTACCAAGTAAGCGAGTTGCAATTGAAAGACGTGATTAATTGCCTAAAAGAGCTTGAGTGTGTCAATTCGATGACCAGATCTCTTGCAAAACTCACAAATTTTATATTGTACTATTGGATCTCTTTTATGGCCCTTTAAGTGCTTATTTTGCAATTACTGGCACAGAAACAGATCTGGAACAGAGCCTTGCCAAACAAGACGATCCTGACCAATTTCCACAATTAGACCCAAAATAAAAGATTAATCCTTATTTTCAACAAAGTACCTCCTCTCTCAAATCCTAGAATAGCGTCAACTATTGTAGGTGGTCTATAAACTTGGTAGTGCTTGTTTTGGTTAGCTCCGCACTTAACTATGATGCTCACTCACAGTAATAAACGTTCCTATTTTAAATACAAATACAACTACAAATACGAGACCACACAAGTACAGAAAAAGATGCCAAAATGCTTCAATTTACAAACTAGGACATCTTAGATCTACTAATTTCCCCACGTAGAAACATCCTATCTTCTTATACTTACCCACTCTATCTCCCATACAATTGTATCTCTTTCTCATAGCACTCCCTTCTCTTGCACTATACCAATTAGTAAAGGTCTGGTCGTGCACTACACGCACCACAAAAGTCAACGAAATTGACCGCTTGTAATACTCGATAAGATAAAGAAACCCCAATTTATCCCACCCAATTAGTCCAAAATGTCATTGTCCGATGAACAGGTATGTACCGCTTAGTCCAAATAAGGAATTGACGAATTATGTTTTGATGAATACTAATATATTAGGTAAAATCCGAGCTTAGCAAGATGCAAGCCTTTATCGAAAAGGAAGCACAAGAAAAGGCTAAGGAAATCAGATTGAAGGCAGATGAAGAATATGAAATTGAAAAGGCTTCAATTGTTAGATCCGAAACCGCTGCCATTGATTCCACTTATGAACAAAAGTTAAAGAAGGCTTCATTGGCTCAACAAATTACCAAGTCTACTATTGGTAACAAGACCAGATTAAGAATCTTGGCTACTAAGGAAGAAGTTTTAGAAGAAATCTTCCAAGAAGCCGCAAAGGAATTGAAGAAAATCACCAGCAATAAAGATCAATATAAACCAGTTTTAGTGGGATTAATTGAAGAAGGTGTCTTGGCATTATTAGAAAAGGAAGTTTCTATTAAGGTCAGAGAAGCTGATGTTGCATTAGCCAAGGAAGCTGCTAAAGATGCTGCTAAGGCTTTCGAAGAAAAGGCCAAGTTTGCTGTCACCATTACTGTTAACGAAGAAGACTTTTTAGGTAAAGACATAGCCGGTGGTGTTGTTGTTGTCAATGGTACTGGAAAGATCGAAGTTGACAACACTTTGGAAGAAAGATTGAGCATTTTGAACCAAGAAGCTTTACCAGGTCTCAGATTAGAATTGTTTGGCCGTTCTGCTTCCAGAAAATTCCTTGATTAAGGGACTTTTATATAATTCTTTTAGGGCAAAGCCCCTTTTTTAGTGTAATACATTTTTGTTGAAATAATACCAGTGTTAATCAATATCATCAATCTTTATGAATTAGATTTTTTGATTGGATTCAAATGTTGTTCTGGTTAATGATAAAATGTAGTTAATTCAAGTTGTACTTGTTAAATATAGAGAGCTATTTATACACGATTAACTCCGATTATTGCATTCTGTCAATATACTCTATTTACCAATACAGAAGTAGACATTTAATGTCAATTTTGAACATTCGAAAACCCCATAGTGAATCCTGACTTCACCACATCCCCAAACAAAATCGTACTTACACTCTAATCCCCATTGTTACCTTAACGGTGCCTACTTAATGGAGTTCGGGATTGGCATCTTCAGCCTCTTGTATATAGTCCTGTACACAGGAACAAAAATCCTACTATAACCGATCAACCATCAGCACGATAGAATCCCAATAGAGTTGTTACATTTACCACCCCCTACTACTTCGCCACTTCACCTTCACCAAGAGAAAGCCGGAACTTCTCCCACTTGCATACTAGAAGTGTTTACTGCGCAACTCTTTGAAGTGTCCATTTAAAAAAAGACCCTTTCCCATTTTCCTCATCACTAATCGCACCATCAACTAGTGACATCAAAACCATCAAACCAAACCCCATTCGGACAACCATTCCATTCTGTGCATTTGTCCTTTCAAGAGATTGAGATTCAGTTTCACTATCGCATAAATACCATTGTTTGATGAAATGATACATCGAAATATCACCAGTTTCTCTCGAATAGCCCTAAATGGGATTCGGCCTTCGATGATAAGGCATCACCAACTTCCATATAATTTACCACAACACCAGCAGACTACTACCAATTTTGTTAGATATGTTTCGAGTACAGAGCTTCAATTCGAAGAGACTATCAGACAGACCAAAAAGAAATCATACAAACCATTAAAACCAATCACACCTAATGACTTATACGTTTCAGGAACTACTTTTGATAGTAAAGGAAATATAACGGCAGTTTCAAAGAAGCATAATAAAATGGAATTCTTAAAAGAAAATCTTTTGTTCCCTAGAGATCTTAGAAAGATCGATACTTCATCAGTTGATGTCATTCCTTCCATTATGATTAGACCTCCAGATTCCATATTGGTCAATTTATTACATATCAAAGCTCTTATCAAAAAAGATTCTGTGATGATTTTCGATACTTCTACTCCCAAGATTGCTACCAAGCTTGGTATTTTCATGTATGATCTTGAACTTAAATTAAAATTACCTTCAGATATACCCTACGAATTCAAAGCTTTGGAAAGTATTTTAATTAGTGTGATGAGTTATTTGGAATCAGATTTAAATCATCATAGAAAAGCATGTGGTCTGATTTTGGCAGAATTAGAAGATCAAATCGACAGAAACAAATTACAAGACTTATTGATTAAGCTGAAAGATTTATCATCATTCTATCAAAAATCCATTCTTATCAAAAATGTTTTGGAAGAATTGTTAGATAATGATGAAGATCTTGAAGGTATGTATTTATCCACAAATCCAGAATTAGAAAAGGATAATTATCAAGACATTGAAATGATCTTGGAATCTTACTATAATCAATGTGATGAAATTGTCCAACAAGCTGGTAGTTTGCTTAATGATATTAAGGTCACAGAAGAAATCATCAATATTATCTTGGACACAAACAGAAATAGTTTGATGTTGTTTGAATTGAAAATTACTGTATATACTTTAGGTTTCACCGTGGCTACACTTATTCCAGCATTTTACGGAATGAACTTGAAGAACTATATCGAAGAGTCAAATTACGGTTTTGGACTTGTGGTTGTGATTTCCATCATCCAAGGTCTTTTGATTACTTTGATCAATTTCAGAAAATTAAAGATGGTTCAAAAGTTAACTATGGGAGAAACCTTTTCTTTCAGAAATAGTGGTGCCATGAAGACTTTTGGTCCCTACAAAAATAGAAAAGATACTTGGTATTACAAGTTGATTTATGGTTCAAGAAATACCAAGTATCACTATCCATCAGGTAAGGATAAAGATGTTATTTGGAGAATGATTAATGATGATCGGAAATAAAGGATGATATAAATTTACTTCTTTTATATCAGAAGCATCGAATCATTTACTCAACACTTCTTGGGTAATTGCTAAGTGTTATAACAATTGGATTCCTATAATAATTAATTTTCGCAACCACAAAAAGAATCAATATCTATGACCCACAATAATGACCCAAATAACACCTAGTATACGACCTTAATTGCATCCACAATATTCTTGACTTACACATAAAGGAACAATTACCCACACTGACTACAACAATGGGGTCTTCATCACAGTCTGGATATATATGGATACCAATAGATAGAATAATGTACATAGTATCAATTAATGCATAGCGTTAGAAAAATTTCGATGTAAAAAAATTTATAGCATTTTAAAGACTTCAAATGATCAATTACATGGAACCAAAATGGTAACCTTATACTTCAGCCCTGAAACAAGCATCTTCAATATAAAAAAAAACCAATAACTATTGTCTTATAAATCACGTGCATTGTATCACATGATATTGTTTATACCAAAGTATACTAATAATCAAAATTGTTAAATCAAAAAAATTCGATATTGAGATAATACTATAGAACGAATCAGTGATTAATTTGATAGCCTACATCTCAATTTCACGTTATGAACTGCTGATTTACTGCTTCAAAAATTATTTCAAGTTTGTGCTTACGTAATCATATAGAAAATATTTCCCACGATCTTTGCCTAAAAATTGGCCTGCTTAATTTTTAAAACTTTATACGAAAAGCTGAAGCTATAGCCACTAGTAACACCATAATAAGGAATTTTAGTAGAAAATGTTGAAGAATAATCTTTGAAGTCACGTGGAGTCTATCACCTGATATAATCTTTTGACCAAAGTCTACTTAAAAATTGAAATTGTGAAATCCAAAAAATTGGTTATCGAGATAATATCATAGGTAAAATCATTGATTCATTTAACCCAGTAGATCTGAATGTCATGCTCTGAGTAGCATTTTTAAGGCTCCAAAAACTGTTTTTATAGTTTGATTACGTAATCGCCATACAAATGGATTCTCACTATTATTTGCTCAAAAAAATTACAACTGCAATTTAAAGGCTTGATATGATAACCTCCCAGTTAGATCTTCTAATAACCTTGAACTAAGCTTGTTTACTAGAAAAAGTTAAACTAAATTAGCCTAAAGGTCACATGGAATGAGTCACATGACAAATTCATATCCCAAAGTCTACTTAAAAACTGGAATTTCGAATTTCAAAAAAATGAATTTTGAGATAATAGCATAGCCAAATTCACTGATTGGATTTACCCTATGTAGCTAAATTTCCCGCTCTGAATCGTACATATACATCTTCAATAACGTAATTGACTTTCTGCTTACGTAATCAAAATGTTATGCATTTTTCACATCCTTTAGTCTTAACATTAATTGGTAGATCAATAGGTATTAATTCATTAGTATGAGTAGTTTAACGTCTTATTATTGTTTTTTTTTTATAAAAAATCTATATCTAGAAGATTTGGCAATTTAGCACATATGAAAATTCCTATATACATCTTTTAGCAATGGAATTCTATGGCTCAATGCAATTTCATAAAACCGAATATACAAATGAATTGGATCTTACATTGGAAGAAGTTCATTTTTCTATTGTTTAAATGATTTTAGATTACTATTTATTGTAAACTAAAATGAATACCACTTTCAATTTTGTGTTGGTATTTTAATATACATTAATCAGATTCACCATCGGAATCAGTGTCAGTCACAACTTCGGCATCACTATCCTTGGTGTAACCTGGTAATTCATTATCGTCAGTAGGTTCAGCAATTTCAGTGACGGTTTCTATAGGTTCATCGTCAAACTTCATGTGCTTACCCTTTGATTCTTGAGTAGTGGAAGTAGAAGCGGAAGATCTACGTTCTCTAAGAACAGGTTGTGCATCCTTTTCGGCACCTGGCTTGATTAAAGTACCTTCAACCGATACCACTCTACCAGCAGAATGAATTGCTTTAACGGTAAATTTCAATTTTCCTTCAACCTTAACTTCATTTTCATCAACCCAGTAACCGAAAGATTTGAATTTAGGAGTGGCTTCTTCTTCATCTTCTTGAACTTCATCTTCTTGATTTGGTATGAAACTCCAACCATTTGGAATGTTGTACTTTTTGATAGAGGCATTAAAAGTGTCATGAACTAATAAACCTAAATGAGAAGCTGTTTGCATGTAAATGTAACCTTCTAACTCATCACCAACTTGAGGTCTCCATATCAATAAATCAAGAGTAATCCATAAGAAAGTGAATGGAGATGAGCCTTCAATTTTGGCAATAGAAATTGGATTTTCTTCAGTATCAGTACTTATATTATCAGGAGAAAGTTGAATGTTGGAGTATGCTAAGACGACACCCTTTGCTTTAGGGAAGTAGTTCATGATTAAAGGATCCAAATGTTGAGCTTTAATACCATTGATTGGGTTGTTTAAGTGCATAGGAGCCAATGATACAAACATTCTGGTAGTGACTTTATGGAAAGCTTCAGAAATCCCATCTTCGTTGATTATATTGGTGCTTTTAGGAATGATGCTAGGTCTCTTGGCGGAGGGTTCATCTCCGGAACTGGATCTTTTAGACATCTTATGGTTTATGGGGACTACTCAATTCAATCTGGTTATTTTTCAGATGAGAAAATTTGCGATGAGTCTGGCAGATAACCAAAATCAAAAAGCGAGCGAAGCGAGATGATGAGGAGGAATCAAAACCAATACCAAAAAAAGCCAAACAAACAAATAATTCAGTGAGCATAATTCTATTTGATGGGGTCAATGTGTTGGTGGTTTAAGACTTGTTTATGGGCAATTAAATACTGATAATTTGGCTTAAGACGAACCAAAAGTCGTATTGACTTGCGCTTTGCAACACACTATGGATCACATGTTGTGGTGGTAATAAGTATGGAATTGGGGAAAAGGAATGTAATAGAACCGAAGTAGACAGAAGATTGTAGATTCTTTACTGTAGCTGTTATTTGACGTTGTATTTCACTTTGGTCCGTTGGTTTCCAAAAACTGTTCATGTTATGGCCTGTATGTACCACTAAAATGACTGCAAAAGATCAGCCAAACACAAATAGATCACAAGGCAATAGTCCAGGAAACAGGAGAGTGAAAAAGCTGTGGTTGGCTAATAAACAATAATCTTTGGTATTGGATATTTGAATTGGTCAAGTATTCTGTTTCTCCTCTTTTGCCTGTTCCATAGTTGTTTAGGTAGTATTTGATTATTGTACTCAGGTATAGTAAAAGGAGTATGGAACACAAGAAGATTGTCCTGGCGGCATAACAGTAATAGTAATAATAGTAATAAATGTAGGAGTTTCACTGTTATACAAGCTTATACTTACTGAGAATATAAAGCTTTGTCTATTGGGTCCAATTGTATTCTTTCTTTAGCATCGCCAAAACAGCTTATGGCTGTAAAATATTTACTAGTTTACAAATAGTAACCTCACAATATGGGTACAGTAAAGAACAACCAAAACCAACACTATTGCTGGAAATCAGTAACAATTTACTGTATCAATATTGTCAGTTACTATTCTTCATTACTACATTAGTATAATTTGTTCACTTTGTATTTGGTACAATTGTTATATTACAATATCTATTATGCCTATACTACATTAACTTGCTCTTAATCTTGCTGAAACGATTGACTGATAATGGATGAACGGAGCTAATTTGTGGTTCCTCTTCGTATCCCAAATGGTGTCTGAAACTAATACTTTCTTCTCTTTTAAGAATCTCATCCTTCTTCTTGAAAGCATAGTTGATAGTAGGACTCTTGAATACTGCAAAGTTCTTTAAGATCCTATTAGCATACTTACTTGGAGCATCTTCTGCTTCGGTGTATTCAGGAACTCCAATAAATCTAACCCTCTTCACATTAGTACTATTATTAGACGAAGCTGAAGAAGATCCAATGGTAGTTTGATCAATTGATAAATCGGAAATTGGAGATGCAACACTATTACGTTGAGTATTACGACGAGTCACTTGATCTCTACTAGGTCCAATTTTAGTTAATGAAATAGATGGTGCTGTTGTAGGAGTTGGAGCAACTGGAACAGGAGCGGCATTGGCTCTATTTTGAAGTGCAGCAGAAGCAGCTGCTCCTGGATCCACTGTTGGTGGACTCTCCACTGATTTTCTTAAATTAGTAGCACCTGGATTATTAGGATCAAAAGTAACTGATGTAAATATTTCCTTTTCTTGAGTCATTAAACTTCCGGATTTTGCAGCCTTTCTTAAATGTTGTTGTAATCTTTGATTAGCACTTAATTTCACTGGGTTTCTAACCACTTCTGGTGAATCTTCTTCTGCCACTGCTAATAATTTATTTTGAACTTTATTAGTGGTTGCATTAGTAGTTGTTGGTGCCTTCAATGGTGCTTTAGATGGTGCTTTGGTTGGTGGTTTCTCTGGAGTGACAGGTGCTGGGATTGTCTTTCTTAATGAAGGAGATCTCTTGACTGCCTTAGAATTGGTCAAAGCAACAGCAGCTCCTGAAGTAGCTTCTCCTGGTGTAATAGGTTGTGAATTTGAACGACGACGTCCCATTAAAGCATCGGGTTTAGGTGGTGCTTCAAGGTTAGATAAAGAACTATTAGAATTCAAGAACAACATTGAATTTGGTCTTGGACGGTTAGGAGATATTTGCAAACTTGAAATTGCAGATGGTGGAATGATCAATGAATTACGTTTTGGTGAGTTGAGTGATCCACGTCTTCCTAAAGTGGCTGAACCGTTACTATTGACACTTGAAACAGATGATGATCTTGAGGATCTAGTACTCAGTTTTGGTGATTCGGTAAGATCTAACTTTTTCATTTTACTTTCAATTGACTTTGCTGGACTGGTAATTGATGGAATTCCTTTTGGTTCTGGTGATTTGATAGGACTAGCAATGGATGGGAAACTTTCTGGGGCTGGTTTGAGAGGTGCACTTTGAGAACTTGAGTCACTAGTTATAGAACTTGCACTGCTTGTGGGTATATCCTTTACTTTTGCTGCTTGAACACTTTGATATATGTCTAACAAATTCTTTTTAGGTAATTGATAAACTTTTCTAAATCTCAATTCAGCAATTAACCAACTATTACCGAATTCTTCGAATTTTTTGATACTTGTTTCAAGAATGGTTAAAGTTTGACTTATAAAATTACTAAAGTCATTGATTGTTTTAAGATTGATTTCAAACCTTGAATTTGGACGAATGAATCTTGTTAAATTGGCGATGACAGTACCATTTTTCTTTGCAGAATTGAAAATATCTTCCATGCTATTCAAAACATTCTGTTTGAAGTGACCTGGACTCAGTGATTGAAACAACAATTTTTGATCGGTTAAATGTTGATAATTAGATAAGTAAATCTTTCTTCCGAACCTTCTGAAAATAGAATATAAATCGTTAAGTCTTAATGTCAATAAGAAAATTTTGTGAAGTGAATATTTGTAATCAGGTAAAGATTGAATATTAGTCTTTATGGTTTTGAATTTGATAATTGAAGGTTTCAATTTGTTTAAAATCATGGTTAATTGTTTTGAGATTAAAAAGATCATTTTGAAATCCATATCAATAAGAGTTGCTTCAAGGAAATTTTCATTCAGTAATAAAACTTCATCTCTTGGGATTGAAAATACAAGATCTTCAAGAGTAACATCAATATCTGAATTTATATCTAAGAGTTCATCCTTTACCAAACATTCAACCTTTTCATAATAATTGGTTGGTAAAGTTAAGAATTTCTCAGCTTCAACTTTAGCCAGGGCTAATCTTTTTTGGTAACCAGTTAAACAAATGTTAGATAACAGTTCCAAAATCTTTAAACATTTCAATGCAACAGGGATTTTTGGGATTTCAGATAATGGACTAACTGGGGTATCTTGTAAATCATAAGAAACATGAGTGACTGCGGCTGAAATGTTTATTGGAGCTGGTTTGAACATTTTAAAGTTTGCTAATAATTCCAATCTTGCTTGAAATGCACTTTCATTAATTGAGAATAATCCTCCAGCAAGTAATACAATGAAATGAATTAAAGGAAGTAAATCGAATATTTTAGGAGGTTGTTCAGATTCATCTGTTTGTTCTGGAGCTGGTTTTGGAGTACATTTTATTATCAACTTTTGGATGTTTTTTATGGCTACCTCAAGTTTAATGATAGAATATTCAAATTGCAAAATTTTACAATCAAGGGAAGTGATTGAGGTTGGTCCATCAGGTGCAGTTGGTTGACTAGCTGTTGTGGGACCAGGAGTTTCTGGTACTACCAAATCGGTCATTGTTTATGGATGATAGCAATGCAAACAAACGAAGAAAAAAACTTGGTGGAGTTGATAGTTGTGTGGTGGAGTGGAGTGTGGACAAAAAAAAATAATAGGGAGAATTGGGGGAACCGAAAGAACGGAAGTGACGGATAGTGAATGAGTTAACGGACGAGGTTGATGAAGGTTTGATTCAAAACTGTAGAACTGAAACGCCGAATTGGAATGATTTAAGTAGATAACAAGTCGCGTATTAGATTCGTTGGATACTAATCTCACTTATGTTTGATGATAACCGCCTTTTGACACTTTAAAGATTTAACGTGGGGTAATTGATAGACGGTGAATAGATCAAACAGGAGCTTATAGAAACGAATTGCTCGATGTTAAAGGTTGAATACCAAAAACTAAAAGATGGAATCGGCCGTTGATTAAACTTAAAAATATCTACTTTTAGATCACTGTGGTAAACCGGACGTGTATTCCCTCAGGTTTTGGTCATTTTTGGTCATGTGATAGTGAGGGTAGGTAAAAGCGGGTCTCAACGCAAACATCACCAATCACCTCAAAACTGAAGCTAAAACTAAAACTGAGAGTGCGTG
Organism: Suhomyces anneliseae; assembly: GCA_030568535.1. NCBI lineage: Eukaryota > Fungi > Ascomycota > Pichiomycetes > Serinales > Debaryomycetaceae > Suhomyces > Suhomyces anneliseae. The sequence continues at coordinate 731,204 of JAJMGB010000002.1, read as the reverse complement.
ATTGAGTTAGTGAGGTCAAAACTAAAAACAATTTTAACTTATACCCAATTCATATCAAATATAAACATGTTGTCTTCGTTGTTGTATGCAATTGGTAGCATTCTTGTGATTCATGCTGCTTATTCTTCGATGGAATTCCATCAAGTGTTGAAGAGTGTACATCAAGAGAACTTGGTGTTGAAGGTACCAACTGATATTATTCATGAAACCGTATATGGTATAGTATTGATAATTGTGGGGGCTGTGTTATCGGTAAAGAACCAAGTTGTGTATAAGGTGGAGGGTCAGAAGTCTTCAGATGATGCATTGGAAGATATTAATGTTAATGAACCAGTTAAACAAGATCACCAATACCTTAGTCCAATAGAGTTTAAGAAGGCTGCTGATTTCAATGAAAAGGTTGGAGTTAATGATTACGAGCATTATGAATCCCGTGTGGACTTCATGAACATGGCAGAAAAGAGAAGAGAGTATAACGAATGGTTAAACAGTGGCCGTGCTGAATAAGCCATTGGAAAATGTAACATAGCATTAATAGAAACAATCAATAAATAATGAGAGTGATGTTGAAGTAGAACATGGGCAAATAGTTCATTGCAAATTCGTGGGTATTGCAAATTGAATAATGGATATTGAACGTAGGCTATTGATTTGGCTATAGATTAGAAGTCAATGTCTATGTAGATAAAATAGATAAGTGATTTCGAGCATCTGTATGAAAACAACAGAAAGACGGAAATAACTATTATAGACCAATAGAAATTATTCTTCTGATTGAAATCGATCACATCGAAGTTAAATTAGTTGAATTCTGTCTTCATTTAATATTGTACCTCATTTAATATTATCATATATATTCGTGCTTCTTGAACTAGACGAGTGAAATAGACTGCTTTTGGAAATCAAAAGTAACTTTACTAAAAGCCAACAATTAATTTTGATTGTAACAAATCCGTAATATATTTACCATCTATCGATTAGCTTGTTAAAAGTGAATACATAATATATTTCTGAAATGGTCGTTAACCATTCATACAATTTACACTTCATCTTCATGATTGGTAACAATATTGATTGTATATCTCAAAGCATTTGTTAGGCTGGTCTTGTTATAACCCTCTTTCTCTCTTATTATTTCCTGTCTTTACAGGACTACACTTTTTTTCTTTATCGTATGTATTATGATCCAGAAATTAGAAACTCTATGTAATAATTAGTATATAGAAGATTAAACGAAATCTCATAGAAGTAGATGAATCAGATGAAAAAAATTGAATAAGTTTTGAATTAGAATATTGAATAGATCTTATGAATGAATTCTCATACTTTCTTTCTTTATTTTTTTTTTCTTTATCTCTATATGAAGGCGGGAGTGTATGAAAATAAGCTTAGCTTACTTAGATAACCTTCTTTTGAGCGGCTTCAGCCTTCTTCATCATTCTAGCTTCTCTTTCAGCCTTAGCCTTAGGACCAGCCTCAGTGTCCAAAAAGTAATCCCACCATCTGAAAGAAGAAGAGTAACCACCAACGAAGTAGTGATGGTGTAAATCATGGTGATCAGCACCAGCCCAGAATGGAAGGAAGTTGTGTAAAGACCATGGGAATTCGTAACCAGAGTGAGAGTCAATAGCTTGGAACAATCTTAAGGTAACCCAAAGACAAACGGTGAAAAGATGTAAGTTTCTAGTGAAGTAACACCAAACCATTGGAATACCAACAGTACCTAAACCTAACAAAAAGACTTCAACTGGGTGAGCATATTCAGCAGCCATACCGAAAGGAGCAGCGTATCTGTGATGTTGCTTGTGAATGTATTTGTAGAAAACACCATAGTGTAAACCACGGTGGAACCAATAATGCCAAGTGTCTTCTAAAACAAAGAAAACAGCTAATTGGAAAAGAATGGTCTTAAGAGATGGGAAAGGAACCAGGAAACTGATACCTAAATATTGACAGATAGGGTGGAAAAACCAAATTGGGAAAGCTTCAAGAACGAAATGGTGAATGAAAACAGCTTTGAAACATTCCCATTGTTCTTGGTTACTTGGTAATTTGGTTTCTTGAATCTTCCATTTGTTGAAGAATGGGATTCTATCGATGATGAACCATGGTAAACTTCTACCGAAGTAAACGACTTCGTGAACGAAGAAGAAAATCACACCAGTAGCAAATAAATCATTACCGATGTAATAGTAAATGGAACCCCAAATTTTTTCAACCAAGTTTAAGTTTGGTAAATTATTGAAGTTATCAAACACACCAGCAAAAGTGGTGGCGTTATGGAAACTTGAATAGTCGTGATAGACTTCACTCATTATGGATAAGGCCGTATGAAGTTCTGAAAATGATTATTGATCCAAAAATTCGACGGACAAGTGAACAAAGTGATTCGCCAAAGTTTTTATAACTAGAAAATAGGGTCTCATTTCTTTTTCCCGACCGCCACACGACACGGGATTTGAAGCGCGTCGTAAGCACTAAACGACGGGAACGAATCGTATAGCCTAGTTAAAAAAAAGGCAGAGCAAAAAAAAAAGGAACGAAATGTCGCAACGCCTCCCAAGAAGAATAAGAAACATAGTGCAATGTCGCATTATTGGGTTTATATCCCAGTACCAACAATGTCGCACTGTTCCACGTTGCAGCCAAATAAAAAAAAAAAAAACACATCACGAGTAAACTTTACTTAGTGTGAGATGAGATCAATCAGGCACCCATCAACATAGACAGATGTTAAATGACAGAGACAAAGTTTGACAAGTCACGAGACTTACTTTAAGGTGATATTGCCGAGGTCCATGGTTCTTAGTTTCTGGATGGTTCCCAGCTTGTCCTAATTGTATTAAGCAGTGTTCACTGGTGGGTTGTAGGGGTCCTAGGGGTCTTGTTCTGGTAGTGACACACCAAGCCAACTTTTTTGGACTTCCCTTGTTCTTCTGATACCAGTGCTTCGCATGTGACTGATAAGCAAAGATTGGGGGGTTTGTGAGGATGGTCTGATACAGTATCATTATTCATAGGCCGCGGGGCTTTACCAGAATCGGAATAGGTTCTCTGCCATATACACACTCATCCCCGAAAGACGGACTGTATAAAGGCCAGTGTTCTTTGCTTGTAGAAGATAGATAAGCTGAAGTGGAGGTGGCAGTGCTACAGACTTAAATTGAGTCAGTAGAATCGATAATAGGATGTGCAGGTGCAGGACCAGATCGTTTGACGTATAGAAGTCGTTTTCAACTCACCTGACCCAGATCTGACAATAGTGTGTCTTTAAGCATTGTAAGAATTTCACAAGTATCAAACCATAAACCATAATATACGAGCAACGGAATTATAATGACAGTTCCTCTCTATGCAAATTCAAAGGCCTATATATGTACTCTAGTCCTACACATAGTGTTGGTCATGGTCACACAGTAAGAGAGAGAAACAGAAAAAAAAAAAGCTTAGGTAAAAAAGGCCGAGAAAGACGAGCGATCTGCTAGATCACACATTCCATTCCAGTATATATGATTTAGCGGTTGAAGTTCGGTTACATTACGGTTGTTGGACGGTCCGTGGAGACGGAACTTATGACCGTCGATGTAGACGGAGTCGGGTCAAACTCCGGCACCGGAGGAATTTGATGATGATATTTTTGCCAGGATAAAAATAAAAATATTAAACTTCCCGGTGCATCCTTCAAGTATCCATGGATTACCTAATCATAACTTTGATAAGAATGTGGAGGGCCAGGGCTCGCATAATTGGTCCAAATTCTATCAAATATTTTTAGAACAATATCTAAATATTGCCGACAGAATTATTTTTTAGCCATGGGAAGTCCGGCACCACAATAATCTCAAACCAAATGCATATTGGAAAAATAGACCATTGAGCATCATGCCAAGTTCCACTGTTCCCCCACATCACAACACAACACAAACGCAAAAACACGAATCACGAATCATTAATCCACACCACTTTTAACCACTAAGATCTCACCTGTTTATAATTCATTAGATCTTAGTCGTGTGACCTAATGAGTTGATTTTTAACTTTATCGCAATATGAATCTAATAATTAGATAGATCAAATATTGACATAATGGTTGCGAAATCAAAATTTTTACTAGTAACTATGATTTAGATTGTTTTTGGTTTGTAGTTTTTACGAGACGATAGATATTATTGTTACGAATTACTATGCGTATATATTTTTCGATAAATTGCAAAAGATTACGATTGATACAATGAAGTATCATTTAATTAATAAACTAAGTAGAGCAAATTATCGTGATCATTAAATTAATTTCGAATAATCAGGATTATTCATTGAATTGAATCGGATTACCAAGACTTTGGACCGAAGATTTCACCATCTGCAACCAATTTTCTAATAGCAGTACCATTGGTGTCCATAGTGTTGTTGTAAACACTAACACCCCACCAACTTGGCATGTTAGTACTGGTCAAGTTCAAACACAAGAAAATAAGTAACATAGACCAAGCTAAACCGATATCCAAACCAGCAGATAAGGAATAGTTGTACTTAGCCCACCAGTGGAACCACTTTCTCTTGACGAACCAACCAAAGAACAAACCAACCATGGAGTAAGAAGCATAGTTGTATGGGGTGGCTGGTGGAATCAAACCAGTACCAGAGAAGAAGACTGGCCAGTTGAGCCATCTAATTGGAGAGTTTGGATACTTCTTTAAGATCAACCAAGAGATGATTGGAAGACCAGCACCAACAAGGAAGAAGAATAATAACTTGTAGTAGATTTGACCGTGAGAGAATTGACGTTGTGGACCAATAACACCCCAAATAATAGAAGCGTTGAAGAAAACTCTACCACCTGGACAAGTGTAGTGGTTCTTTTGTTTAGCATCACATAAGTCATCAATGTTACCGTAAGCCCACTTTAAGACGGCGATTTGAACTAAAGAACCCCAGATGGTAGCAGCAAATTGGGCAGCGAACAAAAGTCTTGGAGCAATCTTCATGTAGTGACCCAACTTCATATCTTGGGCGAAAGTAACAGCTTGGTTATTGGTGATGTAACCGAAAGTCTTGAAGAACATCATAGCTAATGGTCTACCTGGACGCATGTAACCAATGATAAATTCAGTAATAACGTTCAAACCGACAGCAATGTTAGTTCTAGAGTAGATAATACCGACTGGGAACAAGAAGAAAAGAGCAATAAGTAAAGCAAGAATCAAAGCCCAGACTGGTAATTGAGTATCCCAAGCTCTAATGGTAGCAATAGACATACCAAAGAAAACAAGGAAAACAATACCGTACCACCATTCAGGAACTTCCTTATAGTTTTGTTTCATTAATCTTTGATGGACATCTGGCTTTTCCTTTTGCTTAATTTGTTGAACAATTTCTGGACCGTGGAATAAAGCAGTGTGGACTAAAGTAGCAGTCATAGCAGCAAAAGATAAACCGTAAGAAATAGCGAAAGTTGGGGATAAGAAAAGTGGAGAGTACTTTTCGTATTCTTCCTTCTTGAAAGACAAAGTCTTCTTGTCAATAATCTTGGAGACATTGTAAGGAGTACCGTTACCACTGTTATCGTAAGAACCAGAAGAAGAAATTGGTAAGTATTGAGCGTACCAAGTGTTAGAGTAGGCAATAGCTGGAACAACGATCCAGAAAATGACGACAATAGAAGCGAAGATGGTAGCGATGGTAGAAGCTGGTGGAACTAATGGAGAACCAACGTAACCAGCGATTTGATTCCAATCTAAAGCGAAACAGTTAGGGAACAAACCTAAACCGGTAGAAGAACCGAAAAGTTGGTTAATGATAACGTTGTTTGGCTTGATCCAGGTAATCCAAGAGAAGTTGGAAAGGAATGGAGCAACGAAACCTGGAATCCAGTACCAAGAGAAAGAGGCCATGAACATAACACCGAAGAACAAAAGACGAGAGATCTTCCATCCGTTAGCAGTGTGGTTTTCGTTAATGTGCATGTTGGTCAAGAAAGTGGCAGTGACCAAGTTAGATGGCCAGATAGCACTAGCTGGTTCGACCAAGACCTTCTTAGCAATACCACCCATGGCGAAACCAATACATTGGGTAGCCCAGATAGAAAGAACGTCGAAACCCCATCCGAAATCAGAACCGTAGAACTTGTTTTGAGAAAGTAAAATATCAGTCATGTAAGCAGCACCACCACCGAAAGAAACGTTAGCCATAATGGTGATAATGGTGTGTTCCTTAATGTTGAAAGGACCTGGGTTAAGAGGCATACCAAAGATCTTCTTATTTGGCATGACGTATTCCCAAAGTTTACCAATTGGGTAAGCTAAAATAGAAGTGACGAAAGTACTGATGGAGAAAGAAGGAGCGTGTAAAGAGAACAACAAGTTCATACCACAACCGATGGTAGCTAAAACCATACCAAGAACCCACATTCTAAGGGTGTTTTGAGGAATGGTTGGATCATCTGTAGAAGGAACAGCAGATCTAACTTCAGGGTATGGAGAATCATCTTCAACAACGATAGCTGCATATTCATCATCAAGAGCGTCATTAACGAGATGAGAAGTAACTGGATCGAATTCTTGAGATTTGGAAACAACCAAACTAACTGGAGCCTTTTCATCAGACTCGAAGTCGTTGTGTTTGACTTCTTCAGTCACTGGTTCAGTGGAGAGAAACGCTTTGATTTTGTCCATGCTGCCAGAGTAGATATAAAAATCAGAGGTTGGTGAAGAAAAGAATAGAATTTCAGAGGACTACAGGCCTTTTATATGATTCGAGATATGGGGAATTGTCGTCGAAATGGAGATAACATTTAGTGGTGTAATAAGAACAAAATGAATACATTATTTTTTTTTTTTCTTTTTGCACAATAGAATTATTTTTTAACTTTTGCGAGCTGTCAGCTGCATTTTGCGAAGCTGATAAGCTGCATGAATCCTTCTGGATTATGGGAAAAAATGGGCGGGCCGATCGTCGTTTCATCTCAATTAGAAGACTGACCTGAACATACGATATTGAGATGAGATGAGTGGCTAATTAAATTAAAAAGTAATATGAACTTGATAAGCTAATAACATTAACTAAAGTGATAGATACTACGGCAAGACTTACAGGATATGTGAGTATATGTGTGGCTGCATGCTTATCAGAAACTTTGGTTGATTATGCGAGAGACTTGTGCGAGTCATTTATCCGTTTGTGGGGACGGCACCAAAAATTAGCCCAACCCCGACCTTGATACGGCACAACTTTTCAAGCAGTAATTCTCCACAGTTTCTTTCTTGTGGAAGTTTGTTATCGCCAAGGTCATTTTGTCCGTCCACCGTCCCCCGTAAACGGGACCTTTTCGGCGGGAGGCGCCATATCATTCCACCTTTGTTACTGGTGCTGGTGGTTATGGTCAAAAGGCTTGGAACAATACAATAAAATGCAGATCAACTTAGCATAAATCCATCGAGGGGGGTTTGGTTTAGAGGGTTTTTTTGATCAGAACAACCCTTAGATCGTAATAACTAGAAACAGTAATGAACTGAGCCATAACCCTTGAGAAGACCCCTCATCAATAAAATTTAGTTCTTTTTCTTTTGTTTGTTTCTGTTGTCATTTGATTGTCAATATTTGTCACATTTCGCACTTTTCTTTTAAAATCCCGAGGCAGGTTTGACAGACAAGTAGTGGAGACAAATTAAAACAAGCAAAAGAAACATCAATAATGCGCATTGCCGGTGTTTAGCGGGTAATAACCTCAAAATTGGTGAGATTTATTTTGTACCACAGAAACCGGCCCTGCGGAGGTCCTTCTTTTTTGAGGTCCTGAGAGATAGATCGACGATAAAATTTCTACACAATTATGGGTGACTAAATCTGCAACTACATTGGACGATTACCTGTTTCAAGATAGTCTGACAAAAATAAATTCCCCAATTAGTGAATCTGATTGTTAACCGACCCGCAAGGCTAAATAATACTTACATTGTGTACGTAAATTAGCCAACAACTTAGATTGATATACATCGAAGGGGAAAGATGGTCAGCCGGGCCACCTCATTGTGAGGCAAATTACAAAAAAAAACAAAGATTATGATACCGTCCCGTACATATTCTTCTTAACACCTTAATTACTTAACATGTATATATTATATTATATGTATAATCGATCTGAGCCCTTAAATGGAAGGCAGATCACATACCGTTTAGGCGAATGGCATAATCTCGTAAAAAGTCTCCACATTTTTTATTACGTTATTGTACAGTAGTATAGTAGTATGGGTTTGTTTTCTCTTACTTTTTGTACTCTACCCTTGAGATTTTAATTAAGATTTACCTGTATAATTACTTGGTTCGTACAAAACATGCAGCAAAGAACCCAATTCCCCCATCCTCTTTAGGAACGGCTCTAACACATCCACCCGCTAACTCTTCCATTTTAGCATCATCACCACCGGCAATAGATGTAAATTCTTCATTCCAACCTCTCCGGGGCCAATCTTTGATAACATTTTCCCGTACATCTAATTTCCAACCTTGAGATTTAATTTGTTCATCTTGAAGTAAATCTATAACAACTCTTTCATTTTCATGAGGATGAATTGAACATGTAGAATAAACCACTCTGTTGGCATTAGGGAACAGAAGGGCATGTTTAACGATCTTGAATTGAAACCCTGCCAATTTGTTTAATCTTTCAGTATCGATCTCCTCCTTATCTTGTTCTTCGAGGGCACGGCCAAAGATCCCTGATCCACTACATGAAGGATCGACTACAAGTCCAGTGACTTCTTTGAAATCATTTGGATCAGTGGTTGTGAAATCCGCATTTGTAATTTGGATCAAATCCCTTTGATTTCCTGTAGCCTTGGCACACATTGTCTTAAGGATTTGTGCTCTTTTGGCATCTCTTTCGAATGCATATACCACATTATCTGGATTGTTGGTACCCGCAATATAAGAAGCACTATGAGTCGTTTTATTACCTGGGGCGGCACATGCATCAATGATTTGAGTATGTTCACTATGGTTTAATATATGTGCTGGGAAACATGATGCCCTGTCCTGAATTATTATTTCTCCATCAAGGTACGCTGGGGTTGACGTGATTTTTTCACGAGGGTGAACTCCAAAAAGGTTAGGAATATATTCATCATGATATATCACCCCAGTTTCTGTAATATCTTTTATGCTTTGTACTTGTTTAAGGGCCTTGAACCATCCATAGTTACTGACCTTATCTGTATTACTCTTGATTAAGTTAACTCTGAACCATCTTACTGGAGTTTCGTCACCATCTGCTTCTTCGGTAGGTAATTCTGATGCAGCCTTGACCTTATACTTCAATTTAAGCTTGGTGAACTCAGCTTGAAGACGAGTCTTATGCTTTAAAAATGCATCTTTGATTGGATGTTTTCCCGATTGGATTCTTCCTTTAGGAGAGAAGAGTAAATCATGCACTAATAACATCAAGAGCTCATCACTGACCTTTGGCTTCACCATTTGCAGTTTTATCTTGGACTTCTTGATGACCTCCACAATATAATCTTTATACTTAAGAGTGGAGTAAACTACGGCATAGACGTGTTTTGGTGAATTAGTTAGCTTCTTGTCATTGAAGATTCTTGATTGTAAGCTCCCATTAGCCCGTTGGCTTGGTTTGAGAAACGATTCTGCTTCAAAGTAGAGTTTCATGGTGATAATTGTGCATCTCATCTCGATCGCTGAAATTTATAGTGATTATGTAATCGCCATCAGGATCCCTCTACTGGATCTAGATGTTGCAACAAAATAAAACTAAGACGTGCAAAAATAAACGTTAGTGAACAATTGCAACACCCTAAACACTTATTTGGTAATGCTGATAGTCTTACTGTGAATATTTCATATGATTTGGGGAAATAGTGTGGCTAATTCAGTTGGGGTTTCACAAATGCACTTATAGATTACTCTTACTCTTACTGGTGTTCGAATATTACTATTATTAAAGTCAATTACCGTTTCGCGGAAAAAATGGAACCTAACTGCTACACCCGAACATCCACAATTTTATTGCAACAGTTGAATCAAGTAAAATAATTAAATTGAAGAATGTAAAGCTGGATTAAAAACCGTTTTAAACCCGTTTTAAAACCTTAAAAAAGAAATCAAGCTAAAATAGCAATGCCGCGGATATAACATACGAGTTAACGGGTTCCTGTTCCGATTTCGCTCCGTTACAAGTCAAATTAAGTAATGATTAGTCAACCACTGTATCGCTAGATACCATAAACATTCAACTTTACGAACATTAAGGGTAATAAAATACCATATATTGATGCAAGTATATGCATATGTGCTGGGTACGTTATTTTTTTCCGATTTGTTCTTGGTATTGTTCATTAGTTTTCTTGTCTCTCTGACTCATACTTAATGTATGAGCAGCTAGAGTCAAAAGTCACGTGATGTTTGTGCCGTGGTATGGAGTGACTAAGACCAAGAAATAGCGTCTTAGTAATATGTCAGCTCAACTTAAAATGAAGTAAGATGTGATTTAAGACCTAGTCTAGACTAATTCCAGGTTTATCGAAATTTGAAATTGTCAATTCAGAAGTGTCTGGTTTGCCAGTTATCTTATGATACTTTTGGGTGCAAAAAATGAGTTTGTACACACGAAGCAAGAAGTATAAGAAGGTATTAAGGGAATGAGATTTGATCCAAGAGGGGTTTAAAATTAAAGATGGGTTAGAGGGGAATATATTGAAGGATTCGGCGATAAGAACCAAAACGAATTGAGTATGCGTTCTTACGGTTATGCTGTTTCATTCACTTCAATTAGCTTAAAGTAAGTAATCTTGAAATGACCACTTCTAGAACTATTGGAAATTAATCCTTAGAGTGTGATATCTATTTATATAGAAGAATTATCGTAGAAAACCCGACTGATTTGACTTTCTCTTACTTAAATACAAAAATTGAAGTTTTAAATATTGTTAAATAACTACAACTTTTTTAAAAAATTACATTTTTTAGAATCTTTTGTAATTATTATCATCATACCAGAAGACTGTCACCGCTATTACTAAATAGAATTACTTTTTTTCCAATAATTAGTTCTTTGTTTGTTCAATCTTGTAAGCTTCTAAGTTCATTTTCAGCTAAATTTGTACTAACATTCAGCCAAACTATACCAAATATTCGAGAAACGAAGTAAACTTACAAGTAACAATGTTTTTGAATTATTACTTAGTTATCCATATAAAATCATAGCAATAACCGTAATATCCCCAATGGATCACTTCGTAGCAATTTCCCCAATCTATCTGTGATCTCAATTTACGTAACCCCTGACTAAGCTGGCACTGATTGTACCTGAGTCCCTGCACCTCACTTCTCAACGGGTGACTAGATCAACTGCAAACTCCATCATCAAGCTTTTTCTACCAAGTATAGTTTCACCCCAAAACACATTCTCTATAATTACTCTTAGTACCATTTGTGATTCGCCTCGTATCTCTTATTTCTCACTTCTCCTCTTTGCTTAGCCACCGTCGATCGGCTCAGCCTGAAATTTTTCACTCACAAAAGGGCTGTACCACTCAGACCAATTCAGTGAAAGGGAAACATGCACCGAATTTTGTAGATTAACAATAATGTAAACACTCCCCAAAATTAGGACCAGTACAACAATACCAAATTAATCACCATAATTATTGTTAGCAACTAATACACACGCCTTTTTTTGCTATTTGGTGATCTTGTTACACCAACCTCCCATCTTTCATTGGCAATGCTATGTGCACTCCCGAGTGATCAAACAAATCACCAATATCTCAAACCCGATCCTTTATAATTACCCAGCCACTTATTACGATAGATCGCATCAGCATCGGATCAATCCCGGTTTCCTTACTTCCCTTACTTCCCCCAATTTCGTCATAACGCTGTAAACCCAGCCCATTCATATCGAAACTATGCCGGTTCCTCCGTCTAACTCTTATCCGCCAGGTACAAGACTTACGGTAGGTAGTCATCAAATATCCATCATCAAATATATCTCAGAAGGAGGGTTCGCTTATGTTTACAAGTGTTCAGTAGAACCTGCTTTCCATGGGCGCAATGTTGCTTGTTTGAAAAGAGTGGTGGTTCCTAGTAAATGGCAATTATCAATTTTAAGACAAGAAGTAGATGCCATGAGAAGATTAAGAGGTAACAAGTATATTGTATCATATATTGACTCGCATGCATCCAGGCTTCCACCTGGAGCCCCCAGCGGGCCGGGGGTTGCCCAAGCAAATGGAGCTGTTTCTAATGAACAGCAATATGAGGTGTTTTTACTTATGGAATATTGTGAAAATAAAGGTTTGATTGATTTCATGAATACAAGACTTACGAATAAGTTGACAGAAGCAGAAATATTGAATATCATGTATGAAGTTACTGTGGGTGTGGCTATGTGTCATCATTTACAACCTCCATTAATTCATAGAGATATAAAAATAGAAAATGTACTTATAGATGGTCAAGGAACTTTTAAAATTTGTGATTTTGGTTCTTCTGTTCCTTATATGGCAGTTCCTAAAACCCCTCAAGAATTACAAACCACTAAAGATGATTTAATGAATAATACTACTCCTCAATATAGAGCTCCAGAAATGATTGATTTATCCAAAGGGTTCCCTATAGATGATAAGCTGGATATATGGGCTTTAGGTATTTTCTTATATAAGTTGTGTTATTATACAACTCCATTCGAACTGCCAAATCAAAATTCTCTTCAAGATTTAGAACAAACAATTTTAGCCAATGCCACAACTTTAAGGTTTTATGACCGTCCTGGTCTGATGTTTTCTCCAAGATTGAAAAATATTATCAAATGTTGTCTTCGTGATGATCCAAGAAGAAGACCAAATGCAGTTCAATTATTAGGAGAAATTGCAGAAATGAGAGGTGTTCAAATTCCAAGTGTTATTCCTTACAGTGTAAAGCAAAACAAGGTACATGCCGAAAAGGAACCAATATATCCAAAGCTTCCTCAACGTACAGCTACCGAACAACCTGTTGTTAAACACAATCCTGTCCCTAATACCAAACCAGTGGATCCATTTGCAACTATAGATAAGCTGAAGTATTTGAAAGCAGCTACTGTAAATCTTCCAAATGTTGGAAAACCAAGACCAAAATCTACATATGGTGTTCATGATACCATCAATCCAAGACCTAAAGAATTTGAAGAAAGAACAAGACCAAGAAGTATCTATGATGAAAAATCTACATCCATCCAAAATTATGTTCAACAGGCTTTGCATAGTAGTGATGATCTCACTTCTAGAGTAGAAGATGACAGAAAAGGTACTCTTGACTTCTTAAGAAGTAAAGAAGAAGAGTCAAGTAAATTAGGTTCAAGACAGAATACTGGTAGCAGCTTCAAAGCAAGTTTAAAGAATAATTTAAGAAAAATTAGTACTGGAAATGGTAATAATGATATTACACCAATACAAAGTCAAAATACTCCTTCTAGACATAATAAGAGATCTAGTATTAGTTCAATTAAACAAATATTCACTGGAAATGGATTCAGAAAAACTAGTACTGGTAGTCCAGATGATGTTGAAAAGAGTGCACCTGAACCTGTTAAGAAGTTATCTATACAGAAGAGAATGCAATTATTGATGAACAATAAAGATACAAACACTCAAAGAACTGCCAATGGTTATGGTAAATATACTGATGTTAAAGATGTTGATGAAATTGATGCAATCAATAGTATTCAATATAATTCATCATCAGAAGATGATTTCTATCCTGCCAAACCAAAGAAGAAATTGGTTCCTCCAAAGGTTCCTCTGAGTTTATCATCCAAATCTGTACCTCAATATCAACCAGAAAAGATATATCTTCCAAAGACAGAAAAGGTTAAACCTCCAGTCCCTGCCAAAAAAGTTCCACCTAAACCTTCCAAACCTAAGCATTTGAAATCAAATCAAGATGATCTTCATACCAGAAGACTCAGTAATTTAAGTGAAATTTCCGTTATTGATATAGATGATATGGAAAAGCAATTTTCCAAAAGGTTTCCAAGTTACGTATAGCATATATTGACGAGATTTATTTTTTTTATGTATAGTATATGTATAGTACATTAACGAACAAAAGAAGTTCGTCAAAAAAAAGAACCTTACGGATATTATCACCTTTTAAAAGAAAAGAATTGCAATATTCGCAAGATTCCAATCCAACGATTAACTATCAAAAGACGGTTGTTGGATATCAGATCGTGAACTAACTAGTCAATTCACATCACTCTGTAATACGCCAATAGTAGACAATGTTTTTGGTATTCCTCAAGAATTAATTTAGTTTCAAATAGGATATTGTATGAGAATCGCCTAGTTTTTTCACGATAACTCTAACACGTCTATTAGGCCCCAGTAGATTTTAAAAGTAACTGGTGATGTCGAGACAACAAAGAGAAAGGTGTGGAAAGAGATGGAAAGACCACTGTGAATTCATTCACTATTGTTTTATTTTCTTTATTGATAGTAATGAATTTCCTTGAAGATATTCTGTATGTGGCACGATCAGTGAGGTCTTTTCATTGGGTTGCTTGGAATCAAAAAAAGTAATCATTTGATAATTTTTACTGTTTATGATTAGTTTGCACTATCACTGGTTGAATAATCTTCAATCAGATCAAGGATAAAGTCCATTCCTTCATCGAATTTCTCGTTGATCACATCATAGAGACCATCAGCATTTGTTCTTAATACTCTACCGAATTTTCTTCTTGGTCTTTTACTTCCATCATCAGTAGTATCGGAAGAACCATTTCTTGCAAAGGTTCCATTAGATGCTTGCCAACATGGATTAAGACTACTTGTGAAAATAACAGAGTTTTGATAGTACCAATCGACCATTGATTCATCCATAGCAGGAACCAATGACTTTAAGTTGGATCTGCTTACGAACACAACTGTTCCCTTTACCAATTCTTTGATTTCTTGGGATGGTCTCTTACCATATAAATGAACAATAGATTGATAAGCATTACCAAATCCAACAAGAACCATTTTCTTTAATTGTGAGAAATAAGCGAGATAATTGTCCCAGATGTATAATAAAAGTTCTTGTGCAAAAATAGTTGGATTATAACTTTGAGATTGTCCTTGTACTGTACCAGCTGGAATTGGTAATTGGAATGAAGGAATATTAACATCAATATAACCTATTTTATCATTTGATTGGATTGAATCATTATTTTCAGATTCTTTTTCAATTTTACTCATTATTTGAGTTAAAGGATGTTGTAAAACAATTGAAGAACTTCCTTCTATACTACCATTAATTGGATTGATGTTTGCCCAAATGTCAGGAGGATCATGAATTGTTAATATTATTACAGAACAATCATAGATATTAGGACTAGCAATGATTATATCATCCAAGTTTGAAGGTAAATCAGTGGTGAAGGCATTAAACTTTTCATTTCCACTAAATTTTGGAATAATTGGCATAGTAATAAATGAATACTTATTGAATAATTCAGAAAGTTGATGGGATCTTATAGGTTCAGCCACATTAACAAGATTATAACTTTCATTTTCATTGGTTAAATCGTAGACATCATCAAATGATTTTTCTGGTAATCCATGTCTTAAAGATTTCCAATATTTTGATTGAATTTTCATTACTTCATCAATAGCTTCTATAGTTTCTAAATGTGGTTGGGTAGCAATAGTAGCTTCAGGAACTTCACCAACCAAAACTTTTGCCACTGCTAAAGCACTTTTACTGGTAGAATCTAAATTATATCCACCTTCTAAAATAACTGCAACTTTACCTTTGGCAATTCCCTTTAACATATGGGTCATATAACCATAACCAGCAGGGGTAACATGACATCCTCCAATAATATCACCATCAGCTGCATCGAAACCAGAACTAACAATGGTTAAATCCGGATCGAATTCGGTTATAACTGGTAAAATCACTTTATTGAAAGCATAAAGGTAATCACCATCATGCATACCCGGACTTCTCCAAGGAATATTAATATTAAAACCTTCACCATCTTTTTCACCGACTACATCTGGACCACCAGCTTTAGTACCCGGGTAAAAACGACCATTTTCATATCTGTGGATGGAGATATATAAAACTCTTGGATCATCATAGAAAGCTTTTTGGGTACCATTACCATGATGAACATCCCAATCAATAATAACGATTTTTCTAACTGATTCAGGATAAGATTTTAAGATGTTTTTAGCAGCCACAGCCACATTACTGAAAAGACAAAAACCACCAGGAGTATCTGGTTCAGCATGATGACCAGGAGGTCTAACAATAGCCAAGGAATTCTTTACTTTACCTTCAATAACTGCTTTACAAGCTTCAATGGTTCCACCACAAGATAATTTAGCAGAAATATAGGAGTCATTGTTGACATAAATAGAATCACCCTTTTCAGTTTCTTCAAGTAATTGTTCACGAGTCATTGTTTCAGTAGCTGCAATATATTTTAAATGTTCTTCAGAATGGACTTCTAAAATTTCTTCAGCCGTGGCTTCCCGGATAGGAATTTTAACCATTAAAGGACCAATATCTTCAGTACCTGCCAAAGATATATCTTGAATTAAACCAGCTTCTGCCAAGCGTTTGTATATCCGATAAATACGACGGGGATCTTCTGGATGAGGGTCTATATATTCGAAATAGGAAGTAAAGATTTTGGCATGGTATCTCATTCTAACATCGTACACTAATCCAGTTTTAAGAGGACTGTAAAAGAGTTGCGGAACAGTAGGAGGAACAACCACAATTTCAGATGGGTTACCATTGGTAGTAACGGCTGTGGTTCCTGTTCCGGTTGCATTTCCAGTTGTTTCATTTGTTGCGGTTGTTGCACTTGTTGTAGTTGTACTTGCAGTTTCAGTATCGACTTTGATATCATCAGTGCTGGTGGTAGTGGTGGTGGAAGGACTTGAAACATCCGGTTTAGATTCTTCTTGCTTGACCTCACTATTGTCCTCAGTATTGTTGTCGGCAGTAGTAGCGGTAGTATTAGTGGTAGTAGCATTATTAGTATTGGTAGTGTCAGTGGTAGTAGTGGTAGTGGTAGTGTCAGAAGTGTCTTCGATTTTCACCTTTTTCTCACCGTTTTCAGGCTTTTCATTTGGTAATTGAGATTCATCACCATTCAATTGTTCGAGGGTTCGTTTCTTCAGGGTCTCGTCGAGCTTGACTTCTGTGTCAGACATGATGATGGGATGATGTAAACACGAAATAAGTTTTGCGATTTTTAGTCGAGATAGGTTGGGTGTAATGTGCAAACTATGAACATGCAAAACATTATCGCGGGTTTGGAAAATGGCTATAAATCTTGCCTAATCGGGGTTGCGTGGTAACCTGCAAACGGTCGGAACAATATGGAGCCAACCTGCAAATGAGTCAATGATGGTTATAATATGTCTCTATTGAGTCAGACCAAATGAACTGAATTTGTTGTATAAAGGAAAGGTATTTTATTCAAGACCTGATTTACATTTTATTAATTCATTTTTTTTTCTCTTCTCCTTCATTCTTCTTCTTGTTACTGAAACAGTTTCCAGATGAGTTCTATGGTTCCAGATGCACGCGACCGTGTGGATGCACATGGTGATCTAGATCAAGACGACTTATACTTTGAGAACCTTGCCAAAACCAATGTCAAGTGGAAATTTGAAACAGTAGAAGGCTATTTCAAACAAGCCTCGTTGGATACTGATGATATGAAGTTTGACTATGTTGAGCAAGATTTCGGTATCACCAAACCATGGGCTGAATTGATCCAAGAAGTACATGAGCTTAACCAAAAATCTCCAGAAAATGTGGCTTATAAAGTGTTCTTTCTCGCAAGACATGGTCAAGGGTGGCACAACATTGCCCTGGCAAAGTACCCTAAAGAAGAATGGTTTGCTAAGTGGAGATTTCTCGGAACAGATGGTGAAATCACCTGGGGTCCTGATGCTGAACTTACCGAGCTTGGTATCAAACAGGCCCAAGAAAATCGCCAAGCTTGGAACCATCAATTACAATCAGGAGCTCCACTTCCTTCCAAATTCTACGTATCTCCACTTCTGAGATCTATAAGAACTTTGGATATCACCTGGAAGGACCAAAAGATCCCCCAGCCGTTAGTTCTCGAAAAAGTCCGTGAAACTATAGGTATACATAAATGTCATCAAAGATTGACCAAAAGTGAAATAAGTGAAAAATTCCCGTTCCTTGAATTTGAGCCTTCTTCCACCGAAACTGATGAATTGGCTGAGTTCTACTCTTCAGTCAGAGAACAACTCCATCAACAGTTTCTCCGTATTAACGGTGTTCTTCAAAACTTGTTTGAAGATGACTGGCTGCAACATGGTAGCAAAAATGAGATTATTTCCATCACCTCGCATGCTGGAACAATAAGATCTTTTATAACGGTGGTGGGCCATAGAAAATTCACCATTCCTACAGGAGGAATGATTCCTATCTTAGTGAAAGCCACCAGAACTCCTAATGGTGAAGATCAATAGACATTAAAGCAATAGATATAGACTATAGAGTATAGAATACATGCAGTACACTAAAATATTATATGTAAAAATCAACAAGAAAAAACCTACAAACAAGAATAAATATGTCTGGCTAATCAGTTCAATTAAATATTTCTTTTGTCTGAATTTTCATGAATATTTATGATCTAACTAGCTATGTTTTCGGGGTTGGTGATGTATGTATATGTCTTAATGAAAATATCACGTGATATGGATTTATTGAAAGACATACAACAAAACAACAGAAGTAGACAATACTGTTCTAAACATTTGGCTAAACTAGACCTTCACAGCTATTACGAATATATTAACTATCTTGGAGTAATTTACTGCCCAAATCCACATTAAATGACCCAGTGTTTACTTAGTATAGATCATAGTACCTTTACACTGTATGCAGTCCACATCATCAATACTCATCACTTCAACTATATCAAACTCATCGCATCATTATCACTAACCACACAACACAATGAGACAAAAGAGAGCCAAAGCCTATAAGAAACAAATGGTCGTGTACCTCCACACCTTCAAGTTCAGAGAACCTTATCAAACCATTGTGGATGCCGATTTAGTATTGGCATGTTCCAATGCATCCTTCGAAATAGACAAAGGTTTAAACAGAACTGTTCAAGCAGAAACAAAACCAATGATTACACAATGTTGCATGCAAGCTTTATATGATAGTAAAGATCAAGTGGCTATAGATTTGGCTAAGACCTTTGAAAGAAGAAAGTGTAACCATCGTGAAGCCATCGATCCAAAAGAATGTATATTATCCATTACTGATATAGAAGGAGAAAACAAGCATAGATATATTATTGCCAGTCAAAATATTGAATTAAGAAGAGCACTTAGAAAAGTTCCTGGTGTTCCACTTATCTACATGAACCGTTCCGTTATGGTAATGGAACCATTATCAGATGCTAGTGCCAAATTTTCAGCTAGATTTGAAAGAAATAAATTAACCAAGGGTTTAAATGATGCAAAGTATACAGGAAAGGCTCCAGTGGAGAAGAAAGAAGTTGTTGCCGATGGTGAACAACAACCATCAAAGAAGAAGAGAAAGGGTCCAAAGGAACCAAATCCTTTAAGTATGAAGAAGAAGAAGGTGGAGAAGAAGGAAGATAACGAAGACGATAAGCCAAAGAAGAAGAGAAGTAGACACAAGAAGACTACTGGAACTTCCACTGAATCTGGTGAAGTTGAAGGTCAAGTTGAAGACGCTGGTAACTCAGGAGAAACCAAACCTGAAGCTGAACCAAAAGCTGAAGCTTCAAAAGTTGAATCTGAAAACATAGAAACTACAGAATCGCAAGATTAGTATAAATTAGTATATATATACGTCTAAATGATGCAATAGATATCGAAATATCATGTCATACACAGTACGACATTTATCCACCACTCAATTCAAATAGTTGGTGAATATAATAAATGAACTAAGTTCAAGTAGATTCCTCCAGAGGAGTGCTAGATTCGGTACTAGCAGCAGTATCAGGGATGTCTTCTGTTGCAATAGACTCAGTTGCTGAGGTTTCAGGCTCTTGTTCAGCTTGCTCTTGTTCAGCTTGTGGTTCAGAAGAAACTTGAGAAGTGGAAGTTAATTCCTCAACTTCTGACTCATCGGGAGTGGAAACATCGGTTTCTGTTTCTTCCTTATTTTCTTCCTTGTTTTCCTCTTCACCCAAGACATCATACAAGTTTTCCTTTTGTTTAGGCTTGGTTTGAGCGACCTTGACTGGTTTAGTTTCAGTCTTCAAAATATAGGTAGCTGTTTCATCAATCAAACACAACTTACAGTCAAAAGCTAAAGATTTATCTCTCAATACCTTTTTAACTTCAGCTTGAAGTTTGATTAAATCAGCTTCATATTCTTCTGTAGCTGGTTCTGTGATCTTGGATTTAGAATAGAAAACAAATGTAGAATTTTTGATCCACAGTAATTCGAAATCACTATATCCAGCTTCTTCAGTGAGAGGTTTCAATGGACGTTCAAGTTCATCCTTTGAAATACCGAAAAATACATCTAAAATAACCAATGCGTTGTACTTGGAGTTACTGATTGTATCTTCCTTTCTAGAAGCTTCAAATAAGGCTTCTCTCTTAAGACGCATGGCCTCATTGATAGTATAATGAGGAACTCTTGTAAGTCTAGTAATGACAATAAACACAGATCTCTTTGGTTCTGCATCTTGTGATTCAGAGTACAAGTTCAAAACTTCTGCTAATCCATGAATGAAAGCTCTTTGAGGTTTACTCATTGCTTGGAAATGGAAAGTTCTTCTTGGAGATTTAATACCATTATCCAATTGGATATTGTAATCTTCCACAAAAGATCTCATCAAGTTTTCAATACGTGTACACCAAGCAGTTTGCTTTTCAAATGTTTGGAAGATGGTATCAGGATAAATGAAATCTTGATGAGCCACCTTCTTAGAATCTTCGAAACTAAATGCTTCCTTCAATTCACGATCACGCTTGGCTTGAGCACATGCAGCATCACATTCCAAAACAGTACCAATGGTAGATGGATCATCTCTGGTACTTCCACAAGGAACTTGTTTACTGATTCTTCCACATTCACAACCAACAGTGACCAATTCAGAACAACGAGTGACATCACATTCCTTGCTTCTTCCTGGTTTGTTTTGGTGACACTTGAGTTTACAAGTATGAGGACAACTAGTTCTGATCTTACCACATTGAGCTCTACAAATAGTAGAACTATCGTGGATATTTTCCTTAGTACACTTGGAAGAACAAACTCTTAAACATGGATGTCCACAAGACTTAGCAACGGTACAAATGTTACCACAAGAAACATTTTCTTGAGAACACAATACACCAGGAACATCTGATTTGAGTCCACAGTTACATTCCTTTTCAACCAAAGCAGTACATTTTGGACAACTAACCGAATCTTCATGACATTCATGAATTTCTCTTCTATGTCCACATTCTTTATCACGAACACATTGTTCATGACAAACAAGAGTAGTACCACATCTAACAGGAGCTTCGATTCTAGTCTTTCCACAATGACAAACTAAATCTTCATTACTTGACTCAAGACAAACACCACATGGACCAGCATGACAAAGAGCTTCACATTGGTGAATACCACAAGATTTTAATCTGTTACATGGACGAGTACAAATATGAACTGGTTCCATAGACATGATTTCATCATCAAAGTTTGTTCTGGTATTATTTCTAATGGCCTTCTTTTTAAGCCTTTCTCTAGTTTGAGCCACTTGTTCGAAAGCACAACATTGTTCACGATGGTAATGCTTTCTACAATTCAAAAGAGCTTGACATTTGTGAGTACACTTTGGTTTATAGCCTTGAGTGATGAATTTACATGGAACGGTATAACCTTCGTGACCACATGAACATTTGACATCAAAGTAATTGTGACATTCACATTCTCCTTCATGACATTTCATAAGGCAGACACATCCACAAGGTAAAGGTTTCTCACACATTTGTTCACATTCTGGAATTGGATCAGTACATTTAGTACGGCCTTCAGCAGTAATATTGGTCTTTCCACAGTAACAAGTGGTGACTTGAGATGGTGCAAGCTTACATACCTTTTTCTCATGAGATAAAGGTTGACATGAATAATCTTCATAATGAATATCACAATCATAGAAGATTCTGGTGGTATTATCACAAGCAACACCACCATACCATTTTTCACCATTTGGACCTTCACATTCCTTGATATTTTTGTCTTTACATTTGACATCAAGATGTTCTTTTCCACAGTAACATTGAATATTAATATCTTCTTCACAAAGACCACAGAAGCCTGAATGACATCCCTTAGGACATGTATGACCAAGATCACATAAAGTGACCTCACAAGGATCATTACAAGTCCAACCAGTTTCATAAGGGGTAATGATACATGGAAGTTGCTTTTGCAGCTTACCACAATGACATTTCATAATTGGGCCCATGGCACCACAAATTGGATGGGAGCCAGGATGACAAATGGAGCTACAACTATGAATACAAGATTCATACTTATAGGTACATGAGTTGCCACAACTAAAAGGAACCAACGGATTGTTGGTTGGATTTGTAACACGACCACACCAACAAGTAAATCTTGAAGGGATTTTGTTGGTAGCAATGTTACAAGAGGGACATCTCCAATTTTTACTGGCTTTATCGGTAGATGAACCTCTAATAGCCCAATCTTTGATACAATCCAAATCATAAACTCTAAAACAGGAGTTACATGACCAAACTTTAGAATATTGATCAATTTCACTTGTACAAACAAGACAAGTATAAGTTCCCTGTTGAATTTCACGAAGGATGGTGGAAGAAAGGGTTTCATTAGTATAATCCTCATCTGTTTCAGGTTCAGAATCTGAAGAGTCGTCATCATAATCGGCTTCAGCAGCTTCAGAATCATCAACAGCGTCTTCTTCTTCCTCATCATCATCATCTGATTCTAAATCAATGATATGAGGGTGATACGTTTTCGGGGGCAGTGGGGGCTTCGGTGACGGGACCGCCTGCTTTGGGGAGCTAGGGGTTTCTCCTCCTCCTCTTTTTGAGGGCCCTGGATCTATATCCTCTTCCATTTTTCTGATATTGTTGCAAAAGAGCAGATCAGAAGGCTTATATAGGTTGAGTCATAAAATGGGCTGTGCACGACTATAGAAGGATCTAGACATGGTCCCATAAAAAGTAAGTAAAGATGGGGAAATATGGGTATGGTTATGTTACCAATTGTTTCAAGGAAGTTTATGGGGACTAGATAACATATGGTTGTTCTGTTGGTGAGGTAGAATTGGTGCTATCCATTGGTTTATTGTGGGTCTCCCCAAAGATAATGGGCCCATCTCGGTGATGCGAAATATTAGTGAGGTCACGCCCCTAGAAAGTTAGAGTCATAGGGGGCTTTAGTACCGAGAGGGGAGATTTAGTACCGAGAAGGGAGGAGGGTTAAAATCCACACAATGAGTAATTTTCGCCAGGTATATTTGATGAAATATGGCCCGAATAGGCTAGTTCGAGGTTTTCTAAAGTTTGAGTATTCTTTATAGTACTGTATGACTAATTCTGACACTGTATTGTAAATACTAACAGTGCTAAGAAATATTTAACCTCGCTAAGCTTCTCGCTAGAATTCTTGGAAGTCTCGCTAGAAATTCATTTTAGTAAGGGGAAATTAGTGAGAGAGGTACAGTAGGTTTAGCGAGATCTCACAAAAACCATATCCACTAAAATATATCAAAGATCTTATCACTAATAATTATAATTATAATCAATGGTAAATAATTAAATTAACTACTGCTTGTGCTACTCAAGTAATATGTTTTAAATTAACTGTGTATTGCTATATGCATGACATAAACTAATTAAATCTAGCGGTATTTGAAGAAGATAGCAAGTCATTAATGACATAAAAAATTAAAATAACCCAATAGGAATAAACTAATAAAAGTACCAACTAGAAGGTATCCATAAAAATCGTAACTCGTTAACAGAAAAGGTGTTCAAAAAAAATTTTGAATTGATAATTTTCTTCATTTCATTCTTTTGATCTAACCGATTCTAACACTTCTACGTTTAAAGAAGTCCATCACCTTTCTAGCTGCACTAGCCTCCTTGCCATTAGCAGAGGAACCACCAGTAGAAGCAGATTGGTTGGATTTCTTTGAATTAGAAGATGAGTTGGAATTGATTCTTTTTTGTTGCTCCTTAAAAGTAGCAGTTGGTGGAGGTACGTTAACATCAGAAGGTTCTAAAATCTTCTTTGAATGCAATGAAGGAGCTGGGGAAGAGCCTGCAGTAGCAGAATCACTTGAATTGCCTGAAGCAGGAGCGTTATAACTGCTGTATAAAGATAATAAACTGAATCTATTCCGTTTTTTATTTTCACGAGCTTCTTTATTTTCTTTATCTTCATCTTTAGGAATTCTCTTGATTGGTTTTTCTTCAGTCTTCTTAATTGGTTGTTTTGAAGTAGATGGTTTCTTTTTGGATTTTGGTTTGGCGGTTAATGGTTCTTCAAGTTTCTTTTCCTTTGGTAAAATATCAACGGTTTCTTGTGACTTTTCTTGAACCATTTCAACTGACATACTTAAATGTTTATCTTTAGCATCTGGTGTGCCTTCACGAGTAGATGCAGAGCTGATCTTATCATCCTTTTCTTTTTGATCAATTGCATTGGAATTTTCTTCAACAATGGCAATTTTGTCTTTCCAGTGAGTCTTTTCTTCTACTTGAACAGTTGGAGAAACTGTTTGAGTATCAAAAGTAGGAGATTGATTAATTTGAGGAGTTAAAGCAACTTCATTAGTAGCGAGAGATGCAGTACTCTTGATTGGACTGGTTTGAACATCAGTAAGATCCAATTGATCCATTTTATCTTCCAAATAACTCAATACTGAATTTCTCTTTTTAGAAATATCAGGAGAATCAAGATCATTACTTAAGACTCCATTTACATGAACATGAGTCACCACAGAACTCTTTCTAGAAGGAGGTTGATGAGATGGACTATTGTTTTGAGATCTTGCGGTCTCATCACATGTTTCTGATACAGGAGATGCTTTAGATGGTGAAGTTGAAAGGAATTGAGGAATTGGTAAATTAATTGGGGAAGGAATCTTAATATAATCCAATGCAGTAGTACCATTTGTGTTAGATAAGAGGGAAGAAGTCATTGAAGATGGATGGTATGAAGTTGGTCTTGGTTTGTTGGTTGAATGTGGTAATCTACTTGATTCACGAGAAGCATTTGATCTGGTGGATAATGGAGGTGGCATTTGTAATGGTTTTTCTTCTGGTTTCTTGGTAGGACTTTCCACAATAGTTGTGATTGGAGTACCGGTATAAGTAGTAGATCTTGGAATTGTCATTGGTGGAGGGAAATGGTAATTTGAACTCTTTGGAGATGATGATGGGTTTGGTAATTCTAATGAGCTAACAGAATTACGTTTATTATCATCATTGACAACTGCTTTCAAAGCATTAGATGCAAGTGGATAAGTAAGGGATGCAGATTTGGTATGACCAGGAACATATTGTTTTGAAGGAGAATCTCCTGAAGGTTCTACTGGAGGAGGAGAAACCTTTGCTGGGACATTTGAAGAACCTGTATTCTTTGGTAAAGCCACAGCATTTGCCATTGAGAAAGAAGTTGATGGAGATGAATAAAGTTGACTGATGGAAGTTGAAGAATAAGATCTACCATGAGATGAAGGTTGATTATTACTAGTAGAATTGGACATGAGAGCAGAACTATTAGTTCTTTCATTAATCATGGAGAATCTCTTATTTTGATTATATTGAGCTGGAATCTTACCTCTTGAAGTAGAAACCACTTCATCCTTTTGTTTTTGAATTCTATCCCATTCAGGTTGTCTTATAGAAAGGAGGTTAGCATGAGGAGCTAACCAAGGATGATTTCTAATTTCATTAATTGAAATTCTCTTTTTTGGATCAGGAACAATAATTTTTCTTAATAAATCTCTTGCAAGAGGAGAAACATATTTTGGAAAAGTTAAAGGAGTTTTACAGATGTAATGATAAAGTCTAACAATATCAGAACCATCTTCATTTTCGGGATCATCATCAAAAGGTAAATAACCAGCTAACATGGCATAAAGAATAACACCTGAAGACCAAATATCTACTTTTCTACCTTCATAAGGAGATTGGGTTAAAACAAGTTCAGGAGCAGCATAACAAGGAGATCCACAACTTGTTTTCATTAAATCATTTTTTTCACGATTATAAGAATTAACAAAACCAAAATCAGATATAATGACATTTTTATGTTTATCAAGAAGTAAATTTTCTAATTTAAGATCTCTATGGATAAGTCCCTTTGAATGCATATAATCCACACCACTAATAAGTTGAGCAAAAAGCTTTTTGGCAACGTTTTCTTTAAGATATTTATGATGAAGAATATAATCAAATAATTCACCACCTGATGCATATTCAAGAACAATTCCAATATATTTACCTGATTTCATAACTTCGACCAAATTAACGATATTTGGATGGTTTAAAAGTTTAAGGGAATTAATTTCCCGATGGATCTTAATTTCTGATTCTGAATCTTTAAGAATTGTATCTCTTTTAATAAGTTTAATGGCTACTTGAGATGGATGTTTGCCATCTTTTCTCCAACCCAATTTAACTTTACCGAATTCACCTTCACCAAGGGTGGAACCGAGGATATAGGCTCCGAATCTAACTTCACGATGGACTCGTTTGGCAACCCTGGCGGCTTCTGGTGGTGGCATGGATGGTACTGCTCCTACTCCTGATGGTGGTTGTTGTTGTTGATTTTGTTGACTTTGTTGTTGTTGTGTGGTGGATGCTGAGGATGAGGCTGGTGCTCCTGAACCGGACCCGTCAGCCTTATTGGTGGTGGAACTGGACTCTGACTTCTCTGTATCCTTGATCTCATGAGTTCTGGGGGCTGGCCCTGGTGGAGCTACTGGTGCGGCCAATCCCATCTCTGGTGATAACATCATTACCTGGGAGGCCATAGTATGCAAATAGTTAAAAATTAGCCTAGTGGAATAGAAGCAGATGAATCCGTTATAAGGCACCAGGCTAAACAAAAAAAAAAAAAAACAACAACAATACTGTGCAACAGTGCAACATAGGTGATTGTTCCTGGCATTGGCGGTGTTTACATTTTGGACGAATCCGCACGACCGGATCCCCAAACTACTTGGTTACGATGACTAGATTGGGAAGGGTAAACGAACGGGACACGACCATTTGAGGTTATCGTCTAGGGGAGAGACAGATTGATGTTTAGATAAAAAAAAAGAAAGAAAAAGAAAAATAGTAGAGGTTAAGCGGGAAAAACAAAAAAATACATAGAGGTGAAACGGTCTGATGGAAGGAGATCCGTGAAGGAAGCTGGCGATGCTGGCTTAGGAAGTTTATGAATTAATTTTACTTCTTTTTAATTTAATTTTTAGCTTGTGTTTCAGTCTGGTTCAGAGTAGGACAAATTCGCGTGTAGAAATGACTGAAAGTGAGGGTGAGTGAGGCATGGGGGGTGAGAGACATAAATTAGATGAATTAGGTGAATTAGGTGAATTAGGTGAATTGAGTGAATTGGGTGAATTGGGTGAATTGAGTTAAAGTGTGGGAGTGGAGCGGAGCGGAGTGTGACTTAGACGTATGAAATTCACGTAACCAAGACACCAGCAATAAAAACCATAATAAATCAACTGATCCAACTTTATATATAAATTGAAATATTAGTTTGATATTTGATATGATATGATTAGATTGTCGTGTTTCAATGGCAATTGGGGTCAATTGGATAAAATGCAGTGTGGCGGTAATTCCGTTATGCATGGGTGTTCGTTACTTCTGTTTTAGTTCGGTTGTTGAAAGTTCGGCAGTTCGTTAACTGTCACCACTACCGTCAACTTAAACCTTTTTCCGTGTAGTATAGTGACAGAAAGGAAAACATTCGACGACGTGTGGCTTATTGGTTATGACGAGATGGTGCAGCCTAATGCATGTCTCAACCCAAACTTTTTACCGGCACCTGCTGCTCGTGCTGCTGTTCCAACTATACTATGGGAAAATTAGTATATTGTATATTGTGATTATGGATGTTTGTGGACTTATCGGTCCACGCCTCGAACATCGAACACAAGAAAACAATCATAACGAACAAACCAACGGATCAGTATGCGAACAATCACACATACACACCTACATCCAATTCTTTTTTTTTTATTACCCTTTTCTTAACCTAGAAACTTCGATCCCGATCGTTCGTTTGTTCTGGTTCGGAAATCCTAAAGTTTGGTAATTACCAATTGTAGCAATTTCCTTACCACACACCTTCATCCCTTGTTGGTCTGGCATAATTATCCTTTTTTTTGATTTTTCTCTTTTAGTCTTTAATGATACTGATCTTTTTTACCCTCCTCCTTCCCTATCTCCATAACCACCGTGCTCATGTGGTCGCCCCTGATTTTAATTATATGGGGATGTGGAGGGGTAAAAACGGCTCTAATACGGCGTGGGGATCAAGCAACATACCCACAAAACCAAGACCAAATCCCAAATATCAAATCCTTTTTGATTATCCCCACAGATCGGACCACGTTGTAGGTGAAGGGTGACAGGAGAAAAGGAGAAATGGTTAACCCTCCTTGACTTCTATTACCTCCTTTACCTCCTTTTTTTTTTTGTAACCTTCCATCAAATGTCCAACATTGTTCGTATTGTTGAGCCTTCTTCTCTGACCTATTTTGGAATAAACCGATAGGCCCACAAATTCAACTTTCTTGAACTCGCTCGTTTGTTACCTGGAAAAATATTTCTAGATATTACTGCTTCTGTACAAACTAACTTATGTAACTTATGGTAGCTTTATTCTTTTGACAATTGTCATAATAGTGCATGAATCTGTACTTGTAAGTGCGGATATGTAAAAAGTTCTCTTTTTCTTGATGGTCTATTTGTGTTGTGTTCTTGTGTTCTTGGGGATATTTGTTGACCTCCTCTTTGTCTTGTAATTGTGTGTGGATGGTGGAGGGACCAAGCTGGTGATGTTATCATTCTGCATTATCACCGCGGAAGCACTTTACTACCTGAAATTACAATTGATCTCCCCGCGTTTCCCACTTGTATTTGGTAATTCCTCGAGTTTTGTGATCAGTTTTGATCTCACCTAAATTTTGACGGTTTTTGTGATCTCGCTTGATCTCATCGGATCAGCGACATTGGTATATCCAAAACAAAAACATGTGTCGCACTTAGCACCTTTTTTGGTTGGATTATAGGTGGCGTAGTCCCGTGACTTCCGCGTGAATGTCGTACACTAGATCACGCCTTTTTCTTTTATTTATCATTCACCAAAACAACGCGTCTCTCTACTTTTACATATATACATATATATATTGCCACACAATGACTGCTGAAGAACATACAGAATCTATGGAAGACGATGACTCCGCTGTCGGACCTCTTCTTATCGAACAACTTGAAGGAAACGGGATTTCCATCGGTGATATCAAAAAGTTAAAGGCTGAAGGTTACCATACCATTGAAAGTATCGCGTATACTCCAAAACGTATTCTCGTGGCTGTTAAAGGTATTAGTGAAGCTAAAGCAGAAAAGATCTCTAATGAAGCAGCCAAGTTAGTTCCTCTTGGTTTTACCACTGCTTCTGAGTTCCATTCCAGACGACTGGAACTTATTTGCCTCACCACTGGTTCCAAACAACTTGATACTCTTTTAGGTGGTGGTATTGAAACTGGTTCTATTACTGAAGTATTTGGTGAATTTAGAACTGGTAAATCCCAACTTTGTCATACTCTTGCTGTAACATGTCAATTACCAGTTGAAATGGGTGGTGGCGAAGGTAAATGTTTATACATTGATACTGAAGGTACTTTCCGTCCTAATAGATTGGTTTCAATTGCAGAAAGATATGGTCTTCATGCTAATGATTGTTTGGATAATGTGGCTTATGCAAGAGCTTATAATGCTGAACATCAGTTCCAACTTTTATCTCTTGCAGCTCAAATGATGGCAGAATCTAGATTCTCTTTGCTTATTGTAGATTCTATCATGTCTCTTTACCGTACTGATTATTCAGGAAGAGGTGAACTTAGTGCTCGTCAATCTCATGTGGCAAAATACATGCGTACTTTGCAAAGATTAGCTGATGAGTTTGGTATTGCCGTGGTCATTACTAATCAAGTGGTGGCTCAAGTCGATGGTATGGCTGGTATGTTTAATCCTGATCCAAAGAAACCAATTGGTGGTAACATTATTGCTCATGCTTCTACTACCAGATTATCATTCAAGAAAGGTAGAGCAGAAACCAGAATTTGTAAAATTTATGATAGTCCTTGTTTACCAGAAAGTGAATGTGTCTTTGCAATTTATGAAGATGGTATTGGTGATCCAAGAACAGAAGAAGAAGAATCATAAAGTTCTTGAGAAAATTAAAAAAAAAAAGTATATAAGAATTTGACTACTTCAAAAACCAATAATAATTTCAATAATCAGTGGAAAAGTCAATTCTCTATACTTTTTTTTTTCGAAGGAAGATTCTCTTTCACTATTTCAAAGTGAACTATTATTTCAGAAAAGAAAAACCAATGAATTTAGTATAATTCTTCAATTCATTGGAGATTGCAATTTGGGTTTAAATAATTTTATCAAACCGATGATTAAAAGATTAAAAATACCCTTAGATCAATGAGTACCAAAAGAGTATCAATTAATTATATGGTCAGATCTAACGGATCTTGAATTATCGATGATTTTTGGCGTAAGGCATGGAAGGCTTCCATTAACCAAAATTAATCATCTAAGAAAGGTGAAACAATCTGAAAATTACAAAAAGGTCTAATTCGGATAACAGTCAATGTTGCGTAAGGTCTTATTTAATTATTTTTAGATAGATTTGAATCACCTACCATTTTTAATGTTCTATAATTCTCGTGTGAGAAAGTATTAGATATTAGAAATGGATTATATATAGCTTGGTGATTAGAGTAATGGAAATGATTTAATAATGAAAAATAGTAGTATACGAGAAAGTTGATAAATTAAGAATAGTTCACCTGAGCTGTCTATGAATGACAATATAATTCATAGTATACCAGTCGCGGGTTTAAGAGACGGATTCTAGTGGCTCTAAGCTTTCTGGTTTCTCTTTTCTTCATGTTCCATGAGGGGTAGGGAGTTAAGGTAACCTAAAGATTCATCTTATTATTAATTACATGTCTCAGTATTTACGAGCTTAAAATATATATATGATGCGAATATTAATAAGTATGATCGTAATTAAGAAGTGGATCTCGAATTGGAAATCTGTAAATTCGTAAAATTGAACAATCTACAAGGTATGAAAAGAAAAAGACTTTATAATATACTAAGACAATATTATAGTTAAATGAAGTAGTGTATTACCAGTAAAGGATATGGACAACGAAACGAACAACTACAAAGGCTCTCATCATACACAAAAGATGCTTTGTTAGAAGTATTCGGTGTTCGTTCCCCTTGAGGTATTTAATTCTCAATTGGTACATGCATGAATCTCAAAATTCAAATTCAAAATTCCAATTTTTACTATGAGCACTGGTTATTATTCCGAAGGATACATCGCCTTACTCGAGTCACATCTTGGCACTAACAATAGAGTGTCATCGGCCCATTTTACAATATACAACTGTAGAATAGAAAAACTGGGCTACTATAATCGACTCACTTTTATTTTCTTTTAATATTGCTAACTTTGCATTTTCTGGCCAGGTTTCGGAAAATCTAGATGGGTCATCCAAGTTGTCGGATTATTGCGTATATGTGTATGAGCACCATCGATCATAAGTCTCTATTATGCGGGTAACGTTTTTTAGGGACATTCCAACAGTTGATTGAATATTGCATAATCACTCAAAAGAATAACGAAAATAAAAGAAAAGAAAGAAAAAAGAAAATGACTCACAATTAATGTGGTTTTCTTGCTACTTAACTACTCAATTATTAGAATTAGTTACAGAGTTATTAGTTGGATGGGACTATACTTAAGGTGGTCAAACTTACTTACTACTACAGGAAGCTTTATATACAAGGAACCTAGTTTATTAATAGGGGCGCCTCATTAATTAGACCCCACACTAGATCGCCTCGGTATGCCTCATGTGCGCCCCGTTGGGTTCGGATTCATTCAGTTGATGGTCAGGTGCGCTTTGTATAGATGCGGCGCAAAAATTATCTAAACGATCAGTAGTCTCATAACGAATCTCACAAGCACTTGAAAATATTAAAAGACCCTGGGAATTAAACTCCATTAGAAGCTTAACTAGGGTCAGGAAGTAGGTCCCTGTATCAGATGATATCGGTACCGGGCGGATCCCATGACCAAAAAAACTCTATCTTTCGGTTGTTGGTGGCAACCCCCCGTAATCCCCCATCAATTCAAGTCAATTGGGTGAGTTCGTAGCTCCTGCACCGGCATGTGTCACAAACACAGGCGAAAATTTTTATCTTTTCCATCAGTAGTGTCCGGGTAACCCCACAGGGGCCCTCCTCAATCAAGCATTTTGGTTGTGGAGGCCCATAAAGGAATTGCTTCTACCAATTACACACCCATTTCTCGTGGCCTTTTTGTTTAAACTCATCAGCTGTAACGGCCCATATATTCAGTCCCGTATTTTCACTCCCTTTTAGTTTTCCGTGTGATCTACATCTTTTCCCCATCAAAAAGCCTCCGCTGAACCGACTCCCGCCCACGGTATGGACATGACGATGAAGTCCAAGATCAAATCGATATTGCCCAAACCAACGCCCTCCGTTCCTTCAACCCCCACTGGCATCAACGTGGGTACCAGATCTGGCACTCCTATTTCCGCCAAGGGTCCTCAAGGTAAGCGTAAAGCCATGGATGATTTTAGTAGTAAAAAGTACAAAAGAAAGCAAAGCGATCCATCGCCAGATGATTCTGTTTCCGACGACCATTCTTCTAAACAGACCGGTCATAGACCTGTGACCTCGTGTACTTTCTGTCGTCAACACAAGATTAAATGTGATGCGTCCGAGAACTATCCTAATCCATGTCAAAGATGTGATAGAATGGGTCTCAAGTGTGAGATCGATCCTCAGTTCAGACCCAAGAAAGGGTCCCAGATCCAGTCACTTAAGAGTGATGTGGATGAAATCAAGGCCAAGATCGAGATGTTGAGCAGAAACGAGTCGTTGTTAACTCAAGCTATTAATCAACACAACATGAATTTCTTGCAACAACAACAGCAACAACAGCAGCAACAAAATCAACAAAATCAACAGCAACAAACCCCTGCTGCTCTCAACTATTCTACCAATGGAGAGAATACTCCAACCCAGTGGTCTCCGTCTCAGTTTACTCACGACTCGTCGAACAACAACGGAACAAGTACCACCCATATATCACAGGTCTTGCAAGATAATTCCGACAACACTCCATCCACTGCAAGCACCCCATATGTCAAACAAGAGGCTGACTATAAGCCTATTGAGAACTTCGTGTTGGGAGATGTTACTTTGCCACTTGAAAAGGCCAACGAATTACACGATAGATTCATCACTAAGTTCTTAAAGTTCCTTCCTATTATGTCCTCTAGATCTGCCACCCAATTGTACTATAAGTCCCAATTATTGTTCTGGGTGGTGATATCTACAG
This sequence comes from Suhomyces anneliseae, assembly GCA_030568535.1. Taxonomy (NCBI): domain Eukaryota; kingdom Fungi; phylum Ascomycota; class Pichiomycetes; order Serinales; family Debaryomycetaceae; genus Suhomyces; species Suhomyces anneliseae. The sequence continues at coordinate 697,478 of JAJMGB010000002.1, read as the reverse complement.
CTGCCATTTCGGAACCAGAACCTACATTATACATGTCACTTGCCTCATTAATTAAACAGTTGGCAATTGAAACATGTTGGATTAGAACTCCTAGATCCACTCATGTTATTCAAGCTCTTATTATTTTATCTATATGGCCATTACCTAATGAAAAAGTATTAGATGATACATCTTATAGATTCATCGGTTTGGCTAAAAACTTATCGCTTCAATTAGGTTTACACAGAGGTGGTGAATTTATTCAAGAATTCAGTAGAACTCAAGTAAGTCTTGGTCCTGATGCTGAAAAATGGAGAACTAGATCTTGGTTAGCAGTATTTTTCTGTGAACAATTCTGGTCTTCAGTTTTAGGTCTTCCACCTTCAATTAATACTACTGATTATCTTCTTGAAAATGCAAGAGTTGATCAATCACTTCCAAAAGATTTCCGTTGTTTAATTTCTTTATCTATTTTCCAATGTAAAATGGTTAATGTGATGGGTATTTCTGTGACAAGACCAGATGGTCTTTTAGAACCACAAAATAGAGCTGGTTCTTTAAATATTTTGGATCGTGAATTGGATAGATTAAGATTCAAATTGAATATTGATGAAGGCTCAGCAATTGAAGTTTACTTCTTATACGTTAAGTTGATGATTTGTTGTTTTGCATTTTTACCAGGTACTCCAATTGAAGATCAAGTTAAATATGTCAGTTCTGCATATTTATCAGCAACTAGAATTGTCACTATTGTTTCGCAAATGCTTAACAAGAACATGCTGTTGGTTGAATTACCAATTTATGTTAGACAAGGTATGACATACTCTGCACTTATTTTATTTAAATTACATTTATCACGTTATTTGATTGATAAATATGTTGACAGTGCAAGACAATCTATTGTTACTGTGCATCGTCTTTTAAGAAATACTTTATCTTCATGGCAAGATTTGAAGAATGATATTTCCAGAAATGCTAAAGTATTAGAAAACTTGAATATTGTTTTATATACTTATCCTGAAATTCTTACTAATGATCTTAATGATGAGGTTAATGGTACCATTATTTCAAGAATGAGATCTCATTTAACTGCATCTATATTTTATGATTTGGTTTGGTGTGTTCATGAAGCAAGAAGAAGAACTTTAATGGATAAGAATGCATCAAATACTCCAAGTCTTGAAGAAACTAAAATTGTTAATACTAAATCAAATGGTAAAAGACCAGCTCCATTACCATTTTATAATCAAATTACCAAAGATGATTTCAAAACAATTACAACTACCAGTCCAAATGGTACCACTATTACTACATTGGTACCAACTGATCAAGCTATGAATCATGCAAGACTGACAGCTGCTGAACTGAATAAACCTTTGGAAATTAATGGTATTCCTTTAGCAATGCTTGAAGCTACTGGTAGTTTGAAAGATACTAAAGTTAAAGAAGAAGATGTACAATTACCATCACAATCATTACCTAAAGATTCTAAACCTGAGGTTACTACAAGATCAAATCTTCTTCAAGCTCCAGATCTTCCATCTCAATCTTTTGCACAACCATTCGAGCAATCATTGGAAACTTTACCTGCCAATCCAATGTATATGGATGAAACCATACCTTCTCTGGTTGAGCAACCATTGCCATACGTACAAAACGGAGTGGCAGGTCAGTATGATAATTTCTTCCAACAACAGTCTAATGGTTGGTTAAATAATGACAATTACCAAGATGATGATTTTCTTGGGTGGTTTGATGTGAATATGATTGCAGAAAAGTAATGATTCAAAAAAATAAAAATAAAACTTTTTTAAAAGAATAATAATAATAATAATAATTAGTGGAGCATGCAATGAGTGTTTTTTTAATGCAAATTCATAACCTCATTAATGTATATTGATGTAAATATCATGGTTATCGTGTTTATAGTATATAATGTTTTAATGTTACGAGATACAAGAAAGATGAGTCTGTAATTATAGCTGAGGACCAAAAATCCAATACTAAAGTTTCTTCATTAACTGGAAGAAGTAGATATATTTGAGTGATGGTTTTTATTTTCAGTTGTACCTTGTGATGTGTAGATTTGCAACCAATGAGTTGGTTTTTAAAGTGTTGCATGTTTTGCAGCAATCGCCGTTGCATATTTAATGGTATGAGTAGGATTGGAGTTCAAATATGGTAGCATCGCAATTTGTAGCCCTTTTGTAAATGTAGTCATCGTTTTGGTCCAGCTTTCAGCTTGTGGGAAATCGCTGATCCCAAAGCAACGTTGAGTTATAACGGTTTTTATATGCAAGTAATCAAGATTTAGAAGTAATAAAGACTAAATAAAATGGGCACTATAAGAAATATAAAGTAGAGTCGTAGCATTTCATAGTAGTTTAATTATGAGTAACATGATCTTAAAGTATTCTAATTGTGATAATATGTATTTTCTTTAGGTTCTTTACATGTAGGGACATTACTAAATGGGTGAAAAATCTGCAATATTTTCTGTTAAATAATACTAAATTGCTAGATTAGTCAAATATACTTCCTTATTATAACTTTTAGCTCATAATATCCTCTAATATTGCAGTTATGGTCCGTATTTTACGTTATTCACTTCTTATTGGGGAAAACGGGGTTTGCAGCAAGTACTGCAGGTAAGCTCTGGTCCCTATATGTCAAGAAGGAAGGCAATAAAGAGCTAGCAAGAAGCAATTGACTTGAATAAGAGCAATAACACTAGTAAAAGCAATACTCTGAATGATTTGAGAGAGATCAGTTTTTCCTATCTACTCGTAATTGCCGTAATTGCCCTGTGCTGGTTCTGACCCACTACTATATGTAAGGTTAAACCTTGTGTTCACACGTGACATTTAGCAATTTTCACTTTACAGTATAAATAGCCCCACGGACCTCTAAGATCTTATTGTTAGATCTCAATTGACTTAATTATGATTTCTAGAACCCTTTTACGTGCTAGTTTGCGTCCTACCACCAGATTTGGTTTAAGATCTGGACCTGTTGGTCTCCGTTTCATTTCCTTCAAGCAAGAAGATCAACCAAGAATTAGAATTGGATCTTTAGCTCCTAATTTTGAAGTTAACACTACTGAAGGTAAGATTGATTTCCATAAATATATTGGAGACAATTGGTTAGTTTTATTCAGTCATCCAGCTGATTTCACTCCTGTTTGTACCACTGAATTGGGTGCTTTTTCCAAGTTAAAGCCAGAATTTGACAAAAGAGGTGTTAAGTTAATTGGTTTATCCACTGAAGGTGTTGAAAGTCACAAGGAATGGATTAAAGATATTGAAGAAGTTGTCACAGAAGGTGAAAAATTCGGTTTTCCAATTATTGCTGACAGTTCCAGAGAAGTTGCTTTCAAATATGATATGGTTACTGAAGATGATTTCAAGAACCTTGAAACCGGTAAGATGGTTGCCACTGTTCGTTCTGTTTTCGTCATTGACCCTGCTAAGAAGGTTCGTTTGATCTTCACCTACCCTGCTTCTACTGGTAGAAACTCGGCTGAAGTCTTGAGAGTTATTGATGCTTTACAATTGGCTGATAACAAGGGTATTGCTACTCCAATTGACTGGTCTGTTGGAGAAGATGTCATTATTCCACCAAGTGTCAGTGACGAAGCTGCCAAGGCTAAGTTCGGTGAATTCCAAACCTTGAAGAGTTACTTGAGAACCACCAAGATCAACTAAATCTAAATTCTGTATTAAAATGAATTACTTTTAGGTTGGGTTTTGTTCTTGTTCCTTGTTACAAAGGTTTCTTTATTCTTTTGGTGAAACCTGAAAATTATGTTCTATGTACTGAACTCCATTAAGTGGGCTTTGATATACGGCAACACCATAATTGGAGTGAAATACACGTTATATAATTACAATAAATCTGTAGATACCAAGTTTAAGTTTAAGTTTAAGGACATTTTGCAATAATAGGCGAGGTCACGTGATGGGTTAACCCACCAACTATCATCTTATTAAGTAGACAATAGTTAACTAAGTGGGTATAGCCAAAGGTTGTGAGGAGAAATATGCCAAGTCTCTCTTTGTTCTATATACGACGGGTCATCCCCAATTAGTGTGTAAGTACGATGAAATTGGCAATAGACTAATCCGGATAAGAGGGGGAGAGAACAAAAATAACAAAATAATACGACCCCACATTTTATGTGTATTATCTCTGGGTAAGGCTGACCTAGCTACCAGAATGATTCAAAGGGTCTTGAGATCACCAGTAGTAAAGGAATCGATATTAAACGATATAAAGTCAATTCCCACCCCAACAAGGCTCAATTCACCCTTAATTTCAATTACGTTATGATGTCATACTTTTAATGTTATACTTATTGACTATAAATATCCTGTATATATAGAGAAAGGCACCGGTCCGAACTATCCGTCAAACAAAGGTGATAATAAGCCTTATTCTGGTTCCCACTGAATCAACCAATTGAGCCAAGAACATTTGCTAGAAATCAAATCTTTGCGATAGTTAGTCAACATGTGAGAGTGTGCGATTTGTATTAAATGTTTAATACTTTAATGATATCTCTACAGTATAGGCGCATTGTGTAATGAAGACTTTGCTGCTCCATTACCTTTACCTCTTAAAACACTCTTTTTCTCGGAACTCAAATAGGCAGCTTCTCCGGAACCAGTAGTACTAAGATGGGTTTGAATATCTTCCCAAATCTTAGATTTAAGTCTTGGAGGTTCTTCATCAGTATCAAATCCATCAAAGTGTAATCTCTCACCAATAACACTCTTTTCAGGTGGAGAAATCAAATCCACCTTTCCTAACGAAGATGCTGCGAGGAGCATAGCTTCCGATTTGACCCCTCTCATTTTAGAAGGCTTCAAATTGGTTAAAACAACCACACGGCGGTTAAGCATTTGGTCAATTGGAATATAATCAACTAATCCAGAACATACTTGAACAGAGTCTTCAGTGCTAATTTGGATTTGTGATACATAGAGCTTATCTGCTTCTGCATGTTTTTCTACTTGAAGGATTTTGCCGACTTTGAGATGCAACAAACTTGGGGGGTCTGGAATTGGTAGTTAGTATAAACAAGAACCCTTAAAACAAATTTAAAAAAAAATCACAAAAAAAACCCTCTTAAACCAGATATGACCCCCATCACCCTCCAAAATTGACCAGGCTTCAAAGGAGATGCCAGACCAATTGACGGAGTATCGGAACAGCTCAATTGAAACCTTGTTACCTGCCCAATTGTACTCAATTGGTTCAACACAATTGGGTTCAACTCGGGACCATTCAATTCAGTTCCGAACTCAATTTTGGTTAAGGTGTGTGACCAGAAGGTCTGGTGAGGTAGGACCTTTTGAGAAGGTCTGCTCGTCAGTAGATAACGGGAACAATCCAATAGGAAGAGAGGTTTCTCAAGTAGTATCATACGTACAAGGTGGTTCACCACCAACTGCTTTTAAAAGTTGAGTAACACCAGGAACTCTAACTGCTGGACCAGAAAACATTTGAATGTAATAAGAAAACAATTGCTTTCACAATCTCCTCTGTAAACAGCTGATTCTTATAGGCATGTGAAGCCCCCTTGTGTGCACTACCTAAATGATGCTAAAGCCCACCTTTACTCTGTCACTTGGGAAACTGTATGCACACTAATGACACTGGTCCTGTATGTTGCTGGGGCGCCAATATACACAACCTTCAGCCTGCGTCCTGCACTCAGTTTAACTGGCTAATGTACTTAATTTACCCAAAACGGGGAATCGACGCGTTGCCTTGGAAAATTAGACCTATGCTCAAAAAAAGTGTGCTTTTTAGTTTTACATCACCAATTGATCCCACCTTTTTCCATAAAACCCTTCTTTCTTTAACAAACCCCCTTTCCTCCATCCATCCAACCAACCATGGCTAACTTCGTTTCGTCTCCTGGAAGGATTCCTTCTGATGCAGCCAACTTACTACACTCATCACAACCAGCATCCTCTATTGGTAGAGGAGCCTACACACCTCAGAGTAGTCAACCGATGCTCTTCTCAGAATCCAATATGTCTCAAGGAGCACCTACTCCTGTGGCACAAGCCCCACCTATGATTGCGGGTAAGAGAAGACAAATAGCGGTTCCTAAAGTTGTTGATGTTACTGGTGAAAAAGTCAGAGAAAGTTTTGAACAATTTCTTGAAGATTATACTGAACACGATGAAGGCAACGAGCAATGGGATGGCAAGGTTTATCTTGCACAAATTGAAACCATGAAGACTTATGAATATGCCACTTTATACGTGAACTATCAACACTTGTTAGGAAGAGAAAATGGTGTTCTTGCCTCTGCTATCTTGGAACAATACTATCGTTTCTATCCATTCTTGTTGAAAGGTTTGAGAAGAGTATTGAAAAAATACGCTCCAAGTATTTTACAAACCAGTTTGATTGGTGCTAATGATGATACTAAGACTGAAACCGAAGGTTCAACCAGTGGAAACCCAAGCAATGAACGTATTTTCCAAATTGCCTTCTTTAACCTTCCTACTGTCAATAGAATCAGAGATATCAGAACCAAAAACATTGGATCTTTAATGTCGATTTCTGGTACTGTCACCAGAACCTCCGAAGTTCGTCCAGAATTGTACCGTGCTTCTTTCACCTGTGACATGTGTTCTGCTGTAATTGAAGGTATTGAACAAGTTTTCAAGTATACTGAGCCTACCTCATGCCCATCCTGTGAAAATCAATCTTATTTCACTTTGAATGTGGCCAAGTCTCAATTTATCGATTGGCAAAGAGTCAGAGTTCAAGAAAACTCTAATGAAATCCCAACTGGGTCTATGCCAAGAACCTTGGACGTTATCTTGAGAGGTGAAACCGTGGAAAGAGCCAAACCTGGTGATAAGTGTAAATTCACCGGTACTGAAATCGTTATTCCAGATGTCTCCCAATTGGGTTTACCAGGTATCAAGCCTCAATCCATGAAGGATAACCGTGGTGGTACCGAATTGGGTTCTGGTGTCACTGGTTTGAAGTCTTTGGGTGTCAGAGACTTGACCTATAAGTTGGCTTTCCACGCTTGTCACGTCTCTTCCTTAGTTAACAAAACTGCTACCGATACTGAGATCGACTATAAGGGTAACAATGAACAAGAAATGTTCTTGACCTCTCTTACCGATGCCGAAGTTTCTCAACTTAAAGAAATGGTTAAAGATGACCATATCTATAACAAATTAGTCCAATCCATTGCACCAGCTGTTTTCGGTCATGAAGTGGTCAAAAAGGGTATTCTTTTGCAACTTTTAGGTGGTGTTCACAAAAAAACAGTTGACGGGATCAACTTAAGAGGTGACATCAATATCTGTATTGTTGGAGACCCATCCACTTCCAAGTCTCAATTCTTAAAGTATGTTTGTGGATTTGCTCCAAGATCTATCTATACTTCTGGTAAGGCTTCTTCTGCTGCTGGTTTAACTGCTGCTGTGGTTAAAGATGAAGAAAGTGGTGAATATACCATTGAAGCTGGTGCTTTGATGTTGGCCGATAACGGTATTTGTGCCATTGATGAATTCGATAAGATGGATATGGCTGATCAAGTTGCTATTCACGAAGCCATGGAACAACAAACTATTTCTATTGCCAAAGCCGGTATTCATACCACTTTGAACGCCAGAACCTCTGTCTTGGCTGCTGCTAACCCAATTGGTGGTCGTTATAACCGTAAGCTTGGTCTTAGAGCCAACTTGAACATGACTGCTCCTATCATGTCTAGATTTGATTTGTTCTTCGTCATTCTTGATGATTGTAACGAAAAGGTTGATACTCAATTGGCCTCCCATATTTTGGACTTACACATGTTAAGAGATAATGCCATTGATCCTCCTTATAGTGCTGAAGAATTAGCCAGATACATCAAGTATGCTAAGACCTTCAAGCCTAAGATGACCAAGGAAGCTAGAGACTTCTTGGTTTCAAGATATAAGGAATTACGTGAAGATGATTCTCAAGGTTTAGGAAGAAGTTCCTATAGAATTACCGTTAGACAATTGGAATCTATGATTAGATTGGCAGAAGCCATTGCTAAGGCCAATTGTGTTGAAGAAATCACTCCTAGTTTTATTGCTGAAGCCTATGATTTATTAAGACAATCCATTATTAGAGTTGAAATGGACGATATTGAAATCGATGATAATGTTCCAGCTCAAGATCCAAATGATGAAGATCCTGAAACTGAAATGGGTGAAGACCATGAAGCTGGTTCTTCTTCTCAACATCATACTCAAGCTTCTTCTGAACCAAGAAAGGAAGCTATTTCTTACGATAAATATGTTGCTATGATGAACTTAATCGTTAAGAGAGTTTCTGATAATGATAATGCTGGTGGTGATGGTTACACTGATAAAGAATTGATCGAATGGTACTTGACCCAAAAGGAAAACGAAATTGCAACCGAACAAGAGTTCTATAGAGAAAGAAAATTGGCCTATAAGGTGTTGAAGAAATTGGTTAAAGATAGAATCTTAATGACTGTTTCTGCCAATACTGAAGGTGAACTTCCTGAAAACGGTACCATGCCTGATAAGACTCGTATGGTGTACATTCTTCATCCAAACTGTGCCATTTTGGATTTCTTTGACCAAAGAGATCCTGAACAAGATCAAGACCAAGATCAAGATCAAGAATAAATTACCAGAATTGTTATCGGTTCGTGATTTTTTATTTCTTCTTCCTTTCTTGTCTCTTGTATTTTTTGTACTTTAAAATGGATTTGGTTTGGTGTATTATATATGTATATTAGCAATAACTAGGGATCTAGTAATTATTAAAATTAGTGTTAGTCTATGGAAAATAATATAAATGGTATTCTAATTGATAAGGATAAATTAATTGTAGTCCACAGTTAACATTATAATTAATATTAATAGTCGTTGATGTTACTAATTATTTGAGTTGACATTACTAATTGTATAATTAGTTTTTAGTTTTATTAGTTTTATTAATTTGTCGATTAGTAGTCTAATCGCTATATTAAGTTAAGTTAAAACTTTAATTTATATGAATAATATTGTTGTTGCTACGTTTAAGTTCTGGGGTATTTAACATCATTTAAATAATACAATGTAGAAATAAAATATGCATCGGGGTCAAGCGGGTAAAAACCACAATCTATCACTTTTAGCTGGCCATTTATGGCAATAATTAATCCGACAAATTGATTAGAAAAACACTCACAAACCTCCTTAACTGGTAGCCAGTTAAGTTGATGGTTCCATGATATTTTCTTTCTTTTTTAAACTTCCTCAAGTTTCCTTGATGGGAATATTGTCATGTCGACGTTCCCGTTCCCAATTACTTTGTGGTGGCTTCATTTTCTTTCCGTTCCTGAAGATAATATGTATCCTGCTTTTCGCTAGATGCAATTCTAGATATCTCATATAACTGGTTGGCATGATTTGCTTGTGCTAAAGCTTGATAATCACTAGCAGGTTGAGCAGGTGCTTCTGGTTGATCTCCAGCTCTTTCTGGTTTCCATTCAGATGGAGTCAACAGTTGTGCACAAGCCAAACAATGATCAATAAAGATTTTGGAATTTGGAAACATCCGTTGACAGGTTCTACACCAACCAGGATCTTCCTTAGAATCAGCAGCCACTAATTGTTGTTTATCCTTGACATAATGTACTAATCGAAGATGGCGTTTAAGCACGTCTAGTCTATTAAATGCACCACCATTCCGATGACACGTAGGATCATAATTCCAATATGGACATCTAAACATTGGTTCAGAATGAGATTTGGAATGTCTTCTCAAATCTGATTGTCTAGTAAATGACCATTTACATCCAGGGAATGTACAATCATGTTTCTTAGCATCTTTATCCTTACCTGGTTTTTTAACAGCAAATTTACGCACTTGTAATTTTTCACCCTTCGATTTAGGACGTCCTGGTTTAAAATTAAAATTAAATTGTGTTGGAGCTCCTCCCTCAGAAAATTGATAATTTGTGTTGTTATAAGTGTAAAATCCATTAGGTCCACCTGGAGCAGGGGCTCCAGTAGCGGGACCTGAACCACCACCTACACCAACACCAGGAGCACCACCAGGATTAGAAACTCCCATATTGTTATTAACAGGTATCACGGGTATTCCTGTATTCACACCACCACCGAGTTGATTTATTGGTGGGTTATGATTGTTATTGAGACTCATGGCATTAGGGTCCTCAGGAGGATTACCACCAAACTGATTATAATACTGAAGATACGAGGAAAGGTGATTTCCAACTGCAGCATGTGGCTGAGCATGAGGATCAACTGCTATTTCATGTTCATGGTGCTTTTGATTCCCTAACTGACTATGATTATGATTATGATTATGAGATTCACCACTTGTAGGTTGTGTTATGATGGATTGATGATCATTTTCATGCTTTTCCTTTTGGTCTTTGACCCCATCTTTTGTGGCTAATGCCCTTAGGTCTGAATTAACCATATTCTGGAGCTTTTGAGGGACTGTTTGGTAACGAAAATCAAGGATAATCAACGATTATAGTCTCTGTTGATGAGATATGGGATAGATAGTGTAAGACAAAGAAGGAAATTTGACGCCGCTCATGGTGAGGCGGCAGATCACGTGCACATACTCCCACTGTAAAAAAAGAACAAATATCTAAAGTTTTGATACGGAAATGCGCTATAAGCGATCCCGCAAGTTCAGCGAATAAAGTTTGGTGCGGATATACAAGACCCTCCTTTTTATCACCCCCTTTTCTCTTTCAAATTTCTCCAATGATTAAGCTTATTGCAAAACCGGCTAAATTGTAAAGTTAATACTTTGGTGAAAAGTGCAGGTTAGAAATTGGCTGAGGTACATCACTAATTGTTGGTGGTTATTGAAACTGATATCCTTGTCTAACTAGTACTTTTTTTTATCAGTGGTGGGATTTTGCTGGTTAGGTGATAGGTCCAACTTGTAGTCCAATTAACGGAGGGTTGACCTGGCAAGTTGATTCATTACGTCCTTGGTTCCTCTGAGAAACACTTTATCGAGCCATCTATCCTGGAAATCACTGAAACCTCGAAGTCATCAAACTTGGTTCTGGCTGTAGAATGGGGTAAAAGGGTCAAAATAATTGTTTGTCACGTGACATTGCCTTCTCCACAATACAATATGATCCCCTTTGCAATTCAATAATGAGTGTAGATATGTGATAAAACAGAACAAATTGTAATTTTTGCCACCATAGCTGCTAAATTATGACCAGGTAGGTTCTAGACTCGGAATTTAGGGTTGTTTAAGGTCTTTTTTTTGTCAAATACACTAACCATAGTTTTTTGCAATTTGTATGCATGAGGTTATAAAAGATCAGCTAATATGTAATAAATTAGTAACCTGTAATTCGAGGAGCAATCATATATAAAGTGCTATTGATCCCTCAATACAATTTCAGTTACCAATCATCATGTCTGTAAGTATAGGATGGGGATAATTTTTGTCCAAAACATCAAAATTTCATCGAATTGACCCCAATTGACCAATCTAGGAAAAGAATTGATACCAATTGACCTTTCAATTTCCAGGTTAAACTGGCCTTAAATCTCTTTTTTTTGTCGATTGAACCGTGGTTATATTCGGAACCTTCGGAGCTTATACTAACTTTTCAGAAACCTCAAGCCAACTGGGCCAACGAATCTGGTTCTTTCAAGCGTAAGCCATCTGTTTTCAGAGACTTTATCAGTAGCGCACCAAACGCTCGTTTCCCACCAGAAGCCAACCGTTACCACTTATATGTTTCTTTGGCTTGTCCATGGGCTCACCGTACTTTAGTTCTTCGCGTTCTTAAGGGATTGACTCAAATTATTAGTGTTTCTATTGTTCACTGGCATTTGGACCATGAAGGATGGAGATTCATCACCCCAGAAGAACAAAAGTTGGTTAAGGGACCAAGTGACATTTCTTTAGGTACTATTGATCACATCAACCATGTTGACAGACTTCGTAAGCTTTACTTAAAGGCTAACCCAGAATACACTGGTCGTATTACCGTTCCAGTCTTATGGGATAAAAAGGAAGAAACCATTGTTAACAATGAATCTGCTGAAATCATCAGAATGTTGAACACTGAATTCAACTCTCTTCTTCCAGAAAAATACGCTGAAGTTGATCTTTACCCAGAAGGTTTAAGAGAACAAATTGATGAATTGAACGGTTGGGTTTATGACAACATCAACAACGGTGTCTACAAGGCTGGTTTCGCCACCTTAGAAGACGTCTACGTCAAGGAAGTCAAGAACGTTTTCGTTCACTTGGACAAGGTTGAAGAAATCTTGGCTAAGAACCACAAGGAAGGTAAGCAATTCTTGTTAGGTAACCAATTGACCGAAGCTGATGTTCGTTTGTACTCCACCATGGTCAGATTCGATCCAGTTTACCACCAACATTTCAAGTGTAACATTCGTATGATCAGACATGATTATCCAAACCTTGAAAAGTGGTTAAGATTATTATACTGGAAGATTCCAGGTTTCCAAGAAACCACCGATTTCGACCACATCAAGTACCACTACACCAAGTCTCACAACCAAATCAATCAATTTGGTATTACTCCAGTTGGTCCATTACCAAACATCTTGCCATTTGAGTAAACGATTTAGTTGCACGCACAAAACAAATTTTTTTCTGAATCAAACTATGAGTTTTTTAAATTGGAGGTTGATGCTTTAACTGGTTTTTTTCTGTCTCCATTTTGAAACCGTTTGGTTCGCTTTTGATTTGTAGTACGATTTTAAGTAGTCATTGGTTAATGATGAGTAAATGTTAAAAATATTAAAATGATAAAGTAGAAGATCAATCAATTGATTGGTCAAAATTGTAGAAGAAACAACAAGATGAAGAAAACAAGAATAAGAAGAAAGAACGGCTACCAATAAGTGGAATGGTCTATAGTGATTAGTGGTGATCAATTGGTTGAAAAAATGAAATATTGATATTTGGTAGTTCAGCCAAAGTGTCCATGATGGATTTCATTGTGGCTGATTTAGCGTCAGGGGGGCGTACCTTACTTTTGCGTGGATAAAGGTACGGCGGTAACAGAGAGAGGATGGCTGCAAAACAACAGGTCTTGGCCAATATACAGTTTACTAGAACCAGAGTAAGTACAACTACAGTTTAGACCGGACTGTTTACCAAGGGTCCAAGACCACGAACACTCCTAATTAGTCAAAGATCGTCACCTATTACTAGACAGAATGTGCAAATAGTGGGAATCAAGTTTTTTCGCAGTAGTTGGCGGAGATTCCCGGCATATCTCATACCAAGGGCCCATTCCTACGTCAGTCTAAGGATAGGGGCAAGCCAGAAAGAGAGCAACCTGGCCAATAGCAAGGCATCCGGAACGGATAAGATACCAAAATAAGCAAACCAAGCAAATTAATAAGCAAAATCAGACGGACCATTTTATTCCATCGTCTCGTACTACTATATTTGTGGCTAGATCTACCAGATTAGATCGTATTGTCGTAGTTATCTGACTTGACATACAACCCGACATCGTCTGACACGGTTACACATGGTTTGACATGATCTAAGAGATACGGTTAATTTCGCTGGCCTCGCCAAATTCGCCAAAACCGCCAAATTCACCAATTTAGCAATATGTTGGCCGACTTTGGGGGTCGTTCGTGGGTCGTTAATCCTCGACTAATGCACATCGTCGCCATAAACATTTTGTCATAACACAGAATCCGTGTGTTTTTCCTCCTTTTCACCACCCACCCTCGTCCGTCAATTGCCTAATTATTACTTAAAATACTCGGAATAATTGTTTTAATAATAATATTATCGGCTAATGTCATATGCTCTCATCAACTTCGTAATCAAGCAATCACAAGAATAGGTGTGGGTTTGGAGCCATTTAGGGAGTAGGATGTGTGGTAGGCCACCCATTATACAATAGGAAATTGAACGGGGCGATTTTCGCGAGAGAGCCAGAAGGAGAGAAAGATAGGGAGAGATGTCGCCGCACCGTCCGTTCTGCCCCATTTCTCTGTCCTTGTTCTGGGTACCCCTGGCCACAATAATGGTCGCCTGATCTGGGCCCCATTACCTCTATTATATGCAAAAATAAAAGGGTGACGACAATAATGATATGAAATTGGATAGAGGAAGGTCCCTAATTAAAAATCATTGGCGTTTCAGAAATATCTTATTCTTATAATCTGATACACCGATCATTTATACTTACTAACTATGTAACTAACTAACACTATGTCAGTACTGAATTTGATGGGTACTAAAGATCTAATTAGTGTTTTTAAAAAAAAAAAAAATTAATAGCTTGTAATTAGTCTCACTTTTAGTTGCACAGTAATGTTAGTACTGCGTAGTGCCCAGGACCCCCCACCCGCTGATTGTGGTTAACGAGCATAAGCGAAATTCAAATGGTGAAGTTTGAAAAAGATTTCATATTAACTCTAACTAGACGTCATGAGAGGTACGTTTGATGAGGCGGTACTCGGCGAAGTGTACCAGAGTGGCATGGTGTTGTTGTTGGTACCAACGAGAAAGTTGTGGTGATCATCATCATGTTATTCTGATATCAATATGATTCCAGTAAAGATTGATTCGAGAGACGTGTCTGAAGAGGAGAGAGAGGGGGGAAAGAAAGAAAGAAACCCATTAGACTTGGGATCCAAAAGAACCTGATTCAAACAAAACCATATCGATCCAACCAACATATCATATCGACTATCGTCATAATAATGATACTGAATACACTCCAATGACATTCTTACCACTTCTTTGCCGTGATCTTTAGCTTCGTTCCGTTTTTTTTTATATCCACATTTATTACAAGTTCATATGTTTACTAACTTTTCTTTTAGACTATAAGGTGGTCGTTTTAGGTGCTGGTGGTGTTGGTAAATCCTCCGTTACCGTCCAATTTGTTCAAGGAGTATACGTTGAAAGTTATGATCCTACAATCGAAGATTCATATAGAAAGCAAATCGAAATCGATGGAAGAGCTTGTGATTTGGAAATCTTAGATACTGCTGGTGTAGCTCAATTCACCGCTATGAGAGAATTATACATTAAATCAGGTAAGGGTTTCTTATTAGTTTATTCTGTGACAGATGAAAATTCTTTAAAGGAATTATTGGCATTAAGAGAACAAGTTTTAAGAATTAAAGATTCTGACAATGTACCAATGGTTTTAATTGGTAACAAGTGTGATTTAGAAGATGATCGTGTTTTAAGTATAGATGATGGTATTAAGGTTTCTCAAGATTGGGGTTTGGTTCCTTTCTATGAAACTTCTGCCATGTACAAGACCAATGTTGATGAAGCTTTTATTGATGTTGTCCGTCAAATCATGAATAAAGAAGCTTCTATCAGTGCTGAAAAGAAGCAACAAAAGGAATTACAAAAACAAAATGAATTGAGTAAACAACAAGAAGCTGAAGGCAATACTGAACAACCTGAAAAGGAAGATGCTCAAAACAACAGATTGAAACAATCTATCAATGATCCTGCTAACACTCCAAGTGGAAGCAAATGTTGCACTATTATGTAATACCAACTACGAGGGACTCAGAAAAGAACAGTCAGGATATTTTAAAGTAAAGAAAAAGAATGAATTAACGACTACGAATCGGCCAAATTCTTTTGGTATTTTCTTTTTCTTTCTAATTTTTTTAAATTTTATCCACCTTTCAAAGGTAACCCCGTTTGTTACTCTGCCATTAATTTTACCAAATCGACAAACAAAATGGAGTTTGTAAAAAGTCTTAAAAAATAAAAAAAAAATAATGAAAAAAAAAAGGTCTAAAAAAAGAGTCTACCATTACAAACGAGTGTGTTTGGAGAATTTATCCCCAATCTTTTAATTACAAACGATCGAAGTGAGACGTGATTCATAATTATTATTTTATCACTACAAACTAACATACCATTTATTGTTATGAGTTTGTTTCGTTCTACTTTTTAATTCTCTTTTTTTGTTGTATAGTTAGTACATACCGTTCACAAATCAGACGCGTCTCAAGAATAACTCTTTTAGATCATAAGTAGTAACAATTGGATCGGCCAAATCCCAATTAGGCAATGTTTTTTATTTATAATTAACTATACTGAACAATAACGCTGTACCTAATGATCTTGGGACCCATTACGACATTTTGGTATGTCTTTTGCCAAATCAAAAAAATACATTTATACCCACAAGATATAAAGCCAAATCAGGATTGTGGTACTGCACACAGTGCAACATTAATAAACTCCTTTTCAACTACACAACACCAAAACAACTTCTATTAGTGGCTCAAAGTGATCAGTAAGATGATGAGAAAGGTCGAATGATTTAATAAATATTGCATTTTATAAGTTTCATAATTATCTAATTCTTAATTAACTATGAAGTCTTCTATTGTAATTCTCAAATAATTAGAATTTTCTTAAAATTGCAAAATTTACAAAATAATGATTTCGTTTTCAACACCAAAATGTAATAAATGAGTTAAAAACAAATCTAAACAATCAGATTTAGCAGGTATACTACTATGAGTATTTAACTGGCAAAAAAAAAATACTTATTACACCAATCAAAAAAAGAAAGGAAAATAGGTAATAGATGGGAATTGCTGGTGTGATGATACCCGCGAGATTCGAACTCGCGCCTCCGGAGAGACCAGGACCTTACCCTGGCGCCTTAGACCAACTCGGCCAGAGTACCCAATTCCTGTCAAGTGGAAAAATCTGAGCCTCCATGACAACTCTTTTTTAAGGTTTTATCCATTCCTACTTTTGAACTTCATGTCAAGTGTATAGATGAATGGGCCTTTAAAGAGAGGTAAATAGTCTTTTAAATTAATAGGGTGATGGAAAATCCATCCATTGAGTTCATGTGATCATAGTTGGGGCGATTATTCCTGTACGTGAGTAATTAGTATGTACCATAAGTCTTAATCCAATTGGAATTGATGGTCATGGGTTGATTTAAATGAAAATAGCAGGGTACATAATGATTTTTACAGAAAAATATGTAAGAGTAACCAATGAGAGGTTCACAAAACCCCAAAAATCATCTCTGTCAAATTTAATTTCATGATTTAAATTGGTTTCATAAATAACATTTCTTTAAATATTTTGTACCTTGATTTGCAACTATACTAGTTATAGATGGGATAAGACGAGACGAGTCAAGAATACCACTATTTTGTCCAGTTAATTTTCAGCTCACATCAACTCTTTTGTTGTAGTTGAAATTAGCAATTTTTGCACCCAGTAAACATTAAGATATTCAATTGCGAAATAAAGAGAAGACTCAATTTGGAAATAGAACCACTAGCTGCTAAATTTCAACACTTTTAATAATCTCTGCCTTAAAAGGGTCATCTAAATTTAAACCATAATAGATATTAATATTACTACACTTGATTAATGATTTGAATAATTTTATGACAGGTATTTAGTATATACACTTATGCTGAAATATTTCACGATCAAATGACAAGAAGTTGAGCAGCACCAAAAAAGATCTTTCTATCATTTCAAGTAATCCCAGTGAGATCTAATTGCACCACATTCATTCTTTTGTCATTTGAAATATAAAGTTGATTCTTTGAGGCAAATTTATAGATTACCAATTGGTAATATTGGCTTCTGCTTCACCAAATACAGAGTTACCTGCATTATCCACAGAAATGACGAAATCTTCCCAGTTGTCGAACACATCGACTTTTCCAGAATTATTATAATATTCAGGAAGATTTTCGTTAAGGAACTTACGACAGTAACCATCAATAAGTTCGAATTCCAATAAAAATGCATCATGACCTTCAGGAGAGTCCAATTTTTTCAATATAGAATTTGGAATATGTTCACCTAAAAGTAATTGTTCACCAAAAGTGAATAAACCATCGGATTCAATACCAATGACTAAATGAGGTTGGTTAAATTGTTTTAAGAATTCTGGAAGTGGATCTTCAGTTACCTTATCAGGGTTAATTCTTCCTCTAGTGACATCATGAGTATCTAATTTTCTGGTAATTGAAATATAACAATTAGCATCGAATCTATTAACAAATTTAGTACCTTGATATCTTAAATAAGATTGAGCTGTGAAATAAGTTTGAGGTTTATCAGAGGAACCAGAAGATGCCTTGGAATTTCTACCACTACCATTTGAATTTCTCAGACCTTCATTATGCAATAACCAATTTTCTTCATCAGTAGTTCTTGGAAATCTAATACCTTCTTGCTTTTCTCTTGTAGCATCATCCATTTGTTCAGTATCTTTCAAAGGAAGTTTTCTACCAAATCTAGTTTCAAAAGAATTTCTAGATCTGTAAGTTAATAATGCAGCCATTCTAGCAGCACTTAAACCAGAATCAGGTTTGGTTTCAGTTTCAAAATAATATCCATCATCATAATAAGGATCACTAAAAATACATTGTCTTTGAGTTTCATTCCAGGAAATACACCAAGCGGAAGCACGAGCGGCTGTGGCCAATGCAATGACAGTTTTAACATAATCGGTATTTTTATAAGTGGCGGAATATTCCAAAGCGATCATACCTCCCATAGAACCACCAATGACACAAGCAATACTGGCAACATTAAGTGAGTCAAGGATAAGACGATGGATACCAATATCATCCTTAACGGTAACCAATGGGAAAGAAGGACCGAATGGCTTACCAGTGGTGGAATCAACGGTAACTGGAGAACAGGAACCATAAGGTGAACCGAGGAAATTTATACAGACAATGAAAAATCTAGAAGGATCAAAGGTCTTATCGGTTCCCAATAAAGGACCCCACCAATCGCTGACATCAGCAGATCCAGTCAAGGCATGACAGATCAAGATCACATTGTCTTTATCTTTATTTAATCTTCCCCAGGTCTTGTAGGCAACTGGGAATTTAGTGAGTGTCTCTCCACATTCCAATAGATATGAAGGTATTTCAACAATAGTTTGTCCATTAACCAACTTGGCATAAGGGTTGGATTCTCTTTGCTCTGCCGTTATATCCCGATAAGTCATTTGGGAGAAGTTTGGGAAATTGAATTGGTTTCAAATAGAAAAAAAAATAGTGGCCAAAATGAGTTGTGAAGTGGGATCCGAAAGATATTTAAATTAAATGAGTCTTTTTGAAATCTTTCAGGTTCTCAATAGTTGATTGAATATTGTTAGAATTGTGTGCTAACAAGAGTGGTAGTTTTTTTTTCTTTATGGAAAAGGAATAATTAGGCGACTTGCGGGTAATAAAGTATGGGGAAGGAGAAGCTATTTATTTCTTAGTCTTGTAACTGTAGTGTGATCGGTTCAACCTTTTCATGACTCAACCTTCTCGATCATGCATGATATTTCACACCAATCAGTATATGCAATCATAAAAAGAGAAATTGGAACCGTAGAAGTTGCAATATAAGAGATCTACAAACGATTGAAAAAAAAAAAAAAATTAACTACTGTTCTTTATCTACAATTAACCCATTGAAATGATCTTATCCACTGTTAACTAGACATAATACCCGGTATTTCCATGGTATGGGGGTCCTCATTCATGTGAACACACGTTTCCACGTGATTCAGCATAATCTTTGTTATCAAAAAAGGTACAGATCACGTGACCATAATCAGCGCCACCACCACAGCACAAAGTCTGGAGTTGGAAAATAAATCCGACGGGATAAGAGGAAGCGTATATACAGGACACACAAGATTGCAACTATTATGTAATCACTATACTCTAACTTGTTTTTTTGCAACTATTAACTAAAATCGGTATTCGAGTTCTCTACAGTATCTTTTAATTATTTCAAATATTGTTGTTATTTATAATAGTAAACATAAGTCATCAATAGGACACACAATAGTGTCAAAAAAAGTAATACATACATTGTCATAAGAGACACAAGTACCAAGTAAGTGAAGACCATAATAAATAAATATATATATAAGTCATAATGATCTTCAAACTTGATAAAGCAAAAAAAAATCAATCAGCACAATAACTATAATAATTCAAATAATAAAACAAATCATAATAATAAATTATCAATGCAAAAATGCTATAATTGACCAACAGCTAAACTCACTTCTTTTGAGAAACAGGTGAGTTTGATCTTTCAGGACTATCACCAGGAACAGTAACAGTACTTTCATCATCAGTTTCTTCATCAGTTTCATCATCAGTACTTTCGTCTTCTGAGCCTTCTTCAACAACAGGAGTTTGAACACCAGATGATCTGAAGTCTGGATGATGTTTCTTGTAATGTTCGTTGTATTTTTGTTTAGCCAAAATCAAATGTCTAGCATATTCTAATTCAGAATAAATAGTTTCAACTGCAGTTAAAACACCAGTTTCACTATTAATCTTTTGACAGAATCTCTTGGATTTTTCAATCATCTTCAAATCAGAAGTAACAGTCTTGATGGCCTTAGATAATGACTTGACGTTCAATTTTCTCAAGGCAACACCAACACCAGCTTCTTCAATTCTAGAAGCATAGAAGAATTGATCACCGAAGAAAGGCTTAATAACAGTTGGAAGACCTGCTCTCAAAGTAGCACCAGTAGTACCAGAACCACCATGATGAATAGCAGCATCAACTCTCTTGAAAAGCCAATCATGAGGAACAGCACCAGAGTTAAAGATTTCTTCTGGAAGTGGGATTTCTGGTTCAGAATCTCCCTTCTTATCCAATCTATCAGACCAACCCTTATTCAAGATACATCTGACATCAGCATCAACAACTGCATCAGCAATTGCCTTGGTTAAACTCTTAGCATCCTTAACCACGATAGAACCAAAACCAATATAGACAATCTTCTTTTTATCTTCAATGGCCTTGTTAATAAAGGCAACCAACTTTTCAGGTGGTTTATAATCATCACTAGAACCTTCATCCAAGAACCAGTAACCAGTAACACGAATCCAATCTGGGAAATCAACTGCAGGTGGGAAAATAGTAGGAGACATGTTATATAAGAATGGAACCTTACTTTGTTGCATTCTGTACAAGTTAGTCTTTGGTAAGTCCAATTCACGAACTCTCCATTTGTTAACTTGACCAGAAATACCCTTCCAGAAGACATTTTCAAACATAACGTGGGTCAAATAATTATAAGATCCACCCTTCTTTTGATCTGGAACAATAAAAGCATGAGGATAAGCTCTAGTTCTAGTCCAAGGCATAGTGAATGCTCTCATGTAAGGAATACCTAAAGCTTCGGCAATATGAATACCAGCCATAGCAGAAGGACTTTCAATCAAGATATCAGCACCTTGACATGCTTGCCAACTGGTAGATAATAATTCATTAATCCATCCTCTAAACTTATGACTGGCTTCCTTTAAGAATGCTACTGACATGGTTCCATGTTGCACCATTAATGACATCAATTCAGCAGGATCACCAGCAATTTCTTTAAAGTTCATACCATATTTGGAAACCCAGCTTCCGAATTCCTTGTGAGTAGCAATAGTAACAGTATGGCCCTCATCCATCAAAGCTTTACCTAAAGCAATGTATGGTTGAACATCACCTCTAGAACCAATGGTTAACAAAACAAATTTGAATGAGGTGGTTGGTCTAATTTCAGTCTTATAGAAAGGAGAATCTTCCAAAATGATTGGAAGATCAATACCAGAAGCAGCATTAACTCTTTCTTCAAACATCTTTAATCTAGCATTATCTATCTTAATAGCAGATAAGGTCTTAGAAACATCGTTACTGTATAATTTAGCAGGAACTTCATTAACACCCTTGGCTTTTCTCTTTTTAGATAATTCCAAGTCGTAGTTTCTACCCCAATCATGAGGACTTGGTTCCCAATTATCACCAGCATGAAGTCTTTCCAACATTCTCATGATAATGTCCATACAATCATCTCTACTTTGATGAGAGCTGAATTCAAGAATTAATTCTTCATAATTGTTAATCAAGACAACCAATCCAGAGTAAGTCAATTTCATACCACCCTTTTCCTTAAAAACATTTACGACATCTCTTAATGGTAAAATCATCTTAGTGGAAACACCAGGAAGCAAACTTCTGAAACAAATGTATTCAGTAGAAAGATAAAGTTTACCATAAATAGGAATGGCCTTTTGAAGATGGGCGTAGTAAGTAGCAGTCAAAGGAATTTCCAAATCTAAAGAGAAGTGATCTTCAAAATGAGATTGGGAAACTTCTCTAGCACTAGCATTCTTGATATAGTATGGATCATTAGCTTTCATTTCAACATAATGGTTTGGATTAGAAGACCACATATTACTAACATTAGAAAAGGCTTTAATACTCTTCTTCATGGACAGTAATTTGGTTTGCTTTTCATCTTGAATATATTCAGATGGATCTCTTAAATTCAATGGACCAGGGACAACATTGTCCAGCTTGGTGATACTGTCTAAACCTTCAGCTTGAGTAGTGAATAATTTATCAGCCTTAATTTTATCTTCAATTTCTTCATATCTAGATTCAGCATGTTCGAAATCCTTTTGAGAAGTTTCAAAAGTCATTTGAAGGTTCTTTAAACCATTGACAGATAATGGACGTGGAAGGTTTAAGTTTTGAACTTGTTGACCTTCTTCATGATCAGTATCAACCTTGGTCAAAGAACTACTAAGCAGAAGAGAAGATCCAGATGAGTTTGAGTTACCAGAAGATCTCTTACTGAAAATCTTGGTAGGATTAACAAAACCTTTACCAATTTTCTTAAGAGTGGAACTTGGAGAAGAAGGAGTTGAAGTTTGAGTTTCAGTTTCACTAATTTGAGTATTGAAAGATTTGATATGAGAATTCAATGGAGCAAATTGGTCAATAATTGGATTGCTGGCACTTGAAGTTCTCAAGGTAGAGAAACTCTTAGAAATTCCTCTAACCGGAGTCAAATCAGCAGGATCTTTCTTAACCATTCTCTTAGCGTAACCCTTAAGTCTCAGAGACTTAGAAGCCAGAGATTTAGAAATCACGGATGGTTCACCAGCAGCTTCATGATCTTCCATTAAACCAGTAAATCTGGAGTAAAATTCTTCACCTCTATCGAAGAAAGTAAAGTAAAGTTCTTCCATACCAACATCTTCAGATGCTTTCTTCTTTTTATTAGAATCATAGATGGAAGATTGCTTTTCATCGTGATTCTTCAAGTACAGCATTCTGAAGGTCATTGGGTTTTCCTTACAAGCTTCATCAGAATTTTCATCCTCTTCTTCTTCTTTGGTTTCTTCTTCCTTATCATGGGAGTTTAAAATAGACATTCTGTCGAAGTCAACAATATTATCAATTGGAATCTTGATAAGAACTTCATTACCAGCATTAGAATTGTTCAATTGGAAAATAATCTTGGTAAGGTTATGACACCATTGTCTAGCAAGGAACAAGTTATCAGTGTGGAACTTATAAGTCTTCTTGGTAGAGACCAATTTGAACCAAACACCAGAAGAATCAGAAGTATCATCATTTTTAATAGTTTCACCACTCAACATATTAGAAAAGTAAGATTCATCTTCAGGAGAAATATCTAAATCTCCGGTTGGAGGACTGGCCAATTTAGGAGAAGTTAAACCATCTGAAGAACTACGATGCATACTAAATCTTGGAGAAGTTGAACCATCAGTAGTAGAAGAAGAACGAGATAAAAACTTTGGAGTTGGAAGGAATTCACTAGAGCTTCTTCTGGTAAGAAGACTACTCTTTGGACCAGGACCCTTTTCGTTTTCAATAATTTCAGCCTTAATACAAGATTTCAAATCAATGACAACTCTTGGGAAATGAAGCTCAGTAGATGAACTATAGATAGTAAGGGTTTGAGGACGTAAAACAGCCCAATATCTATGAGTCCAAACGGTATTAAATTGAGTTTCACCGTATTTGGCGGTTTTAAGACCAATTGATCCCGATTGAATGGTTAAATTGGAATCATCATGAGTAGTATATCCAGTAGCATTATTGTTTGAATTGAATCCAACAGAATATCTTTGAGGGAGGAATGCAAAGAATAAAACATTTTGTTCTGTTAAATACATATGACCTTGTAAGAACACATCACTTGCTAACCAAGTTACAAAGTTGTCTTGGAAGGTATCATTATCATCAATATTGAAAACTTTTTGGATCTTATCGGCGACCTTTAATCTTAAGGCTTCAGTTCTCTTGTTAAAGTTTTCGTCTTCCTTAGCGCCTTCCTTGACCTTAAGTAAGAAACGTTCACGTAACAAACGAGGATTAAGGTTCTTAACAATCGATTCTTGGAACTTGGTTCTAGTTGGAGCACTCAGAATTGGTTCTGATTTTTGCAGACTTAAAGTATGGTGGTCGCGAGTGCTATGGAAGGACTCATCATCATCGTAAAGGGCTGAAGCATTGGAGGCATCTTCGATATCAAGAGCCGCCACATCAGGTTCATCATCAGTGCTTCCAGTGGTAATGACACTTGGACTGTCAGCCATTGCAGTCTCACTGGCAGCAGTAGTACCGGTAGCAGAGGCACTGGTGGTCGCACTAGGAGTACTAGTCGCACTGGTGGTAGTTGTAGTTGAACTAGTTGGTTCTGTGGTAGTGGTGCTGGTCGCGCTGGTTGTACTGGTTGCACTAGTGGTGGTAGCAGAAGGAGAAGGTTTGGCATCATCACCAAGTACATTGCTCAATTCATCTTTCTTTGCATCAGTAGCGGCCAAAGCATCTTTCTTAGCGTAAGTTTCTCTAACCTTTACATCTTCATTTTCTTCGTCTTCACTAGAAGATTCGAAATCACCATAAAATGGCATTTTCAAATGTTTACTAGAACTACTAGATGGAGCTCTGGCATGTTTGGCAATGTCAGCTATGGTCTTCTTAAGCTTCTTAACATCATTATGAGGGTCAATTCCAATTCCTGAGTATACAGAAGCTGTGGTCAAGAGATGAAGAAAATAATTTTGGGGCTTATTATCAGATGGACTAGCAGCATCAACTTCTTCATCAGTAGCCAGTTCAGGTTCAGGTTCAGATAATCCAAGATTGTCATCGGTATCTTCGGGAGAACTCGAACCTACTGAAGGAAGAATCAGGGAGAATTTGGAATAAAGAGTTGGTGTTTCCAATGGATCATGCTTATCGGTCTCGGGAGTAGTGGCCCCAGAAGCAGATGGGGTACCCAACGGATCTTTAGCCATGGCTAATTGGAATTGATTATAATAAACTGAATGGAATTGGGGAGGAGCAGGATTTGGAACCGAATGTTATATATATATAATCCACGTAAGTTTTAATATAATTCTGATTGGGGGAAGTTTTGGTATGTTATAGGTTTCTGATTATTATATATCAAAAAAAAAAAAACGGTTAAAACTACCGACAATCAAGTGCTTATGGCTGGTTGCTGAATAATGCCAAGGGTGGAGAATAAAATATTATATTGTAAAGTGAATGGTATAATTAATTCACCGGCAGGTTCGGATATTATATGGAAATTACGGATTATTTTGCAAGGGGTAAAATAAATGTAATAAGTACTAAACGCCTCTATTTCAATTAACCTACAGCTACGGGGATTCCTAGTTACCTGATTAACATACTTTTAGTTTGCGTGAGGTTATAGGATACAGGTATATCAAAGAAGCCTCGCATCAGCATGTGAAAAAATAAAAATTACCATGCGATGAGTCCCGGATGGTACTCCGAGTACGGGACAAACGGCTTACACTTTTAACCGATTCCATTAGGAAGAATGGGGCCATAATTAAAGAAAAAAAAAAGTTATGTATGTGATTACATTAATTGCTATACTACACATAAATGCCTATTCATATTTTAGTTGTTCTAATGCACCTAAACTTGTGAATAGGTTTACCTTATTTGGGTTACCCCACAGAAGAGAGGTACAATTGGGGCCAAAAAAAAAAAAAGAATGAATGCACTTAATTGAAATTACGGGCTGTCTAAAAAAATTGTTCCGACTTATAGTGGAGTCCTCGGTCAGTTCGGATGCACTAAGGCCGATTTATGCATATTATTTAGTTTGTATGCAGTGCCCTATTCATTACTTACGAAATAACGGTCAGTGCTTCAATTGGCACATTCTTACATCTAATCTAATGTGGGTCTACGAGCCTGTAGGTTTTGTCTATATTTCTTTATTAAAAAATGTATATGTAAGTATGTTAAAATATATGTAATTATGTGGGTAATTGGGGGGAAAAAATTAAAGGGTTTTTGGTGGCGGAGTAAAACCCTTGTTCTATTTCCATTCGATATTATGTACAAAATTCTTATCAACCAAGCGATTTTTTTTTTGATTTAGTGGGTAAGTTATGTCTTTTTCTTAGTATAAATGACGTCACACGCAAGAATTAAGAATTAGTGCCAATTTCTTCGACTCTAAGACTCTGACTTGGTTACTACCCCTTTAGGGTAAAAGGAACCAAAATCCTAATCTTTTCTTTCAATAGATTTTGACTTCTCTTTGTTTCAAGCTTCTTTAAGCCTTAGCCTTGATGAAACCTTGCTGAAGCCTTTATATATTTGTTGCTTGTGCCTCATTATCACCCTAAAATGCAAACCTATCACCTCAAAATCTCCAAGTTGATGTGCCAACTATTGAATTGAATAATCAAAAGTATGAACTTGATCAGTTAAGCCATATGCCATAGATCCGATATGCCAAACTTTTCAAACAGCAATCAAAATTTTTGATATGTTCACTGTTATTTTTTTTTCAACCATGCAATTTGTCGTTATAAGGTTTCTTATTCTAAACTATGATTCTTCAACAACTTGTTGAATGCACTAGTTTGATCGTTATAAAGATCCAGGAATTCACCATCTTCAACAATCTCACCTTCAGTGTTAAGAACAACGACTCTATCACTATTCTTAATGGTAGATAATCTGTGAGCAATTGAAATGATTGCGACTCCATGTTCACGGTTTAAACGATTTAAATTTCTCATAACAATCTCTTCACTAATAGAATCCAATGCAGAAGTAGCTTCATCCAAAATTAATATTTTTGGTTTTCTGATTAAAGTTCTTGCTAAAGATATTCTTTGCTTTTGTCCTCCACTCAATTGAGTACTATTAGATGGTCCAATGACTGTATCAATTCCATTAGGTAAAGTATCAATAAAAGCTTGCGAGTTACTAATTGATAATGCTTCTTCAATTTCTTCTTCAGTGGCATCCTCTTTACCGAATAAAATATTTTCTCTAATGGTTCCACTGAATAAAAATGGTTCTTGTTGAACATATCCAAGTTTTGAACGGTAAAAATTTAAATTTAAATCTTTAATATCATAGCCATTGATTGTAACAGTACCTTGATTTGGATCATAAAATCTTAATAACAATTGCAGAATGGTCGATTTTCCACTTCCTGATGGTCCAACAAAACAAAGGTTTTCACCAAGTTTAATAGTAAGATTTAAATCATTAAAGATTTCAGAATCTTTTCTCAGTGGATAAGTAAAGTTGATATTTTTAAGTTCAATATCTCCATAAACATTATCGACTTTTCTTCCTAAACTGGTAGTGATGCTTGGTTTCAGTTCAATTAATTCAAATACTCTTTCTGCTGCACCAACACCTTTCATTAATTCGGTGTAAAAATTACCAAGTCCAAAAACTGAAGATCCAGTATAAATGGCATACATCATGAAACTTGTAAGAGCACCAGGAGTAAGTTCACCATAACCTATAAGTTGAGTGCCAATAATTAAAAGGCCAACAATGGAAACATTACCTAAAAATCCATTAATACCATAATAAATTCCACTTAATCTACCTTCTCTAACGGAAGCATTAAAGATCTTTTTAATTTCCAGATTGTATTCATGAACCACTGATTTTTGTTGAGAGAAACTTTGAATAGTTTTTAAACCATTAAATTTTTCTTCTGTAACTTTTGTCATTATACCCAAACTGTCTTGAATTTGTCTTGAAAGACTTTTAATTTTTCTACCGTAAACTAATGACATGACAACCAATGGAGGGAATAATAAACTCATGCAAAGAGTTAATTTCCAAGATACAACAAACATCATTGATAATCCAACGAAACCACTGATGAGCGACCGGGCTCCATCACTGATATTTCCACTAATAGTTTTGGATATCACTTGAGTATCACTGGATAATCTTGAAATTAAATCACCAGTTTTCATTCCATGATTAGTAGGACCAACATCGAAAAAGTATGAATCTTGTCTTAAGATCTTCAGGAATAATCTTGATCTTAATCTAACCAGAAATCGTTCACCTACCAATCTAAGTAAGTATGCTCTACCAAAGTTGGCAATTGCTCCGGCAGTAAATATCACACATAAACCAGTGTAGAATTGAGCTGGTGTCAATCCCATGATTAACCGAGGTTTATTTTGCTCTTCTTGATCTTCTTGATCCTTTTTATCCGTATCAACCGAATCCATAATCTTTCCGATAACCATAGGCACCGACATAGACACGGCTGAAGTTGCAATTAAACACATAAAAGCAAAGAATAGGAGCTTATATTCGGGACGAGCCAATCTCAATAGTTTTTTAATCTCTTTCCATATCGACAGCACTTTGACTTTTGGTTTTGATGACGATTCTTTTGTAGCTTGAAGGATTTGGTCTTGTGGTTGTTGTGGTTGTTGTTCCTTTTGGCGCTTTTCGGTTTCTTGTTCTATAGGTTCTCTGGCGGTGGTACTGTTGAATCTCAATTGTAGCTTGGAATAACCCACAATTGGCGCTGTTTTAAACATCAAAGGTCTGGTTAAAGGTAGCCGTATGGAAGCGGGTCTAACCAAACCAAGTGACCTCGTTATCCCTAATCTATAGATGCCCAACATGTTGGATATGGAGTGGGATTTGATTCAATAGAATAGATAGTTTATATGTTTTAGATTTAGATTGGGCAGCGGACGCCCCGAGAACATACAGTATCGGATCCGAAGAGCGTCGTATCGTACAACTAGTTTTGAGAACCGAAGGGAACGAGCAAAAAACCAAAATCTGGAATGTGATAATGTTGCAATTGGCAATTGGCCAATAGTAAGCCGTAAAGGCCAGAGGCTGCCGTATGAATCGTATAAATTTGTTTCATATTTTTAGCACAAGTTTCGGTATCTACGTAAATAATCGGGTTAGTTAAGGCCGTAAGTTTTAGGCCCGTAAGGTTTTTTTTTGGTATATTTAATTCCGTATCTAAAGTGTGGTTTACCTCGGAGTTATAGAAGCGGCTTGTGCTAGATTGATATTTAGTGCGACTGTGATATTGACTGCTAATCATAGATCATAAAGTCGTATTATTCTGCATTATAGTGTAAAGCACCATAGAGTACGATGATGCAGCCAGAAATAGACCAGTATTACTGGAGGAATATATTCGTAAATGTAAAAATAGCCTTTAAACCATTATACCATTATACTGTCCTTTCGTATATGTGTATGTGTATCTGTAGTTGTGTTTAATTAATTGTTCATCTATTTCTGTTAGTCGTATATGATGATGAATAGGACTCTGAACCGTAGATACCCATTTTTTTTTTCCTTTCCTCTAATAGTAGACAATTATGATCCCGTCAATAAACTTGTCTAACTAATCATATTGATTCCATGTTAATTTATAATTAAGATCATGCTCATATTCTTCCAAAGAAGCCATTCCACGAACTTCCAATTCAAAATCAGGATTATGAGGAAGTTCAAATGCTCCAAAATTAATGAAATGAATATTATTATAATTTAATCTCAACAGTTTTAAATTTGGTAACATTTTTCTTACTGGATATTTCAGAAACATATCTCCAACATGTTTAATATCATTATTGTTAAACAGTAGTATCTCTAAAGATGGAGGAAGCAGCTCAAAAAAAGTCCATGTAATTAAATGAATAGAATTATCATCTAAATATAATTCTTTAAGGTTAGGTGGAAATTTAAACATTGATAATACATCTTCATCAGTTGAAGAGTCTTCACCAATTAAATTATTATCAAGATTAAGCACTGTTAAATTAGTGAATTTTTCAAATAATTTACACCATTGTCCAGCATATATTTTACCCATATCAGTTCCATTTAAAGTAAATTTAAACACTTTTTCAGCCATGGTTGGATGTGTTGATAAACTGATTAATATGTAAATCATATTATTAGATATTGCAATAGGATTTTGCAGCATTTGTAAATTAGCATCTGCATAAAACTCCAATTGTAATACTTGTTCAAAATATTGTGCCAGTAAAGAATTACCACAAGCTGCCGATTCTAACAATTGATTAAATTCATAAAGATTATTAATATATGTATTATAATCATTTGATAGCCGAGTAAAATTAAATTGAACACATTTTGGTCGTACATCTTTAAAAATATTATCTGTATAAGATTTTCCTTTGAGCATTTCTTCAAATGATGAAACTGTCAAAAAGGCATCATAATCAACACTTCCTTTTGGATTTTCATTCGCTATTACCGTCTTTCCATTGAAAAGACGTTGGTACATCAAGGATAATGTTAATGGGATGCTTGGATCACGTAGATATGGCTGGATTACTTTGATAGCTTCAAGAGTCTCTTCTACGGTCAATAGTCTGAAGATCTGGATTATCACATCTGAGGGAAGCTCACTAAACAAAGCCATGGTAAAAGACCAATTATCTCAACAATTCACTAGCCCTAACAAACACAACAAACGAGCGAATCACTATAAGCGGTAATGGTAATGAA
Source organism: Suhomyces anneliseae (assembly GCA_030568535.1). Taxonomy (NCBI): domain Eukaryota; kingdom Fungi; phylum Ascomycota; class Pichiomycetes; order Serinales; family Debaryomycetaceae; genus Suhomyces; species Suhomyces anneliseae. The sequence goes on along the minus strand of JAJMGB010000002.1, from coordinate 666,824 downwards.
AGTTGATGGGGTAATTGAGTCTCTTTATATACTTATAGTAACTACTACAATTTTGTAGAAATGCGATAAGGCCGCGTGATTGTCTTCTGTCACATGTGTCACACAACCACTATATAGACCTAGACAGTTAGTTGGTAACAGTCGTTGCACTTGCTTCCCACGTAATTAAACAAGTCTAGACATCTCTTGAACTAAAATGGTAAAAATTGTGCAGCCTGACAGGGCAACAATGGCAGGGGAAAGCTTGTAAGTAATAAGTGTGGCTGAAAGGACTACTTGGTATATTAATGGGTTTAATTTGCAGCTTAAGGGGTTTTGGAAGCAAGAATTAGGTTCAAAGGTCTTAGGAGTACAGTATTTAATATCAAGTATAGAATAAAACTCATAGGAAATTCAACTGTAGCTTTATAAATTTTCGTACTTCAAAATGTATGTGAAATATCAAGTTGCAATACTTTCTCTGTCTAGACTCGCTAAGAAACGGCAAGTATAAAATTATCAAAAGCAGAACTAAGTGGTTTTGTGTAGATACTAATACAGTCCTGTTTAGTCCAGGTCTACATTATTCTATTATTTATTGTTTAATCGTATCTTCATTAATTATTAAGATTAGTATATGATAAGTGATACTGATCATTATACATTAATTGGGTGATCTCAGGGATCAATGCGAAAGTTTGGGTGATTCGAATGGAATGATATTAACAGATGTTCGAGATTGTGTTCGAGGATTTGGGCTGGCCAATAGTGAAGTGTTTGAAGACTATGGAATCTGAAACATTGAGTGGTGTGGTTTCGGAGTTAAGATCAGACAATTTTGCACCCGCAATACCACAATAAGGAATCTTAAGGAAACTCAAGGATGTGGAATAAAAGATGGATAAAACGAGTGCTAGTGGATAGCTTCAACGGAAAAGGGCTTGCTGCTAGTAAATGAAGTAAAATGTGTCAAAAAACCACCACATTCTAAGAAATAATAACCTCAAAATAACCTTTTAGATTGATCACAAGAGATTAAGGAGGAATTATTATTTTCCAAACACTTAAATGGTATTTCCGCTTGAAGCATTTGTTCGGATAGGTCATATTATAGGAGTCATTCTTCCATCCCGTCATAATCACAATAATATCCCCCGTAATTAGATTCCAAGGATTCCCTTTCTCCATCGAAATCTAAATCCATATCCACATCCACATCATTAAACTTCATCTTTAAATCGTCCCAGTAGTCATATTTTACATCCTTGAGTACTTCTGTATCTTCAGTGTCTTTCTTTTCGGCACTCTTTTTCTTTAACCTCACCAAATCCCAGTAGTTCTCCTGTAGCAATATCTCTAATACTTGACCAGGACTCATTCTATTTTCATTGGCTAGAAAGATAACTTTGTGATAATGTCGCACAGGACGTATTTTGGTTCCATTTTGTCTATTATATCTCATTATGAACCGATTGAACATCCTTACCACCCATCTTTGGAATCGAAACACTATCAATAGTCTAGAATTATACCATGGAATAACCAGATATTGAGCCGTCATCACTTCGGAATAATGGTTCATCAACTTCTCTGCTATATAAGTATTCAAATCCCCAGCCACTTTACTTGGAGGTATAGGTTTCACTTTGGGAAACACTTTAACTTCTGGGATCACTATTGGCTCATCGTTGAGATGAAGGCCATCGAATAACGCGTCAAGCTTGATCCGCTTGCCGGTGATCTGGAGATCATCATCTGACCTGGCGTGCTTTCTAGACGTCATTACATTGGCAGGTGGGCAACAATGGAACTAGAGCGTTGATTATATGCTACTTGGTTGGTTGGTGTGTGTATGTATAATAGTTATATATATATATGTATGGATGATTCTGGAACCTCACTGGTGGGGGTCCTGCAGAAAAAACACAACCAAAAGGCTGCGGTTTTGTGATTTAACTGTGCGACACTTCGCAGCCACACAATAAAGACTGATCTGTAGTGAATGAATGAATGAATGAATGAATGAATGTATGTATGTATAAGTATGTGTATAGCGACTCAGCTTATGAAGGCGGCTCAATCGATTGAATCAGCTCACAAACTGACTTCATTGGCCAGTTCAGTTTGTGGACTAAGTTGTCTATCATTTTTATGATCATTATGAATTTCTGCTGGGGTTTCTACCAACTTTTGAGCTGGGTCTTCATGTGGTGTTAATGGAACTTCAACTTGACTCACTGGAATGGCTTGTACAGTTTGTACAGGTACTTGAGGACCTGGAGTTCCAGTGACAGTTGGAATTCCTATTCTACCTATTTCATGACACAATTGATCATAATAAGTTTTCATTTCTCTGAGCTCTTTAATAGAAAGCAGATCAAATTCAGTATTTTGGAATTTGGTTAATTCTTTAAGATCTACTTCTTCTGAATTAGTAGCCAATGGAATTTTAGATTGACCAGAAATATTACTGAGCCACTTATCCATAATTTGAAGACTGGTAGTTCTACTTCTTGAATATTCTGGTCTCTTAGGTGTGATGATCAGATCATGTTGTTCCTGACCATTCTCTAAGGAATGAAGGGAACTATGCGATATACTCTTGTTGACTGGTTGAAGTGTTGGGTAATTAGTGTTGTTTAATTTGGTCATAAATTCAGAAACTCCATTAGTAAATTTAGAGGTAATTGAATTTCTCTTACTTCCATTTCCATTGTTATTTCCATTTCCATTGTTATTTCCATTAATACTATGAGTTGATCCAGTAACAGTTGGTTGAGTAATAGAAGTCTCTAATGATGATGATCTTGTTCTGGTATGATTAGGAGATAATCTATTTATCAACGAACTTGATCTTTTATGTGGAGTGGTGATTTTATCAGTTTCTTCATGTTCTTCGTTATCTTCATTAGAACGGAACTGCAGAACTGAAACAGATCCGATTCTTCCCAAAATATTTTTCATCATTGATAAACTAATATTTTCAGATGTTTCTGTAGTTGGTGATTGGGCAGTTTCATCATTTGATAATGTAGGGAAGTTTTCCTTACTTAAGGAGATATTAGAAGATTTAAGACTGTTCATAATTGAACTGTTTGACCTTGATCTAGTTTCAGTAATTTTATTACTAATGGTGTTTAATAAGGATGATGATCTAGATCTGGTTTCTTTTGGTTTTTCTTGATCCAATTCACCAGTTGGGAATTGGAAATGATTGGATAATTCTTCTTCCACTAATTTAGAAAGACTGGAATGGAACAATTTATTAGATCTATCAATTTCTCCATCTGATTCAGATTCGGAATGCAATTCTTCTAAAGTAATATCTGATAAGTACATGATAATAGCTTCAAAATTGGTTAAATAATAGTTGAGTTCACCATTATTTAAGAAATTCTCTAGGATGTATTGAGTTAAATCTTTATCATTATCATAAAATTTGAAAGCTTCAGGAACTGGATGTTCAGGGATTTCTGGTTGTGATTGTGATTCATCTAAATTGAGTAAATCAAATAATTGTCCAACACGATATTTATTGGACATTGGTTTTGTAGATCTATCCACAGGAATATAAGAACTTAAATTAACATTAAATAACTCCACTTTATAAGGATCTATAAGATGAATAAAACTTTTGATAAATGTGAAATTCAAATAAAGATCAACTTTATTTCCTAAACGATAAATGATGAGATAAATGAGGGTTGGTAACAAAACATCGTTACTTAATGCATTATTTTTGAATCCATTATTAACAAACAATTTAATTAATTGTTTATGAAGTTGAACAACACAATTTAATTTAGAATATGGGGTGATATTTGATTTAAGACCTGCTAAAGTTGAGTTAAGACCTGATAAATCATCATCGGTTAAGTTTTCAATAAAATTAATTAATTCTGTATGATTACTTTCTAAGAAATGGGAAAATGGAACTTTCAAATCTTTAATTAAATCCAATTTTTCTTCTAAGAATTCTTGATAAATCACATCTTTTTCATCAAATCTAAAGATTTTATCATATAATGAATCTTCATTATTATTAGTAGATTTGTAAAGGGTATATTGAGCCAATTCAACAGATTCAAAAATAGTCAAGAATTTATAGAAATTAAACACACGAAGTTGATATAATGCATCATTATCAGATCTCTTGAGTAACTTTATAGATGAGGTGCTATAATTAGCTATGGCTAATAAGTAATCAAAAGTCTTTGGATTTTCCCCATACGTGGCCGAACCGGCTATTAATTGTTTCTTAGTACTATTAGATTGAGTATATGAATGGATCACCAAAGAATTTAAATCCTTATAAAAGTATTGGAATAATGATGAAAGCTCACCGATTGTTAACGGGGCTTGATAACGAGGTTCTTTTAAATACTTTAAAAATAACTGGGTTAATGAAGTGACCTGCGCCTTAAGTTCAAGTGATGATTTGACCTCTTCATGGAGCTGACTCAATAAAGGATAGCTCATGATAAAAGTTGTGGTGTGATGGGATGGGGGTGGGAAAAGGTTATGGTGATGATGACAAAAGTTTAATTATAGTTTTGATGGGAATGGATAAGGATTTTTATATATATTTATAAGGTGCAAATAATTACACACACTCACACTTTCTCACACACGCTTCTTTCTGTAAGGTTATACGGAAGTAATTTATAAGGAGGGACCACCAAAAGGGAACACGGGTTCAGGTTATGACAGGATGGAACAAAACGGTGATTGGTAAGTTTTGAACCGTCGGTGCTGAAGAGCCTAAATGTTATGATCTGGGCGCTTTTATCGGAATGGAAGTGGTTGGCCGAAACTGATGGAAGTTCTGTAACTAATATCTGTTGCTTCTAAGGAGTGTATGTGTGGGTGTGTGTGTGTGTGGTAAAGACACCGCGAGACAGCACCTAAGACAGACACAGAGAGAGAGATCACGCCTGTATAGAGACGCGGTAAGGGCTCGGAAGGACAAGGATTAGAAAGCAAGGGGGGAGAAGGAGGAGGAGGAGGAGCAGTGATTTTGTGAGGTAAAAAAAAAAGAACCACGAAGATCGGAGGAACAGTGTGTATTTGTGTATGTGTTGATGTGTTTGTGTGGTAGGAGGAGGGAGCAGCGCCTTCTTATTACGTCACAGTGGTAATGATCTTTGTTAAAGAAACTAAGCAGAATGAAGTTATTTTACGGGGCACAGATCAGGTGAAAAGGTGGCGGGACGGACCTGGAACCTCGTTGCTACAGAAAAAGTGACAATTCGGTTAGTGGTCGCATAATAATATGCAAGCTATTAAAGGATATAATAGGACTAAAAATAATTGGAACCAATGGGGGTATAAGTGGGGTCGAAAATAAAACAAAATAAAAAAAAAAAGGAACTACCACTAAAAATCCCCGATGCTAATATCCCGAAGTATGTTTGCTATGACTTAATAGTCTTACTAGTGAAATAGTTGAAGTTAGGAATAAATGCTAAGAAAAACATGTACTATGATGGAATGTTGAAAAAGAAAAAGTAAAAAGTTGAGAGGGTTAGCAGTACAAGGTTTCAAGAGTGTTATGTTTACTATTGCCTGGTTAAGATCGATGTTGTGGCTGAGTGATTCGGTTATCAGTAGGAACAGTAGAAATAGTAGGAAGGAGTGAGAGCCAAGGCCATTTAATATTCAAAAAAAAGAAGAAATGATTCCGCCCAGGATCGAACTGGGGACGTTCTGCGTGTTAAGCAGATGCCATAACCAACTAGACCACGCAACCGTTTCTGTTGTCAATTTGTTTCGCTGGTTTAACGGGTGCAGTAGACTAGAATAGAACCCTTATATGTATATAATGATATTAAAGTAAAAAACAAGTGCTTTGAATTCCTGGAATTTAATAGCAGAGTAATTGAAATACAAAATTAGTATCTCAGTTATATTTTAATGCGACTAGCTGTCGTTTCAATAGGTTTCTTCTTAAGTATACTTTAAATGAGACACTAGAGAAAACTACGGAAACAGTATTATAAGGTAGATAAATTCTTATGGTAGATGACTTAAATTTAACCCTATTCAATGTACTTCTCTATACTGAAGCTTCTTTTATTTACAAATACTTGTAGATAACATCTATAAATGTAAATAATTGCACCAAAAAATCATGCAAAAAATTCTAGATTGAAAATTAAAATATATAGAGATAACATCCAAAACACTCAGCTCTTCTTTATCATCCTGATTCCTCTATTATACCCTTTATCACTTCTATGCTGTGTAATATATTACATTTCTCTCTTATAAGGGTTTATAGGATGTTCCCGCACGACCCATTACCCGGCCCAGAAATGCGTGAAGAAAATTTTTAGTATATAAAGAAACAGTTTCCTCTATAATTTTATCACTACAGTACTTTATAACAATTTAAAGTGTATGTAATCTTAATGATTTAACTATTGTTCTGATGATAACCTAACTCAGCTCACTCAGAGTTCTTGAACGATGCTGATAACATTTCCTATCCAACATTCATCAAATATCTGATCCAATAGACTTTTTTTTCATTATTTTTGAATTTATACTAACTAATAGATGATAGCGATGACTTGAAATAACATCCTCCTTTTATCCTTTATTCAATGAGTTCTACTTGTTGTATTACGGGCATGACTATTATTTCTCTTGGTGTAAAGTTCTTTTAGTTAAGCTGCAAGAACGTTACAACTATTTTTTTTTTAATGTTGTACCTTTTCGTATTTGAGTAAGTCCAAGTAGAATACTTTCTTCTTGTGGCCCTCATGTAGCAATTGGACTTTTTGGTCTTAAGTTCTCGATTTCTTCAGTTTGTTGAACCAAGAACTGGGCTGAAACGTTTCCATTATTCTGACTATACTTAACTAAGGATTTGGCATACAATTCTTCTTCATAAGTTACAGGATCGAAATTGTTCACCAAAACATCAGGTCCCATGATGACCCAACCTGGTCTCATTCTAGGAACTAAATTGTATCCAATTCTTGATGGAATGATATGTAATCTTCTATTGGAATTGGAAAAGTTTTCTGCTATTTTGTACAAGGAATCTGGTACTGCATTATTTGTAGTTGGAGATTGAGGTGATTCAATTTGTAAATCAGTATCAATATTACAATGAATTAAATGATTATCAGTTGATCTTCTAACTGTTCCTGTGATACACATCCAGCAATGCCATTGTTGTTTTTGAAATAAAGAATTACTACTGGTATCATCTCCAGGATAATATGGAGAATCTTTATTCAAAGGTAAAAAGATCAATTCTTCTGATCTTCTAAATTTTTTGTTAAAATTTTCATTATTTAAAACTTTTGTAAGTTCTTGAATTTTTTGAGTTGTTGCCCAAATAAATAAAAATCCTGGTTTGGCACAGAGTTTATGAATAGGAATATTTAAAAGTATTGGTAAAATAAATTGATTTTCTACCAAAGCACCAATCATAATTACATCAAAGCTAAGGGAATAGTTGTTGATCCATCCATTCAAGGTGGATACTATTTTATTTGTGGGTACTCTTGCTCCGTATGGTGTAACCGCATGTTTTCTTACTTGTTGGCGTTTTAGATTTTGAAGTTTGGTCAACTTAGGGTATCCTTCAATAGGATTAACCACATTTCTTATATATTCAACCGGCGACTTTCCTGTATGAATATAATGGTTTGAATAGTCGTTTTCATCATTAGTGCTTTGTTCTCGCTTAACTGGTTTGTTATCTTTTCTAGACTTAGGAGGACTTGAAGTTCTAGAGCCAAACTTATTGTAGGAGTAGTGTGATTGAGACATCAGATCAAGAGAAGCAAAGACAACAGATAAAGCAGAACCAAGTTTGGTTGGTAAAAGAACAAACTCAAACAAACAAACTAAAAGAAGAGAAGAAGATACTTTTTGCAGCACTTTTTTAAGGGGCTATTTCCGCTCTTTATAGTAAGGGTCTTTTTGCTGCCACTTCTGTGTGGGTGCGAACTTGTTTCAGTTTTGTCAGATTTGGCTGCAATTTTCCCACACTGTTTCAGGGTTCAACCACATCAAGGTGCGACTATTGAGATCACACCAACCCAATTAGAACAACAGGGATCCACTTGAAACAATGACTTTCCTGTTTGGGCTCGATAATTTTATTGGCGAAGGGTCAAGCGAGGCCGATATCATCGTAGACGACATAATACAAGAGCTGATGATGTTTAGAGTGAGTACAACCGCATTTGGTGATTGCAATTAGATAGATAACGGATATGGGCGGTTAACCGTTGGAACTGCAAGGAACCAGCTGAAGCAATGGAAGGAAGAAATCTAAAGTGATCAAGACTTTGACGTAAAGACTGGGGCCATAGTACAGTCATAACTCAAAATGCCCTTCTTCTTGCTGGTATCATAATATCTATAAATGGGAAGATTATTTTATGGATATTTTATAGATATATGGTTTATGGATACATACTTACAAGAGGAATACTAACGATGAAAGCTACATGGAAAATGTGAAGCAAGTCTTCTCAATAGACTCCAGCAGATCTACCAGAAAATGAATATGGAGCCCAAAAATGGGACTCTCATTCCACACCTTATCAACAGAGACATGTTCTACGCATTAGCACAAATTGAGGTTAGCGAAGTTGCAAAACCATTCTTCATTGCACTGTCAAATATTATGGAAAGAATGCTAAAATATATTTTAGAAGTGAGTGAATGGAATGATGAATTGAATTTTAAATTGACTTTTGCTATGGATGAATATCTTAAAAGGTTCAATAATTATTACTGCTTAACCACCTACCATTTGTCTCATTTTAGATACTTAATATTGCTGTTATCATCATTTTATCAAAATAATCCTAGTTGTTTGAAGTTTTGGTTTGAAAAGAGTGTAGCAGATCCTTCATGGAAAGCGAATCCGATTTTTCCCCTCTTTGAATACTTGAAACAATTATCATTGCTAGAATCAGAAGATCATATAGTTGATAACTGGGCTAGACTTTTGGGATCAACCCAAAAAGTTCCTCAATTTGAAGATTGGGCAATAAACAATTCTGGAATAATTCAGTTATTTCCCGATATCTTTCTTGAATGTTTCTTTGTATCTGCAAAAAAGATGAATTGGGTGGAATCAAAGGGTTTGGGGTTTAAAAATAACGAAGTTCAATTTTCAAGACACTTAAAATGCTTTTTCAAATTATTACTATATATTTCTCAAGATTTTACTAATTTGTTTTGTACTGAGTTTGAATCCCAATTTTTAATGAGAATAATTGATTCCAGCTACACTGAAGAATTCTTGGAATTTATAGTGTCCATTTTAAAAGCATTACAAGAAATTCCTCCGCAAAATCAAGTGATCCTGTTTTTCTTCAAAAATGAATACTTTGTCGAGAAAATGGTTCAGTTAATAAGTGAAAAATTCGGGATGCTTGAATTAGTGTTGGCATTTAATTTCCTTCTTTTCTATGATGCTTATGCTCTTCTTGTGGTATTTGGTACTCTTGGAGTATCATCTTCCATGATCGATGAAGTTAAGGAAATACCAGAACAAGTACCACTTGAATCATTAAGAAAAGTTATTATGAAACTATCCATTAATGAAGAGCATGATATCAAACCTGTGTTTCGATTTTATTTTTGCAACCAAATAAAGAAAGTCAGATTTTACCAATTCGAACTTGACAAGGAATTGCTGAGAGTATATTTCATTCATCTAGTAAATTTTTTCAGAAATGAACCTAGTAAGAATCTTGGACTACAAGAGTTCACAGTCACTCTATTATTGAAAACCAATTTGGGTAAAATCGATACGTTTCAATGGATAATGGAATATTTATATGAATCCTATGAAGTTTATGAAAAGTTATTCAAATATCATGAAATCCCACACAATGAAATCGAATCACAGAATCATATAAAACCAAACTCTGATTTTTTGAATAAAATGTACATTTTCGAAGAATTCAAAGAAGAGCTACAAAGTTCAGTTGTAATCGATTTTGATCAATTATACCAAAATATTGACAGGTTCAGAATTATGGTGACATACATATATACTATTTGCAAATTGAAGAATATCGCCTGTCGAAAAGTATGAAATATAATAATGCTTTTAGTTTCTACTATTTGGTTTGTTCGTAAGTTTTGAATATAATTTATTATTTACAATTAAACAAGCAATGTAAGTCATTTTAGACATAATTTTTCAACCTTTGACGGGGATCGAAAATAAAACATAAAAGTCATTGGTTACCGTTGAATTTTCAGGGAAACACAAATTCAACTAATAAAAGAATTAGCTAGTAATTTAGTAACCAAACTAGAGGTGGCTCTTGATTTGTTCATCCAAGTATTCCCACACTTTCTTTTGGTTTTCAACATCATCCTTGATATCCTTTCTGATCCAAGAAGGAACACCCCAAGCAATGGAATGTTGACCGTTTTCAACCTCTGGAGAAAGAGCAGCATATAATTCGGTGTATGCACCGTATCTGGCCTTCCAAAGAATCATCTTCATCAAAACCTTAGCAATAAAAAGATCATCATTTATCAAACCAGTGTATAAGAAACCAGGACAGATGGAGACACTCTTGACATTAGTTCCAGGGTGTTGTTGGGACCATTGGAGGGATTGAATAATGTTAACGGCTTTACTTTGACCGTAGACATATTCAATGGCATTGGATTCTCTATTGTTAGGATCATCCCAGTTGAAACCACCCTTTGGAGAAGCTAAATGGGCAGTAGAACCGACCCAAACGATTCTGGTTTCACCTGGAGCATTCAGTTCAGAGGTTTTAATAATAGTTGGATCCAATAATTTTTGAAGTAAATGTGGACCAATATTGTTGGTACCCAACGATAATTCATAACCTTGAGCAGTAACAGGAGGAGTTTTCACTTCCACTTTCAAACCAGCATTGTGAATGATAATATCCAATCTGTTTTCTTGGGAAAGGAATTTTTCAACAGCAGGTTTAATGGAAGTTAAATCAGCCAAATCAATTTTAATGTAATGAACATTGATACTGGATTTGTTATATTCTTTTGCAACTTCCAATTCCATTCTCTTGATGGCATCTAAAGTCTTGGTTTCATTTCTTGCAAACACATAGACCTTAGCATTGGTAGAACCAGCCAATGACTTAACAGTTTCATATCCAACACCATTACTACCACCAGTGACAATAACAACTTTGCCATCGAGTGATGGATAATCTTTTTCAACGAAATGAGGACGAGATGGCCAGAAAGAACTAAGACCTAATCTAATTTCTGCGAACGACAAGCTAGGAGCTGGAATCATGGTTATGATGTGTGTTTTGTAATTGTTTTTGATTACTGAGTAAACGATTGAACAAGGTTAGGAAATTTGCCAATCCTTTGGTTTCCTTTTATACTTCAAAACGCCTGCACGAATATAAAATAAGTTTGAAAACGATAAGGGGGGGACTACGCCGTCCGTTTATAACCGTTACGGGGTTAGAAAAAGACGAACTAAGCCCCAAGAACTCCAGTTCAATTGTGGAGTCACTTGACATGTCAATTGCTACAGCCCAGAATGTTGATTGACGTCCAATTGTATAGCGCTAACACCGAGAACTCAATGTTTAATCCATTGAGCTCTATTGATAAATCAGTTGATTCAAGGGTTCTGGGGATCCAATTCTCCGGAATTTACAGGAGATAAAAATGAGATCGTCACCAACACCACCAAAAAAATCAATATAAACGTACCGGTGATCATTGGTGATCTACCGAATGGGGAATCGGTGATAGGGGAATACCCCGAAGAGTAATAAAGTAATTTAACGGCAGGGAAAGTGACAACAACAAAATGGATGATGTTATTATATACAAGCTGGGGGGTGGGGCTCAATGGGGTATGGATTCTCCCCATACAAAAAGATCTGTATTTAGATCTAGATGGATCTCATCGAAGGTGCGATTAGGTGAGATTAGTTTTGACTAGATTAAACTACTTGCGATAAGATCTAGTCAGGAATTGACTTGGAAGATTTCTAACACCTTTTATTGGCTATATTAGGGCTCAATTGACTTTATGGTTTTTGTAGAGCCCTAAATTCGAAACCTGAAAAAGCTTGATCTGCGATGGATAAGCGAGTTCCATCTTCGAGTATTTTTGCACCCTGATAATTGGAACAACTTCTAGACAACAATGCTTATTAATTTCGCAAAGAGGCTTGTCTGGAAGGATTATCAATTAAGATATCAATTGGATATACCCATTGGATTCGGACTAGATTTTAGTTGGGATTTGATAAATTTAATTATAGAAAGAATATAGATTATGGGGATATGACCTTAGGTCAGTATCTGATAGACTACATATACCAAGTTCCAACAGCCGAGAATTAACTATAGCAAAGATAGGGGACAAACTCAATTGTTCTTGGTCTGGTAGATCGGATATCTCCTTTCAATGTTTTGTTATCGATAGGAGATCAATTGCTGCTTCGGAGTTGTCCATATGGTAATTTTACGATATCTCAACAAAAAAATGCCTCAGTTAGCACACACACACACTCACACTCACTATGATTTTATTGTATAGGGGGCTTTGTTATCCAATGACTATTGGATAGAAGTGGCGCTATTGAAATCTACGGATTAGGAAATGGAACAAGTTTGAACTCCGGGAGAAGAGTCGATTTTAAAGGAGTCAGAAAAACAAAAAGTAGGATAGGGTCCATAGCATTAAACAAGGATGTAACAAAAGAAGACAAACGTACCAAGAAGCTATTGGCTACGTCAAGAGTCAAACGTCCGGTATACATGAAGTATTATTGAAAATCCAAGGGGATTATTGTTCGAATTTTGGCTTGATTTTATAGGTCTCAAATTTTACAATTTTTCGTTATATCCGATCAACACATTTATCCGGTTTCCACCGGGCGAGTATCAGGACCGAACACCAATTCAACCTCGTGTTAGCCGAATAACGTACCACAAGAAAAATTTACAAGATCTACGGTGCATCCAAAGGTTTTATATTTGAATTGGTTTTTTCGTATCAGTTGATAACGAATAAGAACTTAATCTTAAACAAGAGGGTTTTTCTTTTTTTTTTTTTATTTTTGCCATCCCCCCACCACTCCCCCCTCCCCCACAGTTTTTCATATCGGAACGGAGTAACAGGAGGGTGAGTGCACATAGATATAGTTAAAAATGGTTTGTAAACGTGCCAAATACAAAAAAGATCAAAAGGTTTTTTAGTGTATCGGAACCAGAGTGCAAAAAAAAAAAAAACCTGGTTCGGTATTGATAAAGCTTTTGATATTTCAACGATTCACGTGGATACTACCCCCACAGAAACCACCTAAAACGTATACGATATGTAATGTGAGGTACGTCTAAGCAGTATCAGTATGAACCGACCAACCAATGCAGTTTTAAAAGCTTAAAAGGTACCAGTTGTTAACCAATCAATACCCACTTTAGTAAGCGGCACTTCCTCGGAACTATCCGAGTTTGGTGTTTTGGCAGGTTATATGCCGAATCTACCGTAGTTTAATATGGACGTTCTCGGAACTAGATGTCAATTAGTGTGGGGATAACAAGGATGGAGCGGGGATTAACGAGGGGACGCGAAATCATGAGACGAGATGCAAAGCTTTTAAGGGAAAAGGGTTAGAAAAGAACTTTAAACTTAGATCGGATCCTACTGATCAAAAATGGTAGAGATGACAGATGAGGTCATTAAAACGATTAAAACATCAATTAACTTTTTTGGTTGAATTGATATGAATTGTGTAGATCGATAGATATTTTTCAATTAGGTAATTAAATGTTGAACTAGCACTAAAACGTAATCACCAATGGAATATTCCGTTGGTTTGACGCACCGAAAAACCCCGGGTTTTTTTACTTGTTACCCCAGGATGGTAGGTGGTATTTTGGTTGGATTTTAAATTTAATTTTTTTTTTTCCTATTGGTAATAGGGTTATATTTGTGTAAAAAGTAGTAGTATATATAACGTCAATATTTCCCCAGAAAAAAAAATTGTTATAACTTTTCTTAGTTTATAGAGCATTGCAAACATTGCAAAAGAAATATCATAATGGCTAAAATTACAGTTAAGAATCCTGTCGTTGAGATGGATGGTGATGAACAAACCAGAATCATCTGGCAATTCATTAAGGATAAGTTGATCTTACCATACCTTGATATTGATTTGAAATATTATGATTTAGGTATTGAATATCGTGATAAAACCGATGATCAAGTTACTATTGATGCCGCCAATGCTATTCTTAAGTATCAAGTTGGTGTTAAGTGTGCCACCATTACTCCAGATGAACAAAGAGTTAAGGAGTTCGGACTTAAGAAGATGTGGCTTTCTCCAAATGGTACTTTAAGAAACATTCTTGGTGGTACTGTTTTCAGAGAACCAATTGTTATTGATAATATTCCAAGAATTGTTCCATCTTGGGAAAAGCCAATTATTATTGGTCGTCATGCTTTTGGTGATCAATATAAGGCTACTGATTTGGTTATTCCACAAGCTGGTGAATTATCTCTTGTTTTCAAGCCAGCCGATGGTTCCGAAGCTCAATCTATTCCAGTTTACAACTATACTGCTCCAGGTGTTGCTTTAGCTATGTACAACACCGATCAATCTATTACTGATTTCGCTGAATCATCTTTTAGATTGGCTTTAGAACGTAAACTTAACTTATTCTCTTCTACCAAAAACACTATCTTGAAGAAGTATGATGGTAGATTCAAGGATATCTTTGAAGGCTTATACGAAACCAAGTACAAGAAGCTTTTCGATGCTGCTGGTATCTGGTATGAACATAGATTAATCGATGATATGGTGGCACAAATGTTGAAATCACTGGGTGGTTACATTATTGCCATGAAGAACTACGATGGTGATGTTCAATCTGATATCGTTGCTCAAGGTTTCGGTTCCTTAGGTTTAATGACCTCTGTCTTAACCACTCCAGATGGTAAGGCTTTCGAATCTGAAGCTGCTCACGGTACTGTTACCAGACACTACAGACAACATCAACAAGGTAAGGAAACTTCCACCAACTCCATTGCTTCTATTTTCGCTTGGACTAGAGGTTTAATCCAAAGAGGTAAGTTGGATGAAACTCCAGATGTTTCTGGTTTCGGTGAAGCTTTAGAAAAGGCCACCATTGAAACCGTTTCTAAGGATTCTATTATGACCAAGGATTTGGCTTTAGCTCAAGGTAAGACTGATAGAAGTAGTTACGTTACTACCGAAGAGTTTATTGATGCTGTTAAGAAGAGATTGGACAAGAACTTGGGTTTATAAGCAACTTACTTTTAAGCAAGTAAACTGAAGAATAAAAAATGATAGTTGCAATTCTTACTTTATTATACTTATTTTTTTTGCAACTTGATTTTTGAACAGTTTTGCACCCAATCCTTTGATATAGGCATTATTGGATATAGTGTCAGGAACGTCTATATATGATATTTATTTGAATACACGAGGCACGAACAGAAGAGCCGTAGTTTAAAGTTGTTGGTTACGGTAATGTAGTGGTTGGGTATTATTAGAAATGGTGGCGCTGGAGATACCGGGCAGTGCGGTGGATTGTGGGGAAATTAGCGAGACACTTAGCGAGCACTAATGAGGTGTTAGTGGGGGTATAAGAAATTGACAGGAGTGCAAGGTCCGCCAAATCAGAGCAATAGCCAATATAAAGGGCTAGAAAAGGTATGTTACCACTATAAACGTATTTTGTAGTTACTTTCCGCAATAATTACCATTAATTACCATTAATTGGTGGTATTGGTGGATCCTTTTATTCGCAGCCACAGCCTCTTTGTACCGAGACCTATTTGGTGAAAGGTTACTGTACAAGTGCACCAATTGAGTAGCGTAAAAGTCAATGCCATACCAAAGCTGGAGATAAACATTCTAATACATCTTCCTTCCAGTTTGATCTCCTGTGTTAGTCCATTTATGGGCTCATTCTGTTTTGGGTCCACCCATTCCTTCGTGGCTGTAGTTATAGTGCCATTTGTGCTACACCGCGAACTTTAGGGGGTAAGGGCCGGGTACATCCAGTACAAAGAAGCACACTAAATAGGACGGCTAGCCACACAATCGTATAAATTCACATGTCAATAACTAGCAGGAAAACCACTATATCTTAATTAGCCATTTTGGTCCCCTAGTAAACCTCACAATCCCCCAAATGCTATTGTTATAGATTTGGATCTGGTTGTAGTGGTGATTCTGTCGTACCGCTCGCTGCTCATAAAAACGCGCTTATCAACAGTAACCAAGGCTAAGCAGAAACTGGGGTAGTATTTTTGCAGGATACCAAAACCTGCTGTTCACCATTGAACAGAACCACCACTTCTATGCCCAATACACAATTCCTCTACCAAACCAAAATCCCCACCAACTAGGTTCCCTATCCGGAGACCCTCCAGTTAAGGCCCCACTATTCGTTGGTTGGTTGTCTGGTAAACACACTACCGAGATTGTTATTTCAGCCAACCTAACCATCAAAAGTTGATGGTCACTATCCTCTCCAAACTGTACTATACTGTATTATAGAAATGAACGTGGGTTCCATCTTAAACAAGGAATCACCGCCCAGCGAGTCCGAAGACAACTCCAAACAAACAGCCCAAGAGTCTTCACCAACAAGTCTGGTAACACTGACTAGACACTCAATTGTGAACATCTTGAATGATGATGATAATCAAGACAAACCGGCCCCAGGATTTGCCAAACCTGTCAGTCCCACATTAAGAACCGCCAATGGTGATCAGTTACCTCCTCGACCCGTGAAGAGAAATTCCATTGCCGATATTACCAATAAAGATTCATCCGATGAAGATATTGACATTTCCGATATTAAAGATGATGAAGATGATGAAGACGATGAAGATGAAGAAGAAGAGAGAAGAGAACAGAAGCACGCTTCAGTAGTCAATATAAAAGATGATGATAAAGTCGACGATGATCTCGCCAAATTAAAGAAAATAAAGAATTCATCAAAACCAACAAGATACGAAACTCCTCCAATATGGGCTCAAACTTGGATTCCTCCTAATCAACAAAGATATCGCCAAAACAAATCAGCACCAGCCAATGACAGTTATGTGATGCCAGGACCTTCAAACAACAATGCTGGTCCTGGTGCAGCAAGTGCATTCAGTGACAAGAGAGTGTTTGACTATTCATCTACCCATAGTATGGACTTGGAGTGTAGTATCACCGGTGTGATACCTCCACCATCAGTCACCAGAACCATAGCAGAATGGATCTTTGCCAATTTCAGAGATATTGCCGAACATAACCGTAAATACGTGGAATTGGAGTTGAAATTCGGTACAATTATGGATAAATCAAGAGGTAAAAGAGTCAATTTAAACATCACCAGTGAATGTATTTATACTGACCATTCCAATGTCTATTTTGATATGCAAGTTGATGAAAAGGCCATGGGTGAAGTGACAAAATTATTTCAAGAATTAGAACATACATATCAAGAAGAACTTAAAAAGGGAGCCAAGAATAAACCAAAGAGAAAGTTCAACACTTTGGACTCAGACATTACCGATAGTTTCTATCAAGTTTCTAAACCAGGTGAACAACCTAAGTCCGTCCGTGTTTCTAAAGATAATACTTTGAATCCTCCAAGATATACTGGTATTGAAAAGCAACGTATTTCAGATTTATTCATCCACAATCCTTCTTCCATGTATGATTTAAGACTTTCATTAGCTCTAGAAGTGCCGGTTCCTGACAATACAGTTGAACAATTAGTGGCAAAGAACCAACCACAATTGGTCAGAGAAAAGAAGAGAAATACTTGGACTCATGCACAAACTATCACCAGATTTGACCTTACAAAAGTATTGATTCCTCGTGAATCTAAGAACAAATCAGGAAAGAAAGTTATTACTCACGAACTGAATTATGAAATTGAACTAGAAATCGATACTCATGAAGTGTTCAATGCAATTGATAAGGTTCTTCAAGGTACTGATAGATTCCGTTTTGAAGAATTGATTGAAATTTATATCAACAATGCTAGAATCTTGAACAATAGAGTGACAAAGTTGGCTTTGCCATAGATGGGCTCTTTTTATATATTTTTAACTCAATAGGGGAACAGAATAGAGTTTTTCCAATACAAACTTCAAAATTGGATGTCTGAATTGGAAACCCAGATCAAGAACGAGTTATTAACTTTTTAAACGAAGAACCACACAACGAAAGGAATGAATGGTTTTTATATCTACACATGGAACACTCCACTTAGCTAGTGGGATTCTTTGATGAAACACAAATCAAAAACACTGTAAAATATCAGACACTTGGTACATAGTCTTACATAAGAAAGGTAAATTTATTACTTAATAATATAACGTCAAAAAAATCGAATTGGAAGGCCCAATAGCCTCAAGTAGTTGTTTAGACAGTGTTTTAAATTCGATGAGTTTGTTGAAGAGAATACTTAAAAATATTGATAAAAGAACTACGTTTGTAATAATGGAACCAGCTATTAGATAAAACATGTTTCATTCAATTTCTACAATAATTTTCTTATTTTTTCATGATGATTATTCATAGTGTGGTTATGAGTCATCACTACTTATTTCATTCAAAGCCTGGTTAGCTCAATCGGTAGAGCGTTTGACTCTTAATTTCGAGGTATCAAAAGGTTGCGGGTTCGACCCCCGCATCGGGCTTTCTTTTTTGCTAGTTTTCTAGTCTATATAATTTCTTTTTGTTATTGCATCTCCTCAGTAACAATTTTTTTTCACTAGGTCCAAATATAGGAGATGGGCTATATTTGGGAGTGCTATTACATAAGCGATCTATAATTATTACGTAATAGATCTACGTCAAGTCAAACGAGGCACGTGAGTAAGCATTGAACTGCGACAGGCCGACACGTAATAAACGACAGGTATCTGATCTATTTCAACGACTACCTTAATGCTATCCATAACTCAGGTCGCCCTTTGCAGCGCAATCTTGGTGGTCTTCGGGATCATTGCCGTTTACGGCGTGGTCATTTTCTTTTCACATACTCCAAGAGATGTTGTACCATCCGAATTAACATATAAAACTACTGGTGATAACAAAGGTGAATTACCACCTAGAGCCACTCTTGGTACCGTTAGAGATCACGAGGGTATTGTTTTAAGTGTGGTGATTCCATGTTATAATGAAAGAAAGAGACTTGGTGTCATGTTGGATGAAAGTCTTGCATTTTTACAAAAGAAGTATAAGAATCAATATGAAGTATTGATCGTTGACGATGGATCAAGTGATGGAACCGGAGAATTTGCTCTTGAAAAAGCCACTGAGTTTGGCTTGGCTCCACATGTTATGAGAGTAATTACTTTAGCCAAAAATAGAGGTAAAGGAGGTGCTGTTGCACATGGATTATTGCATTCTAGAGGAGAATATGGATTATTTGTGGATGCTGATGGTGCTACTCGTTTCAGTGATCTTGATGGATGGACAGATGCTTTAAATACAGGCAAACCAGGAGTTATAGTTGGATCCAGAGCCCATATGGTCGACACTGATGCTGTGGTTAAAAGAACTTTCATTCGTAATTTATTGATGCACGGACTTCATGTTTTAGTTTATATTTTTGGGGTTAGAAGTGTCAAGGATACTCAATGTGGATTCAAATTATTCAATTTCGATGCCATTAAGATGATCTATCCTAATTTACATAATGAAAGATGGATTTTCGATGTGGAGGTATTATTATTGGCTGAAATGCAAGGAATTCCAATCAAAGAATCTGCCGTTTGCTGGAAAGAAATCGATGGGTCAAAGGTTAACTTAGCAAAGGACTCCATTGATATGGCAGTAGATTTAGTCATCACAAGATTGGCATATTTGTTAGGCGTTTATAAGGTGCAAAAGAAAGAAACCAAAAAAGATCAATAGGTACAGATTATACTATACCGAAGAGAAAGAGAGATAAAGCGAGAGAACAAAAATAAGTGAGAATGATACCGTTTGAGATTTTCATAGACTTAGAACTCACTGATAATTATTGTTTTTTTGACTTTCCAAAAAAAAAAAAAAGATCCAACAATAAGCTATAGAGTTGGCTGGATACAGGAAGCCGATCTTAGCAAATTTGGCAAAATTACGTGGTTTGAACTGATCGTTATGGAGATTATAACAGGAAAATGTTACCCCTATATCAACTGTTAATTCTTGGATAATCATCAGGTATAGAAACCAGACAATTCAATTCCATCAAATATTCCATTGGACCAAACGAAGCAAACGAAGCAAAAGAAGGAAAGAAAAAAAAAAAAAACCTTCAAAAAATTCCCCTTGCTTCACAATCAAATTGGTCGAGGGCTTATCCACGTTAGTTAATAGAACATAGAGTCGATCGTAGATAACCCTAGAGTGATCTACAAAAGGAACATAAATAATAATTCATACACCACAAAGTAGGATTCTGCAACAGAAGTTACCACACAAAGAATCGCGATAGTACGGTGGTTCTAGCAACTCGACCGTAATAGTAGTTTAAACGTCCCGATCGAGATCTGGTTAGGTAATTAAAAACCACATATACACAATCAGAGATAGATACCACACACACACCACACACGTTTTTTCCCCATACTTTTTTAAACTCTCTTTTATTCTGTGAGTTATGAGCACTACTCACCCACTTACACATATACTATCAAAGAGAGGTACCATCAGTATGTTTGTTACGTTGGGCCAACCAAAAACCTACAGGAGAATGTAAGTTGAAACAAACCAAAAAAAAAAAGACATATGTATGTACGTATGTAAGTATGTATGTATGTATGTTTCAACAAGTACTACAAAAACACGTTCCGAACGGATGAACAGAATCCGGTACCTTTTTTTTGGGGCTTATTTGGTACAAACCACGGGCAATAAGGTGGTGGATCGGAGAAAATATTGTGGCTGGTGGAAAATCTCCGTCCAAAACAAGATACTACCTGAACCTAATATATACTTGAGCATTAAAAATTATGTAACAAGGATGAACATTTTTACTTGCGGCGTTATAATTACAGATAATTATTGCAGTTGGGATTATATGTCTGAGAAGAGATAGATCTTTGGGGGAAGAACAGGCCAATAATTTGCTTTTTTTTCTCTTATGTATTTATTTATTTACGTACTCTATTATTAAGAGTTTTTTTTTTGTAAAAAAAGATGGCTTCGTGTTTCGTGTTGGCTTATGACATAGTTCTTTGTCGGGTCGGTGGTAAGAGGGATTTTCGGGAGCACGTGTTTGCGATAAGCGATACAAATATGGCAACAAGTCAACTGTTGATAAGTACAACAGTGAGGGTGAGGGTGGAGTGTGAGGGCGAAGGCGAGAGTGAGGGTGAGAAGGGAGAAACGGGGCTTAAAGCACGTCCAATATTTTTTTGGAGTGAAAAATTTATATCATAAGACCTTTCACTTAAAGTAGAAGGTTCACAAAGCCATGTTTTGAAATGTATGATAGAAGAACCTTTCAAACATTTTGTAGGGGAAAAAAAAAAGTACAAAGGAAAATTTTAAAGGATCAACGATGTAATAAAATAGAGACGTAATAGTGTAGTTGATCTTTTGTGTATGTTTTTTAGGGGCAAGGCAAGAGAGAGATTTTTACGGGTTACGGTTTACGGTTACAAATATTATTATTGACAAAGGATCTCATCATCAGGCCATCACTTAGAACATAACCACCAGAACCACCGAACCACCGAGCCACAAAGAAATGCCTCGGTGAAGGAAAAGTGCGGTGGTGGAGAGATAGAGTGAGATAAAGTGAGGAAAAGAGGGGCCATCAATAGGCAATATAGGCTTTTATAGGCAGTAATCACTCATTAGTCAGTGGGTAAATCTGAATTTTGATAGCGAAAAAAAAAAAAAAAAGAATTCAATCGCACTAATTGCTATGCAATGCAGCACTGACGCCCACGTTGGGTCTCAACTCAACTGATATGTTCCGCCATCTCGGGGCGTACACTTTCAGGGGTTAACAAACACATTCATATATAGAGGCAAGGATACGCTACGAGAATCCAAATAATCCTTCAACGGTTACAAATAATTCATCTTATTATTATTATTATCCTATTGGTTTCTGTGGGTAGTTGTTGTTGTGGTTTTTTTTTTTTTTTTTTGCTCCCATTTAAAAATAATATCTGCATTGAGCACGGTTCTAAATTAAGATTTACGAAGCCGTAAATACCAAATCAATATAAATCATCCCTAACGTCCCTCCTGGCTTTTCTCCCTTAAACTAATAAATAGCCACTTCAAGTTACGTTAATTCTAAAACCAACCAACATTTCATAAAATAGAAAAATATTAGCTTAAAAGTTCTAATCAAAGTACTTTTATCATATAAAAAGGTTTGATCCATTCGTTTATATCCAACCTGATTTTATCTCACTAATATCTTATCTTTTAATTTTCATTTCATTTTATACCCAATTTTTTTTTTTTGCAAAATCATCATCATCATCATCACCACCACCACACAAGAATAACAGAATGACTGCATTCTTTAGAAAATTTGGTAGAGATAAGAGTTTCATTGCCGTGGCGGTGCTACTTGTATGTGGTATCATTATAATCCTTACTCATAGTGCCCCTACTATTCTTAACCATGATAATGTGTTGCGTGAAATTATCACCAACCTTAATAAGGGCTCATTAGCTGGTTCTCCAGAACCAGTTGAATTCCTTCAATCAGAGATCGAAACTGATTATGCCCGCAGACTTTTCCAAACTATTGAAGAACACCTTCATTTGCGCGAACAATTAAAGGCTGATTACGTCGCACACAACCATAAGGAATTGGTTAAAGAGATCACTAGACAAATTGCTGCTGATCCAAAAATCGCCGCTCATGATCCAAGATTAAATGAAGTGGTTGATGACGTTTTAACTCATAGATACACCAAAAAGGCATATTATGATGATATTATTGAAAGAGTTATTATGCAAAATGCTCCTAAATCAGATGAATTACCAAAAGCTGGTGGTAATTATGGTTATGCATTTAATTCTGTTTATAACCCAGTGTTTTCCAGAAAGTTTTTATCTGAACGTAGTGAACCCCTTGATGATGCCACTTTCCATGATCTTCAATCTAATCATGATAATGTTGTTAGTATTTTAAGAGATCTTCCTGAACCTCCAAGACATTTTGTTAATGGTGATGGTATTGTTATTTCTGGTGGTTCTTCTTATCTTTTGGGTGCATTAACCGTTATTGGTCAAGTTAGAGAAATGGGTTCCATTTTACCTATAGAATTGGTTCTTGCTTATGAAAACGAATATGATGAATATATTTGTGATAAGCTTTTACCAAAATTAAATGGTACTTGTATGGTTATTGAAAGAGAAATTGGTTCCCCATTAATGAAAAAACTTAAATTAGAAAGATTCCAATTGAAAATCTTGGGTCTTATGGTTTCTTCTTTTGATAACATTATTGCTTTGGATGCTGATAACTTCCCAATTCAAAATGTTGATGATTTATTAACCAGTGAAGTTTATAAGAGAAACCAATTTATTTTATGGCCTGATATTTGGCATAAGGGTACTTCTCCAACTTACTATGATATTGCCAGATTTAATTTTGGTGAACCAGTTCGTCGTCAAGGTCTTCCAAATGATCACAGTTTCACTGATTATATTAAGAGAGATAAGGATTCTGATATCATGTTACATGATTTAGAAGGTGCCCCACCAGGGTTAGGTGGTGAAACTGGTCAAATGGTTTTCTCCAAGAGAACCCATTACAAAAGTTTCTTACTTGCTTTATACTACAATGTTTTCGGTTATTCCCATTACTATCAACTTCTTTTCCAAGGTGTTTTCGGTGAAGGTGATAGAGAAACTTTCATTCCAGCTTTACATGTCATGAATGAACCATATTACTTGGTTACCAGAGATTGTTGGTTAGCTGGATTCCATACCTCCGACGATGATAGATTCCTTGAAACCACCATTGTTCAATATAATCCACAAGAAACCGAAGATTTCCTTCAAGACTGGAAAGATTGGTTACATGGACTGAAGATGGATACTCGTTTATGGCCATATCAAAGAAATGATTATACCAAAAAGTTATTGACTAGATATAAGTTTGAAAGAGGACAAGAGGCCAAAAATCCAAATGTCATGTTCTTGCATATTCATAGACCAAAAATTAATGCTGTGGCTAACACTAAACCTCACGGTGATAGTTACGATGATGCTTACACCAGAAGAAGTTTGGGTAAACCAGGGGCTTACAAGGACTTCGGTACCACCGATTGGGAATTGAAATTCCATTCTATTTCCAAATGGATAGCATGTAAAGCATTAAAAGATAAGCATTTCTGGAGAGATATTTCCGAACTTCCTCAAAAAGAAGTTTGTGATGCTGTTACCAAATATGTTGACTTCTTAGAAAGAGATAGTAAAGATTTGGCTGCTGGTACATTGAACATTTTGTCCCAAATCGAGTAAGCAAAGTTATGAAGAGAAATTAGTGAGAGCTCATACATACATAAATCGTATAACAAAACCTAATGAACATACGAGAGTTCTCCTTTTTTACAATAATAATAATAGGCAAACAGGGTAAAGAAATTAACGAACATAATTAATTGGTGGTTATGAATAGCCTGCCCAGTTGTTCGTTAAGTTGGTTATTTTTATTAATATTTTTACAATACGCCACAGGATAACATAGGAATGCTTTTAATTCGCAGCATATAGTCAGTTCATGAATGACAATAATGTAATATAAGGTAAAACTTTTAAACAAAAACAAACAACATGTAAAAGTAACTAACCAGCCAACGATAGATAAACGAAGAACAGAACAATAGGAAGACTAAATGAGCTGATATACGAGTGATACGGTATATTGTGCAATTTTTACTGTAGATAGATCATCCGGTTGTGAATTAATATCGAACATCTGTAACGGTTTTGTACTAATTATTGCACCGAATCGGTGAAAAATATCTGTGAGGATAGAGGCGGCGATGAGAACAAAAATTTACGACGATATTAACCACGGTTCAGGGCTACTGGCAAATAGAGAGCATATGAGAGAGAGAGAGTGAGTGAGTGAGTCTAGCTCCATATGGTGATATTAACCGAAACGCATACGAAGGGTTAGAAATTTCTGGTGATGAGGTTCTGGAATTTTCAAGGGTTTTTCAGTATAGGTAAAAATTGCATAAACGGCTCGTAATTACTAGGCATGCATCAGTACAAAGAACTCCGAAAAGTGATGAAAATAGAATGAGTCGATCTCATGAAAAGAACACTAAACATTACATTAACAGTGTATTGATAAAGAGCGATGTAGGCATAAAATCCTATAGAGAGTGGAGGGGAAGTTATAGTAACGGATATACTATTTTTCACTATACATTAGCAAGATGATTTATAATTGGTTGGAGGGGTAAAATTATGGCGTGATAAGTGTGGGATTTTGTGTACTGGTGAATTATTATTGAGGGTATTAGATAATAATTTGTTGTACTGAGATATACCTGCATTATTTATGAACCAATGGGATTTGAAGGACAATAGAAAGATATCCGTGACACAATTATCCAACGGTTGACTTTGTAACGTCTTTTTTTTTCCTTTACCTTTCATCTATAGGGTTTGGTTTGGTTTGTAAGTTGTTGATACTGGTGCGGAGCCCGTGGGGGGTAGAGTAGAGTGGTTGCGAAAACGCACCAAAAGCCGTAGAAGCCGTAATTAAGAGGAGAATCCGGTGATTAACGAATCTGGTAATACCCCATATGGTATGGTCAGGTCAGGACAAATTAATGTTAGCTTAGCGATCGGCATGATCAGGTTATATAACAGTAAGAACTATGGAGTTTAGTATCCTATTGTTTGCTATGTGTGGATTTGCCAGTTAAGGGGGTTTTTGTCCACGATTGGGGCTTTTACATCCCCCTAAATCGCCTTACTTTACTATGGCTTTTTGACTATAAAGACCCTAAAGATTGCCCTCAGGTAACAGAATCTCTTTTCTTGTTTCTTATAATTATTCAGTAATATTATTCAATTATACTATGTCTGCTGCTTCAGAGTTCGAAGACGCTAACTCCACTTACGTTTCTACCTTTAACAAAGGTGACTTGGCATTACCTCCTAACAGAAAGGTTATAGTTGTTGTTTGTATGGATGCAAGAATTGACCCTGCCAAAGTTTTAGGATTAAAGGAAGGTGATGCTCATGTCATTAGAAATGCTGGTGGTAGAGCTTCTGATGCTTTGAGAAGTGTTATTATCTCTCAACGGTTGCTTGGAACCAGAGAACTTGTGATTATTCATCATACTGATTGTGGTATGTTGACTTTCACTGAAGGTGAATTGAGAGACAAGGTTCATAAGGAAACTGGCCATTCTGTTGACTATATTTCTTTCTTGCCATTTAGTGACTTGGAAGCAAGTGTCAAGGAAGACATTGACTTTTTCAAGAAGAGTCCTTTGGTTTTGGAAGTTCCAATCACTGGTTTTATCTACGATGTGAAGACAGGTAAGATCAGAAGAGTTGGTGAAGCCAATTGGTAGGTCATCTGGTGCTATATTGGGTATTTAACTACATAGAACTGGCTTATATGCTAATTTTTCAATCTATCTATTATAGGTTATTCTATTGAAAATTTACCCAATTGAGGCTATTTTATCAGCAACTTTTTTTTGCTCCACTTTGCTGATGATTTTTATACCAAAAGTATTTTAATGAGACATGATTTAAGAATATTGTAGCCAATTGGACTTGTTGTATTAATTTCCTTAACTTAAGGCGCTATACAGACATAATAATTGTCCTGTGTATTAAACTGTGTTGATTCACCTTAATTTGGGTGCTAAATACAGGAATTTGCAGCAATTAAGATGAAAAGTGTATGATATATATGAACAAAGAAAACCTGTATGAGCTAATGAAACCCATATTAGCATCTAGATTGGAGCTTTAAATTAGGGTTTGGGGTATCAGCTTTTTTTTTTAAAAAAAATATTCTTGAGTTGGTAGAGTCCACTTCTTCTTTGGTTATTGATTGGCTGGAGATTCAGACATGTCTATATCGTCAATACTTACACCTGTATTAGAAGAGCGGGATGTCCTTGGGGAAACACTGCGTACCGAAATGAATTCTTCGGCTGCGTATGTATCCAGATGATCATAGTTACTTTCTCCAGCATTTCGGGTACCGCCTTCATCGTTACGATAAACATAGTCTATCCAGGCATTAGCTCGTACCTGCTCTGGAACAACTGAGACAGTCAATTCTATTTCATTATTAGGAGCAGTTACTGTTGTCAAATAAGTTCGGGCTGGACTTTCTAAACCGTTAAATTCATCAAACCCTATAAGACCATCATCTATATCGTGTAATTCTGCATTACGAGTACCATCCCTAAGAAAGAAGTATTGATTATTATCCGCTGGTTGGGGTATTCTGGTATTTGCAGTTGGCAAGGCTTGATTATTCTGTTCCTGATTTGTAGGTTCGAAAATTGGTAGTGGCTCGTATGGTCGAAGGTTAATCTGTTCAGCTACTACTGGATTTTGACGAGGTGGAACATATGTAGGATTCGGAGGTAAAAGGAATGGGTTTATCAGGCCTTGTGGAGTTGAAACAGCAGGTAATTGAACAGTAGGGGGTGGTAAGTATCGAGGTTCAGACGGATTACGGGGAGATTGATCAAACAGGGGCTGTTGATTCTCATCTGGTAATGGAGGAGGGAAGGTGGAATGTGCAAAATAGGTGTATTGAGGTCGGAAAGGATTAATTGGATGAGCTGGGGGAATTGGATGAATTGGATAAATAGGAAAAACAGGTTGGATAGGCGGAATAGGTTGTTGAATAGGTTGATGTGTAGAATATTGTGGAAAAGGTTGTGGAAAAGGTTGGAAGTTTGGGGGATGCTGAGGAGGTGGAAAATGTTGATTATGAAGAGGTTGTTGGTTATGTGGATGATAATATTGTGGGTAATTAGGCTGGGGGTTCTGTATATTTTGAAAATTGTGGAAATTAGGATGAACTTGCTGTGTATTAGGAATATTCTGGAAGTTCTGGAAATTAGGAGGAGCTGGTTGTGGCAGGGAGAAGTTATTCGGTGTCATAGGCTGGGGCATTCTCTCTATGTTTGGAAGTGTTGGATGAATGTACAACGAGCCTGGCTGGTAGTTCGGCTGTAAATTAGGTGTAAGTATAGGCTGGGGTAGAACAGGATTGGCTGTTTGTAGAAACGGTGCAAAGTCTCTGGCTGTAGGGACATCGTAGATGTCTTGGATAGGAAAGGTATTTTGCACCCGCAAAGGAGGTACTGGTATTGGTGGTTGGGGTTGTTGATGAGGTTGTGGAGGAGGGGGTGGAGCTGGGAGAGTAGTGGTCTGTTCCGGCTCGATTGGTGAAGCCGGTGTGCTTTGGTCCAAAGCTTCTGAATCAGATTCTTCTTCTTCCTTTTCTTCTTCTTCCTCCTCCTCTTCTTCCTTCTCTTCAGGAACACTAAATTCTTCATGGACTTTTTCAGTAAAATCAATCAAGTCTGCAAAACCTCGAGGAAGAGCACCAGTACTTGCCCATTGGCCCCAGTGGTCAGTGGTACTGGTATCTCGAGAGAACCGACGATCTCTGGTCCTATGGAATTTTATATCAAGTTTCTTCACCGAAGAGTACTTTTGGTGGATACAATTACTGGTACATTTACATATATGTGTCATGGTGCCAGGAATAATGTAGCGATATCAGTACCATAATCAACAATTAAATAAGTACTAGACTACATGGTAAAAGTATCTTCTGTTCTGCTAAACTAGTGGAGTTGAGCTATTACTGCCATAACTGTGTAATGAACCTAATTGTGCACAGTAGATCCAATTGTACCTATTGTAACAGTCACACTAGCTAGGTTGATCCGCTAATTATACGAAGATTGGCTACTCCACTAATTGTAATTATACCAATCATATCGATGCTCTTAGCTATCAATTGTACAGACCATTTAATGGTACTAACCTATTTTCTTATCCTTACTTTTATGCTCCGCTTCAGTGTTACTCTCGCTAGTCGCACTAGACTCCCAGTTAACCGTTACAGTTACCGTTACCCGTAGTCGCAGTTCCGGCGAGTCGCACGTTCTAACTATAGCCCTATGGCCGCAGCCCTGACACCATCCCTGCTACCGTACAGTCTTTTGTTCGCCCGCCACTTATCACTTGATGCAAATTAATCTTTAAATAACTACCACAATCTACAACCATGTACGTCGAACTACCTTTTGACGAATTTAAAGTGCTGAACCAAAAACAGCGAGTGGCCTACTTCTATGATCAAGATGTGGGGAATTACTTCTATGGTACTGGGCATTGTATGAAGCCTCATCGTATCAGAATGACCCATTCATTAATCATGAACTATGAACTTTATAAGAAGATGGAAATTTACCGGGCCCAACCAGCGGATAAGGGAGAATTAACTCAGTTCCATACCGATGAGTATATTGATTTCATTAGCAGAGTGACTCCTGATAATCTTCACTTGTTTGAAAGAGAACAAGTGGTGTTCAATGTTGGAGACGATACTCCTGTTTTTGACGGGTTATGGGAATTCTGTAAGATATCCTGTGGAGGTTCTATGGAAGGAGCTGCCCGGTTGAACCAAGGAGCTTGTGATATTGCCATCAACTATGCTGGAGGATTGCATCATGCCAAGAAGTCTGAAGCTTCTGGGTTCTGTTACTTGAATGATATAGTATTGGGGATCATAGAGTTATTAAGAGTACATTCCCGGGTTCTTTACATTGATACAGATGTTCACCATGGTGATGGGGTTGAAGAAGCATTCTACACCAACGATAGAGTCATGACCTGTTCCTTCCACAAGTTTGGTGAATTCTTCCCTGGAACTGGTAATTTGAATGATATTGGAATTGGTAAGGGGAAGTACCATTCAGTAAACATTCCATTGAGAGATGGAATTGATGATGTTTCATACAAATCGATCTTTGAACCAGTTATCCAAAAGATTGTGGAATGGTATCAACCAGCAGCCATCGTGTTACAATGTGGTGGTGATTCTTTAAGTGGTGATCGTTTAGGTCCTTTCAACTTATCTATGAGAGGCCATGCCAATTGTGTGCAGTTTGTTAAGTCATTCAACTTACCATTGATGGTTTTGGGTGGTGGTGGTTATACCATTAGAAACGTTGCTAGAACCTGGGCTTATGAAACTGGGTTATTGAACAATACTATTTTGGATAGTGATATCCCTTATAATGGATACTATGAGTACTATGCTCCAACCTATGAGTTGGATGTTAGAGCTTCCAACATGAGTAATGCCAATTCCAAAGAGTACTTAGATAAGGTATTAACTGCTGTGATATCTAACTTGGACCACACTAAACATGCACCATCGGTTCAAATGAATGAAGTTCCAAATGGACCTGAAGATCTTTTGTATGATAGAGAAGAAGACGATGAACTGGCCATGGAAACTCAAGGTGGTTCTCAGTTTGCTAGAGATAGATATGTTGTTCCTGATAATGAATTTTATGATGGGGACAAGGAATCTGGTGAGAGAAATGTTGCAATCGAAGGAGAGCAAGGTGCCAAGAGAAGAAAGGTTGACTTGACCGATGAAGAAATGAAGGAAATAGAAGAGTTGAATAGTGAAGATAAACCAGCAGAAGCAAAAGAACCTAAAGAAGCTAGCGAAGTTGCAACCTAGGCACTGAAGCTGTAGCTAACAATATAGCACTAAACCAGGTAAAGGGTCCATTAGGAAACCTTGAACGGCTACTTTTCTTGGGTTTGTTTGCAGCCATCCAAAGAAACAGAGTTCTGGAACCATCACCTCGAAGTACTTCATGTTTCAAGTACCTTACATGCTTAAGAAACGCATATTAAGTGAAAAAAGAACAGGACCAAGGTCGGTAGGACCTGTTTTCTTGGTGGTACGCCTGGTAGACAATGCTAGACAAAGCCCAAGCGCGATGATACCAAAACTAGTTAAACGGGTCGTTTGAAGTAAATGGCTAGTTTGAAAACTGTCATCAGGTATTAATTAGTCTGGCTAGTCAAAAACCTTAAAGACTGTTTTTCGTTTACTCTGGGACCATGGGTGTCAAAAAAAAGAAATCTTTGATGGTGACATATTATTCGACTGCCAAGACAACACGGTCTTGTTATAATGACAAACAAGAGAAACTGTGGCACACGACTATTGGCTAATGAGGAAAGAGGAAAGGCATCATTAAAAAAAAAAAGAAAAATGTTGGCAGAATGACCGACCTATTGCCTACTACTGAAATACATTTGGTAAACATGGGTGGTAAGTGATGACGAGAAGATCACGGCACCAAAAAATTAGCATTAAAAATTTTGCTTAGCCATTGCAGACCCTCTTAAATGAATTTAGTCCCAGTGAGGAACTATCACCGTCAGTCGCATGGATTTCTGAATTGGGCTGTAAACATTGCCATTTTCCGCGATCTTCAATAAGCACAAGACCCTAACGAGCACTTAGAGCCAATTTCATTAGTCCCAATAAGGATTACGATTACATGAATTATTGGCATCGCAGTAAGGCTTTTACATGTTTCTCTTACTTGTTTCTTTTACATCCATCTTCGAGATGGAACTGGTTAGAATAGTAAGAATGATAATTCCGGTTCTTCAAGACTAAATCCGTGATGCAATGGTCCAATAGAAAAGTAGAACTAAATTGTATAACATTATGGAAAATAAAAATCAATGTATTGTACCAATCAGAATTGAACCTACGATTACATTTTCAATTTCAGTTATGTCAGCACTTGTAGAGCAAAAGAGCAAAAGCAAAAGCAAAATGACTTTGAAACTATGAAAAGTGTAAGACCTCATCCCCTCCAGCCAATTGTTTGGTGATGTCTCATAATCCTTAAGAGTCACTCGATTTCATGATGGATAGCAAACAACAGTCAACAGACAACAACCAAACAGTAGAGAGTGGCAATTGATCTTGTAGTACATAATCTAATGCAATTAATCAAGTGTCGAAACGCGATGTCGCGAATTTCATGGTTTGGTCGCTTTTTTTTTTTTTGTGATTAATGTATGATACGTATGTGGAGGTAGAGAGAAATGTGCAGTCGCGCGACTTCACACGACAATAAAGGACAAATAATGACAATACACCGTGAACCATTTATTGATGTCGCGACATTCTCTCAATAAACACAATGTGGAGAAAATAGCAAAGAAAGAGAGCACAAAAGACTTGAAAAGAGCTTGGTAAGCAGGAAAAAAGAAAAATGGACGATATGTTGATGCTCGTTAATGCCTCGGATAGAACACTCATTAACGGTATGTCAATTAATTGTAGAGAATGTTTGATCGGATATAAGGCAGCCCTGTACCGATAATAATTGACAATAAATTCATATCGAGAGCCCAGTTGACCGTATTCGTAAAATATGCTGTTGGTCATTTGTCCCGATACGCACTGCAGATACCACAAAGACGCCGAGTTTGTTGACGAAGAAGCCAAATCAGGAAGGTGGATTTCCCAAAACAACAGTTGACGAATACAATCATGCACGGCGGCTCGCAACCCCCACTATGTACAAGACCTTGACCTACTGAAAGTGGATGTCAAATACTCATCAAACATAGAGAACAATAGCCCACGATTCTCCCCTGGTTCCCCTTAACAAAGTAGATGTTGATATTAGTAGAGAATAGGAAATAAGCATGAAGAACATTCCATAAAAAGAAAGAAATGAGAAAAGAGTAAAGAGTCAAAAGAGTGAAAACCTTCATTTCAAATCAATTTACCAATCTTTCAGACTTACCAACTTTTTGAAACTTTTTGGTAAGCCTTGCCCCCGAATTCATGGGATTTTTTTTTTGCAATTCCTAATTATTAAATCAATATTTTCTAGTTTATCTAGGCTATTTCGCACCCACCCTAATCGGTGTCCCCCACCACCCGATTCGCGCAATTTTGAGCCCAGCGCGATCATAGTAACCAAACCCTTGGGGCCGTTTTCTGCACAAGGCTGCAGCATCTGATTGTTTGAGAAAAAAGTCGTGCCTTCACATTTGTTTATGGCAGCCATTTTGGCATGTCTTTGACGACAACCCCATCTATATATCAAAAAACCAACTTCTCACATTCTTTAACTTAACAGATTTCTGTTTTTTCTTAATCGACTTTTACCGTTTTCAATATCTAACTTACCCTAGTCTTTCCTTTCGTTGCTAATACAGTTGCAACCTTTCTAATAGTCGTTGAAACAGTTTGAACCCTTTTGTTAAATCATAACAAATCCTTTAATACCCTCCCGTTTAGTTGTTTATCCTTCCCTTGTCATTCGTTTCTGTTTACTCAGTGAAGTTTATATCACCAAATTTATCTAAATTCAATTTCAATCGAATTTAATCCAATCCAATCCTTATCCCAATGTTGTTCAAGAACTTAACTCCAGCCGTTATCTTGGCTTTAGCAGGTATTGCCTCTGCTGACCAAACTGATACCACTCTTGTGTCTACCATCACTATTACCAAGACCTTGTTGACCCCTGAAGAGTCCAGTAGTGTTTCTGCTGCCTCTGTGGCTTCTGTCGCTGCCGCTGTTGCTGCTTCTTCTTCCTCTGAAGCTGCTGTTGCTGCTGCCTCTGAAGCTTCTGAAGCCTCTGTTGAATCTGCTGAATCCGCCGCTTCTGCTGCTTCTGCCGCTTCCGCTGCTTCTGCTGCTTCCGTTGCTTCTGTTGAAGCCGTTAGCTCTTCTGAAGCCGCTGCTGCTTCTGAATCCAGTGCTTCTGCTGCCTCTGTTGCTGCTGCCGCTGCTTACGCTGCTTCTACTGCTTCTGTTGCCAGTGTTTCTGCCGCCAGTGTTTCTTCTGCTTCTGCTGCCGCTGCTAAGACCTCTGCTGCTCCAAGCTTAACTGGTTTCAAGGGTGTTATTGCTGTTGCTTCCTCTAACGGTACCAACTCCAGCTCTACTGCTCACTCTTCTGCTTCTTCCCATAACTCTACTACCATTACCTCTACCAAGGTTTCTTCTCACTCCAAGTCTGCTTCTGAATCCGGTTCTACCAAGACTAGAAGTTCTTCTGCTTCTGCTTCTTCTAGCTCTAAGGCTGGTGCCGCTGGTTTTGGTGCTGAAGCTGCTGCTGGTGTTACCTTAGGTATGATCGGTGCTATTGCTGCTGCTTTATTCTAAGCCTGTCTCTAAATTAAAAAAACAATACCAAAAAAGGAGTTAATAGGTTTTTCTAAGGGTGGTGGAGCCCTAAAGGTGGTCAATCTTTCTTATTGAACAAACAATTTTAATGATTTATGATCAAGTTCCTATTCTTATTTATTGTTTGATTTATTGTTTCTTCTGTTGCTCCACATTGTGTGTGATTATATCAGTCGTACTACCTGTTGATCAAGTTCCACTACTATCATTATCACTTTCAAATGTATCTCTTCCTCTCCTTCTAAATGAATTGAATTAAATATTACAACGAAAAAAAAATTGTATTGAATTGAATCAAGTTTCTCTTCTTACCTTTTCTTTTTTTCTTCAAATATGTTTAATCAATGATTTTTGAATTTCCACTTGAATATATATACCAAATAATTCTTGTGATTCTCCTGCTTCTTTCGTTCCTTGTTTTGGATTCTTGGTTAAAATTATCTCTTTCCTTTGTTAAGCAATTCCTTTCTCCATGGTATTAATCAAAATTTTAGTATACTTCTCTTAATAAACTCAAGAATCTGTATTATAATAAATGAAGGAGCAAAATAATGTTATAAAACTAAACCATCGATATCATTGCCATGGTGGGTAGATCGTAGAAGAAAGTAAAACGATAAGAGAACAAAGACTCGAAGTGTTAGGAACAAAAAATCTAGGAATAAGGAAAGGAAGTGAAAGCAACTGACAAAACAAGAAGGAAGGTCTCAAATCAATAACATGGATAATGTGTTATTTGGGTGTGAAAGGAAATATCGGAGTTATTATCTAGTCTTAATATTTTTAGGTGAAGAATAGGATTCGATTTGGAAGGAGGAAGACTTGATGAGATGGAGGAAAAAACATATCGATGGGATAAATTAATGTTGAAGAAAGCCAGGATTTAATTAGACTGTAAAACGTATCTCGTTGATTTATTTATCACATATTATTCTGGAATGGCACTGGAGTCTTAGAATAGTTATCTTGATTTTTTTAATATTTTGGGTTGGTTGTTTATCTTATCATCATATGGGATTAGTTCTAGAACATGATTTTTCAGCCATTTTTGATCTGTGGGTATCTGGTTGGACTAGGAGTGTAACAATTACTGGATAATTTAATTTTACTTTGGGTTTATATCATTATTAACTTAGTTAATGATTCTTTTTGGCATTTCAATAACTGTCTAAAAAGTACAAATACCAGAAGATCTTCCAGTACCCAGAGGATATTCGGTTCTTATATTATTTGCGGCTTGGCTGTGTTTAGACGAGTTCTAGCCCTGTGCGAAATGGCTGTGCGGATCAATATACCTATTGACGCAAAGAAGCACTGAAAATTGGGTCTAAGGCGTAAGGGGTAAAATAAAGCCTACTAAAAACGGACTACAAGTAAACTGATAACATTATTTATAGTTTGACATCAATAACCCAATGGAGTATGTGTGTGGGTATAATTTGTGGTGCTGGTGTGTTGCTGGTGGTGTTATAAGACAATCAAATGTTGACAGAACAAACTGTCAAAAATAGCAGCAGCAGAGAGTGCAAAATTTGACTGTTTGCAGTCTGTTTGCGAATTGGCTGTACAGAGTAAAACAACCTAAATAATTACGGAAAAATCATGTTGAGGTGATAGTAGAACGCCTCAAAAACATTTGTTTATTACCGAAGGCTGGCGTGGGTAGCGGGTTGTTAAGTTATGGTGGTGGTAGTGGTGGTGGTAGGGACCTTTGTCTGGTTCTGGGTTCCTTACAGTGACGGGAGGTGGCTCGCAACAGGCAGATCTCAGTAACAATTGGTGAGACAATTGGTGTGCTATTGTAGTGGATTCAGGGGAGATGGAGGGAAAGAATAGGGTGTTATCCTCGTGGTAGTCTGGGCAGCTCGTGGCTCGTAGTCTGTTGTCTAGCGAGAATCCCATGGCTACAGTGTTCCACGCATCCTCGCTAACGACCATTGGGCCAAAACACACACTCTCGCTGAGCCACCGCCGAGCCTTGTTCTGTAGCGAGGCTCATTTCATAGTTACTGGTCTATTATTAGTAGTACCACCACGGAAGACGTTCCAGCCATTACTCCCGATATGTTTTAGCGAGGATTTCCCCTTTTGTTGGCCTAGGCCAGTGTGACTTTGACGGGGAATAATTACCTCCTAAACATCGTGGTTTATCCAGACCATGGAAAGTGCTGATTCTCGGACTTATACTTCGCTGGACCGCTACATTCTCAAACATTCTTTTTGCATTCTCACTTAATGCTGTTGCACAGAGATGGGTTCTGGACACTTTCAAATACAGAAGAGATTTTTTAGGAACATGAGCCTGTTTGTTTTGGTAAAAAGCCAGACATGGCTCCAGGCATCTCTTGTCAAGATTCTGTAGATGTAATGAGATGGAATTAGAGATAATTTGACAAACACAGTGACTATTTAGTAGCTTATGACAGTTCATTGTAGCTGGGAGTGGAAACCTGACTAGATTTTACCAGAACACATTGATTATTATTTCCTCCTACTAGATATATTTCAGCGCTTACTGTTGTACTACCATAATTTCATTACCTTTAATCTATATAAGTGTAATAGACTGGCCCTTGACCATGATTCGCAGCCATTGTACTGTCCTGCACAATTTTGCAATAACCACTAGAATAGTTACCCAGTGACCAGAGCCCACCACTAGCGGATTTAATACTGTAGGTATGGTTTCGCCTTGAAATTGTGCAAGTGAAATCTGGGCGAATTTGGTTTCGTCTATACTTTATATTGCTTATGTAATGGCATTCGTCCAGTTCGTCTCACCAGAATTTCGCAACTAATAAACTAATTAACCAACAACCAATAGAAATTACTTTCAAAAACGTGGTTTTTTCCATTTAACTTTAATAAAAGAACTCAAATATACTAAAATGATATTACCCTACTTTTATCCACTTTTTCTTGACTAATTTTATGCTACTTTTGATGTTAAATGGTCCATTGGCCCGATATTAAATTCATTAAATACTTATACACAATTAGCACACCAGGATAAAAACCTAGCTATTAAATTTCTTTTAAAAGTTGTTTTTGGTTCTTATTCTGTTTGCTACAACCTATTACCCTGTATATCTCTCATATACTTCTCCTTCTCCAACACATAATACTCCATTTCTGTCAATCCATTCGGCACCTTTGGTGGTACTCTTGGCTTGTACAGAACTTGACTTTGTCCATTATAATAATCATCATCCACTATGTCACTATCGTAATCATTATTTTGAACAGCTCTTTCAAAAATACTTGGAGAGAACTTACCGTTACCCAAGTATCCGGTTCTAGAGGTTCTTAAATCGGTTCTCAATTCGTCTCTGGTGAGAGTACCTGATTTAAGTCTCATGGTGGTGTTTAAATGTTCACTAGGAGTAGGAGCATAGAAACGAGGGTCAATTTCGTCTGGGTTAAGCTTATAGCCTTCGTCAGCCGCAGTGGTGGTAAGAGACTTGGCTGGCTTTCCCATAAGGTAGACATTGGTAGGAACAGGTTCTTCGTTATCTTCCATCCCTATACTGTCAGCAGAAAATGGAATAGCAGTGGTGGTTGAAGCAGGTTTTGGAGGAGGTGGTGGTGGTAGGTCCTCTCCCATGTGTAACTTGGTGAAGTTATGAGAGAGGTCTTCTGGGGCTTTTCTTCCTGACTTTGGTGGTTCTGGCAATGGTACGTCTTTGTAGATTTCAGAGGTACGAGACTTCACCAAGTGCGGTGGAGGAGCTGGCGGAGATGCCATGGTATGTGCTGGAGGTGGTGGTGCATGTTCGTGTGCATATCCGTGTCCATGTCCATGTCCATGTCCGTGGCCTTGATGGCCGTGGTTTCCGTGATGCCCATGGTATGGATCTGGATCGTATTCAATTTCGTACTGGGACTGGGAAATGTCTCTTTGTAACTGGTCTAAGTTGTCTATGTCGTACTGACTTATAGGAGAAACGGATCTTTGTTTAGGGGAAAAGTTGAGTCTTCTACCAGGAGAAGAACCAGGTGATTGTTGATGCCATAAATTGGTGATTGGCTCTTTGGTCTGGAACTTACTCTTGAGTTTATTGAACTTGGAAGCGTATTTCTTTGCTCCTTTTAATTCTTCTTGTTGGGAAGTCACAAACACTTGAGGTTCTTCTGCTGAGCCATGACTACTGGAAAATGGTGTAGTATCTGCTGTATCGGCACTTCCACCCAGGTTCTTAAAGAAAGATGATATTTTCAGCTTGTTGGAATTTTGAGACGTCACAAACACTTCATTGGTAACGGATCTGTTAAGACTCTTGGTAGGACTTGGTTCAGGAGACAATTGGTGATGAGACTCGTAGTATTCTTCTTCATGATATGGCACTTTAGGTGGTGGAACTGGTGCACTTGGGTAGAAAGTCATTTCCAAGTAAATCATACCTGCTCTTCTTCCATTACAGGTCAAGTCGTACCATTTATCGTAGATGTATTTTCCTTCTTGTTGGTTATCTGGGTTGGCAAAGATCATAGAACAGTCTATTTCCACGTTACCAATTGGGGTAGGATCGTGCTTGGTTTCGTCCAAGACATCTAGTTTCAACAATGGCTTTCTGTCTCTGGTAAGGTCGAATCTCAATTCGTGAGTCCATTCTGGAGTCTGCCCTGCTCTGAAATGGCATGGAGTCTTCTGGGCAGTGGTTCCAAGCCGTATGGTGACATAGGGACTTTGTTTATCGAGCTTTCTTCTGTTTGGAAGATGTTTGGCACGGCATACCACAATCACAAGGGTTCCGTCTGCTGACTCTGGGGCTCCGTATTCGTTAGGCTCCACAACTATTGACATATTTATTCAGGGATTTATTGTAACTTAAGTTAATTAAAATATTAAACCTGTTTTGAAGTAAATTATTATTTTGATCCTCTGTTGTATTTTCTTTCTCTGATCCTTTTCAAAAGTTCAATTAAGGATGAGGCTGTAGTTTTTGTATTATAAGTATTTCAGCGGCTATAAAACTGATGAAATAAATCGTATAAAAGCCTTTTGATTTAGTAAAGAAAAAGGTTCCTGATAGACGAGTTGACTTTGGTGCTGGTCCGAGGAAGTACGGCGGCAGTTGGTGGAATTCTGTAGGAACTTCTATTCTGTCTAGGAACACAAAGTTGATCGAATCAAGGCTATGATAGTCATCAGTTAGTACCTGTTTACAGTGACATGGGGGATCACGTGCGCATCGGAACCCTTGCCTATTTATATTTTGGATGGTTTAGGAAGTGTTAGATTTGCGGCTGCATGCAGGAACACTGGAAAAATGCTGGCTTAAGGTTCCATTTACGGATATTTAGAGAAGTGTCTAAGTGCCATACGATGGCGGCGTCCTTCGCTAGAATGTTCCACCACAATTGCCCGATTGTTGCATAAGCGTGGCCAGGAACCGAAGA
The DNA here is from genome assembly GCA_030568535.1 of Suhomyces anneliseae. Classification (NCBI taxonomy): domain Eukaryota; kingdom Fungi; phylum Ascomycota; class Pichiomycetes; order Serinales; family Debaryomycetaceae; genus Suhomyces; species Suhomyces anneliseae. Next base: position 627,212 of record JAJMGB010000002.1, on the reverse strand, counting down.
AGTTGGTTTTTTACTTGATTCAAGTGGCTTCTGGAATTTCTGGTGAATTTTACACCCCCCCTGCCTGATCTATGATCGGGTTCCTGATACGGTCACCTGAGGAGGGCTCGCGTGATGTATAGAGCTAGCACTGCCTCCTGATAGAATATAAGTAGTGATACGATAAAGATACGGCTAGTGCCTGGTGTAGATTACCAAAAATAGCCTAATTAGCCTAACTAGCCTGGGGTAGATCGGAAGTTGCGCTATCACAATTGGGCTAAATAGGAGGGTAACTGGAATTGAAGTGGAATTTCTACCCCTCTACCATCGTAGTAATTAATTGTTCATAGTGACTAAGATCAGGTTAAGTAGCTGACTTGGAGACAAGAGGGGTTAAATCAGTATTGGAAATATCTATTTAGTAAAAATAGCTTTGTTAAATTATTCCCATACTCTTCTTTCCCTTTGGAACTAGACTGTTGGATTAATGGTGCTATAATAATAGTACCGTTAAATGGTGCATTTTGATTGCAAAATTTACAAGTCTATCATAATCAAACTAATTAACCTACTAGAAGAGTTCTATGAAGTGCCTTTGCTCACTTTCACATTCATTACCCTTAAGCCTCCGTTCACTCTTCTACCTCGGTCCTTTCTGTTCAAGTGTTCCTTCGGTCTTAATGTCAAATTAAGGTTTTTGTGTAATAGGCTATTTCCATACCTTCAATTGTAACTGAAATCACGGAGATTACCCACCTTTGACACTTTGAATTTGCAGTAATATCAGATTTGGTTATTTTAAATAGCTTCGACCATCCACTGATCATTATTCTGATTTAATTGACTTTTTATACCATGTAAAGACCCTGAATCCGGTAAATTTGTCAGATTTACAGTTTCTTGATCTCCACCTTTACCCACGGTTTAACTTCTTCTCCACTGTAAGTAGAAATAAGGTTGGTAATGGAACAACTATACTACCCCAAAAGTTTATTCACCAATATTATCATCTTCATCTTCATCTTCATCATGATCTTGTCTTTTTCAACTGATTTTTGCAGTAATTAGACTTCGCATTGGACCCTTTTGTTACTCCTAATTCTCTTATCACTATGTATTACGTCATATTGACCACGAGCAACATCGATTATACGACACGATGAGAAGTCATCAGGTCTTACCTAGTCAATTGGGCCGAGGACGTTCTTCCAAACCCCTCAAGGACTATTCACTATAATCACTAGTTCCCACGGGCAGCTTTATGTCTTCTGTAGTTGCAAATATCACAGTCTTTGTCTAGCCACATTTGATACAAGATCACATTAGTCAGATTTGTGGCTGCGTCTTTGAACAGTCCTCAATTCCTCTTATAAAATAATAAACCATTCCCTCTTTTGACCCATTGACCAATTGACCAATTGATATGATCACTGCTTTTGTTTCTGGTGCTACAGGCTACATCGCCCAGCACATTATCAAATTACTTCTTTCCAAGAACTACAAGGTTGTTGGAAGTGTAAGATCTGAGGCCAAAGGTGAAGATCTTAAGTCGTTGCTTGATTCGCCAAACTTCTCCTACGAGATAGTTCCTGATATTTCCAAGGAAGGTGCTTTCGATAAGGCCTTGGAAAGCAATCCAGATATTTCACTTGTGTTTCATACTGCTTCTCCAGTTTCATTTACTATTCAAAACGTCGAAGATGATTTGCTCAAACCTTCTGTTGAAGGAACCAAGAACGTTTTGAAAGCTATTAAATTACATGGAAATAGTGTAAAGAGAGTTGTATTGACTTCGTCCTATGCTGCTGTTGGGCTGACTCCTGGATTTGACTATACCAATACTGTGGTTAACGAAGAATCAAAGACTAAAATCACCAGAGAACAAGCTCTTACAGGAGGTAGAGCTGGATATGTTGGATCCAAGGCATTTGCTGAAGCTGCTGCTTGGGAATTCATCAATACTGAAAATCCAAGCTTTGAATTTGTAGTCATTTGTCCCTCTTTCGTCTTTGGACCACAACCATTCCCACCAAAAGATAAGCTGAACTTCAATGCTAGTGCTGGAATGGTTCTTTCATTCCTTAAGCTCAAGGAAGGTGATGCTTATCCTCCAGTGCAAGGGTACTTTATTGATGTGAGAGATGTTGCTAGAGCCCATGTTACTGCTGGTGAAAGTAAAGATGTGGTTAACAAGAGATTATTACTCGTTAAGGAGTCATTTAATGGTGATGTCATTGCTGATATTTTAAGAAGAAACTTCCCAGCATTGACTAAATCAATTAAAGAAGCTGATCCAGATGCAATCAAAATTGGTAAGATTCTTCCAGGTATGGGAACCGTCGATAATTCAAAGACTTTGAAACTTTTAGGATTTGACCTAATTGGTTTGGAACAATCGATTGTTGAAAGTGTCAAGCAAGTTTTATGAGTATATGAAAGTGATTATTATATAGATATTATGCTTTATATGGATTATACGATTTTTAATTATTGTGAAATGTTCACTTATATCAAAGACAAAAAGTAAAATATAGCTCTATCAAATTTTAGACTCTTAAGTATTTCACTCTGTTGACTCGTATTCAGTTAGTTTATCCTCTTAGTTGATCTCCTTGGGTAGTTTGGTGACCTGCATATATTTAGCTGCAAAATCGAAAAAGACACCTTAAACAAGTGAAAAATAAACCAATAATAAAATGCATATAGTGAATATAGTAAGAATATTCTAAATCTACTTTTAAATGTATTAATTTATCTTTCTTGTTGGATTTTGATCGACTTTCTGTACTCTCTTGGAAATACTGAGTAATAAACAAAAGCACCATCGATTCTTGCTCTGATAATTTTTTAAAATACATTGATTATCTTCTTCTCAAATTTCAACTTATGGTGATATTAGAGTATTATTTTTTTTCTCTTGCTCTTTCGTGTAGTATCTATGTTGTTACTCTGTATAGTCGCGACATTTCACACCACAGCTATACTCTGATCTGGCACACCACGACATTGTCGCACTCATCGAGATCATCTCCAAAGTTAGTCAAAACTCACAACCTCAAACCCATTCAATAGTTCATCAGTCAACATGTCCTTTCGTGGAAGAGGGTCGGGTAGAGCCCTTTTACCCTTCGGGTTAGACTACAGCGATATTATGTCCACCAATCACGAGACCGAAGAGTCCAGGATCGTTTTACCAGTTAATGGACCATTAAACGAAGAAGAAGAAAGTGAAGCCAAACAAGCAATCGCTTTCACCAGACTTATGGCAGACGGTTCCTTTTATACTGGTAGTATTTATGATGCATTACATGCTGACGATAAGTCCAAAGTCACTCCTAAAAATACTGCTCCTGATGGAATAGAGAGATATTCAGATAGATATAAGAAGGTCAAAAAGATCGGTAGAACCATAGAAGAACATCCATATCAACTTGAAGTTTTCCCAGAAGAATTATATTCAGTTATGGGTGTGTCCAAGAAACAAAAGAAGTTGTTGGCATTGTCTACCTTCAAGTCAAATGGTGGTTTGAAAGAATTCAATATCAGTCCAGAAGATGCTGAAGATGAACATGCCAAGGATATGTTGGAGAAATTGAAGAATTTGGCTGAAGAATTGGACAATGGTGGAGATAACGAAGAAGTTGATAATGATGAAGACCTCGAAGAAGATGCAGATGACGATTTCGATGAAGATGAAGATGACGATTATAATGCCGAAAAGTACTTCGAAGATGGAGACGACGATGATGATGATGGAACAGAGCCAGCTGAAAACAACGAAGCAGCATTCTGATGAAAGGCGATCAAAAAGACACACACATCTACTATTTAAATGGCTTTGTCTGGTGACTGTTTCAAGTGTTCCAGTAGGAACAGCTATTAGTCATATTCCAAAAGTTCTAGGTTAATTTCCTAGCTCCAAATCAGCTTCAAAATTAATTAATCCAAGGCATTTTCCCAGAGCAAAATAAAAAGGGTATCATCGAGTTTCTTCGTTTGTTTATTCCATATTGTATATTAGTAATAGAACCTATTTAGCATATTAAATCACACGAGTCAGTGATAATTATTTGTAAGTGGTAGATTTATCAGATATATTCTTCTATATTCTTCTAGAGAATAAGAAATTCATGTTGAATTGTTAATTGATATTTCATTTAAAATTTGTGAAAATTTGAAATTTTCCTTAATACTTAATATCCCCAGTTTTTCCAATATACGTAAAAAAGGCTACTAAATAATTCTATAAACAGAAGAATAATATCAAATATAAAATTAACCATACTAAAATTACTTTTCAGTGGGAGTTACTTCATTTTGAGTTATAATTATTGATAGTATTCTTAACATGAGGTTGTCCCAACACTTGGGTGCAAAAAAGCGAATGCGAAACAGTCAATATTACATACCAAACTATTGAAGAGAGGGCCGTACAAAATTGTATTAAAGCTTGATTTGAGTCTAATTCTACTAAAAACAAAGGTTGATACTCGCTAAAATACGTCAACTCACATCAATTAAATTTTCAACACTATTGTATAAATCAATCTATTCACTGGATCAACTTTTCAACGTTGACGATCCAATGCAAAAAGAAAATTGGTATTTATGTCAGTCAAAATAGCACTGCGGCTTCCCATTTCAATCAATTGAGACATAATTTCATCTTTAGTCAGTTTTAAGAAGAAAAAATTATCAAGATCGTGTCTAATATTATCAGGGTCCACATTGATTCCAAAAGACCCTTTTTGTTTGACATAAATCAGACACAATAATTGTTGGCCAGAAGCAACAACAAAAGTTGGTCCATTTTCCCCTTGGTTATAAATATCACCATCATAAATGGTTACTTTTAGTCCTCCTCTCATTATAGACAACATATTACATATAAAATCTAAATTTTCTCTCCTGTAATCATCCTTATCTTTACCTTTAGAAGGCATATCGGAGTATTGGAATATATTAACAGGAAGATGAGATAAAAAAGAACTAAATTCAAATAATTTCTGTTCATTGCCTTTGATTTGGTCGAAATATTGCTCAATGATGGTTTTAATGTGCTTTTTAGGGTCTTCTAATGCTGAACCTTGAAGAAGAAAAAGATCGGTTGCAACATTATCGATAGTCACTTCACCATGTTCCCAATTTTTGAAACACTTACGATAGTCTCCAATGTTGTTTAAAAGAGGAGAGCATCTCTCAATGGTATTTTTAAGGTGTTTAATCGATTCTTCGAAGTTAATTTCCGACATATCAGTTGGTTTGAAGGTATTATGTTTAATGCGGTTGCGAAATATTATATACTAAATGGTTGTTCAATCTTACGGTTTAGAATGTGTTTTAAGTATAAGAAGTGTTATAATCGTAACACATAATGGCCATAATTATCAAGAAAGGGGTATATAATACCCACTTGGTCTTCAACACTTTGTACTGTCTGCTGTGTTGGTCCTACAAACCTGAAACAAGTCTTAAGGAAATCGTGAAACAGTGAGAAAAATGTGGGAAGCAAGTGTTTCACAAATGAAATGGTGATACAGGAAACAGCAATAACAACAACGGGATCCTTCCAACACAAATTTTACTGTTTCAAAGCATAAAGACAAAATAGTATATTCAATTAACACAGTGGATTTTACCACTTTTTATTTATTTTTTATATATCTAAATTTTATACCCACCGAAACAAAACTGTTTCAATGGCTAGTAAGAGAATCTAAAATCTAAACGTTTGTTACCTTCGTCTGTGCTTTCGGCAGTATACCTTTCTTTCTCTTCTTCTGAAAATTTATCCCATACTTTCTGCTTTTGCCAGTTCCTGAACTGGTAATAGAATCTACTTGAAATAGCCAGAAGTAGAGTTGCAAAGGCTAAACCGATCAAAACTGAGTTACCACGCTTGTACAAAGGCTTATCATCTTGTCTGTAGATATTCGATCCCACAATAGAACCAGCTTGGGAAAAGATATTGACTACAGCAGCAGAAACTGCTCTTGTTCTAACCGAATTGGAGTTAGAAGAACACCAACTAATAGTCAAGGGCCAACTAGGAGGATGGCCCAAGAGCACTGTCAAGATTGCAAATGTACCCCAGATATCTTTTTGTGTTTCTGGCCAGAATCTTAAAGGTATCAAAGTAGCCAAGATCCAAACTGGGATAATTGCAATCACAAAAGCCCTTGAGTTTAACCGTTCAGAAATAAAACTTAACGAAATCATTGAAATAATGGTGATAATATTATAAGGAATAGTCAAGGCATTGGTTTTGAAAGTGGAAAATCCCATTCCACGAAGAACAATCTGAAGATAGTTCAGTACTGGAGTAGTTAAAATATCACAAAGGATTCTGAACAAGTAAATTGGAAGTAAATCGTAGTCAAGTAATGTAGTGAGTAATTCTTTGGGTGTAACTGGTTGTCTATTGTGCATATCACCTTTGGTAGGATCATCTCTTAAGATTCTATTCACTACGATTTTCTCTTCTCTTTCAGTGAACCAACCTTTAGGTCTAAACCAGGCTTTGGTTTGTACTGCTGAAGCAGGCATCTTAAAGTAGGCCAAAATACCCACTAAAAGAGTGAACAAACCTTCAAGCAAAAATAACCATCTCCAACCTTCACCGATAGCATCAGTCTTAATTCTCAAGATTGCAAAAGCTAGCAAACTGGACAAAATTGCCGAAAGTGGGTTGGAAATATAGAAGAAAGAAAGACGAATTGGAAACTCCAGTGTGGTATAGAAGTAACTCATCCAGAGACAAACATCACAGATGAATCCACCTTGAAGGGCTCCCAATAAGCATCTGGTAATATAAAAACCAGTGGTGTTCTTGATTCCAGCCTGACACATAGAAACGATACTCCAGAGCACCATTTGAGTTGGAATCCATATATCAGCCCCGATCTTTTTGGAGATCAACTGTGAAGGCAATTCAGCGGCTAAAAAGCATACCAAGTTAATGGTGTTACCAGTATTAAGCTGGTTGGTAGTCATTTTCAAGTCATCAAGTAAATTGTCCGATAACGCTTGCTGCAAATTGTACCTGTCAAAATTCAAGGCGGTGAACATAATGAACGCCCAAAATGTCACATAGTACTCGTTCTTCCATACTACCTTACGTTCTTCAGCAGCATCCCAGGTAAACTCTGGGTCAAAGTGGTGACGACACTCATACTGAGTCTCTTCATATAGCTTGGCGTAACGGTCTGCAACCACAGGATCTTTAAAAATGTGGAACTCAGATGTGGATTTTTCTTCAATACTTGAGGAGTCAATCGAGGCGTTGGCCTCAGATACTTTGATGTTTTTATCTGATCCTCCCATTACTGTGTAGTCTTTACTTTTTCAACTTTCTTCGAGTGTTCTGATTAGTGATGTGTTTTATATCTTATCAGATTGGTGATAAAGCAGTTACTGTGTTTTACGAGAAGTTTTAAGGGTTTACTTATATACTATTGGTTTATATTTGGACATTATCATTATCATGTGTATCACCTCCTGGTTAATTACCACTGACGCCACTATTAGCCTTAGATTATTAAATGGTTATCATAAGCAATAGAAGATGTGGCTTATTGATCCGTTATCACAAACGATTGCGAATAATTTTGCAATCATTCCACAGTTTATATACAGGGTCTGAACTATAATATAGACACACAGATGTCAATTTAGATAGGTCTAAAGGAGATCTTAACTGGTGATATAAGCCTTGGCAGACTGTAGGGTAGTATTGGGAATCGAGAAGGTTTGGATTGCTTTTGGGGGTGTTGGTACGGTGAAAATGCAGCATTATCAACATTTTCGCAGCAATTCAGCAGATCACAATATGAATCAGGATCTGGTTTAGTTGCTTTAATTAGATCGTAGATCCAACAATATCCGCGGGTTATAACAAAGGGTGGTAATTCGGCAATAATTGTGGTAAATCTAGAACTAGTAGGACAAGCACGTAATCTCTGATTACTCATCTACCCCACGGCAATTTAGTAGCCTGGTGATAATATTGGTAGAAAATTTTTTATGGGTGCAATTATAACCTAATAAAAAAGATGTTAACGGATACTTCTCAATACAAAATTATGTTCTACTTACTTTTTAAACTCTAGTGATGATATAAAGGCTAGATCTGTGGTTTTTATTGTCCTGTTGCCTATCTTCATTATGTAATCTTTGGTGTGAGGCTTATGTAATAAACCATGACCTAAGGACGATTGCAAAAGTACCAAACAAACGGTCTAGTGCTATGATACTCGCCTTGGGTAAATATCAACGAACAGTGTAGCTGACCTGTTTTCATTTCCCAGTTCACCCCTGCTTTTTTGTAAATTTGATCACCAGCCCTATAGTAAACTTTATCAATTAAAAGCGAAAATTACTAGAAGAGTTCACTACAGGAAGATAAGTAATGGTTTTTTATCCTGAAGTTTTGGAAACCTTTCACTTTGTTCACTTCTCTTTCTCACATTGTCACATTCTCACATAAAATAATTAAGTTCAATACCACCAAATTTTACTTTTAGAGACCTGATTAAATCAAGTTGAACCAATAATTGAATTAATTTAATTGGTTTTGAATTGTGACTGTTCCCTTATCTATTAAAATATTCTACACTCTCTGTTCATTATATTTTATGGATATTTCTATATGCTAACTATCCAAATGCTAACTATACACGTCTTTCGACGACAGGAAGTTGGTAAGAAGATACATTTGATGGAGAACCAGGCTCTTCATGGCCCGTAAAATAATTCCCATACGTTTTCAAATAAGCTTCAATTTAAATTTAAATGTTAACAGTAAAGCTTACCAAACCGTTTCTGGCACCTTCGATCTTTCCTAACCATCTACCAAGCTTATGTTCCTTACTCATCAAAGCATAGATGGTCAATTTACCTTCATTTTCTACACTTTGAATTTGTACAACACATCCTTTAACACCTCCGATTTCACCAATCAAGTCAAACTTTCTCATGTTTTGTTGGTCGATTCTCCAAACTCTTAAAACACCATCGTAAGATCCAGTAACGAAAACATCACTGAATGGAACAGCATGGACAGCAGTGATATCGTATGGTTGTCTTTGAGGAATTTGTCTAGATGAAATTTCAGTATTGGTTTCAGCACTGGCTCTGGTAGATGCAAATGCTGGTTGTAAACCATGGGATAATCTTTGGGTGAACAATGGCTTCTTCTTGGCTAAAGACCAGAATGAAATATTACCGTTATCGGAACCAGTGATAAATTTAGATTCGTCACACATTGATACCACTTCAATGGCACCTTCATTGTAGAAAGCTTCTTCTGGTTCTTGGCCTTCTTGTTGGTCATCGGTCTTCTTCTTCTTGTGTTTCTTTTCGAAATCACCACCTCTGAAAGTCAATCTAGATTCTTCTGAGATTTTCCAGAACATGGCAGTTTTGTCTCTAGAACCGACAGAAACACAGGTTTCTTTGGTCATGGCTGAAATATCAGTTATATTGTCTTGGTGTCCGTATAAAATTTCCAATTGAGTGAATTGGTTGATGGAATAAGTACGGATCTTAAGATCAGCACAAGCAGCGTATAATTGATCAGTACCTCTTCTGAACACAATAGAATTGACAGCTGCTCTGGTTTCAAGGATCTTTAATACTGCCAAGTTTTCACTGGACCATATAATCAATTTGGAATCCATTCCTCCAGTAACAACGTATTTACCATCTGGAGAAACAGCCACACAGTTGATTTGATCATTATGTCCTTTGGTGGTTTTTCTGTTACCTTTAATATGCTTTATTCTTTGGGGCTTCTTTTTGTCCACACTGATGTTCCACTTGATAAGTTCAATGTCCTTGGAAACAGTGTATAAGTAAGGATACCTCACTGCTAATCCAGTCATATGCTTACTTCCTATTCTGGTGGTGATTATATTGGTGGAATCTTTTTGGTCATTGACTTTGTCTCCGATAAATTTATATATATAACCTTTGTTTTCAGCCACATCTTCTTGAAGTCTTCTAGCAAGAATGTCATCATCTAAATCTTTGGCATCGAATTCTTCTCCTTGTCCTAATTGTTGATCTTTGATATTATCAAGATATTGTTGAGCAAGTCTTCTTCTTTTATCGGTGGCGTTTTCGTCAGCGAATTCTTCATCAGAGGATATTTCTTCTTCGCCTTCTCTTTCGTCTTCTACTTCTTGATCGGTTTCACTGTCTTGAACATCATCGGAAAGGTCATCATCATTTTCGGCTTGTGTTTGTCTTTTATGTCTTGCTGGGGCACTATTGGCTTTACTGGAACGGGACTTTTTGGTGGTGCTTGTGTCTCTGTTGTTCCTCTTTCTCTTCTTGGAGGGATCTGATAAAAAAGGGTCACCTGCCATTGTTGAAGTGGTTGAGTTGGTTTGGTTTAGTTAGATGAAGTGGAAATTTTTCAGTGGTGAGAAGGTGATGGGGTCACGTGATGCCATCGCAGGTATGGGTTTAGGTGTAATGGAGAAGGAAGCCAGTGGAGGAGAATAAAATGAGATAGAAGCTGATGGGAGCCTTTAATCCGAGGAAGTTGATGATCAAGTGGTTTTTCTATATGCTTTTAGGGGTTTTTGGGAGAAAATTGGTGGTTATATTGTATTTGATGAAGCTTGATTATATGCAGTCACTTGCCTCTGTAGATTAGAGGGTAATCAAACGTAGGTGATTTACGGGGTTGTGGGCGTAGAAGGGTGCTAAAGTGTTGAAATGGTAGTTTTAAATATTAATGTATTTTTAAAAATAAAAATAATTGGATTCTGGGTAGTTTATTTCCGGATAATTGGAAATAATCACCAGAAACAGTGATTTGAGCTCTATTTACTGCTTTAACTCTGGCAACTGGGGTTTTTTGGGCCCTTGAGGTCGCTCAGAATTATCTTTTTTCTGTCACTTAAATTTTAGGCCTTTTATTATGGTCTTTTGGGTTTGATTTTGACCATTTTCTCTATGTTTATACACTTTATTTGTAATTTTCATTAAATCTTTACAATCAATTGATCTAAATCGTCTTGATGTCTTAATTGTATTCGGTCTGCTGTTCGATCTCTTGGGTAAATTATCGGATTGAAAATCTAATAATTTTTCCACTTAACTTTGCTCTACGTGGTCCAAATCAAAACACTTACTACAACTGGTCCCAAATCAAAAGTGGCAAACACATCAATCAACGACACTTCGACGGGACCGTGGGCTATTTCTGGTTCAATTATATTGCTGACTATGAGTCTGGACTATTTACAACCTATTTTCAATCACCTAAACTATAAAAATACTTGGATAAGCAGAACACAACTGGGTGTTTCTAAGCTTGACTAAGCTCTCAAGCTCACCCTTGGTACTCTTGTACTATAACTTAGCCCATTTTCATAAGTGGGATAAGCCAGTGAGGGAGAGGGGGGAAGAGGCAGTGGATCTAGTCTTCTAACAAGTAATCAATATCGTGATCTTCAGCAGCATCATAAGCATTTTGGTGTCTCAATCTGGTTTCTTCAGCGATTTGTTCTATGATTTGCTTTTGCTTCTTTTGTCTGTTTCTGGTCTTCTTACCCCAACCGAAAGCATCGTCACTTTCGATTTCTTCCAATAACTTTTCCTTCTTTTGCTTAATTAATTCTGGGTCTTCTTTCTTTTCTTGTTCATCTTGTTCTATTTGTCTTTGAACTTGTTTGTTCTTAGAATAATTGGAGTAGTAGTTACGGAAAATGATGTAGAATCCAACAAAGATGGCAAGACGGAGGTATCTCTTGACGTCCTCTGGAGAGGCGTAATCGTAGACAAATTCAAACATGGTGGTGATGGAGAAATAAAGGTGTCAATAACGGTAATAACGATGAATAATCATAAATAACATCGGGTGTGTGCAGGACAGACTAGCCCCGAGCCGAACCTGTACAGATGCGATGAGGCCCGAATAGGAGGAAGAACAGAAAGGAAGGAAGCGGGTTAAAGCGGGCTAAGCGGAAAGAAAGGTGATGGTCGGAGTACCCCGAGGAAGGAAGCTTCGTGATGATGGTTCTATTGGTATCTTTTATATGGACTTTGGGGTGGTGGACGAGTCAAGAGGATGGGCTGGACGAGTCACATGGAGTTGATCCAGATCTGTTTTGTTGGTGTTTTGCTTGTGGTCGCAATGGCTGCGAATCGCACTAGAATGTTCCACGGAAAGGCAAAAATGGTAGAGGTTTGGAGGGTGGGGGATTTGAGACGGGAGATGGAAGTTGAGTGGGGGCATGTTGCGCTAATGGAGTTGATTTTGGAGTGGTACTGTCCTCGGGACGGAAGAGTTAGTATGTAGATTACGTAAGGTCTGAGTTGGGTGGTGATATGTTACGGATGAAACGTGGTGGTGCACTTTTGTAGCTGGTACTCCCAGTAAATGTCACCTTTGGGCTACGGAGAGTGTATAAAAAGGTACTTATGTAGTTCTGCTTAATATTATAGTCTTTTTAGCCACTTTACGGTGTCAAAATCTGTCTAAATGTGGTACTACTGAAGATTGTGTTATTCACGTGATTTTCTGGATCCTCTACCCTATAATGGCTGTGAAAACCACTATAACGTCTATATCTACCAGTTCTACGGTCTAATTCTCTTCAATTCGTTGGCTTATGCCTCGTATACTCTATTACTCATAACTACTCACTGTTTGTCACGAAAAAAGGACAATTTTATCCACTTTGAAGTTCTTTTTGGCCCATATTAATGTGATGTCTGGGTATTTTGGCCAATTTTTGGGTCATTTTAAAGCCAATGTGATGTTGTGGTGTTTCTCTTCTGGTTATTTTAGGTCTTTGTTTCAAACTATCGAAGTTTACCCTTTCTTTCATCTCATTTCGGATCATCTACAACTCATCGTCACTTTCAAATGGATCCAATTCTGGGAAGTCACCGACTTCCACTTGCTTTGGTCTCACGAAACTTCCGTGTTTTTCTCTGGCTTGGAAAATTCTGACTCCTTCAATACTACCGTCATTCTTTCCGACTGGTTCGTCAAATTCAACACCAACCCAAACACCTTCACCGCCGTCAAGGACATCGATCTTTCCCACGTACTTGATCACACCTCTTCTTTCGGAACTGATATTGATAATTCTACATCTCTTGCCCACTTCCAAGCCTCTGGAAGCCTCTTCGTTCTCTTGTGCTTGTTGGGCCTTGATGGCTGAGTATTCAGGGTTGAATCTACCAAGCTTATTCTTTTGTTTCCAGTCCAAGACAGTTCCTGACTTCTTGGCATATTCTTCTTCGGAAAGCTTGAAGCTGATATCTTCATTTTCGCCATCGTCTTCAAGACCATTCAATTCAGAGTCAGGGTTGGAATCCAAGATATGGAGACGACTCATGGCTGCAATGCCGACGGAGGAAACGGTCTTGGACTTGTCTTGGTCTTCATTGTATTCACTAGCACTGGAGATCACCTGATATTCATTGGAATTGGCTAATGGATAGTATTGGATGGTTTGGAATTGAGGAGCGATTCCAGTGATCTGTTCTAAACGTGACTTAAGGTAGTGGAGGTCCCATTGTGGGGATATTCTTCTCTCTGAGGAAGTGAGGTTGGAGGTGATGTAGACGGAAATATCGGACATGGCTGATAATGGAATCAGTATATTAAAAAATGGTATAAAAGTGATGATCTAGTGATAAATTGGTCTGTTTATATACCTTGCCCTGTGTGCAGGAGCTATGTGTACAACTTTACAAATAGTATACAAGTAGTTACGCGTAGTAGTATATTAATAATGCCCAATAAATAATAATACAAGGTAATAATACAGATTAAGTCCAGCAAGGAAGCGGCCGTGCTGGTACTAGAATTAGTTAGCTCTCAGAGCAAAAGCATTAGCGGAGAAACGGAGCGTTTTTAGGAGTGAATTGTGTGGTGGAGATGAAATTTGGGTGTTGGTCACGTGATGTAGTGGTTTATAAGGTGTAGACGAAGAAAACCTGAAGAACGACGGCAACAACGAAGCGACAAGAGGGTTTAATGATCAGCATCTTGTCAAATTGGTCATTTACGAGGTTTCTGCGTTTGTTGGTTCTTCTGCTGGTTCATTGGCGTGGGTATTGTTCTGTTCGTTCTCATATTCCACCATAGCCAAATCATCCAAATCCAATAAATTGGTCTGAATATTCAACTTAAAGTTCATAATAAATTCTGCCATTTTACAGCACTTATCAAACAATTCTTTTCTTGACTTTGCAAGTGTGTGTGTGAGTTCATCGTGCTCAATAAGAATGTTCTGGTATTGATTTTCCAACTCAATGAACCCTTGATTAGTATTAATTTTAATTGATCTTAATTCTCTTTCTAACTTTTCGATTTGCGTAGAATAAGTGGTTGAATCATTAATCATAGTCTCGTAGATTTCGTCATAATTCATCTTACTAGCAGTAAGTTTTGATCCAAGACCATCTAAATACTCTGATTGTTCCAGATTTTTCTCAATTATTAAATCACATTGCTCTTGAATTTTAATTTGTTCATCTTGATATTGATGGATTTTGGAATTGATTTCCGATCTGAATTTTAAAAGTTCGATCTTTTCATCTTTCAATATCTTATTTATAATTTCATTTGGTTTTAATGCTTCATAATTAGACCTATTAGGTTGTAATTTTATTTCAAAATCATAATTGGATGAATTTATCTTTTGAATTAAATTATTATATTGTTTGATAAAGTTTTCCAAGCTTTGATAATTTTTGATTAATTCAATATCTCTATCATTTAATCTAGCTTGAACTTCTTCAAGTCTGCTACTTATCATATCAATAGCTTTGGATAACTTATCTCTTTCAACATTCAAATTATTAATTTCAGAAATCGTTATTCCTTTTCTTAATAATTCTGATTCTAGATTTCTTTGGGATTCATTAACATCTTTTAATTCTTGTTCACGATTAGCAATTTCTTCTTTTATTTTATCAAGGATCTCTGCCCATTTTGATTTTCTATTTTCCATGGTTTCAATGTATGCTTTAAATTTGATTAAATCATCTTCTAAAGCCACTGACTTCTTTTCAGCTTGTTCTAATTCAAGCAATTGATTATTAAGTTCGTTATATTGTGATTTTAATCTATCATTATCTTTTTCTAAGCTCTTGATATCGTCATGAACATGTGCATTCAACTTTTCAAATTCAATGGTCATTTCTTGATAAAATTCACTGTAATCATCTTGTTCGTTTATAAATGCTTGGTAAGAATCACGGATATATTTTATGAAGATTTTATCGAATTCGTCATCAGGACTGAGATCTGTTTCATCAGTATTTAAGTTTTGAACGGATAAATTCAATTTCATTAACCAATATAAGATCCCAAGGAAAGAAGGCCAATTTTGTCCTCCTACAGCACTGATTTGTGATCTATTTATACTGTCCAAGTATGGATAATTCAAGATTTTAAGTAAGGAAAACACTTCGACTTCAATTGACTTGTGGAATTCATAGTAAGGATCAATTTTGCTGTATAAGAATTTGAAAATGAGAATGAAATCTTTTTGGGTTGGTTGTTTCAAGGTCTTGAGGGTTATGGTATGGTTCATTTCGAGCTCAAACCGATTGGTTACCAAGTAATCATAGATTTCTTGTTGGATGAGCAGTTGATAGTTTTTATCTTTCAAAGGTCGTTGGTCTACTGGGGTTTGTGAAGGAGTTTGAGAACTTGGACCATTGGCTGGAGCTGGTTGTGGAGTTTGTTGTGAACTGGAAGAAGATGGAGGATGTACTCCAGTCATACTTTGACGCCTCTTATTGGTAGATGCAGGGGTAGAAAGAAGAGAACGTCGTTTGGCTGCTCCTGTGGTTCCATTTATGGCTTCTAGTATGTTTCGTGATCCAAGGAGTGATGTTCGTGTGGCTGACCCCATTGAGAGGTTCTTGCCGGTGCTCTTCCTCAAGAGGGACGAAGGGTTTGAATTCATATCGACCTACTTGGTGGAGGAGGTGGTGGAGGAGAAGGAGCTATAATGGTTGGTTCTTTGGTTTTAAAAGGTTTTTGGTTGGTTGGTTTTGGTTATAACCGTTTTGTTTTGGTTTATTGATGTTATTGCAGGTTGGGCTGTGTGCAGTAAACTGCAAGGGAACTGGCGATGAATCAGTGGTGTGCTTGTAGATTGGAGGAAGGAGAATGGAAACAACCTGTAAAAAAAAGGACAAGGGTGAAAGAACTGGGCGGTTAGCTAGGCAATTTGGACAGATTGCTGGTTAGCTGTAGGACGACAATTCTAATTGGAAGATGATGTCACCTGACCTTACTGGTAATAATCAATAGTGTATAAAAATTGGTTTGTTTTTTTGTTTCGCGATTTGTTTACTATATAGAAAACGGGGCAAGGGTTGAATATAGTGAGATTTTGACAATTGGGCGCCGCGCACGACCCGCCCACGAATTTACCAAAACATCAACAACTCACCCGCGGGCCCCAGCCTTTAAGTATTAATCACCAGCTAACCAAATACCTTTTTAAGGCCGTGCAACAACCATCCTGCGGACCCTGTGAATCGTTCCCGGCACTACCGACCCTCCGAACATACCGATCCGGTCTACCAGGACGTCCATATTTCTCCTACTAGTATCACCAACTGTATCGCAAAAAAGGAGGACCAATTCCAATCTATAATTGGCGTTTCATCCGAGACACCCCCCAATCCAGTCCTGAAATCAAAAGACTATTGAGTAGTCTTTCAAATTCAGTGCGTATACGTGGTCCATACCGTGTATACAGTCCATCAGAGTGCGGTAGAATCCATAACTTCAACAACCTGGTAAAGCTTTAGTGAATATTAGTGACCAGTCACTTATCGAGTTTCTTTTTGGTTATTTCAGTGGACATCTCGGTGACTTTCGATTTTTTTTCAACAGTTAGCTTTCACCAAACGTCGTAATACCCTTATCAGTGGAATATACGTCGTGTTACTGTATTGAGGAACAAGTTAGATAGCAAATAAGGATAAAACTTTGGTATCCGGACTTAAAGACCTTTTTCTTTTTGCAAGTAATCTCCACATATTCACACCATTACTGTTGATATATTACACTCACACCCCACAGACATTCATACTTTGGACACTCACAAGTTCCAACACAACCAACTTCATACCTATTTATCATTGATAGACTCTTTCCTTGAGGAGCCTAAGCATCATTTCACCTTTTTTCCAGTATTATTTGACTTTTTTAGCATATTTTGCCCATTTCAAGCTTTGACCTGACCCCAACCACATCATTCACAATGTCTGACAAAGCAACCACACCAATATCTTCTCCTCAAGACCCAGTACGTCCATCTACTCCTCCGCGTCCATTATCGGCCCGTGGAGATAGAAGACTGAAACGACTTTCTGAGAACTTTTTACGGACTCCAGAACAGAACCTGGATTCACTTCCGTTTTCACCTTCACTCAAAAGAACCAACTCTGGTACCCTTAAATCTCCTGATTATAAGTTAAACCATCAAAATGTGAGCTCTCCATATAATGCCACCAATTTATTAAAGACTCCACGTCACACAGGTTATGATTCTGATGATAATAAGAGTTACCAAAAAAGTAAACTCCAAAAGACACCCCAATTTTTCTCATCAGCCAAAAAATTATTTCAGAATGATGGAAGCCCTACAACTAGTAAAGAAGATCTTTCTGAAATTAGTCTACAGTTAAAAAGTAAGTTAAGTTCTGCATTGGGAAAGATTCAAAGAGAAGATCATAAATTCTCTTTCACTGAATTATCATTTGATTCATCTACTTCCCCTACCAAAAAGGTTAGACAAGACCCAACTCCATGGACTCCATCCACCTCAGTTCAAAAGGCAAACTTGAACTTACAAACATTACAACAATCTCCAGGGCCACAACCTTCTCCGGGACAAAAGGCAAATTTGAATTTACAGACATTACAACAATCACCAGGACCTCCATTATTCCATTCAAATTCGCCATTAAAGCAATCACCTGTATTCAATTCAGAAGAAAGAGGACCAATTAATTTACCATCTCCTGATGAAGAATCAAGTGCCCATAATGCCCTTTTGGCAGCTTTAAGCAGACAGAGAAGAAAATCACGTACATCATTCTCTAGTCCTAAAAAGAGGTCATCAATTGAGTCTGGACCAGTTCTGTTGCCCTCATTAAACGTAGCTCTTAAGCCTACCGAAAAGGAAGAACACAACAATGAACAGGATGCTGTGTTATCATTGATGTCGTTATCTTCACCACAGTCAATTAAATTTAGTCATAGCAGAAACCAGAGCTTAAATGAAAATTCTCCAATATCTCCTGGAGGTGATTCCTTATTGGCCAGTCCAATCAATTCACAAAGCGTATCGCATCCAATCCTTCCACCAATCTCAGGATTGATTCATCCAAAAAAGAAGAAACATATTGATAATGATGCTGATGCTACAGATAATGATGAAACAGATATAGATGATGAAGCAACGGATGAGGACGTTGAAAACGATTAATGAGTAACGAGAAATACCGATCTAGATCGGTAAGTCCCCAACCATTCAATTCTTGATGTTTTAGTGATTTTTTTGCTCACATACATATTTAAAAATAAAGGAGAGGAAAATAACACCTGTCAAAAGCAAGCAATAACAATATCAAACAAGAATTTTTTTTTTGATTTTGTTAGCTGTTTTTGGTGTCTCCTATGTTTGTAAGCTTTAGTCTGTAGAAATATATCTCATTTTCATAATTCAACTTGTAATTACTTGTAATTTTGCAATCAGTAGGTTATAATAGGTGTCAATGCATGGAAGGAGGCTTCCGAATTTTTTGTGCGTCATTCTTGTCGTAATTTGACATAAATAATGCATAGTGGGGAAGCATAAGGTGAAAGGGGTAAGTGGGGGAAAGAAAAATATGAAATGTACCGAATGGTCTAACTGGTTTGTGAACGTCAATTGACAATTAATTTCGTGGGGGATTGAATCGTTTGTTGGGTTTGTCGCAAAAGCCTGTTTTTTGGGTGTTTTCGGTAGTGATTTCCGATGCCCCTCAATATACTCGGCTATACTAACTATTTAGTTGATTCAGAAATGGTTTTTTCATGATGTTCTGCAAGTACTTTTATAACCCATGGTACATTACATGATTGTTCCAGTCGATGGTCGATCGATGAATCACAATTTTGCGTTCCCAAACTAGTGAAACTCCTGATAACCTTTCTGGAATTTGTCAAGTCGTTCCATACATACATATACGTCAAAATGAAAGGAGTGACCACTATAACATTTGATATCTTAATCAAAAACTTATGATTATCATAACCTGAATTAAGTTATGGTGTTGTTCTTTTTTTTTCTCGACTACTGTTTTGTAGGACTCAATTCCAGATATTAAATAAGCTACAAGTCTTTTTTTTTTTTGTTTACCGTATTTTCCGGAAAGTCGGATAAGTGAGTTTCCGTATAAGATAATGTCGTACCAACCATTTTTTAAAAAAAAAAGAATTGCTTGAGAGTATTTATGGTTTATCGAGTAATTGAACTCAAAATCCCTCAATTAAACTAGTAAAACAGGGGGGGTTAATTCGGAATTTCATAAACCCCCCAAGGTTTCAATTGCGTTCTTATTTAGTAATCAATCAACTTTATAAATGTTTTCGGACCTAAACCCGAAAACCCGAGTTTATGTTTATGCGTTAACTTTTCTTTACGTTATACATATTCTATGTATATGTATCGAATGTGTAAAATGGATAATTATTATGTTATGACATACATAAATATGTTAAATGGATAATTTATCATGTGGATATTATTAAGTCGGGATTCCATTCAGATTATGATACGAAAGTTGCAAAAACAGATTAAGGTACAAGATTCACCAAAGGAGCAAACTTATGAAGTTTAATCTCGGAAACTCATAAGTAAACTCAAATTTTGTTCTTTTTCGTTTGGTTCTTATTTTATTCCTTCGTTTGAAGTATTTTATAATCACCAAAATGGTTACAACAATATTTTTTTATAAATTAGGATTAGACAGGTTTCTTTCTGACAAACCTGCATGAGGCGTGCATACACTTCCTATAATATTGGTTATATTGTCACTTTTAATTTTACGGTTGATTAGACGCAATAATTAACCTTATTCTTTGCTTAACGGTTAATGTACAGTTAGTATAAGGCGTCAAGTAGGTAATTGCCTAGTTTAAATAAGCCTAATTAGTAAGACCTTAATAAAGAAGTATATCCTATGTTTAAAGTTGCCGTAAAGCCTCTGTTGTCTGGTCGCATCAAGAATTACCGTGATCCAGACCAAGCTATTCATGGTTTGGATGAAACATGTTTATGACAGCCTAAATAGTGATACTTGAATACCTCACTAGACTTTTGGCTTATTAGGTGTATGTGGGTTTTTGCCATGCGCATATTAGGTACATGATCTGTTTAAACTTAGCGCAAAGCGCCTTTCCCTACTACTGTTGGTACCTTTTGTCGATAATTATGTCCACAGTTGTGTCTGGTCAATTCGTATGTCATAAGAAGTAACTGGTTTTTTGTAATTTTTTTTACCATATAATATTAGTATATATTAAACCACCTGATTTTTATGTACTAAGTATTTTTTTTATTTTTCCGTTGTATAATAATCCTTTTGAAGCATATGATTTGGCTATTAATTTGACACGAATATTTTTATGTCTTTTGTGGAACTGTTCCTGAAATTGACACGATACCATAGTTTTTTGAGACGATTTTCCTAGCTGAATATGTGTCTAGCCCCTTTGTCGCGACGATCTCACCACGGGTCTCGCTATACGGCTGGCTGTGTCTTCACGCCCAAACTTAAATTATAACTTCTAGAACAGTAGAACACGAAAATCCTAGTACCAGGCCACAACCAGATTTCTTGCATGACCAATACAACACAAACTATATGATATTTGTGAACAGACCAAAAATAACTTTATCAGCCGAGAAAACCAAAATTAAGCGGTCAATTGATTCTTGTTTTGGCCGATCTTTTTTGGGCCAAAGCTCGTTTATTGCAAATTCTAAACTGGATAAGATCTGCTCCAGAACAATAGAAATAGTATTGATTTAAATTATTAATACAAATTACGAGTCAAATAAAGAGTCAAAGTAAACCATAGAGAAATTAAGGGACTTCGACATATTCCCACTATGGGTGCAAAAAATATTAAAAAAAAAAAAGGAATTAATAGTGTACCTGATTATATTAATTAACAAGTAAAGGGTGGTGTGAAATTTTATTACTATTGGTTACTATTTGTTAAGGAAACTAGATTACCAACTCTGGAAAATGGTAGTTGTAATATTAGCTTTGATGAGTGGGCTGTGGGAAGCAATTACCAAATGAAGTTGGGGAAACGATCATAGCAAATCTTATCTAGACCACTCTAGTCTTGGGGTATCGCAACCACGTTTTATTGTAGGCAATACTTTATCCGTATCGTAGTATTGTTCGTATAAGATCTTTTCGTGGCATTGTCTGGTGATTGTCATAAAAAAAAAACTAATTCGTATACGACACTTATTACCTATAAGGTTAAGAAATATGGGAGATCCGACAGACACTGCGGTTTATTATCGTGTATCCTCGTTTACAATAAAACTTGCGCTCTATTGATGATTGTTTGAAGGTTATTACGGATAGAGTTAAATTGAGACATAGGCACCTATTGTAAATTACATGACGCATATTGATAAGCTCCACCTATTGTTCCAGTTTGACTTGGTATTGTCCAAAAGATCTTCATTGGGTGAACAGGATAGGATCAAGTTGCTATAATTCCACTTGGACATTAACTTTAGTCTTACTTAGTGTCGGTTAGATCACAGGGAGGTTGTGGATTAGGGAAATATTGGTAAGGGTTCTACTCCATAATGTTTCAAGTATTGGAAACATTCCAGTCCTTTTTTTTTTTTGGTCTAGACGAGTGGTCATACCAACATCATTTGAAATCTATTTGAAACCAGAGAAGACATACTCAAGACCCTGTGACAGTCTTCCCCACAACATCAACTTTAATTGCTTTGAAGCTTCGAGTGGAGAAGTTTAAGCTTATTGCCCGCTAGGTAGAACAATTTGTTTCATCTATTTTTGAAGAACCTCAATCATCACAATTGCTAAACTTACAGGCGTATGTAAAATGGACTAAAAGTAAAATATGGGAGTAGCCGAGGCAAAGCGATGCACTAGGCTAATTCAACCGCTTAATGTTCAGTAGCTTATGCTTCTATGGAGAAAAGCGAACAATAGTAGCGAAAGCTTGGTGAGGGAGTGAAGACGGTAATGCGTTGAATGGTAACTTTTTGGAGTTTGTGCAGCAACGAATTTCGCAGCCATTCGAGGTGATGATACTAGGGCAATACTATCCAGATAGTAGAGTCGTGAAAAGTTGTCTTGAGACCGCTGAGCAGGTATTGAAGCTGAATGGTAGATGAAGAGACGCTATGTTGAAGGTTTGGGGTGAAAACTGGTGTTTTGTATAACTAATTTAATGCTGAAACAAGAAGCTGTTAGAAAGATGAGAAGAACAGAAAACAAATTACCTGTGAGTACAATTGAGTACCAGTGACCGTTGGATATAGAAGCTCTTTCTGTGAAGGGCTCATCGGTCTCTCGATAGTTCGAAGCTTGTTATCATTCTTGTCACTAACATTTTGTTCATCATCAATGTGAAACAAGATATTAGGCGAAGTCTAAACAGTGTCAAGAAGGAATTTTAGTAATACTGGAGGTGACATCACAGTATCATTAATCAACTAAAGCTCTCTTTAGATTGCTTTGAACAGACCTATAAACTCGCAGGTTGGTTTGTTGTAGTCAGCCCAAGTACCATTTAAACTAAAAGAGTGAAAACTCTAGAGTTTTCCAAACTAAAAATTCAATCGATTTAAGTATCTCTAGACGATATTACAATGTTACAGAGGATTTAAAGAGTACTTGGGTCGACATTCCCATTGGTATATACTAGAAGAAGACCTTATTAAACATGTCCGTTCATACCCTTTGAATGTGGAACTGACACTTCTAGAAAGTAAAAGTAAGTGGATTTTCTCCACTACTGCCTAACTACTTATTACAGTGCAACAGTTAAGCTGAAATCCTCTCACTCAGATTTTTCAATGCTTAATTAGGCCCAGTACTTAACTATGCGTATCTACCTCTATAAACCACCTCTTCATGAACTACCACTCTATATTAGCAATACCCTGTTGGATTGGTCTTTGGAGTGGTCTGGGGTATGACTGCCGTTCACACCCACCGGTGGTCCAAATGTGTCAGTGTCGTAATTGGTCAATCTATTGTTCTTATCACCTTGCCTTTTGTGGGGCAGTCCCAACATCCGATGAGGTAATGTGACTAATACTAAAGACTACCGTAACCAAAGTCCTAAGTGCTGTCCCAATAGTCTACTCCTATTGGCTGGTGCCCCGTACTTCTATACACTTGGCACTTACAAATCGTATCTTCTACGGCACCAGATGTACCAATCACATTGAGGTATTTGTGCTTACGTCTTGTGAGGTTTCCCTGTCACTGCCTTCGACCAGTTTCTTTCCGGTTCTGCGTGATAGCGTTATCTATTGCATCATCTCATAACCGCCTCGCACTTTCCAGCCAATCACCACAAAATATAGTAAGCGATATAGTAAGCACCTGATGGTTAACAAGCCGATTAATACCGGTTTTTAACTGGGAAAATCTCCTTTTAAAGCCCTCTTTTGCACCCCCTGTTCAAACCCCCTATACCATAAACTTCCCTAAACCTTAACTCCCAAAACGTCCAGCTTTTTCTAGGGTCCTACCACCTTTTAATGGTCCATTGCCACAAATTGCTTTTGGCCGGTATCGGGGTTTGTGCACGTGACATGTCGCATATATGCAGGCAGTGGCTCAGAAAAATTTCTAATCATCTGATAATAACTAAGCAGTCAACTGGTTACCCATTTTTATCACTAACCGTTCATTTGCTGGACATTATATATATAAACAAGAGATCCGCTTTTAGATCACTTTTACGACCAACCGAAAAAGACCCTTACCACCAAAAAAGGATACCATCTAAACCGTCTAAAACATCCGTACAACTTACTCGGATAAAGATAACCTGATTAATAAACTTAACTTAATTCATAAGAATCGTAACTAAAAATACAAAAAAAGAGTTGATAATATTTCCATAATGAGAGTTCTTTTACTTTTGCATCCAACCGTCGTCACAGAACCAGAAAGAGTGGAGCGTGTCAAGAAGACATTAGCTGCCGCTGGATCCATAGACCAACAGATCATAGATAGAGTGACCAGAGGAGACGTGGAACTTGCTAAGAACTCGTACGACAAGATCGTGTATATCAATCCTAATGAAGATAAGACCATACCAGTGCTGATGATGCAATTGCTTTACGATACTTTGGCTGAAAATGGTCAATGTAGTGGAGATTTACCAGAAGACCAAAACCTTGATGCATTGATGAGTGGATTTGTGGTGGAAGATGGCCACTGGGTCAAGCCTAAGCCTGTGGAGACCGTGGTATTGAAGAAGAACACTAACAGTACCGGTAACAAGACCAGTGGATTTAAGAAGCTTCCTACTTTTAAGAAGGCAGGTGCTGCCGAACTTCCAGTATTCAAGAAGTTGGGTGCTGACAAGAAGGTCACCAGTCCTGTGGGATTAACTGATAGCTCAGCTCCAAATACTGATGATGAAGGTGAAATATCGATGAAGAGAAAGTTGGAACAAACCAAATTGGCTTACTTCAGTGAATCTGAAGAAGATGACGATGAATACGAAATCAATGATATCATAAACGAAAATGACCTTATTCAAGAAACTGACGAATCTGATTTGATCGCTCCAAGACCTTGTGAATTACCTACCGGTAAGAAGAGAAGAAAGGCTTGTAAGGACTGTACCTGTGGATTAAAGGAACAAGAAGAACAAGAAGAAGCCAACCAAAGAAATCTTCAAAATTCTGTTATGGGTCAAACTGTTCAAACTGCTACTTTGGAAGCCATTAAGATTGAAGAAAGATTAAAGGAAAAGGTCAAGTTCAGAGATGAAGAATTGGCTGAAATTGATTTCACTGTTGAAGGAAAGTCTGGTGGTTGTGGTTCATGTGCATTAGGAGACGCGTTCAGATGTGACGGATGTCCATTTTTAGGATTGCCTCCATTCAAGCCTGGTGAAGCCATCACCATTGACAGTTTAGGTGATGATTTCTAAACTTGAAAAAAAAAAACGTAACATAAAAAAAGAGAGAACGGTAACGACATCAAAACTTCAAAGATTTTTTAAAATAAAAATTAATAACTTTCTCTGACTATTTATTAATTAACAAGTGACTCTTGTTCCTTATGATTTGGGGTCATTTTCTTATTGCACCTTGATGTATAATTCCCATCAGTTTTCTATCAAAATCATCGTTGACATCTCAACAAAAAAAGATTCAAAAATAATTATTGGGAAAATTAATAGAACCCGATGATGATGGGAAACGATGAGAATACTTCATTTGGTGATTTTCACTAAACGATAAATTTTTTTTCTTCTTTAATAAATAAATAAATATTTATTAATTGCAATTTTTATTAATTGACAATATTTATCCAAATGAATATATGTACTGCTGATGAATCACGTCTATAACTAGAATATTCATAAACAAATATTTTACGAGCTTAAGCCACCTTCAAAACACATTAAAATAACTAAAAGAACCTAACATTTTAAACAATTAATTCAAACAATTTAAACATATGCATTCACCTAAATCGGTAAAAAAGAATAGAAGTTGATATTGAATAAACCAAAAAACGATAAAATGTACGAATTTACAGCGAAGATCATCGATGAACGCGATCGAACTTGGAAATTAATTAAATTCACTGTGACAATAGAACAAAGACATAAGTCACAAGCCACAAGATTGGACCCCGTAAGCCTCTCAAGATGTTTGCATTAGTTTGTCCTATAACAGCAAAAAAGGTACGGAAAGCTGCAATTAAAGACAAAGAGACAAAAGAGAGAAAATAACTAAATAATTCATTTGAACCAAACTTGGAGTCCGATCGACTTTTCCAGTCAAAGGAACGGATTGTGGGAGTAGGAGTTAGTGTTCCTGCAGTGCAAGGTCTGATCTTTTCCCCCGCCATCAGTCACCTTGAAATTGAAATTGAAGTTGAAATTTAATTCAACCTTATGAATTTTAGGAGCTGCATGTCAAGATTTATCTCGCAGGCACAACACCGGTAACTTTTTTAAATCACATGGGACGGTGATCTTTGAAAGTAGGGGCTTGATAGATCAATTATAAACGGGTAATATTATCTAGAGCAATAGAGTCATTTCCCGAATATTAATTAGTATGTTCGGATTTAGCCCTGATATTTTTTGTCTTCTTCATCAAGTACCAGTTAATCCCCCATCATTCAGTCATTCAGTCAGTCAGTCAGTCAGTCAGTTAGATGAAGTTAGATTGTGTTAGTTTATTACATAATAATTTAATATAATTTATGCGCGAGGTTAAAGTTTTGTAAGATTGCTAAAGGTGTGGAACAGGTCAAGCAGTTAGAGAAGAAGAAGCAGTACCAGTAGAAGAAGAAGTAGTAGTAGCAGTAGTAGTAAATTTTAGAGGATCGGAAAGCGTTGGGTATTGTCTAAAGCATCATTAGCACAGGCATTAGCAGCATTTGGCACAGGCAGCAGCAGGACCAAATAAACGTTAATTGATCTTCACTAAGATGGTGATTTTTTTTTTCTAACAATTTATGTGAGTTTAGTTTAGTTCTTATTCTGAATAGGAAGTATGCGCCCTGCGCTTATAGGAAAATGCACGGCTGAAGGGAAGATGCGAGTTACCATTTAACTTTGTGATACAAAATGTGGGGGACAGCCAACTGAAATTGTCGGAGATTACCGAAACCAAAATGGGTGGGATCTAAGAAATTGGACATGACAACTAGGGGTGCAATTGACAAAAAAAAAGCGACATAGACAAAAAGTACACCTGAAATAAGTTAGAAGTTGGGGGTTTTGGGGTTTTTGGGGGAACGTACAGAAGTGACCACATATTGCTACGTTTGCTTAATTGCTTGTCTGCATATCCATTAGATTTGTTGGCCTTTTTCTTAGTACTTTACCCCTACCCTACAGTATAGATTCATATGTTTACGCACTTATATCTCCTTGGTTTTACTGTCGTACAGTAATTAATGACAAAAAACCACAACCCACATAAACCCCGAACCTGCATTTTATGCAAGATCGAGTAAATAGTACAACAGCATAATCAACCTCGATCATGAAATATTAGATCTTATTATGGTTTAGAAGCACGGACATCGCACTGATACCAAGTTTGGCAGATTTAGTGTAATAAAGGGCTTTATAACAAACAACAAGTAGAAGGACGTCGCTTCGGGTTCTACTTGAATAAGACAAGTTTGGCGAGGATTGAGCCTACATTCCCCAAATTTATTATTCAAGCACCTCTCCCCAATTGCATATTGAATTCCTGTTTAACCGAGATAGCAAAATAACGGGAGTTAGTATGGGATAATAGAAGGTGTAGTAGTAATCCTGCACGCTGCTGTATACTGTAAAGGTAAGGTGTATGCAAATCACTACAAAAAAAAAGTGACTGCATAGGATATAGATGTAGGACAAAAAGGAAAGCAAGCAAGTTACAGTGATAAACAGACAGACAGACAGAGAGATAAATAAGTTTCGAGGAGATAACGTATATAAGAATCTGCACTTTTAAACTGTTTCATTAGACACCGTTAATCACTTTGATCACCTCAATTTATCTATTTATCCATCTAACAGGTTGGTTGAATTGTATGAATCGGACCTACCTAAAAAATATCCGGTGAGACTAAAGGTCCTAAGTTACTAGCCCCGACTTTCCGACAGCAAGTACCAAAAGTAGATACATAGATAGAAGGGGGCTACAGACCTGTACCTTTATGTTTATCGTCTAGCAACACTGGTCCTGGCCTCAAAATCTCAAAAATTTTCGTACATAGTAGTGCATAATCCGATAGGTGCATGAGAGAGTTCCAAAATTTCACAAATATTTTTTAACATCCTAATAAATTGACGCTTAAAAGTTTAACGGATTTAGTACGCTGCGCTACTTACTCCCTCCACCGTTACGCTGCTACTCAATTCACTTAGTTACATCATGTGTCTTAAATGGTATATGCGAGAAAAGGAATTTAATCACCGACCGGATACCTCTACATACCTCTCACCTATTATTTTTTTTTTGTCTGTTTATTCACCAATACATATCTCTTGTCTCTTGTACTCGTCAACTACGTTCTTCTTTCAACAATAAGAACAGATTTTAATTCTACCATCCTTCCATTTTCGGTTTGCAACCGCCAACTAAGTCAACAAATGAAAACAACTAAGAAAAGCTGTTTACGGTGTAGTTTTTGGTATAGTTTTAGGGGCTTGTTTTTTTGGTACTAAATCGTCCCTAGTTTTGGTTGTCGTTGCAATTGTGGTGGTGTAGCTGTACATACTCGTAGTACTGGTAGGTTCTGGCGGTACCTGACCTGTCGCAAAAGGCTGTGCGTCGGGCCTTCGGTACTTTATTGTAATAATGACTAATGACGGGTCAATTAATTTTTAATCAAGATCCCAGGCCAATCTCAAGACGCATTCCGCCAATACACCTCCGGTTGGGTTGGGAGACTTTAACAAACTATAACTCCAGGTTTTCGTAAAGTCCGCCGACAGGGCTGGATAATAGTCGATTGTCGACTATCGATTGTCAATTGTCAATTGACATGGGTCAGATCCAATTGAACTGGAATTGGAACACTGATTTCACCAGAAAAAACTGTCAGGGACAATGTCATATCCGCGGTGTCAAAAATGAAGTGAAATGAAATGACATGAGGAGCCAAAAATGAGCAAATATTGAGCGAATTAACGGGGGTAAGGGCCAATTGGCCACATTGAAGTGGAATTGACCCCCGCTCTGTAGAATTGCCCCTTAGCTGGCATGAAGCTGGGACTTTTGGTGATACCAGTAGTAAAAAAATGGCTCTAGTGTCGAGACGAAGTATTGCGCTTAAGGGCCCTAGCGACCTTGAGCCCCAGTGCCAGCTTTCGCGCTGTCGCTGCACCTCGCCAGGGGAATACGGTGTCACTCACAGCCAGTGCGCCGGTACGGTGCGATACCGCACCGCGAGCGGTGAAACCAGGGCGACGGTGCGACGAGATCCCCGGTACTACGTTATCGGTGGGTACCAGTTGGTAGCGCGACAGTTGCAAATTTACAAGACATCGATAAACGTTATCAATAGCATCTACGTTTTCATTACAGTCAAAGTCTAATTAAACATTGATTACCAGAACTATTAACATTGTAGTACAGACACGAATTGAAGCAAGCCAACAAGACCAATTTATTTACTGTTGATTAAATCCATCAAAACTGTACCCATTAGCCCCGTTAACAGGAGTAGGCAACGAGTTGAAACGTTGTTGATGGTGAAGGTGGTTTGGTTGTTGTTGGTCGTAAGCAATGACAAACTGAGGGTTGTTATTAGAGGCCCCGTTCATCATAAACTCAGCAGTGTGAGCATGATGGTTAGGTGGGGTATTGTTGTGGGATTGGGTGGCACCTGAACCAGCAGGTTGTTGCATTTGGTGGTAAGGAATGGTAGATAATGGAGACAACTTATCGTTATTAGCAGAATTAGTATTATTAAATTCATTGTTGAATGAGAATTGGAAGTTTGGTGCAGTTCCTGGAACAGGAGGTTGATTATAGTTAGATGCAATTACAAATTGTTGGTTTGGGAAGTTAGAGTTGTACTGCGGTATTGGTTGGGTTTGTTGTGGTGGTGGTTGTTGAGGTTGTTGTGCCATTGGTTGAGGTTGTTGTTGTGGTTGTGCTGGAGCTTGTGCTTGTTGTGGTTGTTGTTGTGGTTGGGCCTGTTGTTGCAATTGCAAATATTGTTGGTATTGATCTTGTTGCAATTGGATCATTTGTTGGTTATGTACATGCACTTGTTGCTGTCTCATAGCTTTTTGACGACAAGCAACACAGTTCTTGTTCTTACCGTTTCTTCTAGGAGTGTATCTGTAACCTGGATACTTCTTAGCATGGTTCTTCTTTTCTTCTTCAGCCAAGTTGTTCCAGTAATCTTTTTCTTCAGCAGTGAGAGCTCTCCATCTTCTTCCTAATTCACGGGAGACTTCTGGGTTAGTTCTGATAACACTACCTTCATCCAAGACAGATTGGTGATACTTTTGTCTGAAAAGAATAAATGCATTTCTAGGTCTTGGGATACGGTTTGCATTAGACTTGCATACGCACTTCTCAGTAGATGCACCTGCTGAACCTTGTTGACCGTTCCCTATTATACCGGCTTGATAACCAGCCAGTCCCGCACTGAAGGAGGAAGCTGGGGTAGTATGAGCAGTAGATGGTTGAGAAGATTGTGAGAACACATCTGGAGATTGGTGATGGTGTTGGTAAACCATCTTTTGATCAAACATTGGGTTCATAGGCATGTTTGAGTTAACCAAAGTAGGAGAAAGTTGACCAGTACTGGCGTTATTTGGAGAACTTGCAACTGCTTGTGCAGCAGCCAAAGTAGCGTCGTGAGAGTATGGTTGTTGCTGTTGTTGTTGCTGTTGCTGTTGTTGCATAGGCATTATTTGAGATAAAGAAGGAAGAGTATGTTTGGAATGGATGTCCTCAACAGGCATATTATGGTTGGTATAATAAACTGCAGTAGACATTATTATGATTGTATGTGTGTGGGTTGGAGTTGGTAATCAAAGATAATATTAATGAACTTTTTCAAGATTCAACCTTGACAATAAAATTTAAAAAATCTATAGCGACCTTACAGAACTTATATAGAAATATAGAAATAGTTTATTCATGTGACTAGACCCGATAACGACACCGAAAATGAGTATGGTTAGTAGATGAGGACTTGTATGCAAGTTTTTACCTCACTTTTAGTGATGGGATAGTACAATCGACGAGAACAATAGGGCTAACTTTAGGTTGATTAGAGAGGAACAAAAAATAAATGCACTTTTGAGTGCAGTAGCAAAACAATAGTGATGTCCTATCCTATTCATAACTCAGGAATCCTTTTCCTTTTTTTTTTTTTTTTACTTTATTTTTGATCCTCCTCAAAGTTAATAGTTAGGTTATGGTATTTTTGCCAGGAATATTTTTTAGGGATTTTTATTTTTTGTGGTCAATACCCCTCGCACGCGTCAATAAAATAATATATGCAAAGCGAGTTTATCTAGAAACTTGAAATTAGTCGCCCAGTTAGGTAATATATTTTTAGGTTTTATTAATTGACCTACTAGGTCAGCCGCTATGCAGCACTTACAGCTGCACTCTAACTTACATAAACACCAAAAAGACCTCTTCCTTATCGGGAGATCCCCCAATCCTCGACACGACACGACTAGTTGCGAGTCAGTTTTTATGTCTTGTCGTAGATGTTGCGTTGTGTCTGTGTCTGTGTGTCTGTGGGTAGGTCCGGTGGGTGTGTGGTTGCAACTTTAAATCTACACGTGCAAATCGGTTGCAATAAATGAATCAATCTTTTGGTCTACTTAGCCCCACCATTCTTGGGTCTAAGTTATGTAGGTCCATTTCAGATCAATGCCTAATTGCTGAATGTCTAATGTCAAATGACATTTCCATTAATGCTACCTATTTCACCAATTGGGCCCAACCTATTCACCATCCGTCGCTTCTTCAGGTAGCGAAATCAACAAAGACCTTGAATATTACTCAACTGGGCGAGTCAATCGATGAAAAGGATAAGTCTTGATCAATTTACCTTTCCAGTAATAATTTTAATAATTGTTCACTTCCTCTTTTAACAATAGTTATTGTAGATGAACGATCGGAACAACTGACCTTACCCCCACCAGCATTAGAAAACAGAAAAAAAAAATTCAAAAATCACCAAATCCATCTTGACAACAAGGCGGATTACGTAGGCGGGGCTTATATAATTGACCTAATTGGTAAAAAGGGCCGGGTAGGTATTATTTGCGAGGATATCATCTATAACAATAGGAATTATGAAGAAGGATTTCAAATAATCCAGGGAAGAATAGCTGGAGGGTCAACAGATGTAGTAAGCGCAGGTATGGAATGTAACTAAATGCAAAAAAACAGAGGCCAAAAAAACAACAACCTATTATGTGGAATGTGGAAATCGACCAACCGCTAAATTCCCACAATAGAAGATATAATGCTGTTCCACGCAGATCATAACCACTGAAGAAAGTGTCTAGCGGATAGCGAGCAGCGAAAAACAGTACTGTTGATTAACCACAAGAAGGTCGTTTCCTGCGGAGTTGGGCCAATTGGGCCACTAAATTTCCAGCATTCTTTAAGCACTTTCCTAGCTGGTAAGTTTACCATTTGTGATATCTGATGATACTACATAATTTCATGCACTCGGTACTCTGTGGAAAAGGAATTTGGTTCCGGTTCCTTTGTCCTACTACATTCTAGAGAGTACTACGAAATATCACGTGAGCCCACAATCCCATTTCTATTAGTCCCATCTTTCTGGATCTACAACCACCTTTCCTAAATAAACCAAGTAAAAATATAGAAAATCTGGTTTGAAGGATGCTCATCACATCCAATTGTGGCTTAATCGTACTTTTAGACACACAATGTGATCTTCCCCCATTTATTTCTTTCGTTTACTCACCCATTTGCAGTCGATTTATACCTTTTTCGTAGATTATAGTTTCAAGACATGTTCAAAATATTTTACGCGTACCACCACTAACATAATCGCGGAAATCTAGGCTAATTTCGCCTCTCCGCTACGGCTGAATATAATCGAATTAGAAAAAAAACGATGTAACTTTACAAATAGTGACAAAAAAAATTCAAATTGAATTATTTTCCACCTATTGAGATATCTTTCAGGGCCACAATAAAAATAAAAGGTAAATAGATAAATAGCTTAAATGGGAAAGGGGAAAGGGGAAACTGAAAAACTTTAGTTATTGGATCATATCGTAAATAGAATTAAAGATGTAGTACATTTCTTGACAAACATGGTCAGTTCTTTTGTTGGTTTTGGTTTGTGGATATACGTTGCAAGAGAAAGGGTAGTTGCAAACGGTGACGTACATACTACGCATAAGAACCTTGAGATTTGGTGGGAGGAATGTAAATTTGACCATGCACAACACACATGCACAAGACATGACAGGTTAGATGACGGTGAGTGGGTAGTAGGTACCTCCCTCTCATGTCCCTTTCTTAACCGGAAACACTAAAAGTTTATTCAATGCAAGTCACGGAGACTCCTGATATTTTCATATTTCCCCTGATTTGGGGATCCTGGGGGTAGAGTTCGGTTCTAATTTCCATTAACTCAATAAGCTATTACGGTGTTAGTGAGTATGTGCATATGCATGGCCCCCGCCTCACAAAACAAAATAAAAAGAGATGTAGTCATGGGTTATGTGCAGAACGTACATTCATACTAGACAAATAAAAAAGAAAGCCTGCATTCCAACTAAATTTTACATAAGGAACAATCGGACAAGAATATATCCATTTTTCGCTGATGATCTGTGAATAATAAAATATTAAAGGCACCAATCAATAAAATCCACTATGATATCACCAGGATATACACATTTGAATAAAGTTCCCCCCTTTCAATTACTAGTTTCATGTTTAATTCATCTCTACTTTTACATCTGTAATTACATATACTACAAAATGCACACCAGCAACCACTGACAACTCCCCTTTTATCACTGGACTTGGTGCATTGGTATATATGTCTACTATGCATGCGCATCTATTCATCTATTCATCTCGTCTGTTCCTCCACTTTTTTTGACAATCCGCGTACAATAGGTGATTCCTCTATGGAAGTCAACTACGACAGAATAGGAATATTACTATCGTGGTCCCACGCGCAAAAACACTATCTATCCATGGAGGCTGCAAACTAATGGTTTGTTTTGCTGGTGCCAGGCTAAACCTTCTCAAAATAAAATTAAAAATTAAAAATTAAAATAAAAAAGTGTCGGATTACGTAAAAATGCGACATAACCCGGTTATTACCCTTGGCCCCTGGTGCCAGAGCCAGTACCAAATCCAAACCCCAACTCCACTTGAATGTAAATCTTAACCGCACTTACTAGCAAGGGTTATACCCGAGATAGTGATATCAGTGACGATCCCTTAATAAGCGAAACGGATACCACACTGTATTCAATTACAGTATTGTAAACCCGAAAAATAATCGCTCGTCTACCTGGGGCCAAGACTGTTATCTATAATGTCTGTGTTTTCTTTTAATTAATTTAATTTAATCATTTCAATAGCATGAATGTTATTAATGCTATTATTCTTACGTAACCGACCCCATGTACATCTGCTAAATAACTAGCATTAATGAGATCGAGATCCAATTAAAATTAAAATGAAAATTAAATTCAAAGAAAATGAAAAAAAAATTCGGGTTTGCTTTCTTTTCGTATTCCAGGGTCTCTAGTAATCTGGAGATGTAACAATCAATAACGAATCTTTACGATTTAGAAATAGGATCGCTGTTTTTGTTTCCTAATTGATGGGAATAATTTGAATAATGCATAAATTTGATGTGTATTGTTGACGACAGATGCAAAAAAAAAATTAAAGATCTGTTTTTTTCGAGTGGGACATGCGCTCGCAACCAAATCCGAATGGAACGCAACGCAAACTGGAACAGACAATTGATTAATCTAAGCCCTGTCTGTGATTTAAGATAGATGAACTAGAAACGTCGAGACGTAGAGATAAGTAATTTAGTCGAAGTAGAAGAAGAAGGAATGTAAGAATATACGTCACATGAAAGTAACCTTAACTTGTGACCTCCAACTTGTTATTAGATGCAGATGAGATGGAGTAGATGGAGGAGGAGATGGAGGAGATGGAGATGGGTAGGTTGATTGCATATGCATAGATCTTATCTTAGGCTTTGTCAATGCATAGACCCTCCTAAGCACCTAAGCACTTTTTCATAAGGGATCTTTGTTAATTAAAAATTGCGCTGGGATTTCTGATTGTTCTCCACTCAGCTACTCAGGGTAATTGTGGACGTTTACCAGCAACAATCGTTTCCATGTCAATTTTTTGTCTTATTCAGTCATCTTACTAGCATAATGCATCTATTATTACCACCTGCATACACAATAGAAATAGATGTAATGGTTAGAGTTAATCTGAACCGTCAAAAATTTTTATTTTAGGTGCATAATGCGGGCATACTGCCACCGCAATCACCGGCTTTGTCTTTGTCTTTTGTTATGCATAATCTGACTAACTATATCACAGTTTCCATGCACCACCCACCACGCGCGCGCATCTCATAGCCACCTCCTTTACCCCAAGATACTTCCTTGAACTAACTACCCATGTAAGTCCAGATAACAACGTGCTGAAACGTTGTCACTAGAATGTTTCAGAGAACGTTTCATAGAAGGAATCAACAAAAAGTAGTGAAACTGTGGCTCCCACAGACCAGATGAATCTTGTCCCCCACCAAATACCACATAGTCTTTCTAGTTATTGGGTTTATGCACCTGCAGGATAATATACCTCAGTTCCTTCTTAAACTTACGTACACTCCCGCCTCTACAGAATACGGAAGATAAAAGCGTTGGAGTAGCGGAAATTTCTAATCTGGGAGTACGAGTGCGTGGGGGACAATTGACAGATGAAAGGAAGTATTGTTCATCTAAACTAGGAAATATACCTAAAAAGACAATCTCAACAGAACAAGGTGGAATCTGGAATTATACCTAATATAGTCACCCACCGACCAGGACGACATGTACCTCCGAGGAAAACGGAAACTCATCGCGATCTTTACGAATCTCTTTGTTAGATCGGTGGGGGGAAAAATGCACAAGTCACATTTTCATAGTATTCATATTCATGTTCACTTTTAAATCTTTTTGTGGCTGGATTGCGTCTTTAATGCGATGCAACATTAACTAAGGTCAGACATCTTTTTTAGATTACGAAACACATTGAAATCTGCTCATTTGAGGTCTATTCAAAAGTCTTTATTGCAGTACAATACTGTTATTTGCGTGACATCTCCCCCACCACTACCATCACCACCCCTTTTTTTTATTACAAATTTAGCGGTAACCGTTGATGCAATCGTTTATTCCTAATTTGATCTAATAGTTCTGTTATGTTATGTTTTACTAAAATCATACAAATCTTTGATTCAAAATGTAACGTCAAGATCTGTATGTCCGTGTGTCGTATGTCTGTACACCGACGTATGTGTCTCTCGGTGACTGAGGTATGTAAAATTTGCTTTTTTCCTCTCCAGCAAGATTCGATCCAAACCTTGCTAGCGCTTCCGAAACACGCATATTAAAAATATAAAATATTCTACCTGAACACAAAATACTTCTACTACACAAAATACCTCCATCCTTCTACCGGTGGATATAAGCTTTTCCATGCCTTAGTTAAATCTTACTTTTAATCTTACCTTAAACTGGACCTACTTGGACCAGGACCCTGGAAATAAGGTTGGTCGGTTTTTTATAATCACACAATTACAATTACAATTACAACATCTATGGCACAATTATTTCCTTGTAATAGATAATAAGCTAAAATATAATTGATGTGTATAAAACGGCTTTCATACAATTCAATTTTTAACCTTTCTACTGCAAGATATGTAATGAAATGTAATTTCTAACAAAAGACAAACGAACGAATTACTTACATTAGCCTGTGATTTTTTTTTTTTTTCTCTCTCTCCAATTGTTATACTGACGTTTATGCTTAAGAGAATTGCAGGAAAAATGCCGTTGTTCGGAGGACCCCGAAGGACACCGAATGAAAGAGGGAAAAAAAAAAAACTTAGTCTATGATGTAACCATATTAAATGAGAGAAAAGCAAGAATGTAAAGGAAAAATGTAACTTTCCGGGAAAATTAAGCAAAATAGGGTTCCGCTTTGAATACGGATTTGGTTTTGATTTTTTTTTTGCTTCGGAGTATGCATCTCAACCTGGATTTAGGGTTGGTTCCGGTGTTTCGGTGGATTCGGTTTTTATTCGGATCGAATCCCAATTCTGGGTTTTCGCTCATCGCCATTTCAAGGTACGAGAAAGGACCCTCTTTCCGCCATACATTCCGGCACCGGTCCGGGAAAACCCAACAGTTTCAGCCTCTCGTCTGCTCTTGGCATTCCGTTCGTAATTGATCCATACCTTTGATCCCCCACTTACACTGCCTCCACCACGTTCATAAGCTTATTGATATTTACGATTGATCCCAGTGCAACCTTAGCAAGGCTGAGGAAATCGAGAATGCCAGAATGCGAGAGGCTGAAAAGAGAGAGAGCGAGGGGCTGATCTGGTCGCGTGATAGATCACTGTTTTGTGCGTGCGTGGTCACTCGTTTGCACGTGAT
This sequence comes from Suhomyces anneliseae, assembly GCA_030568535.1. Classification (NCBI taxonomy): domain Eukaryota; kingdom Fungi; phylum Ascomycota; class Pichiomycetes; order Serinales; family Debaryomycetaceae; genus Suhomyces; species Suhomyces anneliseae. The sequence continues at coordinate 589,750 of JAJMGB010000002.1, read as the reverse complement.
TAAACACCTGACAAATGGACAAATGAGCACTACCAACACCTCTATACTAAATAATCCTCCATCAATTACACCCCATCTAGCGCATCGCTTCTTCCCTCAACCGACCTAGATCCCATCCTATCTAGCACCGCCACCTGTTACCCGCCCACAATGGATTCCGAGGAGTTCCCGTACCCAGTTTCCATCAACAGAACCGACTTCAAGTCGTTTGACCAAGACGGAATCGACGAATTCCTCTTTAAATATCACCGTTACACATCCATCGACGTTCTTATCAAAGAGCTCTCGGTGCTTTCCAAAGACCTCAATCAAAGTCTTCTTGATCTTGTGAATAGTGACTACGATGACTTTATACGGCTTGGTAAATCTATCAATGGAGGTGTTGATCTTATAGATTCTGTATCATCAGACTTGAAATCATTTAAGCTTGATCTTGTGGGCCACGCGTCCAAGCTCGAGCAATCACATGAAGTCATTTCCAATAGTTTGCGTCAGCGTGAATCCTTATTATTTATCAAGACTCTTGCTAAACTTAACGTGTTGTTGAATGATCAAGTCACTAGTTTCGAACTCATTCTTCTGTCTGATGGTGAAGACATAGCCAAATTACGAAACTTGACCGCATTATACTTGTCGATTTCTAATTTATTCAATTATTTACAGAACCCAGAAACCTCTAAGAACGTCCTTGGAGAAGAATTGACCAGTGAATTTACTACAAACTATCTTACCAATAAAATCTCTTCTTTAAAGTTGGAATTTAAGAGCTATTTGGATGCGATTGTGGCCAGCATTAAAGACAAAAAGACTCCTGAAACCCGAGACTTGATACTATTGGTATTAAATGTGTATAAGGTGTTGGGACACGGTACTGATGTCATAGCTGCATTAAAACTGCAAAAGAACAAGTGAATTAGAAAGGCATTCTAAACTAACTGTGGGAGCTCGTCTTGGATGCAGTAAACGCGTCTGATTCTGGTTCTAAGTACATCTTTGCAGTTACCTGTTTATAGCACGTTTAGGACCTAGTAGAAACCTGGTGTTTCTAGCAGGAAATAATAATATACCAACTGCATTAAAAATTTAAAAGGGTGTAATTGTACGGCGTTTGTATTTTAAGAACTTGTAGTGGTGATAAAAGAACGGATGTGACTTGTTGTAGTAGTTTAATGGATGTCTGTATTTAGTATTATATTAGTAATATTTTGGTGTATATTACGTAATCATTATCCATTAAAGAAATCGATTGAATTAACAGAGAAGCCCGAAAAAGAGTAGTTCCAGTGATTTGGTTACGTTTTTATCTCGAAGGGCTTGGACTGTTTAGCTATTTTTTCTTTATTTTTCAATTTTTCAGAAAATTCAGAAAATCAATAGATTATACCAATTAACAATGGTTAAAACCCTGAAAAATATATTTGTTTACATCGGTAAAATACTCATAATTCACAGCCAATGTTGATGAAGCATCTAGAGCTAAATAACTCACCATGGGACTGGAATTGGCAAGATTGGTGATGATTTTGCTTACACTAGCACTGTTAGTGGAGAAAAACAGAAGAACGGATAAACTCGCTTACAATTATAATTAAGATTTAGACAATAGTGACAGCTGAGACACCCAACTATTAATAGCACCACCATAAAAATTACCCCCACCAATCTAATACCACCATAGTATTATAGTACTGACATTACCATTATTAGTGCTACTAGGCCTACATATAGCACTATAAGCCCAATTGACTGCCCAAATACACATTAAATTCGTCCCTCAAGTTGTCCCCCACTTTCTCTCCAATCTCCCCCAAATCTCCCACTTGCCATAAAATCCATTCCCACAAACCCCTACCACCTTTCTTAAAACCTCCTTGTCCTTTTGGTCTCACTACCCCAGGCTCAGTCAGGTGAAGTCAGTCTCTTCTGGTTCACACTTTACCCTTCCGCGCGTACTTCTCAGCACCAACCACGACCCGACAAATTACGCATCAACTGAAAACTGCGAAGCTCTAACTAATAAGGTTCTAACCGTCCATTATCTTTATCCAATCCATCATCCATCATCATGGTTTTAGGTGACCTCTTTATCGGCAGACACGAATGGGAAAATGTCGACAAAAACTCCCTCCCAAAAGATATTCCTGAAGTAGATGAAGTTGGTGCTACTTCAGCACCATTATTATCAGCATCTTACTATATTGGATCTAAATGTAAACCATACAATGATGATTTTATGTTATGTAAGGATCAAAACAATGGAGGAACCATGGAATGTTTGAAGGAAGGCCGTAGAGTCACCAGATGTGCCATTTCTGCTTTACAAGATATAAATAAGCACTGTTTTGATGAATTCAAATTACACTATGAATGTTTGGAACAAGAAAATCATAGATTAGGTCACTGTCGTAACAGTGAAAGTTTATTCAGAAAGTGTATGTTTACCAACTTCAACTTTGAAAAGAAGATTCCAGGAACTAGTCAACAAATCCATTTGAATGAAAATCCTATATACCAAGGTACTAGTAAGGATAAGGCTAAGGCCAAGGAATTCTTGAAGGCTAGAGAAGCTAGCGAATAAGCAATGAGTCTAAATTAAAACAAAAAAAACTAAAATGAATAATTGACAAAATTTAGAATGATCGTTTTTCCATTACACTAATCAAGAAACTATTCCAATTATCATCTACAAAGGTTCAATTAAAAGTGTTCCTTTATATGGTGATGATGTCTTTTCCATACAAATTCCAGTTTTATTTCAAATACAAGCGGTCATACAAGGAACTTTTTCTCGCCAATGGCCGTTAACCATCCTCCCACCATAAAGATAGACTTCGGTCTCTGCATAGCTGCCTAAGGCAGCATCGTCTGTACAGCATAATGCTCTGTATTTATTAATACATATACAATTAGTACCAAACGAAGAAAAAAAAATAGTGGGCTGGGTCAGGGTATCCTCTTGTACGAGAGTATATGTATGCCCATTTCCGCTCTCAATAAAAGTTATGATAAATTGAGATGTAGACGTAGATTAAGACTGTAGAACGACGGTTATTGCGGAGTGAAAAAAGTGAAAAATTCATTTTTTGCGGGGAAATCACGGTAAAAAGAGGCAAGAATACAATGGCTGTTTTATTTAGAGGCTACTTAATGAGATGAGACACTCCTACGGTGGGTTGGGATAGTCTGGGGTCGTTTTCTTCTTTTTAGTAGGTGAAGAGATGGACCATGTTATGCGCATTACTTAATTAATATAAAGTCCATAAAAACGATTTTCAAGAAGGAAAGAGATATAAAAGTATCCAAGGAGTATGAGTGGAATGACCCAATTCTGCTGGAATAGCTCAATTCCAGTATAGAGGGCTTATGTGACTGGAAAATTGCAATTTTTACTTGTTTTGGACAATTTTCAGTGCTAAAAAAGAGGTAAAACTAACCAAAATGAAACAAAACAAGTACAATAACCACAAGACTTTAAATGAGACATATTTGGATCTTCCAAAGTGCAATTACCTGTAAATCAGCCGTAGGAACAACATTATACGAACATTGGGCTACTTAGACTGAATTCCATCTGTATTACTAATTGCTTACCAATCAACAACACCCATTGCTTCAGCCCCAGCCATTCCTCCAACAAAACAAGCAATCCAACCAAAAACACAGTAACCTCTTATTAACTTCTTCTTCTAACCGTATCTCCTCACCTCTGTGCCCCCACTCCATCCCCCATCTTAACCCATTCCCTTGTCCTGTTGTATCACGTGACCAGCAGACATACAAAAATTTACTACCATCATCAACATCTAAACAACACTCACTAAACCCCCAATTCCACACCATGTTCCAATCGAGTGGAAATACTAGCGGAGGACTCTTCGGCCAGTCCGGCTCGACCTCCTCCAATTTGTTCGGGCAAAAACCCGCCGCGTCCGGATTCGGTGCCGCCCTGGCTCAACCTGCTCAAAGTACTGGATTCAGCTTTGGATCTAACAACACCAATACCAACACCAATACCGCCAATAACGCCAGCTCAGGGGGTCTCTTCGGTAACACCGGTGCCAATGCCACCACTGGTGGAGGACTCTTTGGTAGTAACAACAACAATGCCGGTGCCGGTGCTGGTGCTAACACTGGTACTACTGGAGGATTTGGATCAACCACTAATAATAACACCGCTGGAGGATTTGGAGCTTCCAACACCAATACTGCCACTGGAGGAAGTGGATTCGGTGGATTTGGTGCTAGCAACAACACCCAAAACACCCAATCTGGTGGTTTGTTCGGTAACAATAACGCTTCTACTGGTACTACTGGTGCTACTGGAGGTCTTTTTGGTAATAAGCCAGCTGCTCCTGCTGCCACTGGTACTACTGGAGGTCTCTTTGGTAACAACAGCACTGCTTCTACCGGTACTACTGGTGGATTATTCGGTAATAAGCCAGCTGGCTCAACTGCTCCACCTGCTGGTGGCCTCTTTGGTACCAGTGCTGCTGCCAACAACACCGCTAATACCACCACCGGTGGAGGACTCTTTGGAGGAGCTTCCAACACTGCAAACACCACTTCTGGAGGTCTTTTCGGAGCCAAACCAGCTACTGGTACCACTGGTGGAGGACTCTTTGGAGGTTCTACTGCCAACAACACCACTGGTACTGCTACCGGTGGAGGACTTTTTGGAGGTGCCTCTTCATCAAATACCATGGGTGGTGGATTATTTGGAAACCAACAAAACCAAGCCCAACAAGGTCAACAAAACCAACAACAAGCCCCAGGTACCTCTGGTGGTTTGTTCGGAAACAACACTACCAATAACGCACAACCATCATTCCAATGGGGATCTTCTCAACAACCAACTCAAACTTCCACAATTCCTTTATCCAATTTCAATACCAATCCAACTACCAACCAAACTAATAATCAACAAAATAACACTTATAAACCAGCCATAAATGATCAATTGATAAAGATCAAGGAACAATGGGACCCATCATCTTCAAAGAGTGCCCTTACTACCCATTTCTACAATAAATTCAGTGATCAAGATATCAGTGTTTTATTAAACCAACCACGTCCTCAAAATGAATCTCACGAAGAATGGGAAAATGCCATGAACAAGAGACCATCTCCACTTCATTACCCAATTAAAATCACCTCATTTACTGAGGTTGCTCAAAGAATTGAAAGCCAATTGGATCATGTTGCCAAATCCAGAGTCTTATTGAATGATCTTAATGAAAAAGCCAACAATTTATCCTCCAAGCATGATTTAGATAATACTACTAGAATCTTAAAGGCCAAGGCCAAGCATACCAAATTGGCTAGAAGATTACTCAGATTAGCCACTGTTTTGGCTATTCTCAAATTGAAGGGATACCCATTATTACCAGAAGAAGAAGAAATAGCCAAGCAATTCGAATTATTAAATACCAAGTTGAATGATCCAAATAGTCCATTAGGTAAATTGAACGATATTTTCGCCAGATTGGCCACTCTTAAAGAAAGAGCTGAAGATTTGAATTATCAATTCGATAACTCTATCAATGCTTTCAATGAAGACAGAGAAGAAGCCAATGAAAAGAATGAAAACACTCAAGAAATATTCAACAAATTATCCAAGGTATTGGCCAAACAACAAATAGGTTTGAACTATTTGAATGATGTTTTGGAAAAGGATCTTTCTATCGTTAATGAACGTAGTTAAACCAGGTCCCCCAAAACATTTAAAAACAAAAAGAGAATATCAATTTGAATCTCACCAGAAGGTCAACTCTAGCCCCCGACAAAAATTAGCACTAGTTAAAACCTGTTTTTCAAGACAGAATCAATAGTGTGGGGACATTAATAGCCTTATAATCTTCAGCATGTCTGCTTATACCTATAGTAAAGTAGTCAAATTGCTGTCTAGACTAGACCTTACCTGTATATTATAATAGATCAACATGCATTATAAAGCAAAAAAAACTGTAGTGAACTGTAGAAAAAGAATTTAACAATATGAAAGAAACAACCAGCAACTATTGCTGAGTAAACTCACAAGTTAATATAATTGGAGTTGTTAAACTAGTGAAAATCTGAATACACCTCTCTATTATGTAATGTTTCGTCATTTAGTCGTAATATATATAATTTATGTAGCTTATGATCTCAATTGCAATACAAACCCAACAAGGTAACTGAAGGGTCGGTACTAGGGTGCTTTATGAATCCTGAGTCCAACCTTCAGAGACTCTATACCACTATTTTCGGAGATCAGGCTTATTCTATTCTAGCATCAATATCTTTCCATAATTAAAGACCTTTTCATCGGTCCCTTTACCTCTCCAAAACCTCACCTCGTCGAATTTGTGGAACTTTTGGAAGTTGTGTCGTATTTTGCTTCTCAATTCGTCTATATGGGTGAAACCTGGTTGTGGTCTTACTCTTAAAAATGGTCTGTCTATTGTGGCTGATGTAACCAGGTACATCTTCTCGTACTTAAGCCCATCAGTAGGGAGCTGATGCTTGAATTGGACTTCCACCTGACCATCAGCGTACTGCTGGTCGTCTTTGATATATGAGTATCTGGGTATGGCGATGGTATTACGTAAGTTGTCGATAATCAACTGTTGTTCATGCTTGAGATCAGCTTCTGATTCTTCATATTGTTCATCTTCACGGAGGTTTGCAGGTTCGAGAAGCGATTGCTGGTTGGATGGGTTGTATACTAAATGAATGTAGTTGCCGTAGATGCTGGTGCCTGTCTTGTCCCGGGGTATATTGAAGAATTCGAGGTTTCCTAGTTGTTTGAAGCTGTCGTGGAGGTACTTTGCTTCCGCCGCAGAAGTTGGGGGCGGGGTGACTTTGATGCGGAAAGTGACATGATGCCCAAAGTATGCAGCCGCCCGCTTGTGTAGAATGTGGGGGATCTGGACCATGTTTGACACCAAAAGAACGAAATAAATATGAAGTTTATTGACTCAAAACCTTTACAAGTTTAAGTCAATTCGATATCGCGGCACATGACCAAGATCCACGTGATTCAACATGCGATGACTACCTTATAGCCGCATTACTCCAGACCCTTGTTTCCCCATTAGTTCCATAACGAAGGAGACGATGGATATTATAGACACCATTACCGGACGGCTATCGACGCTCCTCAACAAATCCGTGAATCCCAACCTCGTCAATTCGTTGGTCACGTTTTACCAGAAGAATAACTCGTTTCAAGCATTTGCCATTTACCTCAAAACAATAGGAATATCTGATCCAGACAGCAGCAAAGAAGTGTTTGATTTGATCAATGACAACATTGGTAATATAGAAAAAGTGATAGGGACCCAAAAGCCACGTGTCCCCAAGAAAGAAAAGCCCAAAAAGACGATTCTGATCCTGTTTGATGATGAAGAAGATGAAGAAGAAGAAGCTGTCTCTAAAAGCGTGGCGGTTCCGATCAAGACCAAAGGAATAGCATTGAATTTAAGTGACGATGAAGAAGAGCCAATTCCTAAGCGTTCCACTGGATTTAAGTTCAAGAAGATCAGAAAAGAGGACGCTATAAGGATCAAGTCTACAGGAGGTTTAGAAAGCATAGAGGCCGAGAAAGAGCCATTGGAAGACTCAGAGCTTCCAAAAAAAGCAGAAACCAAGAAATCAGCCCCTCTTGGGCTTTCGTTAGCCGAATTGGCCGCCAAAGAAAGAAGCGAAAAGGTCGAACCTCCGTCTGACGATTCAGGATACTCAACCGATCTTTCACTTGATGGACTCAAAGACCAAATTGACTCCATAGAGAACGACCGTGAGTGGTACGACGACGAGGAAAATTACCAAGAATTGCGTGATGTCGATGAGCCTAGATCAGTAAAGGCTCCTCCCAAAAGAATTATTCGAGAAGATGATGAAGTTTCTGACCAAAGCAGAATTCCAATAATATCACATAATTTGATCCCTCCGTTCTTAGAGGACTTCAAAGAGCATTTGACCCTCCAGCTCCAAGGAGGAGTGAGAGGAATTGGGCCCACAGTGAACCCAGTCAAGGATCCTGGATCAGAATTGGCAGTGGTAGCACGTCAAGGAAGTCCTATAGTTAAAGAAAGAAGAGTCAAGAACGAGAGAGGAAAAAGAGCCAGAGAAAGAACTGGTCAGGTAGTGCTTGGAGAAGATCCAGAAGACAGTATGGAGCCCACCAAACAAGAAAAGCTGGAGTCAGACAAAGAAGTATCCAAAGGAAAAGACCATGGAGCTCCTGTTGATGCAATGGCCCGTATCCAAGAGTCCCGTAGGTCGCTTCCAGCCTTTGCTGTCCGTAATGACCTTATAAAGACCATTCGTGAGAACCAAGTCACTATTGTCATTGGTGAGACTGGTTCTGGTAAAACCACCCAACTTACACAGTACCTCTACGAAGAAGGGTTCTCTAACCAAAGCCCTCGCCGTATGATCGGATGTACCCAGCCTAGAAGAGTGGCTGCAATGTCGGTTGCAAAAAGAGTAAGTGAAGAAATGGACGTGGTTCTCGGTGAAGAAGTGGGTTTCTCTATCAGATTCGAGGATAAGACTCATCCTACCAAGACCATGATAAAGTATATGACTGATGGTGTTCTTCTCCGTGAAATCTTAACTGATCCTATGTTGGAAAACTACTCGTGTATCATTATGGATGAAGCACATGAACGGTCGCTTAACACTGATGTTTTGCTTGGTTTATTCAAGCAATTACTAGGTAGAAGAAAGGACTTGAAGCTTATCGTTACCAGTGCAACTATGAATGCTGATAGGTTCATCAACTATTTTGGTCAATCACCAAAATTCACCATTCCAGGAAGAACATATCCTGTGGATGTAATGTATGGAAAAGGAGGTGGTGATTACGTGGAAAAAGCAGTCAAGCAGGTATTGACTATCCACTTAGCCAATAAAGACCATTCTCAGTCAAAGATCACAGAAATAGATGCAAAGGGCAACCTGGCTGCAAAATGGACTTCTTCTGGTGATATTCTTGTCTTTATGACTGGTCAAGAAGATATCGAGACTACATGCTCATTAATCCAAGAGAAGCTTGATCTTCTTGAAAACCCTCCACCACTCGATATTCTTCCAATTTACTCCACTCTTCCAGCAGATCTCCAAGCCAAGATCTTTTCAAAACCAGATCCTTCAAGAAGAAAAGTGGTAGTAGCTACTAATATTGCAGAAACCTCGTTGACTGTGGACGGTATTAGGTATGTTATCGATACTGGACTTGTCAAAATGAAGGTATACAATCCAAAATTAGGTATGGATACTCTTCAAGTGATTCCAATATCTTTAGCTAATGCCCAACAAAGAAGTGGTAGAGCTGGTAGAACAGGACCTGGTACAGCCTACAGACTTTATACTGAGAAAGCTTCAGAAGAAATGTACCTTCAACCTATTCCTGAAATCCAGAGAACCAACTTGACCAACGTCATGTTGCTCTTAAAGTCGCTTGATATTAATGATATCACCAGATTTCCATTTTTGGATGCTCCACCAATCGACCTTTTGACCTCTTCGCTCTACGACTTATGGTCTATGGGTGCTCTTGATAACTTTGGAAACCTTACTCAACTAGGCCATTCCATGACCAAGTTTCCTATGGAACCATCTTTATCAAAACTCATTTTGTTATCGTGTGATGCCAGGTTCCATTGCTCTGAAGATATCATCACCGTTGTGTCGATGCTCTCTGTTCCTGGTATATTCAGCAGACCAAGAGAAAGAGCCAGGGAAGCAGATGCTGCTAGAGAAAAGTTTTATATTAGTGAATCTGACCATCTCACCTTGGTAAATGTCTATAACCAATGGGAAGTGAACTTGAAGAAACTCAAGGGAAACTATTCTAGAATCAACAATTGGTGTGAAAAGAACTTTCTTCAATTGAAATCGCTTCTTCGTGCTAGAGATATTCGTAACCAAATTCTCCTTATTATGAAGAAGAACAAGTTGCCATTATACAGATCTAGAGATGATGACGATGTTAAGAAGTGTTTGGCAGCCTCATTCTATCACCAGCTGGCCAAACTCTCCAAGATAAACCTTGGAGGAAGTCCTGAGTTCATTAACATGAGACACTCATACATGAAGATGTATTTGCACCCAACCAGTTCATTGATTGGAAGCAGTTTAAGTAACGGAGGTTACGTGATCTACCACGAGTTGGTATTGACCAGTAAGGAATACATGAACTATGTGACTTCTGTGAACCCAATTTGGTTATTGGAGTTCGGGTTCAAGTTCTTCGATGTTTCTGACCAATACAAAAGGGGAGGTATCGATTTTGATTTCGATTACAAGAGTAAGAAGGAAGTTCAAGGAGAAATTGAACATGATTTGGGAGTGTTCAGGGAAAAGGAGAAGGATGTTAGAAGAAAAGGAAAGAGAGAAATCACTGAAGGAGTGAAAAAGCCTACTTTCAAGAAAAGGGCTTTCTAGAGAGGGTCAGATTATAGTTCCCTAGAAAGAATAAAGCTTTTAATGAAAACGGAGGAATAAATTATGACATCAAAATCAATTTCTATCCTTCTTCTTTGCTCTCTTCACTCTCGTTAAATGCATTACAGTGATCGTTAGATTGCTTATTTATCAAGCTGTATTAATATAACGAAGTATAACGTACTATCTTGTAGCAGTGTAATATCTGTAATCGTAACCTTTCGTTATGTTCCACTTTCAGGCGTCGTTTCACTTATTGCTTGCAGACTTAATAGCTGCAAATTTATGGCTGCGAATATGTTCCAGATCGGTATACTACAATAACCCCACAAAACAGGGGCTTGTATGATTGGCTCGTTTAGATTTTTTTACTATGTACATCTATAACATCCTTCCGAATGGCGAGGCTGACTGTTCGTTGGTATCAAATTCATTACCTGCACTTGGACCATTTGAACTAAATCAAAACCTCTATTTTTGTTACTTTATACGTATACTGGATAACCAGCTGGTAATGTGGGACTTACCCCATTTTAGTTGAAAGTATTGCTTAGTTCAAGCACACGTTATCAATCAATCTGGTTTCACCTCCACTGTCGTTCTTGACTCTGACAGCAGTGGAAATGATAGCACCAACACCAGGAGTCACAGTTTGTAATTCTTCCAAAGTGTCTGGATGGTTGATGGCAATGTACTCGATCTTGAATTCTTCATTTTGGGCCAAAACTGACTTGATTTGGTCCAAGATTTCACTAGTCTTAACCTCAGTATTGGCATCCTTATAGTATTTTTCACCAGCACTCAATGCTTGGAAAATGATACCACCTTTGCTCTTCATTTCTTCACTCAAGTAGGCATTTCTGGAAGACATGGCAAGACCATTGGCTTCTCTAAGAGTTGGCATAACTCTAACTTCAGTATCTATAAGTAAATCACGAACCAAGTTCTTCACAACTACACATTGTTGAGCATCCTTTTGACCAAAGTAAACTCTTTCTGGAGTAATGATATTAAGAAGCTTGGTAACCACAGTGGCCACACCACGGAAAAATTGTGGTCTGGTAACACCTTCAAGTTGTTCGGATAATCCTACAACCGATACAAATGCTCCACGCTGTTTAGAAACATCTAAAGTAATACCAGCAGGGTACATTTCGGAGATCTTTGGCACAAACACAGCGGAAACAGTCTTGGATCCGGAAAGCTTGGCAATATCGTCATCCACAGTTCTTGGATACTTGTCCAAATCTTCATGTGGTGCAAATTGGGAAGGGTTGACAAAGATCGATACGATGGTTTGATCGTTCTCTTTGAGTGATTGGCCAACTAATGAAAGGTGGCCTTCATGCAATGCACCCATAGTAGGAACAAAACCGACGGTCTTGTTGGAGAGGAGCGCCTGGCGTCTCCATTGTCTTACCTGGGAGACAGTTCTGAGGACTTGGGGTCTGGACATGGTGGTGAACGAGTTGGCGGTAGTTTAGTATGCGAAAAAGGTTAATAGCGGTACGAGAATATATTTCGAGGGCAGTCAGGTGACTTAATGAGTTCCGGCCGCCTGGATCAGAAACAGAGGTATGTGTGAAAGGGGAGAAAGAGGGGGAATACGGGGTAAATGATAGGACCAGTATGATAAGAATAGGTCAATAGATTTGTGAAAGTTTTCTAGAGACCATTGACCCTACCCTTGTAAATATAAAATTGGACTAAGATGGGTGAAAAATATATCACGTGACCAAACCCATACCAACCTCTATTCAAAGATGCCGAATAAATGTTGTCCGAAAAGCAGGACAAAAGTGTAGGTAAATTTTCAAATGCCGACTAGGACAAATATTCACTTAATATTCAGTAATTTTTTGTGCCTTTAATTTTTTTCGCTTGGGTTACTCTGGTAGAAGTAGAAAATACCAAGTAAATTAATTTGTTAGCAGTAACAAAAATATAGAGAGGCAGATGTAAAAAATAATTTGAGTGCAAATAATAGAAACAGCTGAGTCTATTGTTATTTTATTTAGCAAGAAATATTCTAATTTGAGGTGTTTTAATATTCTGCAATAAATGCTTCACTATATTTACTAAAAGAACTAGAACCAGGAGGTATTAGAAAATCAATCAACGTTAAAAGGATTAAATATGGAACTTCCTGTTTTAAGAATTGCAAAAACTACAATTAACAGAATTCACTATAATTACAATATTCCCTACAATTTATAAAATTTAACAATAATGTAATTTTATCAATAATTTCGCAACCTACTATTCCAATTAATGGTAATTCGGTCCAAGCTTTACAATTGTCACCATCGGATCTCTTCCATTGCAATCTTATTAGATTCACAGACTCACTGCCTTTTACCTTTCCTCGGTAAAGAGGCTTAGTAATGTGGCTCATAGACACATTCGGTATGATTATCAGATGTTAGCTAATGTTTCAAGGCAATTCTTGGCCCTATTGAGGTGATTGACTCTGTTAGCAAGAGGGGAAACAAAGTAGTAGCCGAAATGAAAAACTCTAGATACGAAATGAGTACCCAGCAAAAGCTAGTGTATGCTGATCTCTACATTGTAGTAAGGAGTTGAGTAATACACTTGTACGCGATAAGCTAAATTACGTACAATAATGTAGGAACATGTGATATAACTATAGAGTCATTTTACAACTTGGGTCTAGGGTGAAATTCATAGTAGGCACTCTACACTCTAGAGTGTCCCCTCCTAAACTCTACAACATCAAAAGGCTGACCCACCCCTCTATAATATTGGTTGCGAGTACACTACTGGTTACTCCTAGTCAATAAGTCCGATGAATTATACTGGTACGCTCGGCTGAACATTCACAATTATAATCAGCACTACCGATCCCCCCACTGACTCGGTATAATACACATTGGGCCATTTTTAGCCATAAACTACTAGAGTGAAGGCTCACCTCCTCGGTTATTCATGAGAACGCATTGAATGTATGGGAATGTGAATCTTAACGTCTCCTATTCACGTCTCGGTTAGATGAAATTGCCGCGAAAGAAGAATGTGAGTTTCAACGTCTATGGGTCCGAACCGAACTAACAAAAAAAAAAAAAACAACTAATCAACATGTTCGGAGCTGGTCTACAGTTCTTGATCCTGTCAAAATTGTCGCTTTTACATCAATAAATTGGTGGTTTTGGTGGTGATGGAATGTCTAAAATGAGGCTCATGTAATTGGAGCAAAATAGGAGACTGAGAATAGCCCCAGAAACACCAGGAGAGTATTTTAAAGTTCGGGTTTAATCAAAGTTCGGTAAACCTGGATATCACCTGCTAATCAAAACTCCGAACTCTCTATCCCCTCTCTGGTCACATGTTGTACCCAGCCTTTACTGGTAAAGTATCAACTTGCTTAATAGTAGGGGTCATGTGACACACCTACCCCGGATTTTCTGCGGGGTCCGTCCGCGGTCTATCTTCCCAACATGCCCCAGCATGTGCACCACCATCTCGGCAGTATAAAACTAAGATAAGTTCCGAAGGGTTGAATGAAAAAAAAAAAAAAAATCCATCAACACTTTAGATATGTCTTATACTCTCGATACTAAGGTTACCAGTGCTTCTTATCCACGTGCCCAAGGAGCCACCGTTCTCCCTGATGATAAGCTCTCCATTGTGTATCACCGTTACAAAACCACCAAATCTGCACCAGAAGGAGTTATTAAGTACAACTTGGTATTTGCGCATGGTACAGGATTTAACAAATCTATCTGGAAGTACCATATCCATAAGCTCTACACTCAATCCCAAGCTTCCAACAAGTTCTTCTTAGACTCTGTTGTTGCCATTGACTCTGTCGGTCATGGTGACTCCGGAGTTTTGAACAAGGACAAGTTGGGATGGATTTGTCACTGGGCTGAAAACAGTAGAGATATCAATGCCATGGTTAAACACGAACAAGAAACCACCGGTGATTTCCAAAACGACGATTACTCCAGAAACATTGGTATTGGTCACTCTTTCGGTGGTTACGGTATCATTGTTGCTTCCTTCTTGGAACCAGAATTATACGATTCCATCATTCCAATTGAACCAGTTATGCACGGTAACCCAAACCAAGCAGCCAAGTTCACCAAGATCTTCACCAAGTTGAGTACTTTACTTATCGATGACTTTGACAGTTATGACGATTTTAACGAATATTTCACCAAGTTCTCTTTCTTCAAGACCCTTCAAAAAGATGTTCTCAAGGACTTCATGGAAGACGAATTGTTACTTGAAAGAGATGAAGAAGGTGAGATCCATTACAAGACCAAGGCATCCAACTTCGCCCAAATGACCTGTTACATTGGATCTGCTGTTTCTCTTCCATTTATTGTAAAAATTCAACACTTGATCAGTGTTCCTGTTCACCATGTGGTTGGTACCAAGGCTGTATGGAACTCTCAAGAATCCGTTGAATTCCTCAGAAAGACCATTCCAAAGCATCTTATCACCACTGCTGATGTGGAAGGTGGTGAGCACTTGTTGAACGTGGATATGCCAAATGAAACCACCCAAATCATTCAAGACTACCTTTTGAAGAGACAAGATGCTTTCATCAAGGAAAGAGAAGTCGCTCCACAAAAGAAGCTCAACAACGACAGAAATGCCATCAGAGAAGAACAATTCGAGCTTCTTAAGGCCGGTAACTTGGAAGGATTGCACGGTGTTATGAAGTTCTTGTCCGTTGCTAAGCTTTGAAGGTGAAACATTCTAGATGAATTTTTTTTTAACTTTGTCAGCCAGTGACAAAAATGAAATGACAAAAACCATCAGCATTAGTTGGTTCTATGTAGGGCCTGGAGGTCCTGAATAAATATTAATATTAATATGCCCATAAATTAATTCCTTTTAATATACGTACAACGAAGTACATTATGTACAATATTTTATTGAAACTATTGTGTAGGCAGGATTATGTAGTGTATGTAACCCATACGGATACGAGAGGGTGATTTGTCATCCAAGGTTTAAGGTTTGATATGTATTGTCCGATGGCTTGTGTTTGTTCTTTATGATCTGTGAGACGTTCGGTAGGTTATTTGGAAGATCATCAGTATCTCCGTATATTGCAGCATTCGCAACCATGAGGTGGGGAAAAGAGAAAATCCGGGGTGAGTGTGACATTTTGGCGTCCCTGTCGCTTAGTTACACAAGCACGCTGACTAATATCTGAATAACCAACATTCATTTATCCACCAAAAAGAGCCACCAAGTTTAACCAATATACACGTTCTATATATGGCTGGATAGCCCCAGAAAAGCACTTGCTCTGCACTTCCTAATTTCCAGCTTTCAAACCGCAAAAATCCCACCTTTTGACCCCAGTTGGTTTTGCACCCATATGTCTCGGCCAAACACCGAACTGGAATGAGACTCGGAATTGTTTCCACAATGGGAACCAACAAATGCACAATTTTTTTCATCAGCTCCAATTCCTGTCAATTATCTCCTTATATTACATATGCTCTAATATACCACATCTAACCGATACCATTGACCAGGCCCCCGGGACGTCCATCTCGTAACGTGTTTTCCGCGGCCCGCAATAACGTCAAATCGGACTACCCCACTTTTCGTACAAATACAAATCATCATTGAAATATAATGTAGTTCGCTTATCAACTAAAAAGGACCTCACCTCATCAACCAAACTTTCCCCACGCTTACTAATACTCTGGGGTTCGCTCTCACTTATCAAAACCTCTAACTGCCATCGATTCTCAAAACCCTCCACACAATCTTTACCAGTCACTCTAGGAACTAATCTTGAAAAACATGAATCCTAGCTCTTCACCTCATTATACCTTCTCCACGGTATCCTCCGATGCTTATCTTTACAGAACCAAAGGGTCCTACGTCACCCATCCTACCCCAGAAACTCCCAATGGATTCAAGATCGCGTACCGTAGGTACGACTGTACTGAAAAGATCCCTTCCACTGCCATGCCAGTCAATCTTGTGTTCTTTCATGGTACTGGTATGAACAAGGGGATCTGGCATTATCAAATTGACCAGCTCTACAACCGTTTTGCCAATTCTTCCAAGATCAGAATCAACAGAGTTTTGTCTATGGATGCGGTTACCCACGGAGACTCTGCCCCACTCAACAAGGGTAACTTAGGTCCAGACTACGATTGGATCGATGGTGGCTACGATATCGTCAAGGTCGTTTCCAAAGACCCATGTTTCATGAGCAAGAGCCCTAAGATCAATGTCTTAGTAGGCCACTCGTTCGGTGGTTTTACCGTTATGCATGCTGCTTCTCTTAAACCTGACATGTTTGACTGTTGTATCCCATTGAATCCAGTGTGTTTCTTGCTCCCATACGAGCCTGAACAAAGACAGCGTAACATCAGAGACTGGTGGTACAAGGGATACTTGAAGAGTGAGTTCAAGGTGGATCCAAAGGATCCAAAGGGTTCTTTAGTCAAGCAATTCCTGAAAAATCCTTTCTATCAAGGATTCCACCCTGCTGTCTTAGAAAACTTGGTTGAAGATGAAATGCCTAAGGATGCCGAAAGTCAAGAGTTGATCAAGAAGGGTGAAATTAAGTTGAACACCACCACTGAGTTCCAACTTCAATTATACTTCAATTTCACTTTCAGAACCGAACAAACCATTGCCAGTATGGCCAATATCAAGAAGTTCTTGGATACTTGTCCAAATCTTCATGTGGTGCAAATTGGGAAGGGTTGACAAAGATCGATACGATGGTTTGATCGTTCTCTTTGAGTGATTGGCCAACTAATGAAAGGTGGCCTTCATGCAATGCACCCATAGTAGGAACAAAACCGACGGTCTTGTTGGAGAGGAGCGCCTGGCGTCTCCATTGTCTTACCTGGGAGACAGTTCTGAGGACTTGGGGTCTGGACATGGTGGTGAACGAGTTGGCGGTAGTTTAGTATGCGAAAAAGGTTAATAGCGGTACGAGAATATATTTCGAGGGCAGTCAGGTGACTTAATGAGTTCCGGCCGCCTGGATCAGAAACAGAGGTATGTGTGAAAGGGGAGAAAGAGGGGGAATACGGGGTAAATGATAGGACCAGTATGATAAGAATAGGTCAATAGATTTGTGAAAGTTTTCTAGAGACCATTGACCCTACCCTTGTAAATATAAAATTGGACTAAGATGGGTGAAAAATATATCACGTGACCAAACCCATACCAACCTCTATTCAAAGATGCCGAATAAATGTTGTCCGAAAAGCAGGACAAAAGTGTAGGTAAATTTTCAAATGCCGACTAGGACAAATATTCACTTAATATTCAGTAATTTTTTGTGCCTTTAATTTTTTTCGCTTGGGTTACTCTGGTAGAAGTAGAAAATACCAAGTAAATTAATTTGTTAGCAGTAACAAAAATATAGAGAGGCAGATGTAAAAAATAATTTGAGTGCAAATAATAGAAACAGCTGAGTCTATTGTTATTTTATTTAGCAAGAAATATTCTAATTTGAGGTGTTTTAATATTCTGCAATAAATGCTTCACTATATTTACTAAAAGAACTAGAACCAGGAGGTATTAGAAAATCAATCAACGTTAAAAGGATTAAATATGGAACTTCCTGTTTTAAGAATTGCAAAAACTACAATTAACAGAATTCACTATAATTACAATATTCCCTACAATTTATAAAATTTAACAATAATGTAATTTTATCAATAATTTCGCAACCTACTATTCCAATTAATGGTAATTCGGTCCAAGCTTTACAATTGTCACCATCGGATCTCTTCCATTGCAATCTTATTAGATTCACAGACTCACTGCCTTTTACCTTTCCTCGGTAAAGAGGCTTAGTAATGTGGCTCATAGACACATTCGGTATGATTATCAGATGTTAGCTAATGTTTCAAGGCAATTCTTGGCCCTATTGAGGTGATTGACTCTGTTAGCAAGAGGGGAAACAAAGTAGTAGCCGAAATGAAAAACTCTAGATACGAAATGAGTACCCAGCAAAAGCTAGTGTATGCTGATCTCTACATTGTAGTAAGGAGTTGAGTAATACACTTGTACGCGATAAGCTAAATTACGTACAATAATGTAGGAACATGTGATATAACTATAGAGTCATTTTACAACTTGGGTCTAGGGTGAAATTCATAGTAGGCACTCTACACTCTAGAGTGTCCCCTCCTAAACTCTACAACATCAAAAGGCTGACCCACCCCTCTATAATATTGGTTGCGAGTACACTACTGGTTACTCCTAGTCAATAAGTCCGATGAATTATACTGGTACGCTCGGCTGAACATTCACAATTATAATCAGCACTACCGATCCCCCCACTGACTCGGTATAATACACATTGGGCCATTTTTAGCCATAAACTACTAGAGTGAAGGCTCACCTCCTCGGTTATTCATGAGAACGCATTGAATGTATGGGAATGTGAATCTTAACGTCTCCTATTCACGTCTCGGTTAGATGAAATTGCCGCGAAAGAAGAATGTGAGTTTCAACGTCTATGGGTCCGAACCGAACTAACAAAAAAAAAAAAAACAACTAATCAACATGTTCGGAGCTGGTCTACAGTTCTTGATCCTGTCAAAATTGTCGCTTTTACATCAATAAATTGGTGGTTTTGGTGGTGATGGAATGTCTAAAATGAGGCTCATGTAATTGGAGCAAAATAGGAGACTGAGAATAGCCCCAGAAACACCAGGAGAGTATTTTAAAGTTCGGGTTTAATCAAAGTTCGGTAAACCTGGATATCACCTGCTAATCAAAACTCCGAACTCTCTATCCCCTCTCTGGTCACATGTTGTACCCAGCCTTTACTGGTAAAGTATCAACTTGCTTAATAGTAGGGGTCATGTGACACACCTACCCCGGATTTTCTGCGGGGTCCGTCCGCGGTCTATCTTCCCAACATGCCCCAGCATGTGCACCACCATCTCGGCAGTATAAAACTAAGATAAGTTCCGAAGGGTTGAATGAAAAAAAAAAAAAAAATCCATCAACACTTTAGATATGTCTTATACTCTCGATACTAAGGTTACCAGTGCTTCTTATCCACGTGCCCAAGGAGCCACCGTTCTCCCTGATGATAAGCTCTCCATTGTGTATCACCGTTACAAAACCACCAAATCTGCACCAGAAGGAGTTATTAAGTACAACTTGGTATTTGCGCATGGTACAGGATTTAACAAATCTATCTGGAAGTACCATATCCATAAGCTCTACACTCAATCCCAAGCTTCCAACAAGTTCTTCTTAGACTCTGTTGTTGCCATTGACTCTGTCGGTCATGGTGACTCCGGAGTTTTGAACAAGGACAAGTTGGGATGGATTTGTCACTGGGCTGAAAACAGTAGAGATATCAATGCCATGGTTAAACACGAACAAGAAACCACCGGTGATTTCCAAAACGACGATTACTCCAGAAACATTGGTATTGGTCACTCTTTCGGTGGTTACGGTATCATTGTTGCTTCCTTCTTGGAACCAGAATTATACGATTCCATCATTCCAATTGAACCAGTTATGCACGGTAACCCAAACCAAGCAGCCAAGTTCACCAAGATCTTCACCAAGTTGAGTACTTTACTTATCGATGACTTTGACAGTTATGACGATTTTAACGAATATTTCACCAAGTTCTCTTTCTTCAAGACCCTTCAAAAAGATGTTCTCAAGGACTTCATGGAAGACGAATTGTTACTTGAAAGAGATGAAGAAGGTGAGATCCATTACAAGACCAAGGCATCCAACTTCGCCCAAATGACCTGTTACATTGGATCTGCTGTTTCTCTTCCATTTATTGTAAAAATTCAACACTTGATCAGTGTTCCTGTTCACCATGTGGTTGGTACCAAGGCTGTATGGAACTCTCAAGAATCCGTTGAATTCCTCAGAAAGACCATTCCAAAGCATCTTATCACCACTGCTGATGTGGAAGGTGGTGAGCACTTGTTGAACGTGGATATGCCAAATGAAACCACCCAAATCATTCAAGACTACCTTTTGAAGAGACAAGATGCTTTCATCAAGGAAAGAGAAGTCGCTCCACAAAAGAAGCTCAACAACGACAGAAATGCCATCAGAGAAGAACAATTCGAGCTTCTTAAGGCCGGTAACTTGGAAGGATTGCACGGTGTTATGAAGTTCTTGTCCGTTGCTAAGCTTTGAAGGTGAAACATTCTAGATGAATTTTTTTTTAACTTTGTCAGCCAGTGACAAAAATGAAATGACAAAAACCATCAGCATTAGTTGGTTCTATGTAGGGCCTGGAGGTCCTGAATAAATATTAATATTAATATGCCCATAAATTAATTCCTTTTAATATACGTACAACGAAGTACATTATGTACAATATTTTATTGAAACTATTGTGTAGGCAGGATTATGTAGTGTATGTAACCCATACGGATACGAGAGGGTGATTTGTCATCCAAGGTTTAAGGTTTGATATGTATTGTCCGATGGCTTGTGTTTGTTCTTTATGATCTGTGAGACGTTCGGTAGGTTATTTGGAAGATCATCAGTATCTCCGTATATTGCAGCATTCGCAACCATGAGGTGGGGAAAAGAGAAAATCCGGGGTGAGTGTGACATTTTGGCGTCCCTGTCGCTTAGTTACACAAGCACGCTGACTAATATCTGAATAACCAACATTCATTTATCCACCAAAAAGAGCCACCAAGTTTAACCAATATACACGTTCTATATATGGCTGGATAGCCCCAGAAAAGCACTTGCTCTGCACTTCCTAATTTCCAGCTTTCAAACCGCAAAAATCCCACCTTTTGACCCCAGTTGGTTTTGCACCCATATGTCTCGGCCAAACACCGAACTGGAATGAGACTCGGAATTGTTTCCACAATGGGAACCAACAAATGCACAATTTTTTTCATCAGCTCCAATTCCTGTCAATTATCTCCTTATATTACATATGCTCTAATATACCACATCTAACCGATACCATTGACCAGGCCCCCGGGACGTCCATCTCGTAACGTGTTTTCCGCGGCCCGCAATAACGTCAAATCGGACTACCCCACTTTTCGTACAAATACAAATCATCATTGAAATATAATGTAGTTCGCTTATCAACTAAAAAGGACCTCACCTCATCAACCAAACTTTCCCCACGCTTACTAATACTCTGGGGTTCGCTCTCACTTATCAAAACCTCTAACTGCCATCGATTCTCAAAACCCTCCACACAATCTTTACCAGTCACTCTAGGAACTAATCTTGAAAAACATGAATCCTAGCTCTTCACCTCATTATACCTTCTCCACGGTATCCTCCGATGCTTATCTTTACAGAACCAAAGGGTCCTACGTCACCCATCCTACCCCAGAAACTCCCAATGGATTCAAGATCGCGTACCGTAGGTACGACTGTACTGAAAAGATCCCTTCCACTGCCATGCCAGTCAATCTTGTGTTCTTTCATGGTACTGGTATGAACAAGGGGATCTGGCATTATCAAATTGACCAGCTCTACAACCGTTTTGCCAATTCTTCCAAGATCAGAATCAACAGAGTTTTGTCTATGGATGCGGTTACCCACGGAGACTCTGCCCCACTCAACAAGGGTAACTTAGGTCCAGACTACGATTGGATCGATGGTGGCTACGATATCGTCAAGGTCGTTTCCAAAGACCCATGTTTCATGAGCAAGAGCCCTAAGATCAATGTCTTAGTAGGCCACTCGTTCGGTGGTTTTACCGTTATGCATGCTGCTTCTCTTAAACCTGACATGTTTGACTGTTGTATCCCATTGAATCCAGTGTGTTTCTTGCTCCCATACGAGCCTGAACAAAGACAGCGTAACATCAGAGACTGGTGGTACAAGGGATACTTGAAGAGTGAGTTCAAGGTGGATCCAAAGGATCCAAAGGGTTCTTTAGTCAAGCAATTCCTGAAAAATCCTTTCTATCAAGGATTCCACCCTGCTGTCTTAGAAAACTTGGTTGAAGATGAAATGCCTAAGGATGCCGAAAGTCAAGAGTTGATCAAGAAGGGTGAAATTAAGTTGAACACCACCACTGAGTTCCAACTTCAATTATACTTCAATTTCACTTTCAGAACCGAACAAACCATTGCCAGTATGGCCAATATCAAGATCCCTGTGTTCTTGATTTATGGAGAAAATGATTTAGCTGGTCCAGATAACAGACAAGCTACTTTGGAACACATCAAGACCGCAAGACTTATTGAAATTCCAAAGGGAAGACATTCCGTGCATGGTGATGACCCAGAAGTCGTGGTTCATTTGATTGGATTGGCTATTGAAGAGAGAGCTACTTTGAGAGCAAGATATTAGGCTGAAAACCAAGTAAGACACTGAACCACTAAAACATCTAGATATGATATGAAATGACCCACTAGAACATTCCAAAAATTCAATAGAGTTGAAATGGAAAATTACTACAAAACTAAGGTATATAGAAAAACCATATTAAAAAAAAATAATTATTTATAATAAATTAAAGAAGTATCCAAGAGCCTTGTAGAACAGCTTAGAAATCAACGTTTCATGGTTCCACGGTTATTCTATTAATATACCTACAGTGTGTGACCTTACTTGCTTTGGTAGCCTTTTAATTTATAAGCACAATTATCAACAAAAGCGTAGATAAAGCCGTTTCCACCGCTGGAGTTTACTGGGATGAACCGACTAAAGCCGTCTTTAAATAAATAATTTTTCAGCCCACATCAACACCTTCAGTATTATTAAGTAAAAGTGACAGGTGTGGCACCACATACTTGATGAGTTGGTGATTACAAACAAGCCGAATGTGTCAGCTTAAACGACGAGTAGAAGCCTTCAAAAAAAATGTAACAAGGTTACATTTGGTTACGCCTCGTTATTCAGGAGAAGTTTGATAAGTTTGGTCTTCAAAAGGGCCCTGGAAAATTAAGTACTCTAGCGAAAATATGGATGACATCATAGAAACCCCATTAAACTTCTTCCACGGAGATCTAAAAGATACATAAAAGAAATTACGAGGCGAATTGATTAGAAAACGGCTGCAACCTTAAACAATTGCTGGTGTGACTGTTTTATTATTATTATTTTGTTTCAAAGTAGTTTATTCAAATTTGTAGTTTAGTTGTTGAAAGTTACCAAGATTTGGAAATTCGGTACAAACTAGCAAATTGGCAAAAATTAGCTCATATTGGTACGAATGTAGCAGATAATCGGCTCGTGAAGTTTGACAAGTAACTGTCGGAGATAACTATGCAAGGGTAAAGAACCCCTCGCCTACAGTGTGAAAAGACAAGTAAGATATTTTCACGTGGTATTCAAATGTGATGCAAGTAGTTTATCCGGTGCATTTCCGGTACGCCAATCACTATAGGTCCCTATAGTTTATAGTGGAAAAGTATTTGTCATCCACCCCGCTATCTGTACTATAGTGCGGAAAATGCATTAAGACGATCTGTGCATACTATTCAAACTGGGGGGAATAACAAGCGCAGAAACTAATTTGTCAGCGTAAGCTATGTGCAGTATATTGCAGCCAAAAAAAAAAATTCCCATAGTACCTATTTCGCAGCTCAGTACTGGTGGTTAAGAATCTATGCCAAAGTTACCTAACTACACATGGAGATAATAATCCGCTGTTTCACGCATGGAGCAAATCCATTAAATCCATTGGTGGACATAAGCAAGGTACACCATCGTGGCTAGCTCCGCACCTATACCCAAAAGAAAGCCCCAAAGCCCCTCGGATCTGCGGAGCACATACCATCTTTAAGACACCTATTGTTAATAAATTAAATATTATTATTATTTTAATCGTTGGGTTTATTAATATTCTAAAGTATGTTGTTTCCTATTTGTATGTACCCTCTGACGTCATTTATATAACCCCAAGTACGTCGTAAAAAAAACCCCGATTACATCACTATATGTTTTATAATTTCTTAAGAGATAGTTTCTTTGGGAGAGTCACCTATCGGTTATCAGGCCGTAAGTTATTCCGTTATAGAGAAGAACATGATGACTATATAGTACCACAAAAGTACTTGATCAGCCAGGACGGAATCTCCGATGAGAAGATCTCTCAAAGCAGCACAGAAGAAGATGACGGATATATCTATGTTGAATGGGATGGACCTGAAGATCCAGAGAACCCTAAGAATTGGCCAGTATGGCAGAAAACTTTCTTTGTTTCCGAAATTGCAATTTTAACTACTGTTGTATATATGGGTTGTACCATGTACACTCCGGGGGTTGAAGAGCTTATGGAAGAATTTAAGATATCGAGGACTATGGCTGCTTTACCACTTACATTGTTTGTGATAGGTTATGGATTCGGGTCCGTGTTATTTTCTCCTATGTCTGAAAACCCAGTACTGGGTCGGACTTTACCATATGCCATTACGTTATTTCTTTATTTCATTTTCCAAATTCCTTCAGCGGTGGTTAAAGATATTGGCTCTTTCTGTGTATTAAGATTTATCTGTGGATTTATGGCTTCTCCATGTTTGTCCACCGGTGGTGCTTCAATTGCTGATATTTTAAATACTCCTTATATTCCTTACGGTTTTATGCTTTGGGGTACAGGTGCTTGGGGTGGTCCTACCTTGGGCCCATTCCTTGGCTCCATTGTGGTGGTCAGAAGAGGCTGGAGATGGACTTCCTGGTTTTTGGCAATTACCAACGGTGGTTGTTTTCTTGCATTGGGCTGGTTGCTTCCAGAAACTTACAGTCAGACTATTCTTTTAAGAAGAGCTCAACGTTTAAGAACTAAAACCGGTAATCCTAACATCACTACTATCCATGAAATTGAAAATAACAAGGCTACTTTCCGTCAAATTGCAGTAAGAACATTATGGAAACCAGTTGAGATCTCCCTCATCGAGCCAGTGGTTATGCTTATCAATGTCTATATTGGTATGGTGTACGCTATTGTGTTCCTTTGGTTCGAAGCTTTCCCAATCGTGTTCTTGAAGACTTATAACTTCACCTTAATTGAGCTCGGAACTGCCTATTTGTCCATCATCGTGGGTGTGTTTGTGTGTGCTATATTCTATTTCCCCTTCATATACACCCAGTTCACGAGAAAGCTATTGAACAACGAGCCCATCGTACCAGAGTTTATTATTCCTCCTGCTATTGTAGGTGGTATATTAATGGCTGGTGGTGTATTAATCTTTGCATGGAGTTCTTCAAAACATACTCACTGGATGGGACCATTAGTCGGTGCTGCTGCTTTTGGTGGAGGTGGTCTCTACATCTACTTGACTTTGTTTAGTTACATTGCAAGTTCATTCCCACGTTTCATTGCTTCGGTTTTCGCTGCCAACACCCTTTTCAGAGCATTGGTTGGTGGTGTGTTCCCATTGTTTGGAGATGCTTTGTTTGATAATTTAAAGACAGGCAAATATCCAGTTGGATGGGGTGGTACAGTGTTGGGACTTATCATGACTGGTATGATTGCAATTCCAGTATTTTTCCATCATTATGGTCCTAAATTAAGAGCAAGATCAAAATACTCAAATTAATGATCCCAGAGCCACAAGGCTTAAAATATTTATATGATAAATTAGGTAAGTTAATAGCTTACACACGTCAAATTGCATTTTCTAATAGATTTATTGAATAGAGTTGAAAAAGTAAAAGATTAATTATTGTAGAATATGGGCGGAATTATTTTCTAATTGTAGAAATGTAGGGATGTTGGTAAAGATCGACAGTTATTATTTAGTTCACTTGTTCGTAACTTAATTGCTGCGAAATCAGCACTAATGAGGAAAACACGACAGAAAAGGCTTAATATTACAGTTTGAGGGGTAAAAAGGCAAGGATTAGCGTATCTGGTCTATCTTTCACCAAAGAAGTGGGTCTCTTGGTATATATGCCAATATCTATTGTTGGTTGTACTGGTGTGACCAATACAAGGTCGGTGAAAATAGGCAAAAATTAGCCCTTTTTGCTCCAAATTTCACACATAATACCCAGAACAAACAGAGTAACGATTTCGACACAATTAACGGTTATTATTGTCATAGTCTACTCCGTAACTGATGACTTTTCGAATTTTTTCACTATCGCCATATCTCGCAAAAAAGAAATTCTCACTTTTTGCAACAATATCAACAGTTACAAAAGAACAACCCCCACCAAAAACACCCATACCACCCAATAATCTACATTAAAACCACACAGCTACAAACTCACCACCACCAATAACCACACAGACTTCCAATCTCCCCCATTCCCCCACTCCCTGTCCCTTTTACCTCGACCTACAACTCCATCCCCATCTTCCCCCAAAGCTCACGTGACGATAGATAACATCCCCAAGAATACGAAACACGCCTGCACATACCCTAAAGATTTTTCTCATCTCATCTTCTTTATCTTTTACAACCATTACACCCCACCCACCACAATGAGTGCTTCCAGACCAACTGTATTGGCTTACATTGACGAGTACTTGTCAAGGGACGACTCCTTTGCCAAGACCTTGAAGGCTTTCCGTAAAGAGCTCGCTTCCAGCGGCGTTGAATTAAGCGCCATCGAAGGCAAGTTAGAAGAAAGAATTGGTGATTTAGATGAAGAAATGAAGAGCGAAAGTGACGACTCTGAAGACGAAGAAGACGACTCTGAAGACAGCAGCGATGACAGCGACGACAGTGACAGCGACGATAGCGACGACAGCTCCTCTGACTCCGATGATTCCGATGATGAAGAAGAAGACAAGGAAGACAAGAAGGAAGAAAAGAAGGAAGAAAAGAAGGAAGAAAAGAAGGACGACTCTGAATCTGGATCCGATTCCGATTCTAGCTCTGATTCTGATTCCGATTCCGATTCTGACTCCAGCTCTGATTCTGATTCCGACTCCAGTTCTGATTCTGATTCTGATTCTGACTCAGACTCCAGCTCCAGCTCTGATTCCGATTCTGACAGCGACAGCGATTCCGACTCCAGCTCCGACTCCGACTCCGACTCCAGCTCTGAATCTGATTCTGATTCCGATTCTGATTCTGATTCTGACTCAGATTCCGACTCCGACTCTTCCTCCTCATCCTCCAGCTCAGATTCCGACTCTGACTCATCCAGCTCCTCCAACAGCGACTCAGATTCCGATTCCGATTCCGATTCCGATTCTGATTCTGATTCCGACTCCAACTCCAAGAAGAGAAAGGCTGAATCCTCCACATCTGCATCCAAGAAGCAAAAGACTGAAGAATCCTCTTCCCAAACTGCATCTATTTCTTCATCCTCTCCATCCCCATCTCCAGTTTCAGGTATTGCTGCTACTCCAGAACCAGAATTATTACCTGGTCAAAGAAGACATTTCTCAAGAATCGACAGATCCAAGATTTCTTTTGAATCCAACGTGTTGCAAGACAACACTTACAAGGGTGCTGCTGGTACCTGGGGTCAATTGGCCAACGAAAAGTTGTTGCAAGTGAGAGGTAAGGATTTCACCAAGAACAAGAACAAGATGAAGAAGGGTGCCTACAGAGGTGGTACCATCACTTTAGAATCCGGTTCTTACAAGTTTACTGATTAGAGTGTATAATAGACCGATTTGCACCCATTTCAACCAAACCATGCCATAATCAAAGAAAAAGAAAAATAGATGGCCTTTTTGGTTTTGGTAGAAATGAGTTAAATTGGAGAGTAAATATAAAAGTTAATAATTAGACCGTGTCCAGTGTTAATAATACGATAATATGAACAATTGTAGAAACGACTGAATTAGTCAAGTATTGCACTATTGCAAATGCTGCAAGTTTATGTTAAGCTTTATAAGTTTATATTTATTACTAAGCGATTACCAAGCACAAAAATAGACCTACCTGGCCCAGTTTACCGTGCCCCAGCCACCAGTAACCAGTATACCTTCATTCTATGGTATACACTATACTATGGCTAACTAGCAAATATGTCTATCTTTTGCAGCTACTGATTTGCAGGTTACTTTACTTTTTGCACCTTCAGTCCTCACTACTACTAGTACGACCTAATACCCAATAAAGGCCCCACCAAAAGAACCCACAATAACCCCGAAAATCCCCATAATCCTACCCCTCCTACATGACACACAATACAATAATATTTCACCCACAAACCTTCCCAATTCGTCACCCTTCCTCCAGTTCCAGCCACATGACCTTTGCCTAGCCATCCTGCAATACTTGGCGGTAAGTGCACGACTTTCCATGATCATGCCTCCGCACGACCCACCATATATTACTAAGGTGTACTATTAACTTATATCATCTTTAAGTTACAGATCACTTTTACAACAACCCTAATTGTTGTATTATCCCCGACTACAGTCCACTGTTCCTTCAACCCGACCAGTAACGCATTTCCGTAGACCGGATCATCCATCACGAGATTAGCCGCCAGCAATCTCATCCAAAAGTCACACCCCCAAATCCACATCACATCACCAAACCATGAGCAATCGCCGTCCTGGAGAGGTCAATTACGCCGACATGCAAGCGGGTAACTTCTCGGACTACTCTTCCGATGAAGGAGCCGTATATGTCAACAAACAACAGAAAGATGATGACATGACATACGGAGCAGCACCAAGAAAGAGAAGACCAAAGCCAACCAATAGTGGCGATCAAGCAGCCGCCAATGCTGCTAAGAGACAAAGAGCACAGGATTTCATGGAAAGAGCCAAGACTGAGATCGAAGACGACCAATATTCCGAAGAAGAAATGATTGAATTGACTCCGGATGTTCCTGCTGATTATATTCCAGATGCTGTATCAAGAGCATTTGGTAAGACTGATTTTTCATACCTTAAACTTAAACCAGATCACTTTTCCAGACCACTTTGGATCTCACCCAATGATGGTAGAATCATCTTGGAATCATTCTCTCCATTGGCCGAACAAGCCCAAGATTTCTTGATCACCATTGCAGAACCTATTTCCAGACCTTCTCATATTCATGAATATAAAATCACAGCATATTCGCTTTATGCGGCGGTTTCTGTGGGTCTTGAAACCGAAGATATTATTTCTGTTCTTAACCGTTTATCCAAAGTCCCAGTAGCTGAGTCCATCGTGCGGTTTATCAGAGATGCTACTGTCAGTTATGGTAAAGTCAAGTTAGTCTTGAAAGATAATAGATATTTCGTGGAAAGTACTCAAGCTGACATTTTACAAATGCTTTTGAAAGATCCAGTTTTGGGTCCTTTGAGAGTACACACATCCAATGAACAGTTGACTGAATCATCAGCTCCTCAAGGTGATATCAGAATTCCTGGTACCAGTAAAGATAAATCAGATCAACCTAAAGAAAATGATATTTTTGACTCTGTCATTGGAAAGGAAGATAATGAAGAAGATGACGATATAGATACTGTCCATTCCTTTGAGATATCACACGATTCCGTTGAAATTGTGAAGAGAAGATGTCAACAGATCGATTACCCAGTTCTTGAAGAATACGATTTCAGAAACGATACCCGTAACCCAGATCTTGAAATTGACTTAAAACCTTCCACCCAAATCAGACCATATCAAGAAAAGTCTCTTTCCAAGATGTTTGGTAACGGACGTGCCAGATCAGGAATTATTGTCTTGCCATGTGGTGCCGGTAAGACTTTGGTCGGTATCACCGCCGCTTGTACTATCAGAAAATCGGTCATTGTTCTTTGTACCTCATCTGTGTCTGTCATGCAATGGAGACAACAGTTCTTACAATGGTGTACCATTCAACCAGAAAATGTGGCTGTTTTCACCTCTGAAAATAAGGAAATGTTCACCAGTGAATCTGGTTTGGTTGTTTCTACTTATTCCATGGTTGCCAACACCAGAAACAGATCTCATGACTCTCAAAAGGTTATGGATTTCCTTCGTTCCAGAGAATGGGGTTTCATTATTTTAGATGAAGTCCATGTGGTTCCAGCTGCCATGTTTAGAAGAGTTGTTACTACCATTGCTGCCCATGCTAAGCTTGGTCTTACTGCCACCTTGGTCAGAGAAGATGACAAGATTGATGATTTGAATTTCTTGATTGGTCCTAAATTATATGAAGCCAACTGGATGGACTTGGCTCAAAAGGGTCACATTGCCAACGTTCAATGTGCCGAAGTCTGGTGTCCAATGACTTCAGAATTCTACCAAGAATATTTAAGAGAAACTGCAAGAAAGAGAATGCTTTTGTATATTATGAACCCTACCAAGTTCCAAGCATGTCAGTTTTTAATTCATTATCATGAAAAGAGAGGTGATAAAATCATTGTTTTCAGTGATAATGTGTATGCATTACAAGAATATGCCTTGAAATTAGGTAAACCATTTATTTTTGGTTCTACTCCACAATCTGAAAGAATGAAGATTTTACAAAATTTCCAACATAATGACCAGATCAATACCATTTTCCTTTCTAAGGTCGGTGATACTTCCATTGATTTACCAGAAGCTACTTGTTTAATTCAAATCTCTTCCCATTATGGTTCTAGAAGACAAGAAGCTCAAAGATTGGGTAGAATTTTAAGAGCAAAGAGAAGAAATGATGAAGGTTTCAATGCTTTCTTCTACTCTCTTGTTTCTAAAGATACCCAAGAAATGTTCTATTCCACCAAGAGACAAGCTTTCTTGGTTGATCAAGGTTATGCTTTCAAGGTTATTACTCACTTGAGTGGTATGGAACAATTGCCAGACTTGGCATATGCTTCTGCCAGAGAAAGAAGAGAATTATTACAACAAGTGCTTTTGAAGAACGAAAGTGCTGCTGGTGTTGAAGTTGGTGATGATCTCGATACCAATTTTATCTCCAAGGAAAAGAGAATGAAATTGGAACAATCCAATGCCAACAGAACATCCGGATCTTTGGCCGGTTTGGCTGGTGGTGAAGATATGGCATATATCGAATACAGTAAGAACAAGAATAAGGAATTGAGAGAACATCATCCATTGATCCAGAAAATGTACTATAAGAAGAAGTAGATTGAAAGAGAAGGTCTTGAAATATCAAAAAGATATAAAAAAAAGCATATGTCGTCCTTTCTTGCTTCTAGTTCAAAGAATCATTTATTACTATAGAAGGTAATATCATCTATTGACAATTGTCATTTATATTGAGTGCTAGATATCGGACGATATAAATATCGTAAGATTCTGGTGATTGTCATTAAATACATTAAATAATCGTCTTTTCAGATTGAACCACAGGGAACCAACTTGATGGTGATCTTTAAGTAGCATAATCGAAAACATAACGATAATAAAATAATAATAAAAAAATAACAGCTGTAGAACAACAATAGAAACATGATAGAGTTGATCATAACAGGTAGATTTTTGGATAAAAGAGCGAATCACATTTTTGTGGGGTACAAATGCTTGTGCAATGTGGTGGGGACTATGCCGGTCATAAGTTAGAATCTAGAGTCCCACACGATGGAGAAACCAAATCATAATATAGTTTATCTATAGTTATATTTCAAACAAGTAAAATCCAAACGAAGGAAGCGTTAAGGGAACAACATGGGAGGAAATTTGTTTTTGTTGGTCCATAACTTTCTTTTTGACCAATAAAAGTGATCTTTATGACAGTATTTCATGGAGCACTGACAAACTCATCGAACTCATCATCACTGTACTCACTGGAGCTAGTACTGGAGCTTACTGGAGTCAAGTTACGGCCACTGTTCAAGCTCCGCAATTGAATTCCCTTTTCCAATTGTTCTGTGTCGTAGTTGTACTGGTCCTCAAAACTCCGATATCTCCTTCTATACAAATTCAAACTTTCACTGAAAGAGATAGCACTGTAGCTTTCATTGAACCGTAATCCAAGTGCTACTTGGAGAGTAGTGACTTCATCGTCTTCTTGAGAACGAGGTTCGTATCCTGAATTAGGCAACTGAACCACGATCTTATAGTACTTGGACGAGTTTGTTATCTGGACGGTATCTTGGCCATTATTGGCAATTTGAATTCCAGCCATGTTTAGCTTATCTATTGGATTGTACCATATGTCACCCCATGGAATATGTTTCTTAACCGATGTCAAACTTCCCACTTGTGGAGGAATGATTTGGGTATTGAAAAGTTCGATTTTGGCTCGAAGTCCAAGATAAGGAGGTAATCTCTCGTGTGACTCGTTGGTAGAGAAATTTGACCAGTTGGCTTTGGCATCCTCGGAGTGTGGTGCATTCATATGGCTCTTGTTGACTCCTCCTTCATAGTCATCTTCGAGTGGTTCATCTATTTCTTCTTGAATCAACTCTTGTTCTATGAATCGTATGTTACCTTTCCATACTATATTGGAATCTTTAAGATCCCATTTTGATAGCGAGGCTGGGCCCGGTGGGATCTTGAATACGCTGACGTTAGCCGCCTCGAAGAGTACGGTCGATACGATGTTCGGCGTGTATGGCATGGTGAAGGTGGCTGCAATTGGTAGATTGCTTAAAAGTTGTTGCGACTTTAACTAACTGACTTACTGAGTGACTATGAATCGTTCTCTCTCTCTCTCCCCTAGCGAGCGAAGGGTTGTGGGTGGTGCGGAAGTTTAGTGAGGGCTCCGAGCTACTTTCCAGTGCGGTGCGCTGGAGCCCTGGCGGGGAAGCGTAGACAGGCACCACCAAAATAAAAAAAACCCCCAACCCTTAAAACGGCCCCTAAGGGGGTGGAAAGGCACCCAAAGAGGAGATTTAGACAAAGCATATGACCATTTTGAAAGGGTCCAAGGGCCCAACAGTACCGTACGACGGCGATGGACTAATGACTTCCATGATGTAGGACCTTTCTCACTAGCGATATCACAACATTCCCAGCCAACTGGTGGTACTGGGGGGGACTGCACAAACTCCGTAGATAAGAAACACACACCCTAAAACAACCTGGGCAGATACGAACTGGGAGCCGCTCAAATACGCCAAAAGATCAGGAGATAAGAGAAGCCTGGAAACAATAAGACCACCATTAACCGATCCCAATTAGGAAGCTGGTGATATTCCGCCAACCACAACCAGCCCACAAACAGTGGGTATAAGTCCTTAATGGTAGATCTCTCTCTCTCTCTATCTCTCTTGGCAGTTCCAGAAGAGCTCTGTAGCACCAGCGTAACTGCGAATGGTGCTAAAACCACAACCAGAGATTTTCATCCTTTTCAGTGTGTTGAAAACAACCAGAACTGGAATCAGGGCCAGTGGTGCTGGTTATAGTGGTAACTATAGGCGGAACCGTGATCAAATGGTCTTATACTGGTCCATTTATAAAGGGTAGATGGAACTGGTTGGAGGCATAGCGGTTAAATGTGTACTGGTGGTAAAATGGAGAAATAGCGAGACAGAACAAAATTATGGTGCAGCTGAGCCAGGACCAGACAAAGAGACTGAAATTGACAGAGAAGAAAAGAGCCAAAAAATAGCGGATATTGGCGGACTTGGCACAAGCGAAACCCAAAAAACCCGCCAAGTGACTCGGTTAGACAAGGATGCTTATACTCTTAAATCCCAAACTGTCCTGGCTTTGCTTATTATGGATCTGTTGGTTGTGTTAAGTGGTATTGGTACAGCGAGCATAGTATAGTGAGAAACACACAGAATACCACAAATGGCACCAAAAGCGACCTAAAAGCGACCTAAAAGCGACCTAAAAGCGACCTAAAAGTGCCCCAAAAGTGCCCCAAAAAATTACCAAATTTCACCATATCCAAAGGTAAAACGAACTACTGAAATACAATACTGGTACATCATCAAGACTTCAATTTTCACCTGTTTACCCTCACCTTTCCCTTCCTCTACACTTCACTCTTAACCTCTCTCACACTAATGCTGAAGTGTCGCACGATCCACCAAATGTCGCGTGTCGCACTGTCGCCCATCAAAATCAAATTTTACCTACTACTAACTAACCTTGTCAAACATGTCTTTCATCATTAGAGCACCAGCAGTACGTGCATTCTCACGTCCTGTCGTTCCACTCTTGGGACTCACTCAAGCTCGTTTCAACTCCAGTTTCGACCAATTAAACGCTGCCGTCAAACAGTCCAACAAAAAGGGTACCCAAGAAAATTCCAATAATGTCAATGATATCAACGATTTATTAAACAGTTCTTTGGAACTTCCAGACACTTCATACACCGGCAAGAAGTCCAACGAATATGGTCTCGGTAACATGATCCCAAACCCAAGAGACGTTGCCAAGAGCATCCGTATGAACGGTCCTGTTGCAGGTAGAACCGTCGATGTTCACTACAACAGTATTGGTAAGGCAGTCTACAGTTTGAACGGTATAAACATCAACAACAAGGTGAGGTACTTACAAAACGTCCAAAGCAGATACATCCGTCCTGCCAAGTATGGTAAGCAAAAGAGAAGAGAATGGTGGAGACGTAAGTTCAGTGAAGGTTTCAAGGAGTTGATGTCCCAAGTGCAAGACGCCAGAAGAAGAGGTTACTAAGCTTTGGGGAATATTCCAGCTTTGCTCAAGTTTTCCATTTCCATTGCTTTTTTTATTTGTTAATTCAACTTCATCTGCGTTAGTTTCATGAATAATGAAATTTGTGCCAATTTTTCACCTTAGAAAGAAAGCCATAAACCGTGAACTAAAAGGACTAAAAATCTAAATGTTTAACGGCTTGAAGCTTTCTCCATCACCATAAATAACCGTGCCATGATTACGTGTAATCGAAGTACGTTCGGGAATGCATTCCTGATTCCTGATCCAGGACGAACTGTATAGTCTATAGTTCCTTGTATATAATAGAATATCGAAAGAGACAACACGGGCCATTGAAATAGACTGGACCCAAGACGTAGACCTACCTAATATGTCAGATCAGCTAGTGTAAGCTTAAAAGTGGTATTTTTCACCAACCGTGCTTACGTAATCAACATACCCACAAGAACCACAACTCCAGATTTCCGTACCGGTGTTTCTCCAAACTACAAGCAATCTAGCGGATCGGAATTAACAAGTCCGGGACACCTCCGTTGAATGCCATAATTCGCCGTTTCGTTCTCCTTGTTCTCCCAACTCCGGGCATTGTCCCTCCCCTATATACAGGCCGATGCCGTTATCTAGATAACGTCAAAGATCACCGGCCAATCATACCTTCATTCGGACATTACGATCATCTAAACTCACCACTTGAACCTTGAAGTCGTGATCTTCACACCGCTCAAGTTTTACCTTCCATCTTTTACCCTGTGAACATCAACTGCTCCGTTGGTCCGTGAAATACACTCGGTAATCGCTGAATTCAAACCAACTTGGTGCCCATTGCAAACAGTTAGTCATTGGATCGAAGAGGATTTGAGACTTACCAAACCACTCGTGATACTCTAATTGAAGCACCCGAAGTTGGAACCAACACGCCTAGCTCGCGGGAACAAACAATAACCAGCTAATATACAGTATAGACCACCCACCTTCTTTTTCACCAAAGGAACAGCTCGTGGGACCCATACTGATTTCTTGTTGACTAATCATATTATCACCGACTACCAATTTCCAGGTACCAGTGACTATTTGCCCAACAAATTGCACCAGCTGATACTTCGATCATGGCCACCCAAACTGGTAATATTCCAGCCATTACTGGCCAAATAGACTATACCAAAGCCATCCATGTCTTTCCCGAATCGCTTCTACCATTTCGCAGTAGTATACTTGCTTATGGATGTTCTTTCCTTTCCACCTTTGTGGGTTTCCCACTTGATACTATGAAGACAAGAATGCAATCATATAACTCTTTCACAGGTTACTTTGATGTTGCCAAAAAGACGTATATAAACGAAGGGATCACTGGCTTTTTCCGAGGTATTTATGCTCCTTTGGTATCTTCAGCATTTTCTAAATCATTGAATGTTTCGATCTTTACCGAGGTAAAACCTTGGACTTACAAGGCCATGTATGGCAATTCACAAGGTGACCCATTTATTCGTAATATTCCTGTGTGTTTTGTATCAGGTGCCATTGCTGGTACTGGTGTTACCTTCTTTGCTTGTCCATTTGAGTTTACCAAAATCTACGCTCAATTAGAGAAATTAGTTCATAGCAAATCCAAGGTCAATGCTCCAGTAACTGGTTCTACTCTTGCAATTGCAAAGCAAATCGTGAAACATGAAGGTTTCTTCGGACTTTACTCGGGATTCAAATACCATTTGGCTCGTGATTCTCTTTATTCTGCCATCTACTATTCTATTTATGAATCTGTAAAATGGTCCATGAATAATTTAATTAATAAAGACCCAGAACAATCATCTCAAGTTTCCATTCTTTTAGGAGGTGGTCTCAGTGGTGTGATGTGTTCTTTACTTATTTTCCCTCTTGATACTACCAAATCATTGATTCAAAGAGATATTATTACCAACATTTTAAGAAAAGAAAATGGCTTGGAACCATTACCAAGAAAGGAAAGAAAGATCTTCAAATTCGAAAGAAGATTATACAGAGGTCTTGGGCTTACCTGTACCAGAAGTTTGTTAATCAGTATGGTATTCTTCAGCTCCTATGAGTTTGCAATGGCCCATATTGCATAATCAGATAGAATTCCACAACTACAGCCAATGTCAATCCCCGTTTCCAAATAAATCAACAACTAACGACAGTTTCCATGTTTAAATATTTATTAATTGCAACGACTCCAAACTTCTAATCCAAATATTTTTGCACCCAAACCCATTATGGGTGTCAGAATTCAAACTGGTTTATACCTAGGATGTTGTTCAGTTCCATGTATTGAGCTTGAGACTCAATCAAATTAACCTCATATTTTATCGAAAGTCCTTCTAAACTAAAGGACTTAGATTAAGACCCACTTTAGACATTGATAGATCTTGTACATAGTTCCAATAATGTAAATACATATGACTACTAAAATTAATATAACTTGTTCTATCACATTGTAGTTCCACATGTTTTGTATAATTAGTATAACTTTATTTTATTAGATATCTACATTATATTGAAAAGCAGGTAATTCTATATTTACCTATTGTTTATGATAATCTAAAAAATGTATTAACATTGATTCAGAATTAATAATGATAATGATTAAATGTAGTTGAGACTCTTAACGTCTTTTTCTACCTCTTTGTGAATCATCATGATCCTCATCCACCTTTACATCGGTGCTTCTGGTTCTCATGTGTCTTCTAGGTTTTTCTTCAGTCTTTTCTTCAGACTTTTCTCCTTTACGTCTCTTTACTTTGACATCGTCATCAGTATCGAGCAACTCTTTCATACTTCTCTTCATCGGAGATTTAGACCGAGTTCTGGTGGCTGGTTTATCATCTGTAGCTTCCAATCTCCAATTATGGGCACCTGAGCCCTTTCTCAGAGAAGACTTACTGGAATCAGTAGGTGAGCTTTGTAATGTGTTGCTAGATATATCTCTTTGTTTTGATACTTCAAGTTTTGGTAATGACTTGTTTCTTTTACTCTTTCTTGGAGAAACAGGCTCGGTAGTTTTCTTTGGAGAGACTGGTTCTCTAGTTTTCTTTGGAGATTTAGGTGATGTAAGCTCATTTTCGCCATAGACGTGGCCGCTTCTTAAAGATCTTCTTGGCTCTAATTCCACTTCATCCTCAATTTCAAGGCCTAAAACTCTTTTGACCTTTGGCTTTTCCAACTCTTCTTGTAATGATGGTTGTAAAGTTTCAAGTGCTGGTGGATCATCGTTGTCTTCCGAGTCAGCAGATTCATCAGCATCTGGTTCAATGCTCAAATCAACCTTCATAGCTGCTGCTTTTATGGATTCTTCAAGTTCAGGCTTTTCTTCAGGTTTATCTTCAGGTTCGTCTTCAACTTCAACTTCATCCTCTTCATCATCTTCTCCAATCTCATCAGAGTTGTTTATGTGTTCTTCAATTTGGCTTTCAATCTTATCGATATCACGCTTGTCTTCGTCAGAAGTGGAGCCAGATTCTTGTTCTTGTTCTTGATCCTCATCATCTTCAGGTTCTTCAACGTTTTTCAATACCTTTTCCAATTCGTCATCTTTAACGATACCTTCCATCTCTTCGTTGATGTCGTTGAGTTCTTCGGCTAATTCTTCACTGACTGCATCCAAATCTTCAGCAGATTCAGTGGATGCTACTTGTTCAGGTGAAGAATCATCAGTATCAGCAGTTTCTGTAGTTGCTTCAACAGACTGGTCATTAGAATCTTGATCTTTTTGGTCTTCTGTCAGTTCCAGTGCAGCTTCAGCTTCTTGGGCTTCTTCGGCCTCGTCTTCTGCAATTTGATCCTGTGCTAAGTCTTCTTCATCTAAAAACTGTTCACCAGCTTCTTCTTCACCTTCTTCAACAGGTTTTTCAATCACACCATCATCAATAGCTTCTTGTAAGTCCCAATCTTCATTGTTGTTTTGAACCGACTCAGAGATTGTTTGGTCTTTTGGAGCTTCAGGTGCGTTTTCGTTGACTTGAATATCTTGATTTTGAATTTCAGCTTCGGTTTCATCTTCATGCAAATCCTCATGGTCTTCATCATCAACTGGATCCAATTTAGGCTTAGATATACGGCTCTTTCCAAAAGGAACAAATTTTCCGAAAAAGGTCTTGATTCTCTTGTAACCAGAGGACTGATTATCTTCCGAAGGTCTCTTACGAGATGCAACAGGTTCTTCGGTTTGAGATTCTTGAATAGGGTTTTCTTCGACTTCTTCTTCGACTTCTTGCTCAATTTCTTCTTCTGCCTCGTTTTGTCCTTCTATAAGACTATCAAGAACGTTTTCAAAATCAACCTTTTCTTGATCAGATTCAGCATCAGAACCGAGCTCTTCAGCTTCTTCATCATCTTCTCCTGGCTCAATAACAAGAGCTTCAGTACGGATGATTTCTACATCGACTTCTTCAACTTCAACCACTTCGGCAGCAAAATCGACTGCATACTCTTGGCTAGCTTCAGCCTGTTCTTCCTCTTCGACACTACCAGGACGAATGATATCAGACTCATTGATCTCAGTTTCCTGGACGTTGGTGATATGCAAGTATTCATAAAGTGGCTGGTCAATAGGAACATCATCCAGTGGAGCTTCCTTAGCTTCATCACCTTCATTAGTTTCCACAAGTTCTTCTCCAGCTTCTTCTCCAACTTCTTCTCCAGCTTCTTCTTCAGCTTCTTCTTCTTCTTCAGCTTCTTGCTCTTCTTCAGCTTCTACTACAGCTTCTTCTGGATCTTGGAGTACAATTTCTTGTTCGAAAGTCTCCTCAATGAGAACTTCACCATCAGCAACTTCAGTATCGATATCAGCATTTTCAACAGCTGCTTCTTCTTGTAAGTCAGTTCTTTCTTCCATAGCTACATCAGTGTTATCAATTGGCACTTCTGCAATTTCTTGTTCATCATCAGTAAGTGGCTGATACTGCTCTTCGGTCTTCTCTTCGGTCTTCTCTTCACCTTGATTATCGGTTTGTTCGGTAAGAGCTTCGCTTTCTGCTTCTGCTTCGTCAAGCTCTTCAAAAGCTGCTTCGATATCTTCATTGATATGCTCTTGATCTTCGACATCCATAGTTTCGGCTTCCTCAGCATCCAAAGGTAATTCCTCAGTGGTTACACCATTTGATTCTTCCATTTCTGCTTCTCTTTCTGCTATTAATTCGCTTGGAGTGTGGATTGGTTCTTCTTCTTCACTGTTCTTTTGACCTGGTGCCAAATCCATTCTATGAGGATCCATGCCTGGACTATCAGGAATACCGTTGCTGTCTTCAGTTTCATCAATCAAGATTGGTTCTTCTTCAGTTTCCTGGTTCTCAACACCCCTATGTTCATTCTCCTTCAAAGAATGTGGAGTGTGAGTAATTCCATCACCTTCTTCTTCAAACTGATCTTCAGCTTCTTCTAAATCGTTCAAGGCACCTTCGAACAGTTCACGATCATTTTCATATTCTACTTTAGTCAACTTTTCTGCTTCATATGCAGCTTCATCGTCATGTTCGGTCTTGATCTCTTCAAAATCATCAATATCTAAATCTGGTACATCATCTTGTGGTTCTTCTTGGATGTCTTCAACTTCTTCTTCGTCTATTTCATCCACGTTCACTTCAAACTCGGCGATGTCAATTCCTTCATCAACAAGGTCTGGAGTAATCTTCAAGTCTTCCGGCTGAGCTTCTGGTTCTTCTTGATCGACTTCGTCATCGTCCTCATCATCATCATCATCATCGTCCTCATCATCATCCCCATCTTCGTCGTCATCTTCGTCGTCATCATCTTCACCATCATCATCGTCGTCTGCACCGTCATCCTCATCCTCATCTTCAACTTGATCAGCTTCATCGTCCTCATCTTCAATCTCTTGGACATCTTGAACTTCTTCAGCTTCTTCATCCTTGACATCTTGAACGTCTTCTTCGATATTTTGAACATCTTGAGGTCCTTCGACTTCGTGATCTTCGTCCTCTTGAGGCACCTCCATCACGACATCTTCTTTAACGTCTTCTTTAACGTCTTCTATAATTTCTGGTTCTGGGTGAAGTAACTGTTCTTCTTGATTTTCTTGATCTTCTTCATCATCTTGGTCTACTTGTTGGGCTTCAATGAGATCTTGTTCGTTGACTTCCACATCTTCCTTACCTTCGCTTGTTTCGTCTATTTCTGGTAATTCTTTAAGGGCTTCATCGATCAAATGATCCAACTTTTCACTCTTAAGACCACTGACCTCGGTATCAGACAGGTCAATTGTTTCTAAGGAATCATTTTCGCTGACAATGATACTGTCCAATTCAGGTCTTTCAACTGGTTGTTCCATAAGTTCTTTGAGAACGTCAGGATGGACAGATGGAACAGAAGTCTTGGTGATACCTTGGTTGACTTGGTTAACATCAAAAGGTTCTACTTGTTCGAGTTCTCTGTCCATTTCCTCCTTTTCTTCAGCAAACTCTTGTTCGTCACATTGGGCAATTTCCTGTTGTATCTCTTCTTCTAAACCGTCGATTTTAGTGGTAATTGGAGCCAATGGCTCTTGTCTTTCCTGTCCTAATTGTAATGCTTCGTGTCTTAAAGAAGTATCTGGATTTTCAGGCTCATAGAATTCAGTTCCATCGCCCATTGGTGTGTCTTCTCGATCAGGTGGACCCACACTATCTCTTGATAATGGAAATACTGGTGAGGACTTCAACTTGAGTTCATCTTCAAGGTCTGCAACAGAACTTAAGTGAAGGTTGAACTTCTCGTTGATTTGACGTAAATTGGCCAATGTATCTTCTGGAGATTCTTCTTGAACTGACTTGAAAATTGGTTCAGGATGCTTTTGTTTAGGTTCTTCTGGTTGTACTTCTTCTGGTTGTTCATCAACCATTTCAATATCTAGCACTTCCGAAGGTTTGGAATTTTCGACTTCATTGACTATTTCTGGACCTGATCCTAATCTATCTTCATCATCAGCCAATGATCCTTCTGTTTCATCAGCTTGTATAATTTCTACTGGTTCAGGATCGTCTTTAGAGTCCAATTCTTGAGTGTAAAATGGTGCTGGAATTGGTGCGATGATTTCTTGGGGTGGAGTTTGGTCCTCTTCAACATTGGTGAGGTTATCGGTGAACTCGTATTCTGTAGCATAACCAGATGCTCTTCCAGTAGAGAATTTAGGAACAGTAATTTGTTCATCCT
Source organism: Suhomyces anneliseae (assembly GCA_030568535.1). NCBI lineage: Eukaryota > Fungi > Ascomycota > Pichiomycetes > Serinales > Debaryomycetaceae > Suhomyces > Suhomyces anneliseae. The sequence continues at coordinate 547,793 of JAJMGB010000002.1, read as the reverse complement.
TAGCTTGTTCAAGAACAGCATCAGCAAACTTCGAAAGTTCAAACTCGTTGGTTGATTGTGGTTCAAGTTGCTGTTGTAACTGTGCTGCTACTTCTTGTAATCTTTGGGCATCCAAATTGGACTCGAAGTAGTTCAGCATTTCAAAGGTGGTAGTTGTAGTAGAACCAATAGGCTCATGACCGAGTCCTTGATCTTGTAATCCTGGATCGTAGTATGGTTGAGGATCTTGGTTATAGACACCTTGGTCTTCTTCAGACTCATACTCTTGTTCTTGATCATTTTCATATTCTCCATGGTCTTCCTCTTCATCATCATCTTCCTCTTCCTCTTCGTCTTCTTGACCGTCATGGTCTTCCTCAAGTTCGTGATCTTCTTCTTCTTCCTCTTCAATTCCATGTTGTTCATTATCTATAATCTCTTGCTCTTGTTCTTCTTGTTCTTCTTCTTCTTCAGAGTCAAGAATAACAATAGCATCATCGTCATCTGGAGGCTGAATATTTACTGGAGGTTGTTGGTAGAAGTTATTTGGCTGGGCAGGAACTTCTTCATCATCAATTGCAGATTCTTCTTCTTCTTCTTCCTCTTCCTCTTCTTCCTCTTCCTCTTCATCAAGTTCTTCATCATCTTCCTCCTCTTCGTCTTCTTCTTCTTCGTACTCTGGAGGAGCTTGAGGTCTCACGTAGTCGGATAATCTCGGTCTGCCGTTCTGAACAGTGTAAGCAGTCGAGGCAGAGTATTGAGGTTGCTCTTGTTCGTCTATTTCCAAATCGTATTCGTCCTCTTCGTCTACTTCTTCCTCTTCCTCTTCTTCCTCTTCTTCCTCCTCATCCTCTTCTTCCTCCTCATCCTCTTCTTCTTCCTCTTCTGATGCTTGGTCGAACAATTCTTGAGCAGATTTTCCAGCAGGAAGTTCGGAATTGATCAAGCTTCGCTGGTGAGGATTGGAGTACTGAGGTTCTTGTTCGTCCTCTTCGGCTTCGGAGTCAAGCACAATGATATCGGAGTCTTCAGCATCTTCCTCCACTTCTTCTTCTTCTTCGATTTCTTGTTCTTCGGATTCATAAACTTCTTCTTCTTCTTGTTCCTCGTCAATTTCTTCGTCTTCCTCTTCTTCCTGTTCTTCTTCTCTTTCTTGTTGTTTCATGGCTCTTGCGAGCTTCTCAAACTCATCGTCATAGATCTTTTCTCGGTACTTCTGCTTCAACAGCTTCTCTATATCGTCCTGTTGTTGTGTCTCGACCAAAAGACGGGCTTCTTCTTGTTGGCTCTGTAAAAGCTGTTTGTGCCGTATATCGATATTACTTATCCAATCAATGAGATCTTCGGGATCTTGGCTTCTGGCTTGTGTCGCATTCATTGTCGTGAACGACCGGTACGTGTCTGAAAAGCCTCCGACATTCACGGTTCGATTCCCGTTGGTCTTTTTGATATTGATGAAAGTATCGGTGTTTTCAGTGTCACTGTCATTGAACTTTCGGTTGATCTTTTTGATACTAAACGGCGACGGAAATTGTGATGGCGCCATTGTGTTAGCAGGTTAATGAACGGAATTGAATTGCTGGTTGGTTGATTGTTTTGGTTGCTTGTTTTGCAATTGACTTTTGGCGGTTAGCGTTTGGTATCGTTTTTTTTTTGTTGGTTGTGTATCGTATATCGATACTTCGTATTTATGCAATAATCAGTCTAGATTCGTATCTATGCAAGGCTGATGTAGGTGACCAATTGAGCCAGATGCTGTGTGGCGTCTCTATTGGGATTGCTATTGGCTCGTTTTGGCCTTCTGGCTCTTTTGTGCTATTGTAACCAAAGTTTACGGCTGATGACTTCTGTTTTGGTGGGGAGGATAGAGCGGGAAGAAGAGAGATCACGTGTAAGTAATACTACGTTCTCGTGCCCAGAATCACGAGACAAAATGTACAAAATTTTTTGTTAGGTTGCGAAATGATCTGCAAGTCACGTGATATGCGATCACGTTTCATCTACTTGCTCGTCAACTCAACAATAACTTTGGCAATGCAACCGTTATCTGGCATTACACGATGCACAATTAGTATTTAACGAAGATCAAATCCTTCATTCACGTCAGGATTTTTTTTTCTCTCGAGTATTTATTGCCAATATATCAAAACTTTAATTAGTTCCAAAAATATCAACCAATTTCCATATGAAGTGAAAAATTTTGACTCCTGTCATTCCACCACAATTTCACATGATGCGGCTAACGGATGTAGGTGGAAGTGGGTGTTCCTGCTCCATGTCCTGCTTCTAATAAAATTTTCAAATTTTTAGGTGTGCTGACTCAGCCCTCAGTATTAATTACCAAATCACAAGTTCCAGCGGGCTTAGGGCATTCTAGTACATATGACACAGGACTGCAGCTGCATAGAGTTTTAGCGAGATCATGATTCAGAGATGAGTTAAAAAAAGATTGGAAATTCATCATCACACCACCAACTAGTAACCTACCCTCGTAAATCAAATGATAATCAAGGGAGTTGTACCTTTCAACCAGAGAATAATTCAAAAGTTAAAAATTTAATTTTAATACTAAAATGCAATTGATATACGAGTTTAAGTTACGGCTGATCGTTGGGTGTTATTTTATCCAGTTGATCCGGCTCTATCATATGCAAGAGAATTTAGATCATTCAAATCAAAATCAAAACATCAAGGCTAGAAATACCCTTGTTTGGTATGGTGCAGAAATTAGGATTTGTGATTCACAATTGGGGTTAGAACCAAAAAAACCAAAAAGTACAAGTTGAACGAGGAAGCAGAATCACGAGCTTGGAACAGAAGGGTGGCTAATGACCTAAAATACGTTATAATCTCCAAACCTTATAATAATAATAAGGTCTCAGCCCCACTTCAAACATCCACTTTCACATCGGAAAGTTATTGATCCCGCGGTCCGATGATACGAGCTCATCCTTACTTATGAATCTAACCATTAACCACCAATAAACTTACATCCGCAACAAACCGAAAGTTCATAAAGTGAGAGTGTGAGAAAAAAAAAAGAGATGCAGCTTTACGCTGGATTTGGCGCACGCATTTCAAAATATTGACCTCCCCCCCTCGGTCACACTTTCAAGCATAACTCTGGGCGATGATGGATAAACACAGGGATTGGGGAAAAAAAGGGCTGGATAGGGCAAAAAACAGTTTTTAAACAAAACAATAATGATGGGCAAGTCAATGGGTCCAGCACTACAATGGTATGATGGGTGACATCATGGGGTCGATGTCTTCAGTCTGTTTCTGGAAAGATCAGTTACCAAAAAGAGGGCCCAGAACAGAACACACTAATTAAAGCTGGCTCATCGCGAATTTGCTTTAACTATGGTGATGATAAAAATAACTCATGGCTCTGATTTAAGGTTTGATTTGGCTAAGCTTTTAATTTATTTGCCCTATTTAGTCAAAACCCACATAATTTTGAAACAAATTTGGTATTGGAATTTAGTTAATTTATGCATCCTTCCACCAAGTAATTATGGCATTCCCATAAAAAGAAGGTTTACAGAATTCTATACAATGCACTATTTCATGCACCACCTACATGAACAATTTCTTTTTCTTTCGTTTTTTTTTTTTTTTTTTGGTCTTTTTTTGTTTTTTCCATACCCAAATACACTAATGGGTATCATGCATACTTGAATAATGAATGAAGGCCCTCCCCCATCCGGTTTCCAATCTTTGACTAACAATCAATTTTTGAGATATTATTGAGGCGGCGTGTTTCCAGCCCTCAACCCCCCAAAATAGTCTAATCTTGTTTAGTTATACTATGGAGTCATTCGCATTATATTATGTGATTGTGATTTGTTCATGAGGTTGAAATTTTCTGTGGTCTAAATTGAATTTCATTTTAAGAATCTATGCATCATGCATATGGAAAGAAGGAACCTACAATTATTTTTTAAGTGGAGAAGTGATGGCCATTAATTTAACTGCCAGCTTTCAGAGGCTGATTTAGCTTTCAATACTTGATTTGAAAAACTATTTAAACCCCTACAAATTTCTTTAAATACAGATTCTTTTTTTTGAATTATTCAATTAATCAATTAAATTAATTATTCAATGACTGCCACTGAAATCGATCACGAATCTCAAGAACCAGTTCAAACTTACGAAAGAAGAGCTGATGCTCAAGTTACTGGTTCCGTATGGAAGAACCACTTAATTGGTGGTTTAGGTGAATTCTTCGGTACCTTTATCTTCTTATGGACTGCTTTCGTCATTGCTCAAATTGCTAACCAAGATCCAACTATTCCAAAGGATGGTGGTTCCGACCCAGCCCAATTGATTATGATTTCTTTTGGTTTCGGTTTCGGTGTCATGGTTGGTGTTTTCATGTTCTTCAGAATTTCTGGTGGTAACTTGAACCCAGCTGTTACTGTTACTTTAATGCTTGCTGGTGCTGTTCCACCAATTAGAGGTGCTATCATGATTTTCGCTCAAATGGTTGCTGGTATGGCTGCTGCCGGTGCTGCTTCTGCTATGACTCCAGGTCCAATTGCATTCGCCAACGGTTTAGGTGGTGGTGCTTCTAGAACCCAAGGTGTTTTCATTGAAGCTTTCGGTACCTGTATCTTATGTTTGACTGTCTTATTAATGGCTGTTGAAAAGCACCGTGCTACCTTCATGGCTCCATTTGTCATTGGTATTGCTTTATTCGTTGGACACTTGATCTGTGTCTACTACACTGGTGCTGGTTTAAACCCAGCTAGATCTTTCGGTCCATGTGTCGCTGCCAAGTCTTTCCCACACTACCACTGGATCTACTGGGTTGGTCCATTATTGGGTGCTGTCATTGCTTTCGCCATCTGGAAGTTGATGAAGATCTTGCACTACGAAACCGCTAACCCAGGTCAAGATGCTGATGCTTAAATCTGAGGTGCGGTTATAGTTGATTTTCTTTAAAATTAAAAAAAAAAGAAAGAGATCTCTTCCCCCTTACTCCACATTTGGCTGGCTTGTCCATGCCATTTTTAACCTTTTGATACTCACCACTATATTACAAAACAAAAAATAACGGTGATGTTTTATATGAGCTTGCTCTCATTCACTCGAAATCGAATTACTACGATCGACTTAATAATTTAATACATAATAAACGATAGATGTTTGAACCAACAATTGTAGCATTTAACAGACTTTGATAGACTTATTGAAACTTGACAACATGGTCAAGTTTCAAACTGGTCCACCATTTCAGGTTGGGGTTCAGTGGACCAGATAACGGTAAGTCTGGGATGAATTAGCGGTGTGGGATCCTAACACCACAATAGCGCGGCTTTATTCCCTACAGAAGGGAAGCTGTTTTGCACGTTCGTGTTTGGAGCCATTTTCCGCACTTTTTTATTATTATTATTATTATTTATTTTATTATGATATGATAAGGGGTTTGGTAAATGAACCGATATTCCCGAATAAAATAATACTATTATGAAAAAAACAGATCCAATCGGTTATAATTGATTACCCATAATTGATTTATATTACAGGAAATAGCAACTAGGATCGGAAGTTTGCATCTAAATTCCCCCAAAAGAAAGAAAAAATAACTCTTAATTCCTTTTAATGTATGGTTAAGAACAATGCTGGAGATCTCGTAGACCTAGAACCACCAATTAAGTTACGGGTAACGGATAGTTGGGGAAGCAAAAGCAGTAACCTTATTGACACAAAGGGATGCGGCTTGTACCAAAAAAACTATAGGGTGTTTAGGGAGTGACGGGTGGGGTGGGGTGATGTGTACCAGCTGGTAATGCTAGTGGCTTCACCTGACGCTCCTGCTGGCTGTCTGGTGTGATTGTTGATGGAAATCCCTTTTCATCCGAAGCCTCCATGCACATGTCAAAGAAATAAAAAAAAAACAAAAAGTGCTGATCACCACTTCTACATATACCCTATTCTTGATAAGGATAAGCAGAAGCATAAGGGGGTAGGAGACTGGTCCCCCCGTACTAGTTCTCCACTCCCGTAATTTTTTCATTAGACTACCCCTCTAACTGCACCCTTTAACCATAACCATAACCACACTCACACTTAGAGTACTACAAATAGTAGTGTATGCTAATATAGCTGCTAGTTTTCCCCAATATCTGTGCGACTGTTTTATTGTGCTTGATCAATTGTTTAGTAAAAGGCTTAATTAGCCATTTTTTGCTTATAGCCAGAAATCTTTCGGGAATGTACTAAAACATCAATAAACCATCAATGCTCTGACCAAGAGTCTAGAAACTCCTGGGCTGGATTCTCTTCCACTCGCAATAAAACTATACCCAAGTGTCAAAATACAATCAACAAACAGAGTTAGAACAATAGAATTATATATTTGTTTGTTTGCTTCTCTAATTAACAGTCTCGCCCTTTAGATTTTCTTTACTAATGATCGTTTTCTCACCTTTTATGAACTATAAACTCAATTAACTTCGATAATTGGGATCCTAAAAACTCAATTGACCCCAATTCAAGCTTTTGTGCTTATCAGAAACTGTCAATTTACCTAAACTATAATTTTTAAGCAATTGTGCGATGACTTTTCTGGTGTTAATTATGGCTGTTTAAGTTCCAATTCTTCACTTACTGTTAAAAAAAAAAAAAAAAAAAAAAAACATACCTTAATTACAAATTGGTGCATTTTGTATCACTGTTCTGTCCCTGATTCAGTGAAACAGTATGATCTCGCCAAACGGTGAAACTCTGGCTGGTAGACACGGTCAATGTATAAAAACGCCTCAGGGTCTAATATTTTCACGATTTAGCTTTAACGAATTTGAAACGCGCTGTAGTCCTAAACGTTGGAGACGCCTCAACCTTAAGGGATCATTGGTCTCTATCGCTTAGAAGGGCTATGTTGATATGAAAATGATATCCAATGTAATATTGACGAAAAAACCCCGTCTGATAATGTCACTCGTTCGCTTGACATGACTTTGACTATTGCTGGGTGCAAATACCGCTTAAGCCTCGTTTTGCTGGCTAACTTTAAAATTACTTCCGTTAATCAAGTTGAGAGCTTTACTAAACCCTGACTACACTCAAATTACCAATCACAGTGTAATATGGCTACTGGCTACTAATACATTGTAATAAAGTTCGGGCCTGGCTCTTGCATAGTCGCCTTCGTTACTGAAATTTCAGTACCTCAATGGTTCGTTATCGTTCTCATCTCTTAGACTATGAACCCCAATGGTACTGTATACACAGTATGTGCACTATGTACAGTATATACCTTATACTATATCATGTGCCAGTGTTTCTACTCTCGTATTCATACACACTAATACACTTACACACATACTTAACCAGGTATGGGTTCGTATGTTGTAAGACCAGCAGGTTACTCCTCATAATGCACCTCTCGAATTTCACTTCCTTACAGATGATTCATGTGGCTGCGACGTTCATTCCCATAATCCTGCTCGTTTGCACCTATATGTTTAAGTTCATTTGGAACATCTCACTGCAATTCGCAGCCAAACAACGCTCGCAGTTCTTTTTCCACTTTTAGTTTCTTTTGTGAATGATTAACCAACAATCCCAACGAATTGATCCCCTCATATTCATATATGTATGGATTGTTTTGGTTCATGTTTCGAAACAAATGATTAGATTTATTATTAACTACTCTAACTCCACTTTGCTAATTTCTCCTTCATTCAGTGTGGTCAGAAGGGTTGCAGTTAGTAGCAATGACAACTGTATATTTTTTATGTATGTAACTTATTATCTGTAAGGAGAAGGAATAATCGACGGTGTTAGGATCGTTGTTCGGAATACCTAATAAACTCCAATTGAGGGGGTAACTTTTGTGGGTGAACCTCAACCCCCTCTCAAATATCTAAACGTGCATGCTAAATCCGCCATACACAAGTGTTCAATCAATTTTTCTTTTCGTTTCTTTTCTTTTCTTCTATTACCCTTCAATCTCTCGGATTATTGGTTATTAATTATTATAATATATTATTTATATATTTTATTAAGATTAAATTAGATAGCTAGAAAACACGTAGCCTATACAACAGCCCAATAGGTTTGAAACAGCCATGGTCATCGTTGGAGTCATATTGTGTGCCACCTCATAGAGAGGGACAGTGTGTTGCAACAAAACAAGCAAGCGAAGGTTGCAGCGAAAAGTGTGAGAGAAACAGATCGATAAAAAGGTTTATAGACTAGATCAGTACTTCCTTGACAGTCGCTGTCAATTGTGTCTTTCTTTTTTGATATAGTAAATCTGAGACGTGGATAAATTTCTTTGTACAGTCTATTTTTTTTTTTTTTTTTTTGGTTCTTTCTTTTTTGCAGCTAGTCCAATTTAGACAAGATTTGCAGTAAATCTAACCATAAAAACAGGACTTGAGCTCCAATACCATAAACCCTTATCTGCTTCTCTGGAATGTTTTGTCACAAGCAATAAAAAAATATTCACACATAACTATAATTTTTATGTGGATCAATTCTTGGTCAAGTTCATGTCACTCATCGTGAACAACAAATCATCATCATAATCATCTGAGTTTTGATGATTATGACTAGTATTATGAAACCTTTCGTTTCTTTCAGAATTCAGGTTCTCCACACTTGAATTATTAATGAAATAATCACGGCTATCGTCATCGTCATCATCATCGAATACATTTTCGTAATGAATTGGTTTCTTATAAGCCGAAGGTGTAGTAGATAATCCTTTAACATCCTTCTTTTCTGTTTCTTTGGGTGTGGAACTGTGAGCAGTAGCATGTGCACTAGTTGTTGAAGTAATTGGTGCTGCTGCTAATTTATTGGCAGAAGGAGATTTCAAGAAAGAAGCATTGCTATGATGACTTGAATAAGCAAAACTATTCTTTCTCGAATGAGATTCCTCCTGGGATGATGGAGATCTACTATTTCTGATTTGTGTTGGTGATGGTTCTCTCAATCTTGAATTGATGGATGGTAAATGTGAATTGTCATATGATCCTGATGGTAGTGATCCAGGTGGTGAATAAATCGAATGTGATGATTTACGGCTTGAATGTCTGGAATTCAATGATGGGTTATTAAGAATTAAACTTGCACTGACATTGTCACCAATTTGCTGATGGTGATTCTTCAATAATTGGAATTTATTCAAATCATGTGGTACTGGTGACGAATGTTTAGAATCTGCATTGTAGGAAGAGAATCTAAGATCACTCTTACTATCAATCATCCGAACAAAATCACTAATATCATCATCGATATAAAGTCCACTTAATGGAGCACCTGAAGAGGTTGTCAGTCCAGCACTGGTTCCTAACATATCAGCACCGCCGCCACTTAAACCACCGGCTTGGCTATTGGATGTTTGTCTAACACTTGTATTTGAGAATCTTCTACTAGCTCTTGAACCAAATGATGATGAAAATCTTGGTGTATTCGATGATCCATCAAGAAATGCTTCATCATGGGAAGATCTAGGATGTGGAGATGATGAAATATTTACAGCATTTGTACCTGAACTGGTTGATACCTGAGCGGCATTGGCGAAACTATGAGTCGAAGAAGTACTACTTCTTGGATTTCTTAATAATGCAGCCAATGATGCATTGGAAGTTGATTTATTACTGGTAATTGAAATCCTTCTTTCTAAAGAAGAACCAGTAGCCATATTAGTAGGAGTGTTTGAAGCTGTTGGTGGTGAATTACTAATTGATCCCACTTTAAATGGTTGAATGGAAGGTCTTGGAGGTACAGGAGTTGGTTTTTTGGTGGTCATTGTAGATGCCGAATCACGATGTTGTGATGTACAAGGTGAAATTGACATTGAAGAGTTTAATCTTTTCTCGTGATCGTGGTCATGATCTTGTTCATGGTCATGGTCATGATCATGGTCTTCTAGTTTTTCTTCATCCGGTGAAGTAGTATCCATGGTGATAAAATGGGTGGATAAGACTTCTTCGTTTTCATGGATTATGAAATCATGATGATTTCTGTATGCAATAGATACCTTCAAGGTACCCATGGTAGTTTGAATTGGTTGGAAATGTTTTTGACTCACATGAGATTCAGTGGTCAACATTTGATGAGGTATAATTGATTTAGATAAACCAATTCTTCCTTTTGACAGAATAGGTTGTTTTCCATCAAGAACCTTATTACCTAAAGAAAGTTTTCCAGTAACATTTAGGGACTTTTTCAATTTAAATGCCGGCATTAATCTTGAAAATCCATACATGCTTCTGAATAAAATAATGGCTTGTTTATAGATCAATGGTAACTCATCTACTAAAGATCCTGACACGTTATTAGGATCAAATTCAATTAACCATCTTTCTAAAACCACTTCATTCTTTTTACTTCCGTGCTTAGCCACAGTCCATTCATTACCATTATCATCTTTAAGTACCAAGGTTTGACTTGAGGTTAATTGACGTAAATCAAGGTAAGTCTCAATAATCATTGGAGGCATTGATGATAAATCGGTACAAGATTTCCATAATTTGAGGTCTTCTTTATTGAGTTCTGGATGATTGTACATATGAAGATTGAACCATTTGTTGATTTTGCTTGTTATGGCATCTTCATTTTTAAGACTGAGGTTTATGCTAGGAGTATCTAAAGTTCTTGATTGAAGTACTATCTGTACTGTTTTATTGAAGAAATTCTGTATGACTTGGGTGAGCTTTGCGTTTTGCTTCTTCATGAATGGATCAAGTTTTTTGGGATCGGGTGAATGCATGGCCATATATGATGAGGAGATGACTAGTACCACTGAAGGTATACTAGACTGGAATGATGATAGTGAAAATTAATATTATTATTATTGTATTTTAATAATAATAAAAATACGTGTAGAAACACTAAACTAGTATTGATCGATTCAAAATTGAACAAATTATTAGTACTAGTAGTGAGTATGTCTAGATGTGACGTGTGTGTCTAGCACTGGGATGTACTAGAGTAAAACCAGATTGGACAGGTTTCTGGATCAGGAGGAACACTAGTGTGACGAGTATTATGCAATTACTCGTAGCAGAGCCTGGGTTTAATCAGTGCGAAATGCGTATATATTTCTTAGGCGATCTAGCGTGATGCCACTGATTATGGAAATGGGGTCCAGCTTGTAAAAAATGATACAATACCACCTAAGATAGAACGTTCCCAGAACAGCTGCTATCGCGTGAATCAATCAATCACAGTGACGTAGATCCCGATATCTGGATTCCTAGATCCTCAACTATCACTAGTTGACGTAGAAACTAGGGGGGAAGATGGCAGTTCCTTAGAGCTTTATCTAGCAACGGTTTTTGCTAGTGTGACTCAAAAGTTGTGGCTGTAAATAGAAAACGAAGGCAACAGTGGTCCTTATATAGAATGGAGGACGGCGGGAACGATGATTCGACGATTGATCGATACGTATACCCGAGTTATGAAGTAAGTGCTGCCTAAACACTCATATGATGACTCACAGATAAATGTGTTGTAGAGAGTAGTGATCGCGTTTGGGGCAAATAAACCTCCTTAGATAACGGGTGGTGCACGTGACGTGGTAGCCCCAGTTATCGTTTTTAACAGGGAGGGAACCTTGGCTGTGGTTGTTAGTTACTCAACCAGGTGGAATACCGTACCAGTGGCTAAACGACACAGAGATACAGGCGGGGGATCTTGAAGGGGCGGGGAGATACGACGACGTGTAGTATTGGTGGTGGTCGTGGTGGTGGCGTTTGTGGCCAGTAGTAGACGAGGAGGAGAGATGGTGATTGGTACCAGTGGTGGAGTTTTTAGTGGAGTCTATGGCGGTGGAGTTTTAGGTCCGGGGGAGTACTACAGTGCAACCGCTACCGATATCTCCTAGAGGCAGTTCTTTTTTTTTTTTTTGGCTTAAGCCTTGAGCCATTTGCCCCAACGCCTTACTTTAAGGTGCCGTTTCAGTATGGCGTTTCTTATGGGCAGTGACCTAATCACTAAAGTTAGTCATTATTTTAGTGAGAAGTGCGGAGGTGATTTGGGGGTAGTGACTGATGACGTAGTGAGACAAAAAGTATTTTGGTAACTATAGAGGTGAGTATTAAGTGATTAAGTGATAATCCGTGGATAACCCACCGAACACACCGACCCTAATCGGGCATAAAGTTCATTCCGGATCCGTATATTTTGTACTATTGTTCAGGATCAGTTCTTAAATGAACAAGAGAGAGGGGGGGATGGGATGTGTTGGAAGGTGTAAGATGCCGTCTGTTACATATCAGTGCTCCAGGGTACTTCGCTTGGCTTATCTATACAGGAGAGGGGGGCTGCGGGGCATCACAGAGGGGAAGATAAGGAGGGCGACCCATCAACCGCCGTAGACTGATGCCCAACCAGGCAAGTATGGGCGGGATGGAACTGGTCGAGTATGAATCCCATCCATAAGTTAAAGTATTATCAGTTAAACAGTGATACCGCAACAGCAACGGAATCAGTGATGGAAACGGTAACTGCAAAGGCAATGGCAATGCAAATCTAGGGGAATGCTAGATTATCATGCGGTGTGATGTAACAAGTCATGTGCGGAATCTGGGGTATACAGAAAATGTAATACTGTATCAAATAAATGAGCTCACCAAATTACGCCTGGCCCTTGTTCAACGTGAATCACGAACCATATTGTGTAGCTTTCTTGTAGGGGGGCAGCTCGCAGGTGAAATACCCCTATAGTCTTGATTTGTTGGTGCCAGTCACTAGCGATTTTCGGGTGGGCCCACATTTTTAATACCCACAATTAACCCATACTGTATAGAACACTGATTAACCATCTATGCGCATAGTCAATAGAAGCCTAAACGAGCTACAAAAGAAGATCAACTTGGCCTCATAGTGACCTGGCCCTACAATAGAGATTCTTGGCTTCACATCCCTCTTTTTGGACAATTTCTAGCCACTGTTTCAAGTACTTTTTCCTCCAACCCAACATTCTCAATCTCTAATTAATAGACCTTATCTATTGACAGTATTGGCTAAACTTTAAATTAATTCCTCGTAAATTGTCCTGCTCCGAAATTGATCTCAATTCAAACAGCCCGATATCTCCAACTAGAAGCTTTGTTAATGTTACAAGCTGGAATTAGAGGGCCATTTACCAGATAATCCCCAACTTATCTAGGCATTAATCTCGGAGATACTTCCTAGCTCTCAGCTCTATCTCTTCATTTCACTCTACTCCTCTATTTGTCTACTCCTCCATTCTAGGCCCTCTTGTTTATTCGTTTATTCGTTTAATAAATCTATAAAAATTTTATATTTGTATGAATTTGGTTCTTCCAATCTTTGTCATTATGCTTTTTGTTGCGCCATCTTTCTTAACATGGCCATAGCTTCTTCACTTCCTGGATATATGAGTAAACCTCTTTGGATCTCTCTCTTATCACCACTTTCAAAGTATGCTTGACCCAATTGTGGGGCCGTCAATTTGGTTTCCCTTAATGATGCTACACTAAGGGCCATCTTGTTACTCAATTGTTTCCAGATATTGAAGTCAGATGGGAACAAAATAGCACTTTTTTGCCATTCACGTTCTTTGACTTCAAGATGTTTATTAATTTCAATCAACATCTTTGGAACAGTTCTGAAAGTATCACCTCTAACTTCTTCCAACGATAATCCTTCAAGTTCTTCTTTAATAGCTTCATAGTAATCCTGTAATCCATCGGCCAAAGAAATGGCACCAAGGGTCAATACCACAAGTAATGAAGAACCATTTTCTTCAATAAATGTAAATAATTGATCCAAGGCTGCTTGTTTGGTTTCCTCAGTACCATGAGCATAAAGAATTTGTGCAATCAAAGTAATTAATCTCTTTGACAGTCCTGTTTCCAAGATCAATTTCAATTGTTCTAAAGATTGATCAAATTCCTGGTTAAAGAATAATCCCAATCCAATAACAACTCTAGAAGAAAGAATGATTGATTTATACTCTTCCTTGTCTTCAATTAAATCTATAGCAAATTGAGCATTTTCAAGTGCTTTCTCATAATTATCTAAACCAAGGTAGATTCTAGATAATTGAGTTTTAGCACTAGCATAGTTCTTGAGAGTGACTTCACTTTCAGATCTTTCATAGTCTCTTTCTAACACTTCACACAAGTGTTCACCAATTTCAACTGCCTTATCGAAATTCTTACATCTTTCACTCACAGTCAATGCAATTTGTAAACCAGTGATATCGTTTGGTGCATATTTGAGATATTGTTGCATGGCAAAATTAGCCACACTGAATTCTTGAGCAGATTCAATATCTCTTGGATCAGAACCTTGACTTCTCTTATTGATAATGGAAATACCATATAAAACTTGCGCCAAGGGGTTTCTACCATTGGAAACCACAAATGCATGTGTGAACAAACGAGAAGCAAGCTCTTCGTCGTCATTGGCTTCAGCTGCTAAAGCATGACCTAACCATGATTTAGATTCTTGTGGTGCAACAGATTGTGCTCTTAAAAATGCTTCTTGGGCCAATTCAGAATCACCGTATCTAAGGTATAAAGCGGCCAAATTGGTCCAGATTCCAGCATCTCTGGACTCTAAGGAAATGGCTTTAATAAAACAATGCTGGGAGATATGAGGATTTGATGATACATAAGCATTTCCTAAAGCTACCCAGAAAGAAGCATTGTTTCCTTCAAGCTGAATAGCTTTTTTGAATATGGCAATAGAATAATCACGGTGCTTGATGTTGTCAGAGTGACTATAGGATTCCAAATAAGCAAGTCCGAGGTTATAGATAGAAATGGACTTGACATACTTACTTACCTTTGATGGTAAATACTTGATAGCGGCCTTATGAGTAAGGATAATGAAGGCAGAAATAGATTCGGTAATGTGACCTTCTTCATAAAGACGGAGTGCATCATTGAAGGTATTAGTATCTTCACTGATTGCGTCGATTTCAATATTTTCCAAATCAAGTTGATTGAATATTTCGATCAAGATGTTCATTGGCAACAAATCGACCTTTTCTTGAATGATAAGGAACAATTTAAGAGCTTCACTGAGTCCTCTCCAGAGATTAGGACTTTGAGGATTAATCTTGAAAGCAGCACTAATATATTCAATGGCTTTCAAGTTGGATTGAACAGATCTACCAAAGAATCCACCTTCAACCAATCTCTTGGAATGATTTATATAAGATTCATAAAGACCATTAAGAACACATTCTTCTTCTGGTTTCTTCTTGAGAGCTTCCCCAAGGTACCATAAACCTTCATTGAATTCACCCATTTGAGAAGTGACATATCCAAGCATATATTCGATGATCCATTGACTTTCACCTTGATCCAAGGTGAGCAAATGACGGAAAACCTTGGCAGCAGCATCTAATCTACCACGGTTCATATATGCTTCACCCAAACCAATCCAACATTGAATATCCATGGTGGTCATTCTCAAAGCAGTTTGGAACCATTCAATAGCCTTAGCATCGTCTTGTTTGTTCAAAGCAGCACACCCAAGAACACGATATGGCCATGAATTATCTGGATCTTTATGGGTCTGAGAAAGAAGAAGTCTTCTTGCATTTTCAGAGGTAACAATACGGTTACACAAGATTTCAGCAACATCCCATTCATCCTTGGAAGTCAAATCATCAACAAGGTATCTTGCAGAAACAATTTCAGAGACATCTAATTCAAATGCCTTGTAGAAACATTTTTGAGCTCTTGGAACATCACCGTAATGGTCTTGAAAAATAACACCCAAAAGTGTGTAGGAAGGAGCAAAGTTCTGGAAGTTTTTTAATGACTTGACAAGATGTTCGTAGGCTTGGGATACATAGTCAGTATCATCTTGTTCAAGGTAACTCTTGGCAATTCTCCAATGGAGTAAAGCTCTGATTTCTTCACTGTGTAAATCATGTCCCTTGATCTGTTCTAAACATTCAAGCATAATCTTACGACCTTTTTCATGGTCACCCAGAAGGATTAATGACCAACTGTACTCTCTTAATGCTTGTTGATTATCTGGAAATTCGGAAACAACTTCTTCTAATAACAGTTTACCCTTTTCTAAATCACCTTTTTCAATGGAGATCAAACCAATACCGATCTTGGCTTCTGAATTATTAGGGTTACTAGTCAACACTCTTTCGTAGAGTTCCATAGCTCTTGGGAAATTCTTTGGAGCTTCATAGTAGGTATAAGTGATGGCCAAAGAACATAATGCAGTTTCTTTGGTTTTCTTCAAGTCAAGACCAACATTTCTTTGCATTTCGGCCAAGATCTTGATTTGGTTACGACATCTTTGAGAACCTTCGAAATAACTTCTTAAATGGATATAATATTCACTGACAATTCTGTTGACGAGAAGAGAATCAGGAGATTTGCGTAACCCATCAAGCATCAAAGAAAGAGCTTCACCAGGAAGAAGAGAATCTGACTTTGGTTCGTCTTCTAAAAGAAGTTTCTTTTCATCAATTCCAAGATCATCCACATCAGTAGAAGTAACCGATTGTGGAGAATCAGTTACTCTTTCAGAATCATCTTCTTTGACATCTTCTTGGTCGTCTTCTTTATCATCTTTCGAATCATCACCCTTGTTCTTATTGCCTCTTTTTCCACCTCTTCTTTTCTTTTTGTTGGAAGATTCCATGGCCTTGATGACAATGCTTTTATCAAAACTGGAAATATCACTCATTAAATATGCATAAAGTACAAGTCCCAAACCTTGGTTAGGGAATTTGGTCAAGTATTGGATAACTTTATCGAAATCTAACTCTTGTAAAGACCGTATGTCTAACCATTCAAAGTAAATGTTCCAGCATACCAAACTCCTGGTACCCACCAAAATCATTCCTTCAACCATTTCCTTGATGTCTTGGATAAGGGGTTCCTTTTCTGGACTCACTTGGAGCAATGTGTACTTGTATGATAAGAAGTCTTCTTCGTATTTCTTTCTAATTTTATCATCATCACTGATATTTAAGAGTAATTGATACAATTGTGCCAAATCAGATCCTTCGTAAATAGAGTAACTGATACTATTAAGACGAGCTTTGGCTTCTTGAGTCAAAACTCTTCCAAATTTGACTCTTTCCTTGGATACTCGTACTGATACTTCAGCATCAACCTTTCTTCTTTCCAAGTTGATTAAAGTCTTGACGTTATTTTCGTGTTTGCCCAATTCTTCTTCCACAAGTTCTCCAAGAGGTGATCCAGGAAGAATAGCTCTTAAGTATGTTTCAAACAATGCATCGTTTGACTTGTACAGCTTGGCATCAAGCCAATTGCGTAAATCCTTCAAGGTTTCTGCTGTTCCTATACCTTGATCCACTTGTATCTTAAGGATATCTGTGACTACGTCAAACAACAACTTGTAATCATCAGTAGTCTTGACCACTTGGTAGAGACCTTTCCATCCCAATAAGTTTTCTGGTTCGATCTTGGTGGCTTTGGTGAATGAAGTCAATGCTTTGGAGGGATCATTGAGTAATTGGTATGCTTTACCTTGGAAGATATAACCAAAGTAATTGTTTGGATCTTCATCAAAGACGTCCTCGAGATACTCAAGGACCGACTCTGGGTCATTGCTGGCGATAGCCGCCTTTGCCGCCTTAAGGTTTGCCTTGAGCGACATGATACGTTGTATCTGAGGAGCTGTAACGTTATGAATAGATTGGCAGTAAATTGAAATAGTGAGAGTGGAAGTACTGAGACACGGGAATAGCGAGAAAAAGGTTAGTCAGAGTAATGAGAAAAGTGATGGCAGTAAAAAGGTTTCAACGGGGGAATCTGGGAGGTTTTATAGACGAAGAAGAAACATGTGGTGTATTATAAAGGATTGGAAGGCTTTAGAAGGGAACTAGATGGCTATAATAGCATATAGTGGTATGTTTGGAGGTTGTGTATTGCTGTGATCTAGCGAGAGCTAGCGAGAGACTATTGTCATTCTAGCGAGAACTTCCCCTAGCTAGGCAGGTGAGTATGACTAACACTCTATAGAGTTACCACCACACTGCTCCACTGGACTAGCCAAACATGTTATCTGACTACCAATAACTATTGTGTACGATAAATATTGACATCAGCCTGGCACGAATTGTATATTCCTCGGATACCATACTCTTATTGGTTGGCCCTCTACCACCATGGTTCTCGCTGGCTTCACACCAAGTTGCTATTTTTCTCACTAACACTCCACTACGGTGCAAGCGAGACCTTACCTGGTACTACATTACATATACATAAACCCAACAATGCACTTAATCATTTAGCAGCCCAACCACACCCCGTATTTACTGACCCTGTACACCCTGTCAGCTTCAATTTCCCTCTTTCATTTCACTATTTAAACCAGTCGTCTTCCCCTTCTTCACCTCTGCACCTTTTTCCTAATTCTCATAGTGTGTCAATTTTCGCACTCACTTTGTTTCACTCTTCTCGTCGTGAATGTTTGTTCACCATTCGCATCTCATCACAAAAATTTGAATCACCAACACTCCGCTAAGTTTCCACTGGCATCAACCACCACCATCCATCACACCATGAAGATCTTGACGGAACTCCTAGAAACCTCAAAGACTCAGTCTCCAAAGTCTTACCTTTTAACCACTGTGGTCAAAACCCATTTGGGTGAGATCGCTGCCATTATTATCTCCATATTGATCTCTTGTGAAAGATTAACCGCTAAGGAAATCCTGAGAAGAACTAAGCTTAGTACTAAGATAGTCAAGAAAGCACTTGTGTCACTTATTCAAATGAACTGTTTGTTCTACTGGAAAGATGAATCTTCCAAGGATATCTTTTATTCCTTCAATGATCAAGGTGTATTGAACTTATTATATAGTGGAGAAATCATTCAAACTATTAAAAACATATACGGTGAACCTTCAGCCGAAATCGTCCAAAACTTACTCCTTAATGGTCATGTTAAGATTGAAGACTATTTGGAAGGTAAAGATGAAGAAGATCAAATCACCAAACAAAATCTTCTTATTCGTTTGGTAAAAGACCAATGGATTGTTGAACTTAAACCAATCA
Organism: Suhomyces anneliseae; assembly: GCA_030568535.1. NCBI lineage: Eukaryota > Fungi > Ascomycota > Pichiomycetes > Serinales > Debaryomycetaceae > Suhomyces > Suhomyces anneliseae. The sequence goes on along the minus strand of JAJMGB010000002.1, from coordinate 528,813 downwards.
ATTTCAACTCAATTAATGACTTATGGACAAAATACTTCAATCAAATTTCTAAAGATACCCCAAGAGTATCCACCATGTCAGAAGTTAAACGTGTTAATGATATTAAAGAAAAAACCAAGAAGAAATTACTTGATTTATTGGAATCTCGTGATGATGAACCTTCTGATGATCAAAAGAGAAATGATATTTACGTATTGAAACATGGTTATAAGTTATTAAGACCTGATTTATTGGTTAGATTCAATTTCAAACGTTTCCAAAAACATCAAAGATCTGATTCCCTTGTAAATCTTTGCAAATCTCGTGTTGGACTTATAACTTCAAGAATATATCAATTATGTTTAAGTTTAATTGAATCTTCATCTCCAGATTTAGATTTTGATTTATTTAAAATTTCCAATTTCATTCAAGATCCTCAAGAAAAAGAATCATTTTTAAGTTCGGTAGAAAACAAATTAATAGATGATAGAAAAATTGTTTTCAGTATTAATGATTTAAAAAGATTAATTCCTGATGATTTGGATTTGAAAAACTCCATTTTACCATCTACTGGAGTTAATAAAAGAAAATTAAGTGATGCTCAAGAAGAAAATAAAAGAGTTAAGCTTGAAAATGGTGATAATGATACTATTTTAGCAGAAGCATTAACTTTAGATGGTAATCAAGAACAAGAAATTGTCCCAACCAATTTCGAAGCTGCATTTGAAGGACTTCCTGCTATAGAATTCGATCCTACTAATTCTTCTAGTCAAGAAGAATCTATTCTTGTACAACATCTTAAACTTCTTACTTCTTCCTCTAGCATTCAATTTTTAATTGAAACCACTCCTGGTTCTTATACCGTTCCATTTTATGCCCTCCAAAAACATATCAAAAATCATAATTTCGAGTTTTTGGTCAAGACCACTCTTGGAAATAATGCATTCAGAATTTTAAGATGTCTTAAAACTCTTAAACTTGGTGATGAAAAATCTATTTCTAATGCTGTTCTTTTAAAAGAAAAAACCGTTAGAAATGAAGTTTACAAGCTTGTTAATTTGAACATGCTTGAAATCCAAGAAGTTCCAAGAAGTAACGATAGAGCTGCTTCTAAAACTTTCTATTTGTTCCGTCACAAAGAACATTTCTCATATAATTTCTTGAAGAATTCCTTAATGTATACTATGGCCAATATTCTTAATAATATTGAAAACTTCAAGGATGATCATAAGATTTTATTGGAAAAATGTGATAGAGAAGATGTTAGAGGAAGAGAAGAAGAATTGTTATTGGAAAGTGAATTAAAGGTGTTGAGAGATTTACAAGTTAGAGAAGTTAAGAGCTTGTCTAGATTCAATAGAATAAAGAGCATGGTTGATATTTATTCCATGTAAAACTCCCACAACCAACCAAAGAAAAAAGTACCGTTATAAACCATTATAAACAGTACTACCCTTTAATCCTGCATCATTAAATAGCATCAATAGATAACTAATTAGTTTGAATAACGTAGACCATGGCTCCAAATTACTTTCAATTGATAAGAAAATGTAGATGACGCTCCTCGTATTTGCTAATAATATGTCACCAGATAGACTAGAGTAAGACTCTGTCTTCTACAGTTTGGCTTTAATACTCATATTCACCAATTATCTGTATCAATTGGTGGCTGTATCTACGTATCTGTAACTTAACATTCACTGAAATATAATCATATATTATTTATTCTTATACATACTCACGTAACTTCATTCATGACTCATTTAAGCTCATCTATTCGTCATCGCTACTCTTATCGTGAGTCACGTAAGTCTTTGGAATATCGACTTCTGGCTTAGCACCAGTCAAACCAAATTTCTCAAGCTTGACTTGAGCAGTGTCATTATGTGGAACATCATCAATAAAGTCACTACCCTTCTTAACAGCCATTGGCCATAATACAATACCAAGAGTAACCAATGCTATAGCTGCAAAGAATTTGGGTATTTCCTTTCTATATGAGTCATAAACACTCTTGGACAGGGGGAATAATTTTTCACCAGCAGTACCATTGGTTATACTAGCAGATGCATGTGGATGAGGTTTATTACCTGAAGTCTTTGGAGTCTCTTCAAGAACATGACTCTTATCTACTTGTGCTGTAGCATGGGCATATCTTGCTGGAATTCTGGTGGCTGCAATTCTAGAGGCAACAATTCTGGTTGCAGATTGACTTGAAATTCTTGAAATCATTGTAATTGGATGAATTAGTGATTGGTTATGTTTAAGGAATTTTGGGGCCATTTATAGTATATTATGGTTGCTTTTCGCAACCACTGACTGGGGGAGGGGTCAGCAAGAAATATTACTAAGTGGTTATGTAATCCAGCAACCAAATATAGGTCACACTGCAGCCTATAGTAAATTACTTGTTAGTCACTCCTAATCTGTACTATTACCTGTAGGATTTGCGGTAATGGATTGTTCCAATTAGCAAATAATATAATTACATGTCCAATGATATCAATTAGTGTATCTATCGATCAATCTATACAAGAAAACGTAGTTTTTTGAAGTGCAACAGTGTTGCGGAAAAAAAAAATACGAATAGTGATGTTTGAGCCATCCCCACTCAGAAGTTTAATTTTTCATTTTTCTTCTGATTTTGCTTTTGCTTTTGCTTTTGATATTGAAATTGATTTTATTGGTGGTATTTTGTTTTTCATTTGATTTAATCTATAAAGTTTGGGAGAATCCAGCAAAATCAAATTGATCTTCATTAATTTGTCCATTTAATGAATACTTAACCTTCACTCTTAATTTAATTTTAGCACCTTCCTTACCAGTAATTTTCAATACTTGATGAATTGGGTTCCCTCCAGGGGTAATTGAGTCTCCTCCAGATGTTGAAGAAATCGATAACTTTTGAGTTTTAGGAACTGCAATAAGCAATTGTATTTGATCTATCACACTTGAAGCATTAGATTTGACTTGTGCTTCAACCAATGCATGGCCATTTTGAGTGAATGATTTTGGAGTGAAAGATACTGCAATGTTTTGATTGCTGAATGCTGGAATGGCTTGTGATGGAGCTGCTTGTGGTGCTGGTTGACTAACAGCTGGTGCATCAAATAAGTCAAGAATAGCAGAATTCTTGCTTGGAGCAGCAGGTGGTTGTGAGTTACCACTACTACCGAAAATGTCTGATAACAAATCATTTTGACTTTGGGCAGAACCACCAGCATTAGTAGATCCGGTGTTATTGTCGTCCATTAAATCAAGTAATAAGTCTTCAGTGGTTGCAGGAGCAGCAGTATGACCAGTTGCAGTGGTCTTGGTTCTTCTATTAGTAGAATTGTTCAAAGATAATGCTTCTCTTTCCTTAATTTGTGGTGCTGGCATTCTAGATAATAAACCCTTCTTTAATTTAATATCTTGAGCGAAAATTTCTTGGTATTCAACTGCTCTAACTTGAATTTCCAAGTTGTTATCATAAGTTCTTGCGTTCAAAATTAATCTTAATTTTTCAATTGATTGTGGATCCTTGAATTTAACAGATAACTTCAAGATAGATGTTAAAATGTAGGTGACTAATTGAACATTTTCTTGTTCAGAATAGGTTGAGTTGTTGATGAGATCATCAATAAGTTTAAGAATCAATTTTTCATCGACAAGAACTTGCTTTCCATTGACTTCAATGTTGGTACCTAAAACAAGATCACCATATTCACCAATGGCCCAAACATTGATTAAAGATAACCCGAATTGAGATAAATCTTCAATGTTGGCTGCCAATAATTTGGAAACAGCATGTTTCTTTAATTCATTATCGTTACATTCTAAGATAAGAGCCAAAGTATTTGAAACAATATCTGGAGTGACGTAATTTCCAGCAACCTTCAACATTCTAATAAGGGTATCAAAGTGCCATTTTTCATTTGGAGAATATTTAGCTGCAGCAATTGCCAATTGAGAAGTAACGTAAGTTTTTAATTCATCATCATTACCTTCTAAAAAGACCAAAATTTCTCTAACCATGACTCTAATATTTTGTTCATTTAAAATTGCAAAAGATAACTCCAAAGCTCTTCTTCTAATTGAAATATCACCATCAGATAAACAACTAACAATGGTAGCTCTATGTCTTTGAACAGCTAAAGGTTCAATATTTATAACTGATAATAAACTATCAAGGGCAACATAACGAGTGTTGTTATCTTTTGTAGATAAAAACTTACCTAAAATGTTAACACCTAAAATCTTTAAAGATTGATCAGATTTGATTGCAAAAATAGTTTTAACAGATTCATATAAAATAGCATGAGCTGCATTTTTACCACTATCAAGGTTAGAAGTAACTTGAGTTAAAATATCATTAACTTGTTCCAAATATTGAGGAGGACAATTTTCATCAGTAGCTAAGATTCTTAAAGTAGTTAATAAAGTGACTTGAAGGAAAGGATCAGCAGTACCGAAAACATCGTAATCAGGCATATAACCACTACCAGTGATTCTTTTTAAATGGGCCACGATGATTGGAATGGTTTTAATTAATTCAGGTCTATTTTCAGGACTGGCGTAATATAAAGCTTGAATTAATCTAGCAGTACCTAATAAAGGAGCAGGTAATTTATCATTAATAAGTTGAGGAACCTTTGGTAAAAAGAATTCTGATAAATCAGGATCTTTTTCAACCAATTTTGCCGCCACGATACAAGCTTTCTTTCTTAAATAAGTATTATTGGTAGTAATGATCTTTTCAACGTTGGTATAAAGATCACGGGCAAGTTCAGGAGATGCAATGTTACCTAAACAACATAAGGCAAGACCCACAATGAAAGCATTTGGATGTTGCATATCATTATCAAGAGAATTTGTCAATAAAGTTAAAACTTCTTGATTTTCATCAAGAAACAACATAGTGGCCAAATAACCAAGACGCTTATCAGCAAAACGAGGAGAAGCCAATACTTTAATACATTCAACTTGACCAAAATGAGTCTTTTCTCCCATAATATAAAGATATAACAATTTTGAAATGTTGATTCGACGGGTGGTTTGATCTAAGGAGGCATCACGAAAAGAGGTTCTGATGGCAGCGGATTCCTTTCTGACCACAGCTCTTTCATCAGCTATGGTCTTTGCTTTCCGGACCGACTTAATAAAGGACTTAAGTGAACCCATTGCAGTAGATATTCGGGGTGTTGTTATAAGGTTAGCGGCAGATTCGTGTTATTTATCGAGGTGGTCGTGTGGGGGAGAATCATACGGCTTAGGTTTTTTGTTTTTAGCAGTAAATCAATGGAGAGAACTCAGTGGAAATGGCAGCAAAATGGCAGTAAAAAATATGTAGTAAAAGAAGGAAAATGGATCAATTATATATGGTTTATGGGGTGTAACAAAGTGGGGATATTCTAGGGGTGTAAGTCTAACCAGAAGTGACTTGTTTCCACGTATTTATCACTAGAATGTTCCATAAGTAGAGGAGAAGTGTAGAGATAGTGTGGTAAAATAGTATTGCGGTCCGGGTCTTTGGTGACAACATACTGATACTTTTCCCGTACAAACAAATGACATTTTTACGGCCATCAGCTTCACTTTCTCTTCTTCAAAGTGACCATTTAGACCAGCTGGAACAGCCACAAATTGCAACTAAACAGTGCCACCGCGTTTGGCTGTATGCAGTCCCAAAAGATGAGATCTGGTGCGACTTAGTTTTACAGCCATCTCAGTCATCTGACCCAGATACAAGACTAGACAGTCAAGACATAGAGACGTTTCTAGCACTAGATAAAGAGAAAGCTGAACCAATTGGTGAATCAGCGTATAATCCTCGGTACACAATTCAATAGAACCTTCTAGAAGCATTCCCAGCGCCCAGGTTCTCAGTAAACTGTATTCATTCTACAATCCATTTGCTGCCATTAATCAACAGACCAAAGGACCAAAACAGCATATCAATAGATCCACTCAACAAGTCATCAATAGAAGTGCCTATATAATTTAACCTCGGTCATATTATAGCATAATTAACGTTTCTACAATGTCTGAGCTTCCAACTACCGCTTCGCTCACTATCAACACCACCTATGGTCCTATCGAACTAGAGCTCTGGGCCAAAGAGATTCCCATCACATCCAAGCAGTTTCTACAGAACTGTATCAACAAAAAGTACAACGACAAACCATTCAATCATATCACATCGGACCTCGTCCAGATAAGTCTGGAACCAGTGCTGTATAGCTTGGCCAATGAATATCACAGTCGTATCAAGTTTCAAAAGGGTCTGTTAGCAGCAGTACGGGAAACTACAGATGCCCAGAATAACCATAGTGTGGATGAATTTATGATAACTCTCAAGGAATTACCTTTCCATAACCAATATATTGTATTTGGTAAAGTAGTAGGAGAGTCCATCTACAATGTGGTAAAAATAGGAGATTCTGATATGGGTGAAAATGGACCTTTATATCCAGCTATAATCAAAGATATTGTTATACATAAGAACTACTTCGAGTTAGAGGAGGAAAAGGTTATAGAAGCAGAAGAAGCACAAGAGCCACCTAAGAAGAAAGCAAAGAAGAAACCTGCCATTAAATTGGCATATGATGATGAAGAAGACGAAGATGAAGATGATGGGTTCCAAATGAAATCAGCACATGAACTACTCAACGATAAGAAACTTTCCAAGAAAGAGGTGAAAGAAGATGTAAAAGAACCAGTTGAAGAAACTGAAGAGACCAAAGACGCAGTGGAAGAATCTACAGCAAATGATATTCAAAAACCAGAAGAAAGTGTAACAAATGAAGAACAAGACGAGAAGAAACCCCAAGAAACAGAAGAAGTATTAAAGGAAGACGAAACCAATGAAAAGGAATTACAAAAGTCTAACCATAAAGACGAAAACAATATCAAACATGTTAAGAAAATAGTCAAGAAAAAGGCACACCGTGATCCTTTAGTCGATTCTGATTTTGATCCAAACTTGGACTTTCCGCAAGAAGATTTTGATGCGGAGAAGTTCCATAAACACAAATTTGGCAGAAACTAACGGAAAAGGCAATTTTACTAGGTTACTACATGTTTAATTCTCGTTATACGACTTGTATTATCTATAAGAAATGAAAGTATTGTACCATTTAGCACTTGCAAAGTACTAAACATTATAATAAGAGCAGATAGAAATGAAATGAAATGACAACGGCGGACCCGAAGGCCAATGAATATGTAATAAATTTATGTCGTTTTCTATCCATCCTCACCGATGAGCGTCGTAAGTAGGTGAGGACAGATTGTGACCAAAATGATCATTTAAAAAATGATCAATAATGATCAAGTGGTAAGGCGTTCTAGAAGGTAAACCTTACCTGATGTAAAAAATGAGAATAATCAAAGCGAACCTTGTAACATAGTCTAGAGTTTGTTTTGTTTGAAAAATGATATAGGTTCATTTGCTCAATTTTTTTTTGTATGAATATATGATGATTGAATGATTATATGGTTATTGTTTAATAGTCTTCTCCCCAAGTATCAGTGAACCCAGGAATAGCATCATGATCATTAACCATATTCTTAATTTCATCCAACATATCCTCGGTGTATTCACCTTCTCTTAACCAAGGATGGTTGAGCAAAGAACCACAATCAAATCTTTCATTAAGATTGAAAGATAAACATTTAAGAATTAAATCACTAATAAGTTTCACTTGAATATCACCTCTTTCAAACTTATACTTTTCAACAAGAACATCTTCCAAACCCCAAATCTTAAGAGAATCAATATTCTTAAGAACAACGTTATTTGTGGATGGATCAAGCTTGAAGAATTTCGAAGTTAATTTACAATCAATCAAGTATTCATCAGAGGGATAATTACCAACAAGTTCAATGATTTGAGCAAGATGATCTTCATCTTTATCAAAGTACTTACCATTACAAGGATCAAACAAGTAATCACCAGTAATAAGTTCAAAGATGATACAACCGAGGGACCACATATCAGTAGAAGCACCCCAAGATTTATATTTCATGATAATTTCTGGTGAACGGTATTGTCTTGTTTGAATTTGATTGGTGAAATGAGAATGAGAGAAAGTGGCATTACCAAGATCAGCAATTTTCACAGAAATCACATCTTCAAATGGTTTATGGTTTGGTTTTGGTTTTAATGGACTTAAAGATCTTGGAAGTCTTGTTTTAGATTCGTAAGAAACTTCCTTAAAATTCACATCATTATTCAAAGCAGAACATAATGGTTTAGAAGTTCTGATTGGACATTCAGTACTGGTAGAGTTTCTTGATTTCTTATATAAACCACTCATTTGAGAACTTCCAGATGATGCAATAGAAATGTTTCTTGACTTTAAAGATTCAGAAGTGGTATTGATCTTTTTAGATCCCAACATCATGGAATTAGATCTAGAACCCTTTCTGGTCTTAGCAGCAACACTAACACTATTACTTCTGGCAATGTCTTCGTTTTCAATCAATCTAATGAGTTTACAAACATCCTTGACTTCGACCAAAATGTTTTCTGGTTTAAGATCAGTGTGAATAACACCACAACGATGAATGTAATCCATAGCTTGAAACACTTGTCTGACGATTTGACGGACAAGGTTAAGTGGAATAGCACCAGCATTCTTTTGACATTGGATGATATTTGATAAAGATTCCGAGTTAAGTTTTTTCCATTCACAATCACTAGAAGATTCTAATTCTCTACCTTCTATTATTGGAAGTGATTTTGTTGGAGAAACTCTATTTTTAAGGTTAAGACCAAGGTTAAAACTAAGACCCATACTGAGTTTAGATCTGGTATTCTTTTTTGGTTTCAAGTCCCATTTGGAAAATTTCATGCTATTGGTAGTGTCTGTAGGACTTATAGGTTGTTCATCAGTTCCCGAAGATTCTTTTCTAAGGGCAAGTTCTTTATTTAAGTCACTGTAGTAATGTTTGTATTTGTGGATCAAACTTAAGATATTTTCACCAAGAATTTCAAACACCATGCAAATATGGGATCCATTTGGACCCACGATTTCAAAATCATCCAAAAGTTTCATAACATGGTTAAATCCTTGGCCCGAAGGGTTTGGAACATCGAAATTACCTTGTTTGAGATGATGAGCATTTTGTTGAGGATTATTTAAAGTGTTGAGGATTTTGATTTCATCTTCAGCAGCTTCCATGTAATTTTTGTTTGATTTAACAAATTTAATGGCAACGTAATATTCTGAAGTATCTACCAAGGCAGAAGAATCATAATCGGATCCAACAGATGATGTAAGGTTTGGGTTGAAACGAGACTTGGCCAACCACACAGTGGAAAAATGACCCCATCCAAGTTTACGTAAGATGATATATTCTCTCTTATTATGTTTTTTGGAGTAGTAAGTTTCACCTTTGGCAACAGGATGGTAACCACCGTATTTGTAGTCATTTTCATTTTCTTCACTTTTAGGATCGAAATTAAGATCCGACTCCAGCTCCGAAAGGTATGCAACCACATCTTCTTCGTATTCGTCTTCTTCAGGTTCAGGTTGAACTTGAACAGGATGACTGGTGAGTCCAAGAATACTTCTGAAAGTGGTTCTCTTGGACTTTGGAGTGTTTAAATCACTGGTATCATCTGGAGATGTAGTAGTGCCGTTGAACTCCAGGTATGAAGTCATTTCACTACCTTGAAGTGAAATACATTCGGCGGTGAAAGAGGTGTATCTTTCGGATTCCTCTACTGCGGTATGAGTACGGTTATGGGTGTAGTGTTGATCATCGTTACTGGAGACTATGGTGATGAAGTTGGCACCGTCGATAATGGAGGTAGGAGAAAGGTACTCTTTGCTTGGCGCCTCACAGCGTTTGGGCGACACGCTCTCCTTATCCTCAGGGATAATCATCTGTTTGGAGCTGGAACCCTTTTTGAACAAGTTGGAAAAGTTGAGTTTGAATTTTTCCTTAGGAGGAGAGCCCAGAATCGTCAGGTTAGAGTGGTTTGGAACTATTTCGTTGGAGTTTGTTCTGTGCACATTGAGAGGCTCTGAGTGGTGTTGGTGAGAGTGAGAGTGAGCGTGAGAGTGAGATTGGTGGGAATGATGCAGTTGGTTTTGTTGGAGATCTTGATGCTGATGATTTTGTTGATTTTGCTGGTGGTTTTGTTGGTTTCCTTGTTGATGACGTTGTTGATGTTGACTATGCTGTTGGTGGCTATGCTGGCGGTGTTGTTGGTGGCTTTGTTGGCGGTGTTGCTGGTGTTGCTGTGACTGGGCATATTGTGGCTGACTGTGAATAGAGTGCGAAGATGAGTGAGTCGATGGTTGAGGAACGTTTGAGGAATGTTCTAAGTGCCTCTCCTGAGGAAGCTGTTTAGTATTCCGAACAAGAAGCATTTTGTTGAATCATAAAGAATGAAAGAAATCAATAAAAGATAATAATTAAAACCAAAAAACGTAAATCAGGGAAAAGGGTTTTTTTTTTGTCCTAATTTTATTTTCCTTTTTACTTTTACCTTCCTGTTACTAAAAAAAAAAAGTAGGGATACCAAGATCTAATAAGACCGAAGATCAACTTACGTAACTCAATAATAGGAAATTAGGTGGGCGCAGTGGTACAAAAAGCTGGAGAAGATTGCAACAACAGAATTTGCTCTAACCGAGAGAGAGAAACGGTGCGGATCCTAAAAAGGGGGACCCCCATGGAACATAAAAAAAAATAGGTGAGGTGGGGGAAAAAAAAATAGGTAGTTCTAGGGTTTTTTTTTTTTTCTTTTGGTTTCATTTAACAGTGGGGGTCAATAGTAGGCACTGAAAAAAGGTACAGAGGGGACGGAGTCAGCCATTACGAGTGAAAAATATAAGTAGTCACTACTTAGTAAGTATAAAAGATGTGACCTAAGTTGTGGTGAGTTTCCACGGTACGGTATGTGTGAGTTTCCACGGTACGGGTAATTTGGACGGACGGCGGATTGGGCCGCCGTGAATCGTACTGCCATGGCTCTAATCTGTTGTTTTTTTTTCTTGTGCTGTATCGGCACATACTCCACAAACTAGACTATACATAGTAAGTGCTGTTTGTGCTAGATCCTTTCATGACCTCGAGAGAGCCTTTCCCACACTATATTGCAGCGGGGGACATGCCCAACAACTGCTGTGGCACACGCAGGACTCCACACTAGAACGCACTAGAATGCCGTACAGATATCCTCACTATTAGAGTGGGTCACGTGACCCGCCTTGTTCTCATCCCCACTCTTTTGCCCCAGCTCCACCTCCACCGCCATCCCTGGGGAGCCTGTTCCTGTGGCTGGGACTTCGGGTCTCACTACGCGACTCGGTCCCCTGGTGGGGGGCGGCCTACTCCTACTGCCCACAATGGCGCCGGGTAACCCCTCTCTCTTGGCGGTCGTGCGCGCCTCGCCAATTTGCCTGTTTACAGATAAAGAGATTGCGGGGGGCTTAGGGACCTGTATCCAGGGCTAATTGATACCAAATTTAATAGATATAATAGATTTGGGGCTTATAAGTACCGGGTCTGAATCGGTGCAATCTGATCTGGCGATCCCGAGGTCGCGGACCCTTGGATTACTAAGTCCAGCAAACTTTTTCACCCCCCGCCTCTGCTATCTCTCCCTTTTTCAACACCCTATTTTTTTGTCTTATCTCTGATTTCTCTCTCTCTCTGAAATCCAAACCTGGAGTCCCGAACTCCGCTGTACCCGTTATCTGTTATCTCCCCGCTGGGTCCTGGATTGCTGAGTGGTGAAACGGGTTGGGGTTCATATCCATCGATCGAGGTTACATCAAAAATATCGATGGCGTCACGTGACACGTCACGTCATCGTTTCCTCGTTGCTCTTTTCCACTAATTTACCAGAAGTTCAGACCAGAGCCCGGGATTTGCGCTACTTTATACAGGGTCTGTCAATGAGCGCAACAGTCGTATACTATTGCCCAGGCCCCCATGGTTGAAAGGTATTTTTTCCCAATCCAGGAATGCCGGTCCGTGTGAGGCGCTTCCGTGCCGATTGTCTCTGGAATCAAAACCAGTTTCCATTGATCCTACTGGCTCTTCCACCACGGGGCCGCACCATAGTTATGACTTTTGGTGTAGTGACTACCCGACATTAAATACGAGTTTGGTTGGTTTGGTTCGGTATGACCCCACAAATCCATTGGTTCCTGGTTCCGTCATTCACTTTGCTTTCCTGGTTTCCCCACTGCCTTCCTCTTTGTCACTTAGTGGGGACCAAAGCGGCCGCGCGGAAATGTCTATTCTTACCGCACGCCAAGACCTTGTTTAAAGGTCAAGCTGTCAATGTCAAAAAAATTTAGTGGGGGCCCTAATAAAATCCTTCAACCTGCCTCGCTAATTCAGTAATTCATTAATTGAATTTACCGCTATTGATATCGACGATCAAAGCACGTTGGGAGGCTAAAAGTTTAAAATTAAACGTATCTAATTAATGACATCTAATTGTTCTGTCAACCCACGTTTCAAGCCATTGGCTCACTTTCATTTTCCATGTTAAAAATTATTTTTACTCTCTCTCGCTCACTAAAATGTCCCTACTGTATATTATTATTTTTTTGGTTACGCACGTGGAATTGACAGATTGGGTGCAAATAATGTTCACTAACAATAAGAATCCCGCAAACTGATTACGAGTATCAAAACCGTTTAAGCACCTCGGGTCCATCATAGTATCCTCGAAACCATTACCTCTTTATTCCCTTTGTTATCGGTATCGTACTCTGATTCAAACTATCACCTCTTGAAATTCTTTTACTTTTAAACTCATATATTCTATCAAACACCTTTTGACTTTGAGTTTTCTGTCTGGTATCTCAAATGTCTGTCTATTTCACCATGTTACCCCTCGTCAATAATAATTTTTCTGGCTACTTGGGAATTATGCACTTCCAATCCAGTTTAATTTATGCTAATTCCATTTCAGCACGTTTCCCACTTCATCAACTTTTTCTCCACTCCTAACGTCTTAGCCGTACCCCGATATTCCGTTTTAGTTAAATTTCGGTCGTACGATATAAATATCCTTAAATTCGCCTAATTTTTCAATGATCCCATCTCTTTCATAATTATACCAAATGTCTACTTACGAGATCGACCCAAAGCTGGCTGATGCCGACATTGTTGTCGCTAAGACTGATTCTTATGACACTGATGAAAAGCAACAAAATGTCAAACATTTCAAGTATGATAAAGATGCAAGAAAAGAACGTTTGAAAGCTGGTCCAAGTGCTAGAGATATCTTCGTGATCTTCTGTGCTGGTTTCGCTTTGATCTCTGATGGTTATCAAAATAACGTTATGTCTATGCTTAACAAGGTTTTCGCCATTAAATATCCAAAAGAATATACTGATACTATGTCTACCAATGTTTCCAATGCTTCATTGATCGCTACTATCTTTGGTCAAGTCACCATTGGTTTAACTGCCGATTATATCGGTAGAAAATGGTCTATTGTTACTGGTTCTTTATTCCTTGTCTTTGGTTCTCTTATGTGTGCTGTCTCCCATGGTAAAACCACTAATGGTATGTTCTGGATGTTAATTATTTCCAGAGGTGTTACTGGTTTTGGTATTGGTGCTGAATATCCATCTTCTTCTGTTTCTGCTTCTGAAGCTGCAAATGAATCCGTTACCAGAAGAGGTGGTGCTTTCATTTTATCTACTAATCTTCCACTTTCTTTCGGTGGTCCATTTGCATTAATTATCTTCTTAATTGTTCACAAGATTTGTGGTCCTGAACATTTAAGTGCTCTTTGGAGAACTATGTTTGCTATTGGTTGTTTCTGGCCTTTATCTGTCTTTTACTTCCGTATCAAATTAGCAACCTCCGAACTTTACAAAAAGAATGCCATTAGAAAGAGATCTGCTCCTTACTGGTTAGCTTTAAAATACTACTGGCCAAGATTACTCGGTACTTGCCTTGCTTGGTTCCTTTACGATTTTGTTACCTTCCCAAATGGTATTTTCTCCGCTGGTGTTATTTCTAATGTTATCAGTAAGAAAGATAAGAACAACTTAGAAAAAATCGCCGAATGGAATTTATTATTGGGTGTTTTAGCTTTACCTGGTGTCTTTGTGGGTGCTTGGTTAAATGATAAAATTGGTAGAAAATACACCATCATGATTGGTTTCACCGGTTACATTATTTTTGGTTTAATTGTCGGTATTGGTTACAATAAGGTTAAGCCAATCACTGGTTTATTTATTGTCTTATATGGTTTAATGATGTCCTCTGGTAACTTAGGTCCAGGTGATGGTATGGGTTTAGTTTCTTCTGAATCTTTTGCTACTCCAATTAGAGGTACTTGTTACGGTTTATCTGCTGCTATTGGTAAAGTTGGTGCTGTTGTTGGTACCAAGACTTTCACTCCAATCAAGAATAACTTAGGTGAACGTTGGACCTTTATTATTGCTGCTTGTTGTGGTCTTGCTGGTGTCTTGGTCACTTACATCTTTATTCCTCATCTCAGAGATGACGATCTTATGGAAGAAGATGTCAAATTCAAAAATTACTTAATTGATAACGGCTGGAAGGGTAGTTTCGGTACTGATGAATACGATGCTGAAAAGGATTCCGACTACACTGATAGTATCGAAGCTGTTCCAGTTCCTGAACCTCACAAGTTCGCCAAGGTTGCTGATTAATTTTCTATTTATTAATCTATTTAGTTCTTCTCTAATATTTAGCCCAACCTTTTATTCCTGTCTATAATCAATATTTCCACTTGTGGGATGTAATTTGGTTAAAAAGGATAAGTTTGGCTTTTTTTTCATATAAATTTATAACGTGCCTTAAAATAGAGATATCAACTTCCTTTCAAGCAACCTAAAATCACTTGGAAGTTGATAAAATTAAGTTATCTAAAAATAACAATTACAAAAACCTGTAGAGCATATACAAATATTTGGCCTATGTTTTGTTTAGTCTATCTTTAGTCTATTGTCTATTACTATAGAGGTGGAGTTGTGAAGTAAATTGTGCAGAGGGTAGTGGAATTACAAAAGATGAATTAAAGTGGTCATTATAGCTAATTATAAATTGGATGATTACCCGGATATGACCACCAATACCAACATACCATGGTTGGATCCTTGGTCACTGCTCCTTGATTTATATGACTCTTTGTCTAGTGAGTGTGGTATTAGTCTCGTGACTACAGGGATTTACCCCACATTTCACAAACGCGCCTTATATACACACTTCTCGAAAGTTCTCCACTATTAGCACTAGTATAGTAGTGGTACTCTACTGCTACATCAGCCATACTAATAAATCACATCTAATTAAATTAATAATAATCCTTAAAAAAACACTCAGACCAGCTGATTCAATAATTAAAAAAAAATAGAAACATAAACCAAACTTTGTAGCATATCCAAATAATAATAAGTCTTTTTTTTAAAATTTCCTATAACCCTGTAATTCATCTAATCAGTAAAAATCTCTAATTATCCATTGATTCCACCAAGGACTTTAAAACGTATCCGTTACTTGGGGTACCATTCGATCCATCATTCCATGTAGGTTGGAAGTTCTGGAAATTCTGAGGTGGTTGTCTTGGATTTGGGGCCCACATGTCTCCAAGACTATTTCTTCTAGTATCCATTGGGAGTTGTTGACCAGCACCAAATCCCATGTTGTTAGTATTGAAACTATTAAATTGTGGTGGTGGTGGTGGTAAAGGTACTTGTTGTTGTTGGTGATGTTGCTGTTGCTGCTGTTGTGGTTGTTGATGTTGTTGTGGTGATTGTTGCTGTTGGAGATTTCCAGAGTACAAGTTTTGGAATTGAGGAACTTGTTGTTGATCAATAAATCTTGGAATAACCTGTTCTTGTTCAATAAACCTTGGAACGACTTGTTCTTGAGGCATTGGCATTCCACTATGATATGAGAATCTTCTATCAGGTTGGAATGATTGGGTATTAAATTGAATAGTTTCAGGAGATTCTCTTGGTAAATTAGCCAATTTTTTAACTGGTGAAGTCTTGTTAGAATTTCTGCTTGGTACAAATGGAAGCCCAACAACAGCACACATCCAAATTCTTGTTTTATAAATTCTGAATAATTCTCTTACTAAATCTCTAAAATCAATTCTCTTGGAAGTAGAATAATAAAAAATAAGTTTCTTTCTATCAAATTGATATTCGGCATCAATTAATTTCATTTGTAATAAATCGGTGTTAACATTATTCGCATTTTGACTGGTAGCATTAGCAATCTTGGCAAGACAAAGACGACAAGCTTTTTCTTCATCTTGCTTCTTGTTAAGAATTTGAATAATTTCTGAAGGCTGAGCTAAAGAAATAATTGATTTGGGGAAATAAAGGGTTGGTGGTGAAGATGAATGACCTTCACTTAAATTTCTAACTGATAAATCTTCATCTAAAATATTATCATTATCAGATAAGGCGGCTTGTTGTTCTTGAAATTGTAATAATTTCATTAATCTTGCTTCATCAATAGAAATATTCATCTTTACAATTCTACCCAAATCACGTCCTCTATCAGCTTCAACAATTACTAAATCACCAATTTTCAAGTTTTGAAGTTCAAGAATATTGACTGCAGTAGCAGGTCCACTATCAGGAGCATGACTTGAAGGAAGGTAAAATACATCAATTCTACCAGCCTTAAATCCGACAAGAACAAGCTGATAGTTTCTTAAGGAATGTTCAATTGGGAATCTTGGAAGTTGATAAGCATCACTAAGGTATTTCTCTTCATCAAAGAATCTATCGACCAATCTCTTGGCAGTAACTTTAACTCTTTGGTGAGGATCATTATCAAAATAATCATTCACAAGTTGCATGGTTGACTGGTCATAAGATTCACTAGGACTTAAGGACAGAATGGATTGGTGACGAGTAGTCTTGTAGCTTTGGGCATCATTATGAGAGTGTCTTCTTTCAGCAGGATCGTTGAATTGCATTGGTTGTGGTTGTGTAGGGGTAGACCAAATGTTGGATGCGTCAATTCCGTTGGAAGGTCTTCTTTGGAATGAGCCCCATAATGGCAGTTGTTGGGGAGCGTTCCATTGGTTTGCACTCCCTACGGAGGCATGTCTTTGGGGTTGTGGTGGTGGGGGTTGTGACTGGTCGTTTCGGAGATTATAATCGTTTAGTGCCATCATCAAGTCGTTAAGAATAAATACCGCTTAGCAATATACTTAGGATTTAAAAAAAAAAAAACAAGTGAATAAAGTGATAAATAGTTTGTGTATGTGTTTTGTGGTGGGGGGTTTGGTATGTAAGTGGAGGTTACACTGGAAGGATCGTTTAGGGTAACTTTGGTATATCGGGGTTTAAATCGTCAAACTGAGATTTGACTGCAATAAAAGTGGGTTGAGATCTATTTGGGTGTAAAACGGTAATGGAATCAAATTAATAAAAAAAAGCGGGATTGGTATTGAATAATAGATGCTTTTTTAGATTTTATAAAAAAGTTGAGTGGAGTGACTTAAATGACTTTAATGTAAATCAGGAGACTGAAATTTAATGATTAAATGCCAATGCGGTAATTATAACCTGTTATGTGGAGGGGAATTTTTTTTTTCTCTCTTTATTTCTCTCTCTTTGTAATATACCTATATCAACAAAAATACGGGTTCGATGACGGTTTAATCTTTTTAAAGTGTTACAGTGTGGGGTGGGGAAAGTGGGAATAAGGCGGCTCAGGGGGGTAAATACTTAACCAATAAGATCAAGGTATGAAAGAAACAAGGTATTTAAAATATGGTCTACCTTTTTTTTCAATTCCGTATATTTATCTAGGTGATGGGATCGGTAGATTATCTATATATTTAAACAAAAAAACATTACGTGTATATGTGTGTTATATGTGTGTATTTATATATTGGTACAATAAGTAATAATAGAAATCGCGAGGGTTAAGTGGTGTGATGGGGATGAAAAGTGTGAAATAATAGTGACCAGCCCAATTTCCTCACAAAACCACAAAAACAAAAAACCCAGAGAATCACCAATTTATGAATTTGTGAATTTGTGGGATTTGTGGGATTTGTGAATGTGTTTGTGGGTGAGATTGTGTGGGTGAGAGTTTGTGTGTGGGTTTATTCACATATTACTAGGAAACAACAGTAAAGTGCGAAAGTGTACCAGTACCCCTCGAAATCAACGCCGCTTAACTTAAGAGATCATTTAGTTTAAACTAGTGACTACCTGCACAGGAACCTCCCAACTTTACGTTTGCGGGGGGATTTTTAACCCTATAAATTTTAGGGTAAACTTGGATTGCTCGCAAGGGACCTCACCACCCACTCCGGTTTTTGGACCCATCTCTCGTAATTATTACCAAATTGTGATATTCCATTGGTTGAGTATAAACCCCGCCATATACCTACTATTGTTCTAGATGTACATAACCCTCTCCAATTCTTCGGTTCTCGGACCTCCTTAAAACCCTTGTTGAATTTTTCACCTACAAAAGTAATAGTATTAGTAGTATTAGTAGTGTCTAGTATATTGGAGGAGAAAAAAAATCCCTTTATTCATCATTTCTGGTTTCGGTATTATGGCCCTATTGTCTACTGTTTTGGGATTTAAACCCATCTAAACCTACTATAAATGTGGTACAAATCAGTGGAGAAGATACTTGAAGTTGCATGATACAGACGAGAAAAATAAAGAAGAAATAAAACGGGCTATGGAGATGGAGTAGTATTCTGTCCAAAAATGTATCTAAATTTCTAATCTTATCTCTGTTCTCGTGATCGCTTTTCGGTTTGGTCATCTATTGTTCGTAGCGTAAATGTGCATTTATGGGCTTAACCTTAACACTTTTTCTCAGTAGTGTGTATAAAACTCCTGACTCACTGGGGAATGTGTACGGCTGAAGCCACCACTACCACTACCACCACCCTGTACCACCACCTACCGCCCCTACGCATATTAAACATGATTACGTGATTCTAGCCATACGAACTTCAACATACCAGAATACCAAACGTTGCCCTCTTCTATAGTTGCCAGTTTTTGGTTTATTTCTGGTTTGTAGCTTCGTAACTACTTGGCAAATGTGGTAAAGCAACCATTCTCTTCCAAAGCCTTCTAATTAGCCTCTATCGATGGTTTCATAATTCAATGATCGGGTTTATTAAAAATCTCGTTCATGATCATCATTTCGCAGCTACTCGCAGTAATGGTGGTACCACTATAGGGAGAAAAATTGTCCCTCCCCCTCGGTATAATTTTTTTTGGGGGTGAGCCGTTGAGACATATTCGCCTCAACCATATTCAAAGTATATCATTCACATTCAACTTTTTCTTGATTACACTTGGGAGTTAATTCACCCCCTAAATGCCTTTGGTTTTGACACTTTGCATTTGTTGAAATTTCAATCACCCCGTAAAACTTAAATTCATAGAAGCTTCTGGCTCCCTAAGCCACGATCCGCCCCACCTTAATCTCGCCTCTTAAGCCCGTGATCCCATTCTCTAATACTGTGATATTTTCTAGGATCAGATCAACTAACAAAACCAGATGATTTGCATCTGCTGTAGAAAACAAGGATCTTGATGTTTTGTACCAAAGTAATTGCATCCTCGGTTACGGTGTTCCAGTTCTTCCCACAGTTCTAGCCATATGTCAAATACCTTCGCATGTGAGTACTGATCAAGCAGTATATCAGTGATTCAAAACTAGACACAGAATTACGTCAAACTACATGGTTTCGGCTAGAAAATGACTTTGTGCCGCTGAAAACAACTGGATCACTAACTCCTGACACTAAACTAATGCAGATACGTCTTTTTCTAGGTAGTCAACGGTACTTTTCCGGTGTTTCAGCGACGATTTTCCCATTTTTTCTAAAACCATATCGAAAATCTTCTAGAATGTTGAGACTTTGAAGTATCTCCGAAAATCCATGTATCAAGATGTTTAATTAATCAAAAATATTAATTTCGCTTGTTTTACGATGGTTTGATGGAATTGTCCTAATGTCCAGAAGTATACCCAATGTTCCAACCATAACTCCATGGTTCGGTGTTAGGTGTTCTGGCCGAGGTGAATCAAATCCGAAAAACAATAACCTCTTGGAAAAAGCTCAAAAATCCGAATATCAACTTTGAAATCGGCATCAGCAAGTTTTCCAGATACCTTTGGGTTCCCACCAACTCACCAGTTGATTACATGTAATTGTGGCTTCCACAATGTGCACTACTTGCACTGAGAGTTGCAACTGAATTTTGCACCCAAAAATAATCCAATTCACCCAAAATTACCAATAAGAGATATTAAAGGGTCTTACAATCGGTTAAAATGTAATTCTCTCTATAAAAATTATCATTTTTGGAGTTATTGGTTGACATTATCGCCATTTATGATTTTTTGCACCCATACCCAGAACTACATTAATCCATCTTTTTTACATTTCTTCTACATGAATTCTCCGTTTAGGAACAACCTAAACTTACCTCTTGTTTTGAATCATTTAATGTCATTATAATCTTATTAAATAACCAACTAGCTATGTAAATTAGTTAGCTAGTTGATTATGGTATTACTTCTCACCAATTAGATTCGATAATTGGTGATGTCTAATCTGTATCTGTTCTCTCTCTACCAAGCTCATATTCTCGAGATATTATCAGATGTTTCTCTTCATCTGCTATTTCTTTATCACGACGCTTCATTTGCTCCACAATAGTAAGACTCTTTACAATAATCTCATCTGCAACTTCACCATCCCACTTTGCAAGTTCATCTTTAGGGAATATCACTGGCCATAACCACTTGTCTAAAATGGCAAAAAGCATCAAAACACCAGGGAAACCAACGGCTGCTTTGGTACATGTAATGGCGAATTCGGCCATTCCTGCAAAAATTTCCAAGGCCAAGTACAATAAAAACCATCTATTTGGCTTTCTTTCTCTAATTTTGTGGAAAACTGAAGGATTGGCAGTTTCATAATCTAGATACTCTTTATCCATAAAAACGTATCTTATATGATTGGTGACAATACTGGCATCAAGACCAGAAATACCCATGGTGAAAAATAATCCTGCCAAAACAGCTTGAGGAACTAATCCAAGAACCACTAAAAATGGTCTACTCATCATGATAAATGTAATGGCACCTTGTAAAGTATTTGAGACTCTTTGTTCGACCACCAGGATTGCTTTACCACGACGATCATGAATAATTAATGATTCTGTATGTAAAGGAGCTTGAGGAATAAGACCATTTGGAGGAGGAATACCAAGAATACCTGCAAGTCCAGTAGTTATTCCTAATAATGCAAAATCCCAATGAAATGATGAAGGTTTTGTAAGGGGATAGTCTTTCAGCTGGCACATTAAGGAAGAAACATTATGATCAAAGTAGAATAAAAATGTCAATAAAATAGCAAATGGAAGTGCTAAAAACACATCTCCAACACTAATATTATGTTTTGGCCAGAAATGAATAAACCATCCATGAGGTCTTTCCATTCCCTTAGCGGTGGGTGCAAAAGATTGAGTGATTGGTAAACGAGCCAATTCAGTATCGTTTAATTTCCCACCAAAATGAATGAAACCAGTGAAAAAGATAACGGCCATACAAATACCATAATCTGTGAACACCTTTCTAACCCAAGGTCTAAAATAATGCAAATGTTTACCGAAGACGTTACTACCGACTCCGAAAACAACCATTAAAATGGCAATCATGACCGAGCAGTATCCACTGGCAAGGCCCATGGTATCAAATTGTCTGGATAAAATTTGTACACCTTTTTGTAAATAAACGAAACAAATGAAAAACCCAAAGACATCACATGAATATAAGGTAATAATTTTTAAAAACGATACCAAGTTGAAAACCGCTATTATAAGATGAAAAGCCATTGACCAAAGGTAAATCCAACACATAAATGGGAAATATGGAGTACCTCTTGGTTCCATAAGTTGATATACTGTATAACTGAAAATAGATACTGGACCTGTAACCCCCACAATACATAATGGTTGACCAGAAAAAAGCCCAAATGCAACACCTCCAATAGCCGAACTCATTAAAACTTCATTTAAACCATATAGATTATGAGTCTTATCAAACATATCTTGGGCAAATGCTATGGCAGGAAGTAAATTGGTGAAAAAGATAAAGGTAGTAGATGGAATAACTCTGTAATCCCAGGCATCTTTGAAGTCAGATGCATAGTACGGTAGCCGAGTTTTGATATCATAGTAGATCCCGTACCCCACGTAGCCGACGTCCTTGAACGATACCATTGGTTATGGTGGTTTAATAGTACTGGTTAGTGATTGCTAACTCTCTTTTAGTTATATAAATTTAATATAAGCTCACGTGAGCGATGATGTTGGGGCGTGGGGCGTGGCCCTTCTTGTAACCTTCGATATTACTGCACAGTATTATAACAGCCGAGATCTATTACAATACAAAAAAAACCTAATTTACTCGGAATAATTGCCTTACCTGCGGTTGTTCGGTTGTTTGTGATTTCGTCACTTTTTTCTTCCTACATTAATTATGTCATAGTTGCTAGTACCGTTCCTAATTGAGAAATTTTGCATAATTTGGTAGACTTTTGTCAAGCCCTCACTTTAACTCTTTACACTTCTTGTTATTCTCTTAATTATGTCAAACTGCGAACCTTTGAAGAGTTTAAATATGTCAATTCTGGTTCCAAGAATTTGGTGTTGTTTATTGCATTTTTGTGTTGCTTCTTTTTGGCTCGGTTTTTTTTTTTTCTTCTCCACTATTCTGTTATCGTTATAGTAAATCTGGTTATCTACTGATCTGTGATTGCTACTTAGGAAATTAAAGGTTTGATCTCTTTTCTTGGCATCTGGATCGACCTGCAGACAACCAGGTTGACTAGTCAGGGTAATAGCCTTGTGTGGTGAGCCATGGGATTGTAATACGGTTATGTAAGCAACGTGGTCTAATCACTTGTTTAAATTGGTCCTACTATAGATTGGCTGAAGTGGCTGTCCATGAAATACCTAGGCAGGTCACATGTGTTGTGGCACGTGACACTCACTTCTGCTTAAAGTGATACAAGATCCAACTGATAACAACTAAATAACCCAATTAAGGTTAATTAGATGATTCAATCAGGGGCATCCTGGCTTTAGATGCTTCGTATTTTAGCACTGTAATTTACTCTATTAATTTTCGTTTTTTTTTTCGTTTGTTTGTTAATATATTACACATACATATTATGTACGATTCTTACCAGAAAAGAATTAAAACCATTGCTAAACAACAGAGCCAGGAACTGACATATAAAACACAATAAATAAGAAATAAATGGTAAGCAATCACTACAACCCCTAAAACGAATGAACAACAACTCATAAAAGGTCGAACCAAATGAAAGCCACCTCCCAAATGTGTCCATCTCAAAAATAAGAAGGATATTTCCAATCAATTTGAAAAGTCAACTTATTAATGAAAAGGCTCAACTCAAAAAATTTAAAACATAAAAAGAAAAATATTCACAACCGGATTTAAAAATTAATAATCGATTGTAAATATTTTTTGAAAGTCTAAACTATTGATACTGTTGAGTATTTGGCATATTTCCATTCTGAATGTTTGAGAAATATTGATAAACTTGAGATGAATCTCCATAAGCGTTTTGAGGAATTGGCATGCCTGGTTGTGGATGACCAGCATTTGGATAAGGAATACCATGAGGTATGTGAGCACCTGGAGGTAATTGTTGTTGAGCGGCAGCGGCAGCTTGTGCTTGTTGTGCTTGAACTTGTTGGTTGTGGTGAGCTTGAGCAGCTTGTTGAGCAGCTTGTTGTTGAGCAGCCACGTTATTGTTAGCAGCAGGGCTTTGATCTGGCAGGTCTTGAGAGTTACCATCGGATTGTTCACCTTGGTCATCACCTAAACCTTCTTCTGGAGCATTCAAACATGCTTGAATCAAGTTCTTACCTTCGGATTTGGTAACCAATGGTTGTAATTTTGGAGTAGTGAAAGTATACACTAAACCAGTTTCACTGACAACTAATAATAATACTTGAGTACCAGTTAAAACAGATAATTCATAAGCCTTCTTCATGATACCAGCTTTTCTCTTGGAGAAAGTGATATGACGTCTTGATTTATCTTGGATAAACTTGATTTCAATCTTTCTTCTTTCTTTTTGTTGTTTACCACCACCACTTGGTTCGTCATCATCGTCATCATCACCAGCACCAGCTGATACGTTGTTGGTAGCAGCAGGACCGACGTTGGATCCATCGTATTGCTGTTCACCAGTCTCTAATTTTGCTTCGGTAGCACCAGACATGCTAAAAAGAATGTTAGTATGTTTACAAAGATTATAAATGAAAATATAGTGAGTGAATGAATTAATGAATCAATGAATTAATCAATGAACGTTGTTGTTACTCCACTCCTCTTATCATTTTACCAACAAAAAAATAATAATAATGGAAGACCAACACTAGTCAATCCTTTCCAAAAAGCATGTGGTAATTCGAGGGGGGAGGAGAGTGAGGGAACAACAACAACAACAACAAGAACATTAACAGAAACATTAACACATTAACACCTCATGAGTTGATGATGGAGACAGAGCCATATCCATAGACCATTAGATCTCTATTGTACATTGTTTATCCTATTGTTGCCAGGGCGATATACCTTAATACAAATGGACCTCTCACCTGTTTTGGATGAAAAATTGAATGAGGCAATTTTGTTGATAGCAGGATGCAGATGCACCAACACCATCAAGGCCAATCGCAGGGAAAACGAAACGAATTCAACCCCAATCAATCATCACCAGTGTATTGATCATCATTCAATCCATCTTAACTTAATCTTCATCATCTAGATTAGGATGTTATCGCGCACCTTATACCCGTTTTGGATTGATTTAGAATTGGGGTTTTTTGTTTGATTAAAAATTGATTTTGTCCAATTGTATGTGGCAAAAAGCCAAATGAACCAATGAGATTATCGCCCACGAGGAGGTTAAAGGGGAAGGAGATGTATCACTTAGAGGGATGGTAGGAAATATGGGCTCCTATTGGCCATCAATGGGGGGGACTCAACTCTTTTTCTCGTCTATCATACATACTTGATTGCCGTAATAAAACAAGGAACAAGGAAGAATGTTTTTTTTTGTTATGTTTGGGGATTCCAATAAAATTTAACCCTTGCTGAAAACAGTGCGATTGCTTGTTTAAGTAGGGGGTGTGGTCTAATGCGGTTGCGCGGGCCGAATATGGTGATTTGTCATAAATGAGGAAGGCGGGACCAGATTTACCCTAATGTTTCTGCGGGGTGGCCCCAACACTATAGTAACCAGGCGCAGGGCTCCTACTTTGTACTGGATTATGTAAGTTAGAGCACGTTTAGAACCACCACCCCCAAGCCTCACCCTGGTACTTGGTTCTACTGTCAATCTAAACTATATGTATAGATGCTTATATATATAGTTAATTGGGTGACTATTTTTTTTATAGATAATCACGTCTTTACCGTAGCAAATTTAATGGACCTACTGCTGTTATGGCTTACGTAATTTGCTGGCCCAATTTTTTTTTTTTTTTTTTTTTTTAGTCTCTCCTTTTTCTATTTTTATTTTCATCAATTGCCAAAATTTTCCACCTACTTGGCATGAAAAATTCAGTGTCAATTACATGTCAATTTTATTATTATTTTAGTATTGTCTGATCGTCTGTTCTGTTGCTACAGTTCCATGCATCGCTAAGTGTTGGTGGTGATGGAATTAAGTTTTTCCGGAACTTCTAGTAATTTACCTCTAATTAATTTATACTATTGTGTGATTAGTATAGATAATAGCGTTGCAACAATGTTTAAAATTAACCTTTAGGTTTCCTAGTGCATACGCAATTGTTCTGAAAATTTACTTATATTCAGTTCTTCTTGAATTAATAGTATACAATTAACTATATATCTATAATATAATATATAGTATAGATATGGTTCTGATGTCACTGGTTACATCAACCATATGTTATATAGATGTTTCACAGTTGTTATGGATTTGTTGCAGTTTATGTTTAAAGGGATTTCCCTTTTTAATTATAGTACAGTTCGAATGCCACACTTCCAAAGTGCGTTTAATGGACTCCATTGGCCTCGGTTCCGGTTTCGGTTGGGGTTTCAGTCTGAGCATCGGTTTTAGTTTCCGTCTCTGCCTTTACACTGGATTCTCCATTTATATCCTTAGATGAGGCGTCTCCTGATTCTGCTGGTTCTGTAGCAACATCAGAACCTTCATTTTTTGGTTCTTCAGCCTCGGTGGTTGCAACTTCTTTAGACTCAGTAGACTCTTCATTTGCTTCACCAGTTTCTTCCTTTGGCTCGTTTCCACTTGCTGCTTTATCCTTTTCCTTATCGTCGCCAGGTTGTTCCACAACTGGCTCCGCGTATACAGATTCATCATTTTGGTCCACTTCAATATCCACAGTCTTTTCTAATAATTTTGCAATCTTTTCTCTGACTTTTTCATTACCATCTCTCTTTCTCACAGTAACAATAAACACTCTTAATAATTGACTCTTCATTATGACTGTCTTTGGAATATTCTTGGCCATTTTTTCAAACTCATTCAATTTCTTAGTCACCAATTTTTCATTGAGCTCTTCTTCCAGAAGCAATTGTTCTATTAATTCAGTGGATAACAGTTGTAATTGTTCATGAGCTTCAGCTAATTCTTCATGAATTTCGGCACCGGAAGGCACATGCTCAAACACTTCTTTTTGTTCCTTTTCTGTGTCAAAAATATAGTTTCCTTCGTCTGCGTTGTACTCATTAAAGTCATCTAATCCCCAATCGGAATCGTAACCTTCCATTAATTTCTTTTCTTCTTCTTTTTTCAATTGTGCTTTGGTCTTCTTTGGAGGCTCCTTTTCCTTCTTGGATGGTGCCTTGGCTTTGGTGGTAGCAGCCTTTTTAGCTGGAGCTTTGGCTTTGGCTTTAGCTTTTTCTTTGCCTTTGGTAGCCTTGGTGGCCTTCTTGGCTGGTGCTTTGGTCACCTTTGCTTTTTTCTTTTTTGGTTGGATTTCTTCTTCTTCCTCTTCTTCTTCTTCTTCCTCTTCTTCATCTTCCTCTTCTACTTCTTCTTCCTCGTCTTCTTCTATATATTCATCTTCCACTTCATCTTCCTTCTTTCTTCCTTGTGAGTCCTTGGATCCGTACTTGACAAACAATTCCATGTCAGGAGGATTTTGGGCCAATTTATAAGCAAATTCCAACATGTTGTCTCTTCTTCTCTTTCCATTGTTGTCTTTAAGATAACTTTCGATTTGACTACTCTCTAGGAGCTTGATATCACTGCTACTGATCCAGATATAGGTATCATCACTGAAAAATCTGACTGGAAGTATCACAGATGGCTTTCCCTTTTTGGAACCTCTTCCTCTGATCGATTTAGGCTTTTTTTGGATGATATTTTCAGGAAGAATCGACTCTTCTAATACCATGGCCGGCCATGCTGGGTATCCTTTAACCTTGGCAAGAACAACGGTGCTTGGAACAAATGGAGTTGATCCATTGGAGTTTTCGGCAGTTTCGGGAATATCGGCACTATCACTCATCTTGAATTGGTTAGTGGACGCTGGTGCCTCTTGATTCCTCTATGTTCTATCACTATCTATCAGAATTATTGTATCTTGATACCTCTGGGCAAGAGAGACGCGGAATCGGTTCACGTGACTTCTCTCTCTATATTTTTTTTTTAGGTTAGATGGCAGGTTCCTCCACATACAAGTATCCATTACCAGTAGCCCCCACTAAACGATTGACTCCTTCGTCATATCCGACCCAAGTCACTAGACGACCTTCCTGTACTGCCGAGTCAAACCTGAAATTTTTGGAGCTTCTACGGGCATACCCGTTTGTCAAATTCCATGCTGGAATTTCTCCTGTCTCGCTGCTAGAGAATACCATATTATGGTTCCGTGCGTATTGAGACACGCGTTTATATCTGATGGATCCACCAGTATCAATATAGGTAGTAATTTTCTGTAATTGAGTGTCATAAATGACAATATGACCGTCAGCAAAACTGACCAAACACAAGTCCCTATCGTAGCGGGCCACGTGAGTTATGCTGGAATTATTAGGAAACGTATCGGTGAAAACTTGCAGGTTCCTAATATCCAAACTATATAGACTCCCATTGGAACTACCTACGGAAATGATATTTGAGGTACCGGAAAAATCCAAACTATTCAAATTGTCATCACCTAAATTTAAGTAGTACACAGGACGCTTCAGTTGTTGTCGTAAGTCGTAGAGATTAAGGTGATGGTTTACTCCACAGGAAGCCACCAACTCGTTAGTTAGCATCTTACAGTCAAGCACCTGATCTCGGGGTAAATTGGTACTGGTACTGGGTATTGTGGTGCTGGTGGTAGCATCGGACTCGGATTTACTGGCACTGGTCAAGGTACGTAGTACGGTGTGCTTGTGGATGTCGTGTAGCACTACTACGTCATTGGAAGCGGAAACTACTGTGTCACTATTTTGAAGGGTATGAGTGG
Source organism: Suhomyces anneliseae (assembly GCA_030568535.1). Lineage (NCBI taxonomy): Eukaryota > Fungi > Ascomycota > Pichiomycetes > Serinales > Debaryomycetaceae > Suhomyces > Suhomyces anneliseae. The sequence goes on along the minus strand of JAJMGB010000002.1, from coordinate 500,329 downwards.
CATTGACGGAATTGGCATGCGATTTGGGAAATGTTATGGATGTGGGGGATGACGTAAGGTGGTGAAGTTTAAGTTCGAAATCATTTCCTCCTCCTGTAAAGATGAAGTTGGTTCCAGGTAGGAAACACGCTGAATTGATAGAGGAGTTGTGGTGGGCCAAATACATCCCATGAGCCTACGAGCTGGGTGAGCCTTCTGGGGAGATTGGGGCGTGTGTGACGTAGATGATTGAGTCTGTGACCTCCTAGGAAAGAGATCAAGTCACTGACTAGAGTTTAGATTAGGTTGGTGTAGATATCGATGTCATCACGTGTGTTGCGGCACGTGAAGATATCTACCAATTTACAACTTCAGGCTAGTGTATTGTACAGTAATGGTAGTTCCAGTGTAGTAAAACTGAATTGAAATGTTTGAGTGAAACACTTCCATTCTGTACAACGTTACATAGATGAAATATCTGATGATCTGAAATTGTTGGGCCCGTTATCTCTTTCCCTTGATAAACACTTACCTAATAAATTACATAATCTTGTTTGGGGCTTATGTAATTGTCTCATGTAGGCACGTAGAGATTAAGTTTAAGGTACAAGATTTATTATTTTTCTATCTTGATACTTGCCTCCTTCCACTCAATTCTCGAATGAAAACATTGCTGCAAGGTCTAGATCTTTCTAATGATTGATATTCTTTAGTCAAATCGCGTTGTTTCATTAATCAAACTTGTAGAACGTGGTTTCTAAGGTGATATAATCATGTATCCCGATTAGATAAATGGAAATTTCAGTATCAAAGAGCCCATACTTTCATATCTCGCTTACATACCTCGCGTAGTAAATTGACTTGAGTTATTCGTTTATCAAGCATATTGTTCATTATCTTTAATTTTCTGAAAAATTTCAATTTTTTTTCATTATTTGCATTTCCATTATGCTTTTCTCAGATTTTTTGCATATTCTTCGACATTCATCTCGGAATTGTAGACTTTTCAACTGCATACCCGCACTGCCCACCAAAACATTGGTATAGATATGGTATTTCTGCATTGGTGTCGGTCACGTGACTATGACGTCAGTTACCCCAGAAACCGATTCGCTAAACAATGTGTGACATTTCAGCCTACACGAAATGTCATATGTCATGGACAAGAGGTGCGTTTCCGAAGAGAACTAACCGACATTGAACTGTCCAAGCAATTCTGGTGGCAACCATGTCTTGTTAACATACCACAGGTACTCTGTAAGTCGACCTAACGATGGAGAGTGACTGGAATTTCATACTTATTGACTATTGACATACACGGCTAAAAATAGTTAAATTGTTGGTCCCTTTGGACATCACCATGCTACTCACTATACTCGCTGTCGAGGCGACATCGCCAAAAACCTGTCACATCGCCCCTTCCTATTTCGGTACCCCTCAACACTTCCAAATTGTTGCTTGACTACTTGGTGCCTGAATTTGCGAACGATCACAACCTATGCGAGTTTTGCTTGGCTCTCTATTCAGCACGTTGGTGTTCCTGACTTACAAATAGTAAACAGAAAAAAAGTATCATAGAAAATTGCAAGATCGGTTTGAGCTGAGCAAATGTGTTTTAGGGAATTTAAAGTGAAACATCCATAATTTAAACTGAAACCATAGCTTAAAATCTGGACTCTTTTTTTTTTTAGGTAAGAACCATCTAATTATATCATAATATTTTTTAGATGTTTTTTTCGCACCCAATTTGGCGAAAACTGTCTCTCCAAAACTTTGTCACCTTTAACTATAATAAGTTAATGTAATAAAAAACATACATGTCTAGTAGTGAAATCCAATTATCCAATCTTATTGGCCGAAAGCGTCGACTCACAGCTCATGGTCTGTTATCTCGTGTAACCTAAACGGTCGTGGTTCGGTTGTCGGGAAGCCCTGACAGCTACGCCCCTTTCGCAATAAAACAATAGAACCATGAACATTTTAACATGGCTCATACCATGTTTTGGCCCATATGAAAGTAAATATAAGAAGGGGATTTCGCTTGCCCCAATTCCAATTCCAATTCTAAGTAGGATTCCTTCTTGTTAAATAATTTTATTAGAAAAAAATGGTCTCTTTCAAATTACTTCCACTTGCTGCTATTATTTCTAGTGCTTTGGCTTATCCTTCCAATATTAAGGAAGTTAACACTCAGCAATCTCCAGCAGTTGGCCATTCTGTCAAGACCCCACAAGACCTTCTTTTCACTGGTAACTATGTCTGTGACAAGTACGCTTCTGTGATCCAAGCTAAGAACGAAACTGAAGATTTCCCAGTTTCTCTTAACCTTTTCGTTTCTAAGAGTGATGAAGCTCCAAACGATAACTATACCGTTGATTTATACTTCAAGAACATCTACCACCAAAACTTGAACTCATTTGCCTTCTTAAATGCTTCTGACTCTGAAGACGTTTTACAAGGTTACAACCCACAATTGATTTCTCAACAACCAGACTTCGGTGTTGAATTCAAGTTCGATTTTGACAAGGGTCTTTTATGTAACTTCTTATACCAATTCACTATTGCTTTCCAATTGCAAAAAACTAATGATACCTCCGATGCCTCCGACAAGATCTTCCTCGTTGGTTCTTGTCAAGAAAACCAACAATACTTCCCAGAAGCTCACTCTGAATTAGTTAACCAAGGTTTCAGATGTGTTGAATACAACTCTGGTTACCAATACGATGGTGGTAAGGACTGGTGTTCTAAGTTCTACCCATCCAACCAATGTTGTGAAAGCTTCCGTAACGATGAATTACAAACCAGAAACCAATGTCCTCCAGGTTCTGAATCTAGCGCTGTTAGCACTTTAGTTACTAAGACCAGTGTTGCTGGTGACTCTACTCAAGCTTCCACTGATGCTCCATCTCCAACTGGAAACGGTGCTAACCCAGGTGGCCCAGCTGGCGGTGCTGGTCCTGCCGGTGGTCCAGCTGGTGGTCAACAAGGTCCAGGTCCAGCTGGTTCTGCTTAATTATATCAGAACTGAATCAACTGTTCTGTTTAGTTTAATACCCACAATGATTGCAAAAAAAAATACATTATGTCCGAAACGGTCAAAATTAGTCGCACTTTCGCCTTTCCTGCTGTTTCAGTCAGGTAACGTTTATTAATTTCGTAGCAATACTTAGAAACAACCGACAAAAGAGGAACTAGTTAGTTTTGATAGTCAAGCAGCCTTGTGTGTTGTTGAGAATAAAAGTAGCTCATTTCAAGCACTGTAGAGGTAGTGGTATAATTTTAGAGATATTTCAAATGGTCAAAATAGTACTATAAGCATTAATAGTACTTATTTAAACATAATTAGAATTTTAGCACCTTACGAAATATCCTTAATTTATTCGCTTATGAGCCAGTGGTTACTCCACATTAGCCAATGGGTCTTATCGTTGGCTATTAGTATTAGATGTACTGATTATAATTATTATTACTCCGAGAGATTTTGTACAAAAGAAAAATCGGACTAAACTGATAATTAAAATTTCTATATACCCAGCAGAGGAATCTTTAGTATCCATTGAGTCCATTTGGACCCACTTCAACCTGTCTAGCTCGTTTATCAGTCGTAGGTCTTGGTCCCTGCCCAATCTGCACGATTCAGGGACCAGGGCTCACCAGGTACGAGTAATGGGACATGGCTAAAATCAAAGGACCTGTTCACGTGGACATTCTAACCTACTAACGGAATAGTGCCTAATCCTGGCATTAGGACCGCAAAAATTAATTATTATGAGTCAATTTCTTTTACTGTTTTGTACACTATGGTCAGTAAATGTTCGTAAATTCCAATAGTGGGGTTACTGGCATACCACTAGGGTACAGTACCTGAATTACAGTGAAAAATTACAATTTTAGTAATATTACAGTCACCCACCAGTTCGGGATCAGGGGAACAGCTTTTGATGCTAGGGACTACTCTGGGGAAGTTCTGCAGCAAACCGTTCTGTAATGTCTTTGTTCCAGAACCTTGTTTTATATAATTCCGACGCTTCCCTGGCTATTTAAGCTATTCTGGCAATTATGGCCAATTTGGCCAGTTATGTACCGAAACAGCCCATAATCTCAATGCAAATGCACCGCTGTAAATTATAAAACCATTGTATTTGTGTTTTAAGATCACAGGGACCTACATTCTAGTAGTATTGCTCCGATTTTTCATCCATCCATCGAAGGTCCTCGCTTATTGGTTCGTTGAATGTTGAATGGATGGGCTTTCTTCCCCCCACCTATTCCACACATATATCCTGCATCGAAGCCTCCAAAAAAAGATACACGCTTCCGGATTTTCAGCAACTCCTCATCTACAACCAAACACAACACGTAAAATATAGGTATATTTTCGCTCCTTCCCGCTCCCACACCCACAGCCACTTCGCTCCCCTTCTCAACCTATCTTTCTGTCCCACCCTTTTGGCAGATCCTCCGCTTTGTTCTCTCATTTTTTTCATTCTCTTCCCCCGCTATACATCACCACATATGAATTGAATATGTACAGTATAATGTAATGTACCTCAAAAATACTAAAATACTAAAATACTAATTGAATTCTATTAGAAAGCAGCAGCAAAAGCCGAGTAACCCGAATGTTCCGCCGCTTCCTTTCAACTCATCCGACCACAAAATAAATTTCCATATGCCTCTATAAAAGTTCGTATTCGTATGTATAATGTACTATGTAACCTATCAAAACCTGGCATCACGTGTTGCCGTGTGTCTCCGGTTCCGAAGGTTCCACCTCCAGTTCGGAGTATTTGTTCCACGCTACCCAATTAAAAATACCTTTTGCCTACCCCAATTGGGCTCAATTACACCCCTAATTGGCGCCCCACCTCCTCGCTGCCTCGGAGAGGGGGGTCCTATATACAGTAAAGAAAAACTACCCACCTGTAACTATGTTGGGCAGAGATTAAACCTGTATTTTAGTATTGTTTTCCCTGGACAGTTTTCCCCCAATTATAACCCATTTTACCCACTCTCACCGCTCTCACCGCTCTCACCCTTTCCAATCTCACCATTAAACTCCACCACCACCACCACCACCCATAGCCCCGCACGACCCGCTTCCTGCCGCCCCTTAACTTTTTCAAAATTGCTGCAGTATATAAACTAATTGATATTTCCCAATTGTAGTAAATTTCAATTTCCCTTTCTCTGTCTGTTTTAATCCTCTCTCTGGTTACCAGTCTCTGATTCAATTCTAGCACAATGAGTGATTACAGTACTCCAAGGGAATTACCTCACCCAAAACTTAAGAGAACCAACACTGGTTTTACTCCTAACCAAATTATCGCTCTTGATGCTGCTATTCCAGATTCAGCCAAGCATATTTGGTACAAATACTCTCAATTGAAGTCATTGAACGGAAAGGCTCAATCTGCTGAATCTGAAGTTTCTTTGGTTCACAATAAATCTGCTTTTGAAAAGTCTTTTGTTCATCATGTTGAAATTACTTTGGCTAGAAATATGTACAATTGTGATGATCAAGCTGCTTATCAAGCTTGTTCCAACACCGTTAGAGATGCTTTATTAATTGACTGGTCTAACACTCAACAAAAGCAAACTCTTCACAATGGTAAGAGAGTTTACTACTTATCCTTAGAATTCTTAATGGGTAGAGCTTTAGATAACGCTTTAATTAACTTAAAGGGTAGAGAAGATTCTGCTAATGCATTGAACGAATTGGGTTTCAATTTGGAAGATGTTATTAACGAAGAACCTGATGCTGCTTTAGGTAATGGTGGTTTAGGTAGATTGGCTGCTTGTTTCGTCGATTCTCTTTCCTCCAAAAATTACTCTGGTTGGGGTTACGGTTTAAACTATCAATATGGTATTTTCAAGCAAAAAATTATTGATGGTTACCAAGTTGAAACTCCTGATTACTGGTTGAAATATTCTAACCCATGGGAAATTGACAGAAAGGAAATTCAAATTCCAGTTGATTTCTACGGTTACGTTTATGAAGAATATGATTCTAACACTGGTAAGCCAAGAAGAATCTGGAGCGGTGGTGAACGTGTTTTAGCCGTTGCTGCTGATTTCCCAATTCCTGGTTACAACACTGATAACACCAATAACTTGAGATTATGGAACGCCAAGCCAACTCATGAATTTGACTTCACCAAGTTCAATGCTGGTGATTACCAACAATCTGTTGCTGCTCAACAAAGAGCTGAATCTATTACTGCTGTCTTATATCCAAACGATAACTTCTACAGTGGTAAGGAATTAAGATTGAAGCAACAATACTTCTGGGTCTCTGCTTCTTTACATGATATTGTTAGAAGATTCAAGAAGACCGATAAGAGCAACTGGGACAAATTCCCAGACCAAATTGCTATCCAATTGAACGATACTCACCCAACTTTAGCCATTGTTGAATTACAAAGAATTTTCGTCGATTTAGAAGGTTTGGAATGGAACTACGCTTGGTCTATTGTTACCAGAGTTTTCGCCTACACTAACCACACTGTTATGACTGAAGCTTTAGAAAAATGGCCTGTTGACTTGGTTGGTAAATTATTACCACGTCATTTGGAAATTATTTACGATATTAACTTCTACTTCTTAAAGGAAGTTGAACGTAAGTTCCCAGATGACCGCGATCTCTTAAGAAGAGTCTCTGTCATTGAAGAAGGTGATGGTAAATCCGTTAGAATGGCTTACTTAGCTATTGTTGGTTCTCACAAGGTCAATGGTGTTGCTGAATTACACTCTGAATTGATTAAGACCACTATTTTCAAGGATTTCGTTAAGGTCTTTGGTGCTGACAGATTCACCAACGTTACTAACGGTATTACCCCAAGAAGATGGTTAATGCAAGCCAATCCAAAGTTGGCTACTCTTATCTCTAAGAAGTTGAACGATCCAAACTTCAACTACTTAACCAACTTAGGTAACTTGAAGAAGTTAGAACATTTTGTCAATGATGACGATTTCTTAACCGAATGGGATCAAATCAAGTTCGACAACAAGAAGAGATTGACTGCATTGGTTAAGGATGAAACTGGTGTTGAATTAGATCCAAATGTCTTATTCGATGTTCAAGTTAAGAGAATCCACGAATATAAGAGACAACAATTGAACATCTTTGCCGTTATTTACCGTTACTTACGTATCAAGGAATTATTGGCTTCTGGTGTTTCTATTGAAGAAATTAAGTTGAAGCACTACATTCCAAAAGCATCTATTTTCGGTGGTAAGGCTGCTCCAGGTTACTACATGGCTAAGACCATTATTCACTTGATCAACAAGGTTGGTGAAGTTGTTAACAACGATGAATCCATTGGTAACTTATTGAAGGTTGTTTTCATTCCAGATTACAATGTTTCTAAGGCTGAAATCATTACTCCAGCTTCTGATTTATCTAACCATATTTCTACTGCTGGTACCGAAGCTTCTGGTACTTCTAACATGAAGTTCGCCTTGAACGGTGGTTTGATTATTGGTACTGTTGATGGTGCTAACGTCGAAATCACTCGTGAAATCGGTGAAGAAAACATCTTCTTGTTCGGTAACTTATCCGAATCTGTTGAAGAAATTAGACACAAGCACATCTACGAAGGTGTTAAGGTTCCAGAAACCTTACAAAAGGTCTTCAATGCTATCGATGCCGGTCAATTCGGTAACGCTGACGAATACAAGGTCTTACTTGATGGTATTAGATACCACGGTGATCACTACTTGGTTAGTGATGACTTTGACTTATTCTTGGATGCTCACGTCAAACTTGAACAAGTCTTTGGTCACCACGGTGGTGATTCTTCTGACAAGGACCACTTACACAAATGGGTTAAGAAGTCCGTCTTGAGTGTTGCCAACATGGGTTTCTTCAGTAGTGATAGATGTATTGATGAATATGCTGAGAATATCTGGGATGTTGAGCCATTGAATCAATAGAGTTTATGATTAATATATATTAGCGAAGTTTAGTGAATTAAATCACCAATTAGGTGGATTGTAGTAATTATAGGTGGTAGAGTATGATTATATGTTAGTGTTTGGAGCCAGAGATGATAAATTTTGCACCCAAAATTTTATTGCTTCAAATCCTTTTTTGGTCCAGAAGCTTACCATTTTATTTAACAATAAGTACAGCTAGATCTTGTTTAAGCGATATTTCAGCTTAAAAGTGGTTACTGGATACTATTCCTTTAAATGACTAAGAAAATTCAGTGAACTGCTTTTATGCCTTTTTTTATTTTTAACACAATAACCAATTTTTTTTCAATTTTGGAAATATAATTATTTTTTTACAAGTAGACATGTCAGACCCAACCATGTTCCAATCATCTGATATTATATTAATGTAATGGTTCAAGTTTTTGGCTAAATTTAATTATATTATTATTACGTAATACATCAACGCAAAAGTCTCATCCATCACCTGAAACCTCATCCAAAGCGCAAATGGTTTAGTGGTAAAATCCAACGTTGCCATCGTTGGGCCCCCGGTTCGATTCCGGGTTTGCGCATATTTTTTTGCATCTTTCACCTTTATGTCTATATTATTTGCCATACACTTCGAATGTGTTAATGTACGGCCAATTTTAGTTAGTAGTCTATTAATTTTAGTAGTACTAAAATTAGAAGGGAAAATTTTGTACCGAGGTTTAAATTAATTAATTTAGCGTAAAAGCGAACAAGTCGAGTAGAGGAAAACGACATAAGTGAGTCCACTTTTAAATAATCAATTACATTAAAGGGTACAGTATTTTGACAAATTGACAGATGCTGTCTAAATTTTTAATCTTTTCTGTCTATAGATTTTAGGTGCAAAAGATATGAGCCCGGGTATAATGTCACACACTATATAATAGGACATGATCCAAGTCAGGGCTACTGTACAAATGCGAGGATTGGAACAGTAAGACTAATGTTAGTGGGACCCTTAAGGAAGGACAAACTGGGTTCTGTTGGGTTGATCTCTTGTTCTTCAGTTAAAGCTACTTAACGGCCGAATCGCACATATAAACGAGAGTATAACTACTTGAATTATGAAACAACCAAACCACCACATGAAAGCACCACCTGAAATCCTTATTTCTGGGCATCAGAGCAACAAATATGGAGAAGGGAAAAACATAGAGCATCTAAATGACATGCTAGAATAAAATGCCCTTCCTCCTTATAGACTTCTTTGTAGTGTTATAGTTCTCCACCTGCTGTACATGTGCACCGCCACAAATTAACACAACCCAAAAATTACCTTCACAAGACCACTCATTAGAGCTATTTTAGACCCGAAGACCAGGGTCGAAACAATACCTCTATTCGAACACAATAGAGCTGCAAATCCTAAGAAGTCATGGATTGGACAAAGTCACGTGACTTTAACCCATTACTAATTAGCGTAGTATTTATAGCGAAACACCAATCAAGAAGCTAAGCAGAGTGGCTCAAATGGACGGATAAGATACTGTGCATTATTCTACCCGACCCTTTTTTATCTACCCTTGTTTTCTTCTATCTTTCGTGCTATTGTTGTTAGTCCCTGTAACTTTGGCCAACCCACGACTCTCACCCACACTAAATCAAATCCTATCCATTAGATCACGCTAAACACGTCTACAACTAGGAACGAAACAAGTGGAGCCAAGTTAGCACCACCGACGGCACGTGCTGACTACTACTACCCCGACTATCAACGACAACAAGGAGGATCAAATAACTCGTGTTTGCTCGATTTTTGTGAGATTCGTATTGGTCCAAAGCGACTATTGAGAACCCCTAAAATTAGCATAGTACCATATAATGTTATTCATTTGGTCTTTATTACTCCTTCAAGCACTTACTTGGGCCCTCCCATCCAAGGGAGGTAAAAGAGATGATCAAAAGGACTATTTAGTGGCGTCACTTCCTGGACTTTTTGATCTTCCTTCTAAAGAGATTCCCTTGATGTTTGCGGGTCAACTCAAGCTTTATCCAGATCTTGAAAATCATTACTTCTTTTGGAAGTTTGTGGATAATAATAAGGTTGCAAAGAATAAGAAAAGAACTTTATTTTGGTTTAATGGTGGTCCTGGATGTTCTTCAATGGATGGTGCATTACTTGAAGCAGGACCTTTTAGAGTCAATGAAAATGAACAAGTGGTTTATAATACTGGTTCATGGCATAAATATTCTGATGTTGTGTTTGTGGATCAACCAACCGGCACTGGATTCAGTTATGGTGACAAATTTGATACCAATCTTAATGAAGTAGGAGATGATTTTGTTCAATTTTTAGAGAAATATTATGAACTCTTCCCAGAAGATATTGATAATGAAATTATTCTTGCCGGTGAAAGTTTTGCTGGTCAATATATTCCATATGTCGCTAGAGCCATTTTGGATAGAAACAAGAAGATTACTGAAGATGAACATCCTTATAACCTTAAAAACTTAATGATTGGTAATGGGTTTGTTTCTCCAAATGAACAAGGTGCTTCCTATTTACCATTTATGATTCAAGCTGGTGTGGTCAACAACCAAAATCCTCAATGGTCCAAACTTTTGGCATTACAAGAACAATGTCAACAAATCGTTAATAAGATTGATGGTAATTGGGATGATGATAAATTACAAGACTTTGAAACTAATAACAGGGTTTGTGAACTGATTTTATCAGTGGCTTTAGAAGCCACTGCTGATTATTCTGGATCTTCAAATGAGGTTTGTGTTAATATGTATGATTTCACCCTCAAGGATTCTTACCCATCATGTGGTATGAACTGGCCATACGAATTAAAATATGTTACACCATTTTTAAACAAAGAAAAGGTCATGAATCAATTAAATTTGATTAAACACAAGCCATGGCATGAATGCTCTGGTATTGTTGGTCTGAACCTTAGAGATAAAAACTCCATTCCTTCTGTTCATCTCCTTCCTAAACTATTGGAAGAAGTGTCCATCATGTTTTTTAATGGTAATCTCGATATCATTTGTAACTATATTGGTACCGAATCTTTCATCAAAAAGTTGAAATGGGGTGGAGAAACCGGTTTTACCCAAGAAGCTTCTGATTGGGTTTACGATGGTGAAGTCGCTGGTTACATCAAGCTGGAAAGAAATTTAACTTTTGTTAATGTTTTCAATGCATCACATATGGTTCCTTATGACTTACCAGAAATTTCTAGAGCTTTAATTGATTTGGCTAGTGGAGATTACGACATACAAGAAGAAGACACCAAAACTGGTAAGAAGAGAGCTTACATCACTTATCCAATTGATCATGTGAAAGAGAAGCCAGAAGAAAAACCAGAAGAAAAGCCAGAAACTAAACCAGAAGAAAAACCAGAAAAACCAGAAAAACCAAAGGAAAAGCCAGAAGAATCTGAAAAACCAGATGAATCAAAGGAACCAACACATTCTATTTCCAAACCAACTGGATCATTTGAAGAACCTCCAGCAGAATCATCAGATGAAGCAGTTGCCGATGCACCAAACTCCACATCAAATGCCATCGTTAGACTTATTCAATTATTCGTTATTGGTATTTTAATTTGGGGTATTTACGTATTATATGCATCATACAGATCTAGACCATCATCTATAATTAAAACAGGACCATCATCAGGTAAAAAGAAGAATGTCCAATGGGCTGATCAATTAAGAAGATTCCAAGAAGATGATGAAGAATTCCAACAACAAAAGACTCAAGGATTTTTCTCAAAGACTATTAATAAATGGAAAGGAACCGATCCAAATGGAAAATATGCTCCAGCAGGAACTTATTCTGAAAACATAGAAATGGGTGAAGGTATTGGAGGAAACCAAGGACAAGCAGATGTTGCTGATTTCATTATTGATAGTGATGATGAAGAACAAGGACACGTTCAACCATCACATCAAGTTTAGATATATATAATTAGTCAAACATTTTTTAATATAGTATAGGGTATACCTTACAATAAATGCATATGGGAAACATAAAATAGAAATTAAATCAGGTATCAAGTCTGCAAGAAATGTAAGATAAACATTAGGTACAAAAAACTCAGAATTAGTTCAGTTTTTTATATTTAAAAATGTGATTTTAGTGAATGTTAGCTCAGTTTTCAGTAGAACAGAAGTTAAATATAGTGAAAAATTAGCTAAAATGAGTGTTTATTGGTGAAAAATAATGTAAATTGAGATTTAAAAAAATTACCAAAAATCCAAACTGAGAGAAACTCATTTTTCACCTACTCTCGTCAATTCCTCACTTATTCTCTCATTCTCCTTGTCTCACTATTAACGATTTTCATGGTTATGGGGTTGATGTTGGGTCGTGCACCACCCACAAAATCGAGATTTGAAAAATCACGATGATTTTAGCGCTAGTGGAAGTTTATCAAAGGACCTGTTTGACCCATAAATCACAACCAATAGTCACCAAGGTTGACCTTCTTTCCGTATCCCCCACGAAACAACCCCCACAGGAAAGTTCCCCCACACGTCCCCCATGTTCAAACAGTCCATTCGCAGGTTGGCTACTGAAGCCTCCACCAGCCCTTTCAAGATAGCACAACCTCCAAAGTATACACTTGCATCTTTAAGAACATTCCCATCATTAGAACCACAATCATTTGTTCCATTACCAGCCAGTTTTTTGGATGCTCCATTAAGAAGAGACTTTTTATGGAGTGCTGTTGTATATGAAGCTGATAAAGCTCGTGTTGGATCAGGTAATGTTCCAACCAAGGGAGATAAACCATTTTCTAACCGTAAGTTACATCCACAAAAGGGTACTGGACGTGCCAGAGTTGGTGATGCCAATTCCCCAATCAGAGATAATGGAATCAAAGCACATGGTATTAAGGCTGGTCATGATTGGTCTACTAGATTACCATCTAAAATATACAGTCGTGGTATACAAAATGCCCTTTCTGAACAATATCGTAATGGAAAATTATTCATTATTGGAGGAGAACAAGTTCCAGAGCATGACCAATCTATTTTAGATTTCAAATATTCATATGGTGAAGCCACTCAACAATTTGTTGATGCTCATGATCTTGATCGTTTATCACTTCTTTTCATTACTGATGCTCAAAGAGATAATTTATTACAATCTACTGAAATCATTGGTGACAAGGCCGATGTTTTAGTGAAAGAAGCCGTGGAGGTAAGAGACATTTTAAAGGCTAACCGTGTGTATATAGAATTGCCAGCCTTGCAATGGTTAATCAGTAAGTACAGTGTGTGAAACAAACAAGCAACAAATTAAATCAACAATAGAAGAATATAATTAGTATTGTTGAATGTATATAAAAGTTAATAAATCATATAAGTAACAGTATTGATGTAGAAATTAATCAACTCATCAAAAATAAATTAATAAATTGTTGGATTGAAAATATAATTAATTGAAATAATCAATATATAGAGTACGATGACAAGTGAAATTTGGACCGAAAATTACGAGATAATGTTCATTTACAGTTAGTTTAATTAATTTAAGGAGTTCTTATCCCAGGGACTAATAATTATGGGGTATATTGGGGACAGGATACTTAAATCAGTCCATACTGAGTAATAATTAACAGTATATTACCAGTCACCAAACAGAGAAAAAGAAATAAAGAAAATACATAAAAATAATTAAATCAATAATTGAATGAACTACTTAAAACCTTGTAGTGTCTACCATATTATTTAAGTCTGTATTATCAGGATATCAATGGTATTTAGTTAGGTGTGGTATACAGATAAGTGATTACATAATACACATAGTTAAGAAAATACAGGTGATGGGCACTAAACAACATACCAATACTCAGCAAAATAAAGACATTCAAGACCAAAAGTAATCAATATTCGCCATCCTATCCACATCAGTTTACCTCTCAGTTTTGGACTACAAATCTGGACTTATCATAGTATAACTACTACTATACCCATACCTCTGTATGTACTTTGCCTAGACCATAAGTTCGCAGTGAAAGTCACGCGCACACTTCTGGCCATTAGGGCTTCTACCCTAGCCATCGCACGCACTCACTTTTACCCGCACTCCTCTCGCACCCACGAAATTTTCCTGAAAAATTGCAGGGGAAAATTACCTCTAAAAATTTTTAACGGTACAGTTCTTTATACTTTTGCTTTATACCAACAGGGAACAAATCAAGATGCCATTAGTTGTCCAAGAAGACGGTTCATTCCAACACATTTTACGGTATGTTATAGCCAATAGCATGAACGAAAGAGAAGAGAAAGATTAGTGGATTCAAAAATTAGTATCGTTGTCGACGTTCAAAAATGTCCATACAAAAGACTACCATGAAGACAAAACAAGAGTGAATGTAAAGCAGGGAAAGGAAAACAAGAATAAAGGCAAACCATCAGAGCCGAATAAGGGGAGAATCACCAGTATAACGATGAAGTCAAGTTTGCTATCCAGCAATAGGAAGACTAGAATGGAAGACCCTACTACTCACTCATACAACTCTTTCTCTCTATCATTCAATCTAAAATTTTTTTTTCTTTGAATCTTTTACTAACAATTTTTTAGTTTGTTGAACACCAACATTGATGGTAGAATCAAGATCATGTACGCCTTGACCAAGATCAGAGGTGTCGGTCGTAGATACTCCAACTTGGTCTGTAAGAAGGCTGATGTTGATTTGCACAAGCGTGCTGGTGAATTAACCCAAGAAGAATTGGAAAGAATTGTCACCATCATGCAAAACCCAACCAACTATAAGATCCCAGCTTGGTTCTTGAACAGACAAAAGGACCACGTTGACGGTAAGGACTACCACGTCTTAGCTAACAACTTGGAATCCAAGTTAAGAGATGACTTGGAAAGATTGAAGAAGATCAGATCCCACCGTGGTATCAGACACTTCTGGGGCTTAAAGGTCAGAGGTCAACACACCAAGACTACCTCCCGTGGTCGTTAAATTTTATTACTTGGTTAAGATAATCAAAGAATAGAATATATCGGCATAAGTATCGATGGTACTATCCGGACTATGTCTATACTCCATGTAATTTAATACTATCAACGTTTCATAAAAGATTATAAACTAACTCATTGAAAAATGTGTGTTAGTGACTGTAGAGCTTACTTGTAATATTTATTTTTACGATATCACAAATGTAGTGTGACTTTATCAGTTGGCGATAAAGTCTATAGGGGCCATAGTTAGTGGCTGGAGATGTGTTAACTATGGGATGGCGATGTCCATAGTGAAAAATTTCAGTCCTGCAAATAGTGTCTTATGTCGTACGAGAACATGACATAAAAGTGACATACAATGTGAAAAGCGACACACCACAAATAGTGCTTAAAGGGTTGAGTATAGTACAAGTTCTGTTGTGTCTATGTATGAAAGTCATATAAATGTTTTGGGGTGGTAATTAAATAGAATAGAGCTGGCATGAAATTGGAGCTACTGTATTTAGTTCTGCTATGACTTGTGTTTGTTGGGTGCAAAATACGCTAAGAAACACAGTATTGAAACCAATGGACAAAGAAAATGTTTCATAAGCTAAATTATCTGAGTGCTAATTTATATAATACTTAGGGGTGAAGATGATCTTCGTTATACTATTTTACCCTTTGGTCTTTCGAAGGGATAATACATGATAGCAACCCATTATATGATGTATGTTTCTTGGTATATACCAACTGTGCTTCAACAAAGATGGTTTTTTCATAATATCAATATATATCACTGTGTGATCATATTTATATGGCCCAGATGTAAGTCTCTTACTGGCTTCAGACTTTTAACCAGTGAAACTTTATTTCGTTAATTAAGCTTTTCAGTTCTACAATTGCAAAGAGTGCTTCATGCCACGAAATTTTTGTTTTATGCTATAATTTAAAATTGAGTGATTGGGATGTAGAATCACAGCTTTGACTTGTATAATTGATAAGAATCCCTGCCTAATACAGTTTTTCATTCTAGCATATGGCTGATTTGATGATAGTGTTTAGTAGATCATTTAAAAACTAGGGAAATGAAATACTCAAATTAAAAAAGAATTTGCTGAATTAATTCTTATTTCTGATTCCTATCCAACACTTTTTTAGTATATTTGCAAAATAATTATAGTGAATGTGTTGTATGTATTGTTCATAGGTGTAGATGTGTGCAGTACATTACTAAATAGAAGTAACGTGACAGCTAATGGTTGCAACTTGCCCATTCAATGGACAATTTCGGTTGTAAAGAGAGCCGTATCGGATTCTTCACTACATATTCATCATGTGAATGAAAATCCACTCCTTTCCTCTGAATTTTACTTCTTCGAGAAGTTCTTTCAAAATGGTACCAGCATGGTAGATCAAATACCAGACTGAAGCAAATCATCAACGTGTTTGAGTTAAGGTCAACAATAATCCTTTTCAACTGCTACAATAATTATTCACAAAGAACTACCCCTTTAACACCCCTTCTATATTTTGACAACTCTAATTATTAACGGTTTTGAGATCAGAATGTGAAAAATATACTGGGGTAAATAGAACACTAGTGGTGCGTTCTAGGCGGTGCTGTGCAACAATATACGATACTCATCAGGACCAGAAAGGAGGTGTAGCATTCAAATCGGGTGTTTAACCAGAGAATTGTTCAGAACCAAGAGGTTGTGATATCTAGGTATGTGATCTCTGCGAATGTATGGAATTTATCAGATACTGTAACTACGCACTTATTGGGACTACAACCATCTGTAGTGAAGTAATACTAAGAAGTGAGAGATGTTACCAATGTACAGATCCGGTTTATTACATACCTATTACATTCCCCTTACTAACAAAGCAGATCAATAGGTGAATAGTTCAATGGTGACCCTGTAAAAATGTGTCTATGTACAGTCTAGATCTTGCGATTGTTCAAATTGATTTTTATTACTTGCAGGATAATAGTCCAGGGAATGAACAAACACTCTAATTGTGAAAGAGTAGAATGTGACATAACTAGCCACATGGTAGTAAAAGCCACAATTACACCAGATTCTTCTGTTTTGATTGCAATTGATCATAATTGGACATAATTGACCTGATTGCTAAAGTCTAGAATCACGTTCAGTTTGTTCGTAATCGTATCTATATTTGCTTATAACGGGAATATCTTAACCGTTAACGAAGTGAAAAATCTCCCTTTACGGATATACACCAGTTGGGGATGGTTTTGTCACGTACCACGATAAAGGAGATGGTCCGCATTCAACAACAATCCAACCGCAAGAGGTGACACGTACAAACGTATGGGCTCATAAAAGGAGTAGATTTTAAAAGGGGGAAATAAGGGTAAATTTTTCAGTGTTCATGGAGTAACCACGGATCACGTCTCACGGATCACGTCTCACGTCTCACATATTCACGTTTTTGGTTTACCCGTGGGAAGGGTGCTATACGGTACGGTACAGTAAAGTAGACGTATATCTCACAAACTCGCTTTCTCGTTTGTTCGTTAATTACTTGCGTGTTTCGACACGTTAACCGTTACTCACCTCTCGTCAAGCCATGCACTTGACGATTGCCTAGGTGATGAGTCGCTCCTTCTCCCAGAACGGTAAATTGTATTCTGAGTAACGATGGCGAACAAAAGAAAATGGTTAAAAAATAATTATTGTTTTTGTTTAACCCTTTGCGGAAAGGTAATGAGGGTTGCAAAATAATCAACAACTTACAGTACACAAGAAATTGTTGAGTACTACTGCGAGTATGAGGCCATAATTAGACCTCCTCGGTGATAAGCAAGTGGCTTATAGTGTGCTACTACAGGTTCTTTTAGTTTGTTTGTTTCTAATATTCGTCATTCATTATACGTACATAGTTATAACTGTACTTTGAGTTATAACCGTAGATTATACATTAATATACACCCTCACAATTATTCGCTTATGAGGTTATGATCACAAGAGTAATGAAAACAGTTGTGAAAAATTTCTATTTGCTTGGCTTTGTTTTTTCTTTTTTTTTATTTTAGTTATCGAGTGTAGTTAAACCTTTAAGCCCAGTTACCACCTCTCAAAGCTAACAAATTTTCCACAGCACCAGTCTTGGAATCCACCACATTGGAATTGGAGTTAATTTCACCTAATGGTTTTCTTTCACCTTTAACCATGACATTTTGAGACTTTTCCAAATTTTCCTTTTCATCAGCAGCCATTAATTTTTGAGTGACCTTATTGGCAGGAGCAGATGGAGTTAATTTGAAAGTCATAGTAGAAGTGTTATCAGAATTAAGAAGTTGAGGTTGCTTCTTTCTGGTTTCATTAAGAACATATCCAGTGTTCATGGAATCATCAATAGAAGAGTCAGCATCTTCAGTCTTGAAGATTGGAATAGATCTGGCTCTTTCTTTAATTGGTGAAGATGTAGATGCAGATGCAGAAGGACTTCCCATAAAGGAATGAGATTTTTGAATGACAGGCTTGGTTGGAGTAGAAGAAATCAATGGCAATGGCATTGGAGCATTTCTTTGTTGAAGGATGATTATTGGAGGAGTTGGAGGTAATTCAGTGATTTCCTTTTCATGACTAGATTGTTTACGTAAACTTTGTCTCTTATTTTGGAACCAGATTTGAACAGCCTTTTCAGTCATCGATACCTTTTTAGCAATTTCAATTCTACGCAGCTTGTTTGGAGTGGAGCCCAATTGGAATTCATTATTAAGAATGGATAATTCATTTGGAGAAGTTCTTCTTCTCTTTCTTCTAGCAAGTGGAGCGTTGTCAATGGCTGGTTCTTGCAGAGGGAAAGTAGCAGGAGAATGAGAAATGAAAGCAAAAGATTTAGAATCTTTTGGAGTTGGAGCAGAACTAGAAGTAGTACTAGAACTAGAACCAGAACCAGAACTCTTTCTAACAAGATCAACTCTAGATTTCTTTAATTCACTGATACTGATATCACCTTCACTAGTATCAGCAGCAGGAGTTGGTAATGGTTTAGGGAATGAAGAAGCAAATTTGGAAGGAGTACTGAAATCCACAGATGGAAGTCTTGGGAATTGTGGACCAGCACTATACTTGGAAGGTACTGAGAAAGGAGTGGACAGAGCACCACTGTATTGGTCCTTGGAAAAGTTAAGGATAGACAGTAATGGTGGTAAGCTAGTTGGCTTTCCGGAGTAACTAGCAGGAGTTGGAGGCAAGCTAGGCCTTTTTGGAGTCTGTAAGTACATCATGGTGGTGCTGAAGAAATTAAATTATATTATACAGAAGGAAATGCACAATATATATAGTAATTGGGTAAATGGGTAGAAGGGTTAGGATTCAATGGCGCGGTGCGCGCCACGTCAGGGGGGGTGACAGCGGAGGGGTGAAGTGCAAACCAGATAGATCAGGGACTAATTGCTAAATTGCAGGCTCAGTATATTTAAATGTAAATGTGGTTATAGATCTTTTAGGTCTATATATGTCTATATAGTGTATATACTAGAGGCTAGTATCAGGTAGATGGTTCTAGTGGGTTTGGGGTAGGGTGGTGTAACCTAAGGATCTATGGGGGTGAGATCAAAGTCATTCAGTGTTGAGTAGTATATGGGCTCTTCTAGACCCCTGCAATTTTCGCTGCAATTTTCCAGGTCATTACGCCCGATTCAGAAATATGATTGTGAATAGGTTTGTGATATATTTATGTTTATGTCGCGAAAAGTGGGCGCGCGCGTTTTGTTTGTTTGGTACCTTTGGCGCACCTAAAGGTTCAATTTTCGCTAGTTCCAGAAATTCATTTTCCGCTTTGGGATAATGTCGCCCTTGTAAAGATCGCTGCGCATCCGTTTACTCGTATTGAGTAAATTAGTTACGTCTACAGGTAATTACACTCCAATACTTTACTACCAAGCACGGTCAACAAAGGAAATAGCGTGCAGAGAAATCCCTGTTTTGGGCATAATAGGCTCCCCAACGAACAAACCTGCCTCAGAATTATTATCCAGAAAAAAACTTTCTTCTGTGTAGTCGTTGGGTTAGTAACGAATTTTTTATTGATTTTAGCTAATTTTCAATGTCTCCTATTTGCAATTCCTATTCCAGATTTGGCTAATTAATATCTTAACTTAGATACTAATTTGTTACTAGTGGTGAATTTAAAAAAAACCATCTCATCTATATAATTAGCACCACCTATTTATGGCTTATATGATTTGTTGGAGTAACCACATCAACAATCCCACACCCACCGTAAATGTAGAGTAATAGGGCTGAATCAACTTATATGTTACCCATTACCGTTAATGGCATATGTGACCAGATATTTTGTTCTATGTTCTATGTCTTTATTTCTGCACTCTATGTTCTATGTTATTTACAGTAACGCACCTGAAATTCAGTGGTTTCCTCGGTTGTTTCATTTTCTTAATCCGTGTATTTGGTCACCGCAATGGTCTTATTGCATTATGATGTGCGACTAGAAAATTGCAAGAGAAGTCACCAAATCTGGACGCTCATAACTAATTCAGTACCTTTGGGGGAAATAGGAGTTGGTATTTGGATATTTTGGTATTTTTGGGGTCGACTTGATACATGTGCTACATATAATACCACCTAGAAACCACTACCAATATGGACATGCCAGGCACAAACATACATGAACTTCTACCACATTTCTTACAACCCCACAAAATCAACCTCCACATTCACCGTTCTTGGTTGTTTGTTGATGGGCTACTTGTAGCGGTGCTGTAGCGGTAACTGTACTGTACTGTACTGTACTTTACCTAAAATGTTCATTGCTAATGAGATGCGATTTCAATTAATTGCATCGCGATGCATATTAAATAATAGTTCAATCGAAGGACATGAACAAACACGAACATCGCCGAACAAACGATTTGGTGAATTATGAGTGAATCAATGCATTCCAGCCTTTCGTGTCTTATCTTCGAATATGTAGGGGCTCAATACATCGCATTGATAATAGGGAATACTAATTCGAATGTGAATTCGAATAACCCAAATCCGAATCTGATTGTCTGATTGTACGCTTGATTCAGGTCCCAGAATGGATGTTCATTTACTATTTTACGTGTCTTGCGTTTTATTCTATAATATACTTATATATATATGGGTTCGTGGCTAATATCCTGCGTCTGTTCCATATGAAATTACTTGATTCGGAGTCGCCATTACTCTATACTGCTTATGTAATGGTTTGATCTTGCAATTATTCAACCCACAAAAGTGAACGTGACATTCGAGTGATTCCATATCACCTGGCTGAGTCTCACTGAGTCGAATTACTTACTTACTGAGTCTCACACTCACTCACTCACTCACTCTACAAGTTTCACTACTGGGCCTCACTTCATCAGTCTCATTGATTTTCTTGGTCTGGGTTGCACCAAACCATTAACTAAGAAAAAGTTTAGGAGCCCATACAGTTGGGGCGTTCGGGACCAGAAATTTGCCATATCACCCAATTGACACTTCGCTTGGTACATCCCCCCTGTTTCCTGTTTGTTTATTTGGTGATACTGTCAATTGGACCCAACCCATAGCCCTCATATTCTTTCCAGGACGTCAGTACTGTAGCTAACTTAGTTATCTCTATATTTCACTATATCCTACAATTACCCCAAAAATTCGGACTCTCGATTGGAACCGCAATTGGAACCCTTTGACCCCCTCAATTGGCACATCTTTTTATCTCCTCACGACATCATACTGATTTGAAAAAAAGGTACCAAGACTAAAGACGTATCCGAAGCTTCCATTCGCCTACAATACAAAATTTCTTGCCTCATTTTAAGTGGTTATACTTGTTCTTGGCTGGTATGGAGATTGCATATCCGCACGACCCATTGCTCATAAATTGGTACCTATTTTACTTATCAGTAGATGACACATTGGGTCCGTTCTACATGGTTAGAACCGCTAGAAACTTGGTTGTTTCGATGAAATATCCATTGGAGGCCCTATCGTCGTGCCTAGAACACTCTATCATATCCTTATCGTAGCTCCTAAACCCTCTGGCAAAAGCACGTGCCCGCTCCCTTTTTCTCTCCAGGCTAAGAAATTAATTGCCCTGATTATTTTCTTGTATCTCACAAACCCAAAAACGTCATTGAGCCACCGAAGGTCACGTGACCCACTATCCATCTCAAATAGAAATAACGGAACCAGCACCTAATCCAAATAATCCCAATTTCCCAATTACTTCACCCTACAATCATGGAGAAACAACCCAGTGGTGGTAGAATTGGTCTTTGGCGTATAGCCAAGTACGCCGTGGTGTTATCGATCATCTCCGTCCTCTACTTCAATACCAAGTCGTCCAATTCGGACATCAGAATTCAAGCCAGTGGAAATGATGCAGTCTCCGCTCAAGAGATAACCCTCACTTCAGAACAAGTTAAAGAGATTGAAGCACTTGGATTGGTGGCCAAAAACCCATTGCGTGTCATTACTGCTGGCAATGGTGAGCGTATAATCAACGGTAGGTTTTTGCACATCACCGACTTACACCCTGACCCTCAATATAAGGAAGGTATGTCTCCAGAAGACCAAGCATGTCATGCTCCTGGTAAAGGATCTGCTGGTAAATATGGTGATGCTGTTTTAGGATGTGATAGTCCAATGATTCTTATGGAAGAAACCATTTCTTGGATTAAGAAACATTTGAAAGATAAGATTGATTTTGTTATTTGGACTGGTGATAATATTAGACATGATAATGATCGTCGTTATCCAAGAACTGAACAACGTATTTTTGAAATGAATGAACATGTTAGTGACTTGATGTATGATGCTTTCAAAGCTGATGATGCTGATGAAAATCAACATAAGTTACAAGTTGACCTTATTCCTTCCTTAGGTAACAATGATGTTTATCCCCACAATTTGTTTTCTCCAGGTCCAACTCTTCAAATTAGAGAATTGTTTAAAATTTGGCAAAACTATGTGCCTCAATCTCAACTCCATATTTTTAATCGTGGTGCTTATTATTTCCAAGAAGTTATTCCTAACCATTTGGCTGTGTTATCTATTAACACCTTGTATCTTTTCCAATCCAATCCATTGGTGGATAACTGTGACTCCAAAAAGCAACCAGGTTATAAATTATTTGAATGGCTTGGTTATGTTCTTAAGGAAATGAGAGCCAGAAAGATGAAGGTCTGGCTTTCTGGTCATGTTCCTCCAAATGAAAAGAATTACGATATTTCTTGTCTTCGTAAATACATTGCTTGGTCTCATGAATACCGTGATGTCATCATTGGTGGTCTTTACGGTCACATGAATTTGGACCACTTCATTCCATTGGACTCTGTTGCTGCCTACAAGTCTATTGATGAAGACAACAAGAAGAAGAAAAAGAAGGGTAAGTCTGTCAAGACTGTTTCTTTTGAAACCTTCAAACAAGATGCTGATGCTGAAGGCTCTGATTCCGACTCTGATTCCGACTCCGACTCTGACGACGAAGCCTTGGAAGAGTCTACCTTCTTCAGAACATTTGAAGAAATGGGATCTGACTTCAGAATCCAAGGTGGTGTTCCAAACAATAAGGTCAAATATATGGATTCTGTTCGTGAATCAGTCTATGCTAAAATTAAGGGCAAGAAGAAGTCTGGTGAATTTAGTGAAAGATATTCTATTGCTCATGTTACTGCTAGTGTTGTTCCTACTTTCAACCCAGGTCTTAGAGTCTGGGAATTTAATATCACTGGATTACAAGAAAAGATTGAACACCAAGCCAAATATGGATTTGCTCCTTGGGAAACTTTCTTTACTGGATTAAATGAACTCTTTGAAACTTTAGATGAAGATGATGAAGATGAAGAATTCGGTATCCTTCAAAAGAAGGATAAGACCTTCCCACCAAAGATGCCTGAAGGCTTACCATTAGGTCCTGGTTACATTCCTCAAACATTTACTCCGGAGAGATACGTTCAATATTATGCTGACCTTGAAGGTATCAACTCGGGTAAGAAAGATTTTGGATATGAAATCGAATATGCTACTGATGACAAATTATATGGCTTGAAACATTTAACAGTCGATGAATGGATCAAATACGGTAGAAAGTTAGGTAAGCCTATCAAGGACCAACAAAATGAAGAAAAGAAAGATAGTGCCGGAAAGAAAAAGAAGAAGAATGATGACAAGAAGAAGAAAAAGCATAAGGACCCTAAGAAGTCTAAGAAAAAGGAAAAGGAATTAGACGGAATCTGGAAACAATTCTTGAAGAATTCGTTTGTCAGTTCTGACTACGAAAACATGGGTTACGGTTAAACTATTCTTTTTGAAATTAAAAATTACCAAAAAAAAAAAATTATTATTATTATTATTATTATTTGATGAGGCTTTGTTTCATGTTATGATTTTAAAACGATCAAAAGACTTTCAAAGACTATCCCATTTCTTCTATGGTGCTTAGTAGACGATTAATGAGATAAATTAAGTGATTGATTTCACGTTCTATGAATATACATTTTCAGTTGTACACCCTGAATATCTTCAGTAGATGTAGTAAAATATTAAAGTAGGTTATCACATAGCTACAGAACACTAAGAGTCATTATAGTATTATAGTGACCATATTAGGCTGAAGGTCTTTGAAGTAGATAATGTAGTCTTATAGTGGGAACCATTCTATTTTATTACATAATATATTACCAATCTTCTACAGTGAGTGAGATTGAGATTGCGCATTTTATCTGTCATTCACACGTGATCTCCCTCTTCTCGTTAGGGCTCGCGCCCCGTCGTGTTCTGCCCGCGAAAAATTCTCAACCACCCACCTTGATGAATTTTTCAACCTTTTCCAATCTCTTTTAATCACTATATTGGGACCATTAAATATTCCTATCGTCAAATATACATAACTAAGTCGAAATGGGTGGTGCTCGTGAAAAGAAAGTTCAATACTTCTCCAAGTTGAGAGAATTGTTAGAAGAATACAAGTCTATCTTCGTTGTTGGTGTCGACAATGTTTCTTCCCAACAAATGCACGAAATCAGAAAGGCTTTGAGAAACGATGCCGTTGTCTTGATGGGTAAGAACACCATGGTTAGAAGAGCCATCAGAGGTTTCTTAGCTGACTTACCAGAATACGAAAAGTTATTACCTTTCGTTAAGGGTAACGTTGGTTTCATTTTCACCAACGGTGACTTGAAGACCATCAGAGAAACCATTCTCTCTAACGTCGTTGCTGCTCCAGCTAAGGCCGGTGCCGTTGCTCCAGCTGACGTCTGGGTCCCAGCCGGTAACACTGGTATGGAACCAGGTAAGACTTCTTTCTTCCAAGCTTTAGGTGTTCCAACCAAGATTGCCAGAGGTACCATTGAAATTGTCTCTGACGTTAAGGTCGTTGAAGCCAACGGTAAGGTCGGTGCTTCCGAAGCTACCTTATTGAACTTGTTAAACATCTCTCCTTTCACTTACGGTTTGACTGTTGTCCAAGTTTACTCTGAAGGTCAAGTCTTCCCATCCTCTATCTTGGATATCACTGATGATGAATTAGTCGGTCACTTCGTTTCCGCTATCAACACCATTGCTTCCATCTCCTTGGCTGTTGGTTACCCAACCTTGCCATCTGTTGGTCACTCTGTTATCAACCACTACAAGAACGTCTTGGCTTTATCTATTGCCACTGACTACACCTTCGAAGGTTCTGAAGCTATCAAGGACAGATTAGCCAACCCAGAAGCTTACGCTGCTGCTGCTCCAGCCGCCGCTGCTGCCTCTGACTCTGGTGCTGCTGCCGAAGAAGCTGCTGAAGAAGAAGAAGAAGAAGAAGATGACGACATGGGTTTCGGTTTATTCGATTAAACAGTCTCTAGTGTGTAATTTTTAAATAAACTTCAGTATTCAGATCAAATATTAATTGTAGACTAGTAAAATGATTAGTAGTTAACCAAGTGAGTTCAAGTAAGTCTAGTGACTTTTCACTGAGTAGTCTTCACCTATATTAGTAGTGGGAGTGCATATACTATTTTGGCAAGAATACCTGATATGACTATGTTAGAGTATACTACTGTATTGTAAATTAGATATGGAAATACATTGATTTCTAGATTCAACAAGATCCGGTCGAATGAATCTCTACGGTTATTTCAATATTTAATGTAAATTTATCTTGGGTCTTGAATAATTTTCAGTTTCCCATAATTTCTGAATTTTTCAATATTTTCATAATTATCCGACTAATTCCATTAAAAAGTATATTAACATATAAACCAAAAAACCCAATTAAACTATTTATAATTGAATTCGAGAAATTAATCATTTCTAACCGTTTCTTGTTCTATTGTATCTTATTTAGACTAGCTTTCTATTACAGGTGTAATCTATGGGTGATCATGTGACTACCACTAGTTAGTAGCCATTATGATTAACAGTATAGTTCAGTCAATTTTAAATATAGGTTTCTCTTACAGCTATATCTGGTAATAAAATCTCAATGATTATCTTAGCCGCCCAAAAGGAGCTGTACTGTGGTATCACGCTTAGGCATATCAGTTAAGGTTGACGCCCTGGTGCATTCGCAACAAGTTGCAAATTTACTAATGCAATAAGCGCCAAATAAACAGCCAGTAGAATCTTCTCTTAAAGAAACCCCGTAGCCAGATACAAGTTAAAACATCAGCAGTAACGTATACCTTTATAATTTATTCCGTAGATTTCTACTTATCTATCTCTTATTTAGTTTTTAACTTTATTTCCTCGCTTAACTTCCCTACTCTTTGTCGCATCACTTTTTGCACCTATTTGTGGTTGCAAATGTCTAACTCTTCCTCCTCCTACAACACCGATACAATCACCATATCTCTGATAATGGACTCTGTGACCGAAGAGCCTTCAAAGGAGCTTTCTGAACTTCTCGCAAAGCTTAGAGACTTACTCAATGAAGCCAAATCCACCACCTCCCCATTAGATCCCCAAATTGCAGAGTTTCTTGCAACTTTTAAGAACGCTAAAGAGTTGGCTAGACCAAAGAAAGAGTTACTTGAAGAGTTTAACACCTTTTTCTCCACCGATATGCTAAAAGAAATCATAGCAGTGCTTGTTATTCCTTATTTGGACAATATCTTGACCAAAAAGGAAAAGCCCCAACTGTACCTGGAAAGATTTCCATCCCCGAGATCATTGATCACATTTGCAAGCATGGTAGCTTTGATCTTTAAGCTACCATTTGAAGTAATGTTTAAAAATAAAATCTCTGCTCCAATCACTTTGCAAATTCTTGCTAAGTTGCATACTATGACTAATTTATTACAAGATGCTCGTAAGGAACAACGTACTCCCCTTGGTAAAGATACCTTTGAAATATCACAAGTAAAAAGATTGAAAGATCTGGAAGGAATCAACCCAATTGATTTAATTTATGACAGAAAAGCCGATATTGATCATAGGATTCTTATTATTGGTAGTATTTCAAAATGGATATTATCCTATACTGAACCTAGTCCAGATATTGCTGAATATTTTTACCATGTTCCACTCACCGAATACAGTGTCAACAGAGTGATTGAACAGTTCCATGGATTTTCTACTTGTCTTTACACTTGCTATGTTAAGTATAAATTTCCTAGAAATATTGGGTTTGAAGAAATTATGTTGTACCATAGTTCTTTTCTTGGTCGGTTGAGAGAACACACTTTCTACAAGTCAGATTCTTGGGAATTAGTAAGGCAATGTACAGCAACACACGCTCTAGTGTTTCATAGTTCACAAGAAACCAATCCTACATCTCAAAAAACTGTGCAAATTAATCCTGATAAATCTGAACTTAAAGCAAGAACTGGTAACTATAAGAAATTTCTAGATACTCCAAAAAGACCAGAATGGGTGAATGTATTTGATGATCAAAGCCAAGAAGAAGTTCAAGCCGAAGAAGAAATTGAAGAAGAAGAAGTATGTGAAGATTTACCTGAAATTAAACCCAGATTTAGACTCAAGTGTAGACAAATGCTTGAGAAAGGAAAGGATAGGTTGTTGGGTTGGACAAGAAGAAAAAAGCATAATGAATTACCAGTTGCTACACCATTAATTGAACAGGCTGCCCAGTAGAAAAACCAATAGCTAATTTTGAAGCTAAATAATCGAATAGTTAATATATTAATATTGTTCAATAATTAATAAAAAAATAGATATACTTTTAAATTCCGTAAATTTTCACCTTATACTTCTCGTTATACTATAAGAATAAATTTATAAAAAGTGAATATCGTTATCTAGATGGGTGAAAAATTGACAAAAGACATTGTAAATTCCACTAGAATGGTTAATTCGATTATTCATTTGATATTTCACCTTCATATTCAGTGAAACACTATGATTATTGTAATTTTTCACTCTCTTCACCTTCTACTTCATTCTGTTGAGAACACAGTTGTATGCCCCACTCTACGAAATACCAGTTTATTCACTGGTTCTTCTAATATACGATATGCATTATATATATACAAGTAGTCATCTGGTACTCCAGAGACCCGGTCCACCAACTAATGTAGTTGGATCATTCTATTGGACTCACTCACCAACTAAAGGAAGGTACAAGTAGTCCGATTTTGCAAGTTGAGATAACGGATTTAAAAAGTAGAGTTCCTCTCGACTTATCTTCTTCTGTACAACTCTCTTGGCTTTTCGTAAACAACACTGGCATCCTTGACGACTTCCTTCTCCACATGTTGAGTCAACTTATGAGGCTTTGGCCATGTTTCTGGTAATAATCCAGCCTTCTTGAATAAGAAATTCACTCTGTCACTGACATCGACACCCACACCGATCCAGTACTTTGATCTGTTGAAATCTAACTGTATATCTTTGAAAGCCTTGACACCAGCAGCTTTTTCTTCTGGAGTTAATGGAACTGGAACTGGGTTATAAGTACCCAAAACTTCGACTGGAAGACTGTCACGGGCGGATCCCTTTTTGGCAACCACAATGTTGTACACAGGGCTGTGCTTTCTACCGAAACGGGCCAATCTGATCCTTAACGGAGTCTTTGTTATGTTAAGTGACATTATGGGTCTGTTAGTGGTGATTGGTGAAAGAATCAAAATTTTAGTTAAATGAGGGTAGTGCGAGACCTAATGGTATTATGGTAGATAGACACAGTGAATAGACGTGAAATTAATGGAAACAGGAGCGAGAAAGGAGAAATATGAGGAGTACTGTAGTTAGTTATATTTAGAGTAGACTTGTTACTTTTTTTAGGTGCTTTTATCATTTTTTTCAGGATTTAATTTATGGTTAATATTGGGTATATATTATTATATGCAGGTCACTAACATAGGTAACAGTAAAGGTAAAAGAAGAGACATAAAAGGATTGGAAAGTATCAGAAATACCTCAAAACTATATCCATTATAAAGTTAGAATCATAAAGAACTTTATTTTACTTTTTCCCTAATTTTTCTACGGATTTTTCTAATTTTTATCAACGAATTTATTAATGTACTATACTATATCATTGTCTCAACTAGTATTAATACTAGTATATTTAGACTGGTTTCAATTAAATTGGAATTATTTAGCTGGCTAAATTTTTTGGTAAGCTCAAAGCTTCTTCTTGGCCTTGAATTTTTGCTTTGGCTTTGGTTTCATAACTCTAGATTTACTACCAGAGTTCTTGGTCTTTGGCTTAACATCTTCTTCATCATCAGACCAAACTTCTTCATCCTTAGTCTTCTTAAACTTCAACTTGTTTCTTTGACCTCTGACTGGGGCTTGTTTAACAGCATCCAAGTAAGCATCGACACCAGAACCCTTACCAGCCAAAGGATCTTCATCCTTATCATTAAACACAATCTTACCATTAGAAGT
Organism: Suhomyces anneliseae; assembly: GCA_030568535.1. Classification (NCBI taxonomy): domain Eukaryota; kingdom Fungi; phylum Ascomycota; class Pichiomycetes; order Serinales; family Debaryomycetaceae; genus Suhomyces; species Suhomyces anneliseae. The sequence continues at coordinate 470,623 of JAJMGB010000002.1, read as the reverse complement.
CTTGAATTCAGAAACAATATTGTTCAAATCCTTCTTGTTGAACTTCTTTGGCTTAGAAGATGAAATATGAGCTAAAGATTGACGATCTAACAAGTTCAATGGTTCATCACCAGTATCCAAAATAAATTGGTTGGACTTCTTATTGTTCTTGTTGTTCTTAGAAGGTTCATCATCTTCATCATCTTCATCAGCAGAAACATCGGAATCGTATAAGGCTTCCTCATAAGCAGAAACGAATTTCTTTTCAGATCCAGCCTTGGCTTGTTCACCATCTTCAGCTTCCTTTCTCTTATTTCTAGCTCTAGTCTTCTTAATGTTAGCCACCAATTTTCTATCTTCTTCAGGAATGGCTTGTTCAACTTGTTCGATACCGAATTTTCTAATTAATCTTTCTAAAATGTGCTTAACCTTAGATTTGAAATGTCCCTTATGTTCATGAGACCATCTCATTAATTTGGTTAATAATTCAGATAAATTGTTTCTAACCAAATCTTCTGGTAAAGATAAAACTTCGACTTTAACAAATCCAATAGCAGACTTGGCAATTTCTCTAGAATTATGGGTTAAGAATAATTCAACAGTAGAAGAGATTTCCAATAAGACATCAACTGGTAATTCAGACTTGAACTCGAATACCAAACAGGAAATAGCAGTGATAGTAGCAGAAATCATATGAGGAGCTTGAGCGGCCAAACCAGCACTAACCATGGTGAAATATTCAGTCAAACTGGCTTGAGTGTTTGGAGTATCAGGAGCAAAACCTGGGACCTTACTGTTTTCAACAATACCACCTTGTTGCATCTTAAGACCCATTTTAATTAAGATTTGATAAGACAATTCTCTGGTTCTTTCATTAACATCCTTGGTAGACATAATGATTTCTTGTAAAACAGAAGGAATGAAATATAAATCAGATTGTGGTAATAATTCAATAATGAAAAGGATAGTGGTTAATCTTGGAGCTCTAGCAGAAGTATGAGTAGATTCAGTGGTTTCAATCAAAACACCTTGGATTTCCTTAATGAACTTTTCAACACTTCTTTTACCTTCATCAGTTTCGATAAGTCTGGATAAAATTCTATAAGATCTCTTTTGTAATAAAGCAGATTCGTTCATTCTAACGGTTGATGAGAAGATAGTCATCAAGGCATTGTGACTAGATTCTGGAACGTACTTGGCCATAGCAACAACCAAATCCATCATGGTGATACTTAAAGCTGGTTCATCCTTCTTACCCTTGGATTCAGCACCAGCATTGGCTTCATCTTCCATAGCTTGTTTCAATAAACCACAAACCTTGTTGAAAGTGACTTCAAGATCTGGTTTAGGGATGATTCTTAAGAAGACATCAATGGTTTCTAAAACGAAACCTCTGGAGTCTGGTAAAGTAGAAGAGAAAACGTTGAACAAGACAGACAAAACGTTAGAGGCCTTAGAAGCCAAGTAGGTGATGTTTTCTTGAGCAGCAGAGATTGGGAATTCTTGTTCCACCAACATATCTCTTTCATCAGCTTCAACGTACTTGATATTGGATTCAACCAATACTCTTAATGCATTACAGATTGGGGTTCTTAATTCGACCTTGGAGTACATCAACTCACTCAAATGAGCAGCAAACTTGTCATCGAAACTGGTGGTTAAATCGGTTGGCAAGTCACAGAAATGTGGAATTAAAGACCAGATTTGATCAATGATGGTTTGGAAAATCTTGTTGTGAAGAGTATCCTTTTTAGAGGATTCGCTGATTTTATTTTCAAAGAATTCAACGGCTGGTAAGATATCGTTCTTGAAGTAACCTAATTCAGTGTGTTGGACGTTATCTCTTAAAAGAGGTAATAACCAAGCTCTACCCTTGGAGTTAGTAGAAACCAAGTTTAATGGTAAGATACTTAAAACGGCTTGAGCACCCATGGTATTAATAAAAGCACCAATTAAATCTTCAGCTTCCTTATTGTAAGGGAAGTTATCGGTTTCATTGGTACGCCATTCACCAACAACTTCAAGAATTGGGAAGAAATCTGGGTTACAACGAGATCTTAATTTGGCAACAGTAGCAGTAACAAATTCCAAGACTTCCTTAATAGATTGTTGGTACTTAATAGTCAAGAGTTCCTTTTCAATTAATTCACTAAGGAAAGTAACAAAGTCATCCATAACTTCATAAATTTCAGGAGTGATTCCATTAGTAGCAGATGGTGTTAATAAGAATTTTTCTGGAATAGTTTGACTGATAATTGCAATTAAACATTGACTAGAAGAAATAGAAATATCTTTAGAATCAGAAGCCAAGAATTGAGCAACAGTTGGAATAATAGTAACTGATTTTTTCAAACATAATTCTGGAGATAAGTTGGAGAAACTATCTAAACCTTTAGCAATAATGGCTAACCAAGTAGCAGCCAAATAAGTATCATTGATAGAAGGCTTTAAGTCGAAAATGATATCCAAAACCTTGTTAAATCTTTCAACATCGATTTCATTGGTCATAGACTTGAATAAACCTTCGAAAGCTTGGAAAGTAGCAGAAATAAGGTATTGATCAGAAGATTTGGAAACTTCAAGTAAAATATCACATAATTCTTCAACTTGACCAGTTGGCCATGAATTAGATGCAGTGATGATAGAAATCAATTGCAAACAATGAATAAGTTGATTAGTGATTTCTTTTTGAGCGGATTTCTTGGTAGCTTTAGCTTCTTCTAATAAAGATTTCAATTTATTAATAGAAATTTCACCAACCAATGAAGATGCAATATGATAAGGAGAAGGAGAAGCTGGAGGGTTAGATAACACTTTTTTAATGGCCTCTTGAGCTCTCTTTCTAACTTTAGGTCTGATATCAAAGGCTAATTCTAATAAACCAATTAAAGCTCTCTTTGGAGAAATCTTGGAATTAGATGACCATTGTTGATGTTCTTGTACCAATAATAAACTTTCTAAAACTCCAATAGTAGATTTTATTAATGGAGCTTCTGATTTTGGACTAGTTAAACATGGAGCTAATTTAGTTAAAATTTCACCAAATTTACTCTTTAATAAATTAGGAGAAGTAAATGGAACAAAAATATCAAGGAAATAAGCTGATGTGGTGGCCAGGTTAACATCAACAATTTCATCATCTCTAACTGATTGTTCTAATAATGATAAGAATGATATAAAATAAGTAAGTGGAGATTTTTCATTATTTTGTTCTTCAATGTTTTCTTCAACAGCAGATAAAATGATGGCAAGTTGCTTTTGGTTGTCCAATTTGGAGTTAATTTGAGACCTGATCTTGGAGATCTTGTCCTCGAGAGCGAGGATATCGGTGGACATGCCACCTTCTGGGTTATTATCCATGATGGTGTTGTTAGTGGTATAGTAGAAAATGATAATTTTTTTGGGATGGGATGAGATCGAAAATCACGTGATGAGATGAGATGGGTATAGTGATGGAGGTGGGGCAGTAGGTTGATCTGGACGAGATGGGGAAGAGAAGGATGGGTGTGTTATTGGGGAGAATGTTGGACTAGTTTTGTTTCTAGAGGTTAGTTTTGTTGGTTTTGGAATTTTTGGTTTAGAGGCAAATAGTGGCACTGTATTTGTAGATGAGATAAAGTAGAGAGTTGATGGTTGGGAGAAGATGCAATTTTCACCTAAACAAAGCTATAAAACTACCAAAATATCGATACGGTTTAGTGTAAATATTTACTACTATCGGTTACAATGTAATTGCAATTTTTCACTTCTTTTCATCAACCTTCTATAAGAATAAATGGCGATGTCAACGACCTGCATATAACTACACGATAAGAATAGTTGCAAATAACCAAGCACATCATACCAACTCCATTTCACTTACATCCCTACACCTTTACAATATACTTATATATCTATGAATTTATTGAAAACAATCTAGAAAACCAAATGTATAACTTTTACAAAACAAGTGCATATTTAAATAGTAAAACGAACTGTTCAACTGTTCATTTAAGTCCATAATGTATGATTCTATGAAGGAAAGATTATCCTGATGAAATGACGAAAACAATGAAGTGAATGTGAACCAAACTAAAACTAAAACTAAATGATTATTTGTTAAATTTCAATCAAGCTGCTAAGTCCAAGTCGTCCAACAATTCATCGATCATATCTATGTCCTTATCATATGAAGCAAATGCAGCCTTCATCAACCTAGTGTCTTCTGGAACAGTATCATCACCCTTTTCTCTAAATTGATCTCCAAGAGGATCAAAGTCTTGGAATTCATCATTGACAGAATACTTCTTACCAAGGAAGTAACGAATATCATCAATCAATTCAATAGTATCGGTTTCATGTCTTTCAGTAATTCTGGCTGCACTCTCGTTAATTAATTGCAAGAGTTGAGTCTTTTCTTCTTCAGACTTGAAAATATATTCTAAATTGTAAGCAATCATCTTAGTGATATGTTGTTCCAATTTATCAGCTCTAGTTTGCCAAGAAACTCTGATGAGTTCATAAGCATTGTATCCAACAACTTGTTGTAACTTTTTGAATTGCTCAAGGTTGAAATCATTAAATCTAGAAGTAATGTTCACAGCACACATGGTCTTAAGTCTTTCCAAGAAAAGTTCATCTGCAACAAAGAGCAATTCCACAGTAGACAAAAGAGGAATTTCCACAATATCGTCATGGTACAAGAATGAAAGGGCCATATGAGCAACCTCTTTACTTGCAATACTGGTGGCCAATTGAGTCACTGGAATATTTGGTGGTAAGAATTGAGGACGGTCAATAATATCAATATTAGCAGTCTTCAGGAAATCCTTATACAATGGAGTATCTTCTTGAGAAGTCTTGAAGATATCAGACTTGAACATGGTTTCAAAGTATTCTGATCTTGAAATGATGGATGAATTGACCGGATAATAAATCACAGATTCAGAGTCCAAATCCACACATGAAAGAATAATATCAGGGATACTACTAGATTCAAGTAATTGTACTTGTTGATCAGGAGTGATATATTCTTTAGCATCAATATCTTCAAGAGCAACTTCTTCAGTCAAGTTCAAACTAGATTCAACAGAATTGTTAATAATGGATTGTTTCAAGAATAAATCTAAATCGTGTCTAGCCTTTTCTACAAACTTGTAGGAAACTTCATGCTTAATCTTTGCTCTTTCTTTATCATCTTCGACGTCTTTGATTCTTCTAATACTTTGTAATAAGTCATCAAGTCTCAATTTGATTGCATATTGTTCCAATTGGTCTTGGGTCAGCTTTTGATCAATTGGTAAAGAATCAGTTCTCAAATAGAGATAATCCACGATGATTTTGAAAGCTGCTGGATCAGAGGATGTTGGCATATCAATAGTAGTTTTCAATTTCCAAGGACCGTCAAGCTTTTCTCTGAAGTATGGACTTCTTGCGGCTAATAAGAAACGGTTCAATCTGAAACTCTTAAGGTCTCTAGCCAAAACACCATTAACATGAGGGAAATGGAATGCAATATCTTTAGGAATATGGTTCAAAGGACCCAATAAAGAAGCGATATGGGCTGCAAATGGTTGCGAGGAATCGACCGCCTTAGAAACATCGAAACTAATAAGTAAATCTCTAATGGTATCGTTAAGGGCACCATAAATACATCTGGCACCTTGGAAAGTATCTCTATCACATACAGCCCCTCTACTCAATAGTAACTCGACAATCTCAAGATGACCACACAATGACGACAAAATCAAAGGAGAATAATCCCATTCATCTACTTGGTTGATATCCAAGTTAGGAGTGGATAAAATAGAGTCCACCAATTCAAAGTCTCCAGCACGACAAGCGTTACATAAGTCAGAAAAGACCTTATTAAGATCCACGGTATCGTCAGCACTTTCAGGCTGTCTCGTTCTAGACGAAGGCATGTTGATGTAGTTCATAGGAAGGTCCAAAGGGACCGGCATAGCTGTTTCAGCCATAATGAAGTTTTTTGTTCTTTTGGGTTACTGGTAGATTCGATGGCAAATCGGTTGCAAGACAATCTGGTAAGATCTAACCAGCCGTAAAGAGTGACTTTATGATGATTGGAACAGCAGGAAGTTAAGGCAATATCCTGGTATCAAGTTGGTTCTTTAATGAAAAAGGTCCAACACGTATAAGTTCCCAAAGAAGAGTGGAAAGTAACAGAGTGATTCGAGATGGAAGGAGGTTATGTCATCTACTGATAGTGAGGAGCCTGGGTGCAGGAGGTCTCGATAAGAGATGAGTGCAGGTTGATGGCGTTGGAAGAGGTGAGCGCGGGGGTGATGATCATCAAGAGAGTGAAAGAGAGCGAGAGGTGAAAAGGTGTTGAATTGGTGAAAAAGGTTGAAAAAGGTGTGGAAGAAATGGAGAGTCCAAAATCGACTGGTTATGGGTGTTTGGTGGATTATGTAATATACAGAAAAAAGTTTGGCGATTGTTGCAAATAATAGTAAGGAACTGGGACCTGATAGAAGAAGTAGATGAGCGAATAGTTGATGAAAAATTTAGAGTAAATGATATGTTTCGTATATTTCATAGTGTGTATTGGATTTGAATGGTTATGAAATATAGCGGTGAAATACTTGTAGTAAAAATATCGAAACTAGAACTGACTGGGATGACTTTTCATTATATTTTTCACACCCAATCCATTAGTTCTGGTAGAATGATCAAAATGACCGTAGAAAGTCTAGACTAGACCGTCAGACTGACATTTAGTCTGTTTTGATCACTTTCAACCAATATTATAAATCCTATAGGTACTCACTCGTAAGTACTTCTAAGAAGAGTTCTCCTCTTTGGGTGCAAAATTCAGTTTTCACTTACCAGTAAAATCCCTTCTTAATTACTATCTTCTAAATATTATTACATTCTTTTACTTTTTAAAAAAAAATATATTAACACATTCTGGATTCCAGATTAGAACTGAATATACACTTATTTATCATAGGTATTAATAAAATATTTGAAAATCTTCTCCTTGAACTTACTAGGCTTTTTGGCCTTGGCATTCTTCTTTGGAACAGATGCAATATCATCATCATATGCATCAGAAGCTCCTGGGGTTTGATGATCAGTAGCAACAGTTGAATTAGTAGGTTGTTGGCTAGTAACTGTTGGTACAGTAGATTTGTCATCACCTGGTGATTCAGATGTATCTGCGGCACCTGATGGTGCAAACACAGATTTTTCTTGCTTAGTTGGTTCACCAATTCTAGCATTAGCAATTCTTCTGCTTAATTCTGAGTCGATAGGATTTGGTTCACCCAAACTGGTCTTGCGCAAAGCTTCCTCATTAGCCTTAGGGTTTTGAACTCCCTTACCATTAATACCAGGAGCAATATAAACTCCAGACACATCGGTGTGCTTGTGCTGTTGTTCCGCCACTTCAACTGGCTCAACAGTTTGGGGAGGAACAGAAAATTCTTGAATAGACTCTTGAATTGGCTCTTGAATTGGTTCTTCAATTGGCTCTTCAACCGGTTCTTCAATTGGTTCTTCAATTGGCTCTTGAACAGGTTGTTGAACAGACTTTTGAATAGGTTCTTCAATAGTTTCATGAACTGGTTCTGCAACAATATTATGAGCTGGTTGCTTAACAGTTTCCTGTTTCTTGAATTGAGTAGGATCATGAATACCAGCGAATGGGAATCCGCTTAAAATTGGTTGACCAGCTTGGTATGGCTTGGTTTCTTCCTTCTTTTCCTCAACTTGAGGAATGCTAGTAGCTTGTTGAATGTTTTTGGCCTCATGGTCTACTTGGGACTTAGTAACTGGAACATCTTCAACATCTGGTTCTTCTTCATATTCTTCATCAGAAGTTGTATCTTGAACATCTCCTAAGCTAGGAACTGGAATATGATCTTCCAACTCAACGATATCATCCGGACTAGATGGTCCTGCTGATAAATAAGCTTCAGACATGTAAGGAGAGCTGGCGGTAGTATTGATATTGTTTAATTCTTTATCCTTATTACCATAAACTTGTCTTTCCACAGTAGGTTCAGGAATCTCATCATTATCTTCATTATCATAAGCAGTTATAATTGGAGCATATTCGTCAAGAGAAGTATCACGTTCAGAGTCTCTTGGGATACTCACAATCAAGTTTTCAAGTTGTGGTGATGGGGTTGCGTTAGGAGTCAAATCTGGTTCCAAGGTATCAGCAGTATGACCAGATCCTGGTTGAACTGCTTCACGAGATAAGATTTGCTCTTCTGGAGTCAATGGCCTTTCTTCTCTGGCAACTGGAGTAGAGAATCTTTCTTCTGGGGTTTGAGCAAAAGCTCTAGTTTCAGATGGTACGTAAGGTTGTCTTGATGCATGAACTGGTTTAGGTGAATGGGCTTGTACAACCGGTTGGACTGGTGCTGGTGGTTGAACTGGTTGAGTAGGAGTATGCTTTACTTGTGGGACTTCTTCATGAGGCAAGACACCTTCATTAATAGGACCTGGAGTTTGTACTCTAATTGGTTCTGCACCTTCTTCAACAGAAGGAATTGCTCCAGCGTAGAAAGCATTTTCATTACTGATAGGAATAACTCTTTCTGGTCTGACTTCTTGAACAGGTTGTTGAATATTACTTTCTATTGGGTATTCTTCAGCTTCACCAACAACTTGTTTGGTAGACTTCTTTCTTCCGAATCTCTTTAAGAATCCCTTGCTTTCGGTATCCTTTTCTTTTTCCTTGGTTTCTTTCTTTGCATTCTTTTCTTGAAGTTTGGCTTCCTTTCTTGCTTGCTTTTCAGCAGCCTCCTTTTCAGCTTGAACTTCCTTAAGCATTTTCTTTTCTTCCTTTGATCTTTCCTTTCTAGTGGAGCTCTTTGGGAGTGGTTCTCTCAAAGAATGCTTAACAAAGTCTTTATGATGGTTTCCATATCTGAAGTCGGTATCAACACCGCCAACTTCTTCCAAAGTCTTTTCTTGCTTGGTCTTCGATTTCTTAGTACCTTCCATCAAAGAAGAAATATTAGAAGATAATGAGAAAGTTCTACCTCCACTTCTTGCTGCAGTTGGTGGTGGCAGGAATTGAGGTGGTGCATCATTTTGTGGACTATTAGGAACCAGAGAACTGACTTGTGGGGCATGTGCTCTTGGACTTGGTGCACCTTGAACAGAGTCTTCTCCGTAAACCTTCTTATAAGCAGCTCTCATGGCAGCAGCGTAGAAGTCGGCATCAGATACAGGTCTGTTCTTTGGAGTTTCTTTCTTTGGAGTTTGCTTAGGAGTGAATGCTTTTCCAAGTGATTTATTATAAATAGGAATTGTTTCTACCTTGTCATCGAACTTGATAGAAGAAGAAGAACTTGATAAATCGTCTTTATGGGCAGGAGCTCTTGGTTTCTTGAAATTATTGGATGATGTTGGACTATTTGGGATCTTGAATTTAGGAGGTTGTAAATCATCGGCAGTAGAAATGGATTTATAAGGATGTGGTTGAGCAGATGATGGAGATCCTGGAGGAGATGCACCTACATCCACGGTTTCCGATTCTTCGAATTTTGGAGTTTGAGAATTTTTCAAAATTGATCTTAATGGCTTGGCAGGAATTGCATCTGTAGTCTTTTCTTGAAGAAGAGCAGCATTTTCGCTGTGATCATGTTCATTCAGGTTATTTCTGGAACGAGGATGATGGTGGTGATGTGAATTATTATTATTATGTTGTTGTTCATCTCCATCAACATTTAATTTGATTTTAGATCCATGGTGAGAGTCTAGTTCATAATCGTAGTCGAAATCATGTAAATCTTCATCAATTTTGGTTAAATTTATGTGATTTTCATTAGATAACAAAGAACCAGTACGTAAGGAATTAGCTCTTGAGTTTGATCTGGAGATGTTTTTGGTGGTGGTTTCAATGACATTGGATCCATCAGGTAAAGTTCTGATGGTAGTAGTTTTTATGGATTGGGTTCTACCAAGGGAATCAACGATCTTGGTAGTCTTTGTAGTGACCACTTCTTCAACTTCTTCCAATGGTTCATCTTCTGGAACAGCATGGAATCTTTGTCTTGAAGAAAGACTATTACTTCTTAAACTTGCCGATGATTGAGGTTGAGGAACCAGAGGTGATCCAGGAGTGTATGAACCCTTTGGATGGTAAGTATAGGTTCTCAAAGAATTGGAACGATTCATTGAAGAAAGGGAATTCGCTCTTCTTGGGATCCGATTGATTTGCTGTTGCTGTTGTTGATGTGTTGATTGTGGTCTAGCATTGGAGGAAGATGAACCAGGAGGTGGAGATCCTGGTTGACTTGAGGAGTGCATTCTAAGAGCGGCAATGGCGGCTTGACCGGCACCATTACTCAATGATTGACTTCTGTTGTGTCCAGGGTTAGGAAGGCCGGCCACCATACCTGACGGCTGGTAACTATGACGAAGCTCTTCCTGGTACTTGGCAAAGCCCTGGTATTCCTGTTTTCTCTAGACATGTTAGTAAATGATCCAATTGATTAAAAACCACCAAAGGGTAAAAAGCATGGGGGAAAAACAGAGAAAACAATTATCAATTCTCCACTGGTTATATTTAATACTTACCCCACGAGAGAAGAATCCCACCATATTGAAGTGTTATGTTGGTTCAAACAGTTGATTAAATTAAAACAGTAATTGTTTACCTTGTGATCAGGATAGTCCGGTATATATATATATATATATATTTATAGGGCCGCGATGAAATTACCGATCGGGAGAGCAAACCGGGTCACTGGGAAACAGCGGTATGGATAAAAATTACCGGTAAAGTACAGGATGGGTGGGCTTCTAGTGCATTATTTATTTTAGTGCGACCACAGTAGCTGATTGCTTAAACGGGAAGCTACAGCAATAGATAGTTGTTCTGTCCTGAGCTTCGAACCATAAACATATGGGAAGTTAAAGTTTTGGCTGGGATAGAGGAGGGGCGCACGTGAGCCGGGGAAAAGGCTGAAACAGCGATGCCACGGTGCCGAGGGAGCCCTAGTGAGGGAGAAGTAGAGTAGAGATAGAAGGTTTATAGTATAGTGCTATATAGTGCTATATATTGGTGTGGAGTGGTATTGGTATTGTGTGGTGGTGTATTGTGGTGGATTATTGTGGGTGATTGCGGGTAAAATTACGGTTTTATTTGGCAGAAATCGTGGGGCTGTAATGATAAAGAGTGACTTTATTGTGTGCCTGTTTTGTTCCTGTTTGTTTGGCAGTTTCATGTGCGAGGCACTGTGCTCGTGACGGGTTAGAAGCCTGATGACGTGAGAGATCGCGATGGTTCACATTGTTACCACCTCCCCCCAGGTTAGCGAGACACTGTGGATGGGTGTGACTAAGTGCCGGTAGGGCTCATGTCAAAAATAAAGGTTTGTGGGTGTAAGCCCCGAATTGGAGTCATTTGGTGGATTTAAGCCCAAGTTACTGGTACTGTACTGTACACTGGTTCAGTAGTAGCACTATCTAAAACCTTCCTCATCTTGGCAGTTTTCTACTGAAATTAGACTATAGGTCGCGAGCCAAGCGTAATATTATGGGCACAGATGACCCGAATATTTACATTTTAGGTTCTGGTTGTCGATTATAATTATTATTAGTTAGTTATAGTCGAGGTTGCTCGTAATATAAAAAATAACTCCGTCAGTGACAAATGGTGAACCTTAAGTGTGGTGTGGAGTTGGACAACACCAAAATATAGACTTTTGAAGACTTTTAGTACCCTTTTGTCCAATAGGATGGAAACCACATGAGGATATGAGCTGGAACTACGGTCTGGCTCATCTAGTGCTTTTTTAGGTGCAATTGCATCGTGTATATGGCTAGTAGAGGAATAATCAATGATTCTGCTAAGCGAAAATTCACATTCGCTTAAATCGATTGAGGCTACACAGGCACAGATTAGCCTGTTCCAAGTAGATACGGAATTCGAAGATGACCATCCCCGGCAACTACAGAAGCTTTACAAAGCGTACATAATTTCTACCGCTGGTAATTTTTTACCGTTAACCGTATCTCTAGGGGCAATTTGTTGGGAAAGTTCTCTTACTTGATCCGTTCGTGTATTGGTTGCAGCCTTACCGGCGATGCTGCCAGACGATCTCTCGCTAGGGCCGCACGGCCACAGTCAGTGGACTAAGAATAGGACTGAAGAACACCCACCAAAAGGAACCAAAAATAGCTTGATCCGCTAGAAAAAACCACTATTACCACCCAATACCCGCCTAAAACATTTCCCTCTATCATTTGATACCAAATTTGCCCTCATTGGCCAATTTCTCCGGTCCCTTCATTTTCCCCCCTCTGTATCCACTCCCAAGCTCCATTACAAATATTACTCAGCACTGGGACCATTTGCTGCGAAAATTACAAATTTGAGACACTGAGATCTGTCTCCTCTCACTAATCAAATACATCTAAGGTTGCACCATATTGGTCCATCAAAATCCCTATAAATACACCAAGTTTCCGGTTATTAAGAATTTCTAAAATCTCACCAACACTCAAGCCCACACAGCAGTCAAAATTCTGGTCCCATTAAGTTTCCCTATTGCCTTAAAGACTTGGCTAAAGCTATTTGTATTAGGCGTGGTCATCAGTTATCTTTTCGCAGACTACTTAAACTTGAATAAGTTCAAAAAATCTATTACTATTTCATCAACTACAATGCCACCAAAATTCGCTATTAACCCTAAACCATTCCCTAACTACTTCTTCAGTCACGGTGGTCCAAGTTTTATGTATGGCCAAGGTGATGCTGGTGCCTTTGATTATATTAAACAAATTGGTACTCAGATCAAGAACTGGAAACCTGATTATATCTTGGTTCTTTCTGCCCATTGGCAATCAAAAACCGACAATTTGATTGAAATTGGCGCCACTGAAAACGATGAAGAAAACTCCTTAATCTATGATTTCTATGGTTTCCCAAAGTACATGTACACTGAAGAATTCCATACCAAAAACCTGAGATCTCTTGGTGAACTGATTGCGGAACATCTTAAATCAGAAGGGTTTGATTCCAAATTAACCAAGCGTGGTATGGACCACGGAGTCTGGGTTCCTTTCAAGGCCGCCTTTTCCGACTACAATTCCATGACTGAACAAAAGTACGATGGTAATTTGGACTTGCCGGATACCAAGGTGATCCAAATCTCTTTGCCACGCAATGATACTGACTTTAAAGGCGCCTACAGGTTAGGAAAGGTCCTTGATAAATTCCGTTCTCATCAAGTATGGGACGAAGCTAACCAAAAGTACTTGAAGGGATTGGTCGTCTTTTCCGGTATGTCCGTGCATAATTTAAGAGATTTAAGAAATCCATACCCTCTGCCATACAGTAAACAATTTAATGATCTTTTGAGAGGCATTTTTGTGAAAAATACCAATATCTTAGAAGAATTGGAAAAGGTAAGAGACGAACATACCGAGCTTCTCTACAAGGCCCACCCAACCTTAGAACATTTTATTCCTTTGGTTGCAGGTAGTGGATCTGCTGGTGAAGAAGGTGTGAAAGAATTGTACAATAAGGAAACCGGTCCATTAGGATGGGGTATCTACCAATTTTAAGGGCACTGAACCCCGAAGAAGAGAGAAAAGAGTTTGAATCAATTTCTCTGGTAATTTAATTACCGTTCTTCAGGCAAATAGCCCACTATAAAGACTATTAAAAGACCTTATATAGTTAAATGTATAAAGGCCCAAGCGAAGGTCCATATTAACCAAAACGAATACCAATGTAGCTCTTGATTCAGTACTAATTAGGACCTCTAGAGCCCATTCTACTTTAATATATCTCATATATGGTAATATCTTGTCTACAAATAGCCACGAAATTGTAGAAATTGTACTTTCCACAGACCTAAAACAAGCAGATTTCATCCGTTCTTGGTCCTTTTTCGTTGCTGAAACTATCATTATCTCTTTTTGTATATTATGCTATTATATGATGCCCTTGGGCTATATGATGTGATGCACCTGCACTACTTACACTCGATAGCTCACCAATCACCTTTCAGCATGTCCACTAGCTCTGAAACCAACTGGCATTTCAATAGCTGCTGATCTCAAGGGACAAGCTGAATTCTTTTATCATCAACTTTATAAACCTTCTTTCACCCAATACTCTCATTTTGGATACATCTTATTGAATAAAAATGGTACGTAGCACTAGGATACTATTTTTTTTTTGATTGGTATATATTGTTGATAATGGGGGTCTAGTTCATCTAGTTCTTCAACAAATCCTTCAAGGCTTGTTCGATACCTTGTTCATCTAAACCTTCCAACTTGGTCTTGACTTCTCTACCCTTTTCGAATCTAGCGATTAAACTTGGTGGAACACCATAACTTTCTCTGATCAAAATTGGTAACTTATAGTTGGTTTGTGTCTTTAATCCTTGGTAGTTGTTGGTCAAGAATTTTCTGACGGGCACGGAGGCTTCACCGGTTTGGGATAAGTGGAATCTCAATTCTCTTAAGGTGTTTGGTAAAACGTATTTAGACATGTTTGGTGGTGTTGATGGAGTAATGATCAATGGTTGAAATTTTACTGGTCGAGACGCGGCACGTGATGTGACCGAGCGTTTTGTCTTCTCATCAACTTTTGTTACTAACTAGACATTTTTTTAGTTATTTTGTGAGTGAGCATTGTTGCAAAAAAAAAGGTGTAGAGAAACAGACGAAACGTAGTTGAAGGACGGATGTTTGGGGTATCGGAGTCAGAAAATAGGTCTGGGGAAATGAAGAAAAGTGACTCGGACCCAGAACGCTATAATTCTGCTGTTTTTGGTGTTTCTTCCTTGCTCTATTGGTTGAGTTCTTGTGTCTCTTTAGTTCCTCTACACACTCTTTTCTACCTTACAATTACTTACTATGGCATACTCATTTATTATGTATTTGCTAAGGAAATGAACTTTTATCTAATGTAAAATCTAGCAGTTGTGGAAAAAGCATATCTAAAAAATGTGGTTAAAACAGGCGAACTAAAATGAAAATATTTGGTTGTGGTTTTTTTGCAACTTTTGCAATGGTTGCAGCTTAATTTGGTTGCCAATAAAATTACTCTACTGGCTGTCCAAGTGCATTATAGTCGGGCTTGATATTCTTAATATCCTCTAGCACAACAGGCATCTCCAGTTTTATCGATTTCATCACTGCATCAATGCACAATAATGCTGAAATACCATCGTCTGCTGTACAGAAAGGCTCAGAGTTACCTCTGATAACCTCGAGAAAATGGGCTAATTGAAGATCAAATGGTTTCATTTGTCTCAAATCCTCTATATCTCCAATTGGCTCTTTTATAATAGGATCAAGCCATGATCCTGGATGTTCTTGGTGGAATAAATTCAAATCTGGTATAGACAAGGTACCCTTTGCACCAAATACTCTATAGAACCCTTCTAATTCATCATGATATGGAACTGTTGGATTTTCTCCAGTACCTGACTCAAAATTGAATGGCGATGTCACATTATCTGAACAAATAAATGTACCTACTACTCCACTCTTGAACTTGATGGTAAGGGCTGCACCTTCATCAACATCAGGATATTCACCCCTTTGTTTCTCCAACAATTCAGCATAGATCTTTTCTACTGAACCAAGAAGATACTGGAGTAAATCGAGATCATGAATAAGATTGATAAGGAGCACTCCTCCACCAGTTTCAGTGGATGTTCTCCATGGAGACATTTTGTAGTATTCCTCATTCTTTTTAAGGGTCCAAGTTCCTTGAATGGCAACAATTTGGCCCAATCTATGTAAGTTTTTCTTTGCTTCTAAAATAAAAGGGTTGAATCTTCTGTGATGACCAATAAGTAATTTCACATTCTTGGAGGCAGTATACTCTTTTAATGCTTTGGCTTCACCGGTAGTTAAACTAAGGGGTTTTTCCACCAATAAATTAATACCATGCGATGCTAATTCGGCACTAACCTTGACATGAGTGTGGTTTGGTGTACAGACAATGGCACCTTGAGGGTATTCGATGTCGTTGGATTTGCAGAAGTCGATCATTTCTTGAATGGATTTAAAATGACGGGTATTGAGTCTTTCGGCTACTGGTTCGGAAGCAGGCGAAGGGTCTATGATACCAAATAGCTCTGTTTGTGGATTAGCATTTACATGCTCGGCATGTCTGGGACCAATGAGGCCGGCTCCAACAACGACTATCTTGATGACAACAGGAGCAATCATTGTAGAACTTATAAAGGGTCTTGTTCTTGCAAGTGAACGTGTTTAGTTGTGCAAACTAATGAGTTTTGTAAACAGTGAAAAACCTGAAAAACAAGTAATGTTCCTAGCAGTAACAGTATAATTTCGAGGATCCACTAACAAGCGATGGTGATGAAGTGTATCAGCTACTTGTCAACTCAGGGTCCTTGCTCTAATACCTTTGTTTGGTTAAGATGACTAGAAGATGAGTCTTAATGGGCTTTTTCGTGGCTACCCCAGAATTCGCAAATTTTTTCACTAATGGTGGGGGAGGCCGAAACTCCGAAGCCCTGATCTGTTAGTGAAAGCACAACTAATAAGGGCAAAGGAATGGTAGAAATTACACGGTAAAGAGCAGGCCGACCAATTAACATGTATACTGGCCAATTCAATTGTCAACTAGGCCAATTATGCTCTGGTTGGGCCTGTGGACTCTCTTGGTCTCATCTCAATTGTGTGTCCCAAAATGATAGATCATGTGAAATCATCAAATATGATCTGCAACTATAATAGTTTTGCTCCGAAACCGGAGGACCCCGAACTAGAATAATTTAGTTAGACTTTTTGTATGGAAATGTGAACCTGTGTGAAACCTTCTAAACCCCAGATCTGCTGTATATATCATTTAGTGCTAACAACATCTCCCTATTAACACCAGATCTGGTATATTAAGCCCCAGTTCGGTAACCAAATACGGGCAAAAAACGTGAACAGTCCAAAAAGCACAAGATCCATGCTTTTTTAGCTTCACTTGTAATTTCTGCTAAATTCGGAACCAATTCCCTCACTATACTTCTTATCTTCACTGTGATCAACTGATATTTAGTCACCTCTATATCATCCTGCACACAACCACACATAAACATAACTGCAATAGTTAATCAGTCTCGGTCAATAGAGGCACCAAACTCCAGACCCAAACACTCCGTCCCGTTCATTACCGATTGTCCACGATGTCCTTCGACATAGACTGGCAAAAACTTACCGAGGATAACTCGATCAACGATTCCATCAAAGAGTTCCTCGATAACCAATTCAGAAACATTTCCTTACCCACATTCATCAATGACCTTTCAGTGACTGATTTCAGTCTTGGTGACCATCCACCAGAGATCATTATAAGGCACATTGGTGATCCCTTTGAAGACTTCTATGAAAGTGACAATGAAGGAGAAAAGGATTCAAAACCACTTATACCCATGCACGAAGAAGAAGAGGAAGAAGAAGAGGCAAGGCGATCCATACGAGAAGATGAATCTTATGAAGAGGAAGACGATGATGATGAACATAACGACACCATTTCTTTGGGCCAAGGATTGAACTCGATGAAATTGAACGAAGAAGAAGTTCAAGCGCCAGCATCAGCTCCTCCAGCCTTAGAGAGAGTAAGAGCATCACTGGACTCTGTTTCCTTGATGATAGGTAGTAACAATACCCTCAATTACTTCCAAAATTATAACATGAACCATATCATAGGATTGGGACCAAACAGTGGCTCTAACGGAACAGAAACCCCCACCGATATATTGAACCAGTCATCATTCAGGTCAGCCCGTAACGTACAATCACCA
Source organism: Suhomyces anneliseae (assembly GCA_030568535.1). Taxonomy (NCBI): domain Eukaryota; kingdom Fungi; phylum Ascomycota; class Pichiomycetes; order Serinales; family Debaryomycetaceae; genus Suhomyces; species Suhomyces anneliseae. Next base: position 452,891 of record JAJMGB010000002.1, on the reverse strand, counting down.
GCTCCCAAAATCACCAGTAATGCTAAGAAAGAGAGAGATGCCCAGGACTTGCAATTGATCACTGAGATCAAATATTCTGGTAATATGCATATCCAATTATCGGTTAATTTATTGGTTAATTATCCATCTCCTAACTTTATTTCCCTTCCAATCAAGCTTCATATTACTGAGCTTAATATCCATGCTATAGCCACCATGGCTTACTTGAAGAAGTCAGTCTTCTTCTCATTTTTATGTGATATTAATGACTTCAACTCTGATTATTTCAGCAACACAAATACTTCAGGACCATCAGAAACTCCAAATTATGGAGGCAATTTCGTAGACTATGCTACTGGTACAAATAACAGAGAAAGAATTGATATTATCAAGAAGGTGAGAATAGAATCAGAAATTGGAGAAGTGGAACATAATGTGTTGAGAAACGTTGGTAAGGTGGAAAAGTTCTTGATTGACCAGTTGAGAGGCATATTGAGAGAGGAAATAGCATGGCCAAGTTGGGTGTGTTTTGACTTGAATGCAGAAGACGATGATGAAGAAGAAGACGATGAAGAGGTCAACAACGAGGTCAATGACACTAGAGACACCATATAATTATAATGAAATACCAGAATGGTTCTTCACTCTCCATCGATATTTTTAACAGTATCGATTAATTTCAATTAATGTCAATTAATATCAATATCAACGTTTCGATGTGCCAATTCTTTGGTGGCTTGTATATAGACAGAAGTGTGTCCATACTTCCCTTTCTCAGTTTTTCACACTCAAAAAAAAACATAACCTTTATCGCCAAACGTGAGGTGATTCCAGTTAATCCTTACTCCGTTTCTTCACCTTTATTACCACGTTTGGTGCTCACTATGATAATTTACATAGCACTTCATGAACATTTAATTTGACGAATGGCAACAAATTCCGCCCATTGTATGTTTCTTATTCTAACTCTAAATAATCCAATTCATCTTTAATTTGACCCTGGTTACAATAAAATGGGCTGAATATCGCTAAAGCTTTCCTTATGTGTCATGGCCTAAGTCTAAAGAGTAATTTTGTAGAGGTTTTAGCGATTCGATTAGGCGATGTTTAAGCGATGTTTGGGAGGAGGTATAAATTGGCAGCCACTAATTAATTTGAAGATTAGGGTTTGGGGGGAGGAGGATGGTAAGGATACCATGTGCTAATTGGTGATGTGTCATTTTCTTTTAGGGGGTGCATTACATCAATTGTGGGTGTTTTTGAAGGTGTATAAATAGTGGTATAATTTCCCTCGACTTTTATATGGGGGGAGTCTTTTGCAACCAAAAGTTCACATCTCTTATTTCCACGTGATTGTCCATCGATTTTAGATCTTTAGCTTAACTTACTTAGTTCTTTCTTACAACACAATGTCAGTCAACGATCTTATCAAAGAGTTCCAGTTCGAGAAACTCCTCAAGACCGACTCTCAAACCAAGTCTATTGTTCTTCTTGGTAAAATTACCAATTCTAATGACGCAATTATCACCATTGAAAAATCCCATTTCATAACTCCTGATGATACTTTTGACATCTCCAGCTCTATCCAAGACACTCTCGTTATCAATCAAAACGATATCTACCATTGGGCAAACTCAAATCTCAAACAAGACCTCAATGAAACTCCTGGTGCAAAATTGAACCTTATCTACCCTGCCACTGAGACTCATATTAGAAAGTATGGTGCCCAACCTCATCATTACGTAGTGGAAACTCCTCAAATGTACAAAGACTATGCCATTCCATACATAGAATCCATGAAGGGAAACAGAATCAAATGGGTCTACAATATCCTTTTCGAAGGTAAAGAATCAGAGACTTTTGTACACCACGATAAAGACCCAGAATCCGGGTTTGTATTATTACCAGATATGAAATGGGACACCATTAATATCGATACCCTTTACTTGAGTTGTATTGTTAACCGTACCGATATTTCATCTATTAGAGACCTCAATTCATCTCACGCTGCCTGGTTAGAAGATCTTCAAAAGAAACTTAGAACCTTGACCAGTGAAAAGTACCAAATCAAACCTGACCAATTAAGAATCTTTGCCCACTATCACCCATCTTACTATCACTTCCACTTACACATTGTCAATATCAAGCATCCAGGTCTCGGTGACGGTATTGCTGTTGGTAAAGCAGTGTTATTAGACGACATTATTGAGAACATTAAATTGGTAAGTGATTACTATCAAAAGAAAAAGATTGGGTTCTTGTTAGGAGAGAACCATGGGTTGTGGAATATTGAAGGTTACAGAAAGGCACAAGAAGATAACCAGTAAATACGTTGACGATAAAACTAATAAACGTTTACATGATTTCTCTTTTTCAATTGTAGAAACATCTCTCTTTATGATTATACCCTACGAATTTATATAGTTTATTATGTTACCTTTGGTACCAACTTCTGTTGGTTCTTTTATTATTATAACTATTATACAAGACTACTCGATAGTCATATGCGTCACAAATGAAAATTAGTTGTTGCTTATAACGTTTATGATGACATCAACTCATAATGAATCCTTGGAGTTTTTCTCTTTTAGGATTATCTTTGTTCTTTCATAATCAGTAGTTAAATTCACTACTGTTGGCTCTAACAGCCATCTTGGCCATTCTCAACATCTTCTTTCTTGGATCTTCCTTCTTGACCTTCTTACCTTCAATACCAGAATTAGTTCCAACAGATTTACCCAATTTCTTTGGAGTTTCTCTCAAACCAAAACTCTTGGCTAAATGACCCAAATGTAATAATTTCACATTGAAGAAAGCTCTTTCAGATGCTAAATGGGTAGCATAAGCTCTGATATGAGAAGTGAAAGCTTGAACAGCTTTATCATGCATGGCAGTATCTTCTAATAACCATCTTTCAATGTCGAGATGCCAAGTGGTAGCATGGATATCCCATTTACCATCTTTTCTCTTTGGATCTTTGGTCTTCTTTGCAGGTTGTTGTTCATCTTCTTCTTCAGCAAATCCTTGCTTCAAAATATCTTCATAACCCACAATTCTTAAACTACCCTTGTTAGGATGAACGACTCTTAATTTACCATCAACGTATCCTTCTTCGATACCTGGAAGTAAAAATAAGGTGGCACTACCCTTGTTACCCACTCTGGCAGATCTACCGATTCTGTGCAAGTGATCATCGATATTGAAAGGAGGATCATATTCTATAACGTTGGTGATATTTGGTAAATCCAAACCACGAGATGCAACATCAGTACAGAACAAGACTGAATGGTCAGTATTGTCCTTAATAAATGATTGTAATGTGTTTGTACGAGCTTGTTGACTCATAGAACCGTGAAGCTTGTAGACATTGGTCTTTTCACCCAACATAGGAGCGGTCATAACACCGATTTCGGCATCATCATCGTCATCATCCAAGTCCACTTCTTGTTCTTCGTATTTTCCATCTTCATTCTTGATCTTCTTAAACTTCTTACCGTCTCTAGTGAAGACTTGGAAGTGGTAGTTGACAGAATCAGAACATGAGAAGAATACCATGGTCTTATTGTTTACATTGGAAGCCTTCAAGAGAGCACTTAAAGTTACCAATCTCAACTTTGGTGGAACCACAGTAACAGATTGAATTAATTGATCTGGTGCAGTCATTTCAGTTGTAGCAGAGGCTTCAAAAGAAGTGGTACCTTCTTTATCGTTATCTTCAACCATCTTTGGATTGTTCAAGATGATAGAACCCAATTTTTCCACACCAGTTTGCATGGTAGCAGAACATAACACATTAACTCTTTCCTTTGGTAAACCTTTAAATTTATCAGCAGTTTTATAGATTTCACTTCTTTCGGTAATTTTGTCAGTAATTTTAGTAATAGTTTCTTCGAAACCTAATTCAATTAATTTATCACCTTCATCAAGAACCAACCATCTTAATTGACTGATATCTAAGGATTCGGTATTTTCAATATGATCTGCTAATCTACCTGGGGTAGCCACTAAGATATTAACACCTTTACGAAGTCTGGCCTTTTCAGATTTTTTCTTTTCACCACCAATAACAATACCTGGAACAATATAGTGACAACATCTGGTTAAAGTTTCCATAACACCATAAATTTGGTTGGCAAGTTCTCTAGTTGGAGTTAAAATCACGGCAAATAAACCAGAATCTCTACTGATCTTTTCTTGCATTAACTTGTGGAAGATTGGAAGTAAGAATGATAAGGTTTTACCGGAACCAGTTTGAGCTTTTACGAATAAATCGGTTTGGGATTGAAGCATACTTGGAATGACAGTACGTTGAACCTTGGTAGGATGTTGGAATCTTAAATGATCAGTAAGGTGATTGGATAATTTTTCATTGAGTCCTAAACCATCGAATCTTGAAACATCTAAAGGAGCATTGGAAGGAGAATATGTGGTTGTATCAGAAGTTTGTTCTAAGGAGTTTGCAACATTTGAAGTAAATAATGAGGAAACATAAGATGATCCTTTACCACCGAATTCACCTTTACTTTCAGCAAACTTGATCTTTTTGGAGGATGGACCAAGAGGAGTTGAAGAAGGTCCAGCAGATCTTTTGGTATCTTTCTTTGGTTCTCTTCTTTCTAATCTAGAATTCTCAATAACTGAACTATTAACGCTGGTGGCAGGAACATGGGTTCTTCCTTCTCTTTCAAGTTGGAGTTTTCTACGATCTCTCCATTTACCACCAGTGACTTTCTCTTGCTTTCTTTCAGTACCTGCCGCTGGAACGGCGAAGTTCATCAACATGCCATCGTCTTCCATTGTGATTGTGATAAGTGATGATGATTAAAAATTGGTGATGAGATGAGGTAAATAATTATTATGGTGGTAAAAGTGCGACTGGAACCTTTTTTCTCGTTAGCGGCGACACGGCGAGACTCGCGGTGCCACTAAGGCTGCAAATGCTGCAAAAGAGAGAAGAACAAAGAAAAGGAAGAAAAGAATGAAGAAAGGAAAAAAAGAAGAAGAGGAAAGGAAAAAGAGGAGGTTGTGGGAAATGGGAGAGGTTATGTATTGATGTAAAGGTGTTTGGTGGGGCAAGGTGGTGGGTCTGTTTGGATGTTTGGATGTTTGGTTGTTAATAGTTCTTGGGTGTTGAGGTGAGGAATGGTGATAATGATCCACACAGTAACGAAGACTAGCGAGGGTGATATATTACAATAATGAGATGGATGAACAGATGAGTGATTAATATAGAAAATAGATGGAACCAAAAGGGTAGAAAGAGTGCGGTAGTTTTGACGTTAGATCTTGAAGTATTGCGAACTAGTGAGAGACGATGAGACAACAGAGCACTAGGAACTATCTTCTGTAACAAGTACCAAACAGTTGATTCCATGGTATATCATCATCATTATCAACATTATTCAAATATGGCTTGTTCATGTTTTGCTTATCTACATCTCATCAATGGGAACAAATAAGTATTCCCATGTATAATTAAGTACCAACTGTTGAATGGTCAACACTATTGATCGATTTACCTATAATCTCTTAAGACAAGCCAGTCTATCATTATAAACCATATCAATGTAATTCTATCAATCCAGTTAATTGTCCTTCTTCCCATCCCTTTATTTCTTACCCCCTCATTACAATTCATCTCATAAATTATTCATTACTATACACTAGTGAAATACGAGCTATACACAAGGAACTTTGACGATTCACTAATTCTACCACGACTTCTCCTTTATACCTTGGTCAAGTCATTGAAATAATCTCTATACTTAGTGCTGGTGCTCAATTCAACACCATCACCTCCATGCTTCATTTGTTCCTTAATGCCTTGGGCAGATTCATCTTCTATGGCTTTCCACTTCAAATGAGTCCATTCTTCTTCATCAAATTTCTTGATATGTCTTAATGATTCTCCTAATGCATTACCAAATCCTTCAGAGTTGGTGATTTGAGAACTAGACTTGGCTGAACTTTGTAAAATTTGAAAGTTGGTATTTTTATTGGATTCAGTAGCTTCTGCTCTCTTTTGGGTTTGGGCCAATTGATCTAAATCATCGATGTACTTGAACTTAGGTCTTAATTGGGTGGTACTATCAACTGGAACCAAAACAACTTTTCTGGAATCGCCTTCTTTGACAATTTGACCAACATATAATCCTCCACTGGTAGCATCCAAAACACCTTCTAATGATTGTTCTCCAATACTGTCACCCCATTCATCTACTTTATTGGTATTGAAAAACTTGTTGGTATCCAAAGGTAACTTGACTTCCAAGTAAGTGGATTCTTGTTTGACAGCTGCCTTGTATACGTCTTGGTTCAAAGGACGAGTCTTGGGCCTTCCTGGATATTGTAAAACATGCAATGATTGGGTTGATCTGGTTGGTACTCCACTCATAACAAGTGGAATGGAATCAATGATAGGATCATCATCTTCAGCCATTTGTTCGTCTTCATCTTCGTCTTGGTACTGTTGATGCTCGGCTTCTCTTTCTTGTTGTTCCAAATGAGTTTCTTCGGTTTCAGATGCTTGATCTTCTTCATCCACAAACAATGGGTTGTTTTCTTCTTTAACCATTATGAAATAACTGTGAACAAATCGACTTGATGGACTGTGATTGGTGGTTTATTAAATTGATTTAAACTATTGGTTTATCAACACGACGGAGAGTGTGCTGTTGATGGTCTTGGTGATTTGTAAAGGTGGTTGATGCTGGATAACAGTAGTGATGTTCCTGTAGGTAGTGAAATTTTGATATAGGGTCGTGCGAAGGTGAGAAGAGGTCCATCTCATCCCTACAAGAGATAGATCATGAAGGAAAGAAAGATAATGGAAGAGACGATTAATAACCTGGTGGAATCAAAGATGATGAAGTATTTTAATTGACAAGTTTGTTTTGTTTTTAAATGGAAATTACAACAGCTACGGTAAAGTATATAATAAAGTGCATATTGTAATATACGACAATTGCAATAAATAATGAATAGACAAACTTTTATGGGGTTATATAGTACAGCCTCTATTTCTTTGAAGCTTTATATATATTTCTAGCATGATATATCTGTAAATCTGTGGCCGATAGAGGATTAACCTATCATTATGATTTGTATTACGTAATATATTACTAACACACGTACCAATATCTCCCACTATACCTCTACAAGCTCTCAAATTTACCCAGAAAGAGCCTAAAATATACCTGATAGTATCGAAATTTAGTTTATAAATCTTCTTTTTGCCCCATCGTTCCGTAAAAGTGCCCTTTATTCATCTCCCCCATTCTTCCCATCTCTCGCACCTCTCCCACTCCACCACACAAAACTTCAAATCTCCACTACTAACACCTCCATCACCATGTCTGAAGAACCATTTGATATCAAACAAACATACCTCCACTTCTTGGAGGTCGACAAGGAAATGACCATGCCGATTGCGGCCATCGAGTCGCTTGTTACCATGCTCCGGATCAAGGAACCTGCCACATCATCAGAACTTATCAATTTAGTCAAATCCAACATCGACACTTTAAAGTCATCGATTTCCAACTCCATCTCCCTTTCTGCCGGTTGTGACTTGTTCATGAGATTTATTATGAAGAACACCAACTTATACTCCGATTGGGAATCATGTAAGAAGAACTTGGTGGGTAATGGTGAATTATTCGTTCAAAGAGCCAAGGAATCCAGAGATAAACTGGCTGAATTCGGAGTACCTTTCATTAAGGATGATGATACTATCTTGGTCCATTCTTTCTCCAGAGCTGTGGCCCAATTGTTATTGAAAGCAAGAAAGGAAAAGATGATTAGATTCAGAGTTCTTGTGACTGAATCTAGACCAAGTGGAAAGGGTTACCATATGGCTGCTCTTTTAAAGGAAGCCGATATTCCAGTAGAAGTTATTGTTGATAATGCTGTTGGTTACGTTATCCATAATGTCGATAAGATCTTAGTGGGTGCTGAAGGTGTTGCTGAAAGTGGTGGTATAATTAATCATATTGGATCCTACCAAATCGGATGTTTAGCTCAAGTCAACAACAAGCCATTTTACGTGGTTACTGAATCCCATAAGTTCGTCAGATTGTTCCCATTGGCTCCAAATGATTTACCTACTGATATCAGTCAATTGGTGGATAGAACCAATGAACAAAATGAGAGTGAAGATTTACTCAAGATCCAATTGATCGATTTCACTCCTCACGAGTACATCACTGCATTGATCACCGATTTGGGTGTTTTGACTCCATCTGCTGTTTCTGAGGAGTTGATCAAGATGTGGTATGACTAGATAACGAACCAAACAAGACGTGTGTATGTGTTTCAAGGCTACAAATAAAAACAATAAATTAAAGGTATCACCAGAAACCAGAGAAAAGGACCATACAATCGAACAAATTATTTATGATATGTCCATTTAGTTCTCTCTGTTGGGCCTTGTTTAGTGCTGAGAATCGGGACTCAGTAATCTGAGTATAAAATCATAGAGTATAGAAAATAATAACATGATATCTACAATGACTAGTTTAGTTGGTGCCGAACACTATATCGATGTAGTTGATAGTATTCCACGTATATTGAAGGTTAATTGCAATTAATTAATTAATTAATTTTAACTTTTGCTTTTCATTTAATTTAATTTAATTTAATTTATTTCATTCTTAATAGTTTTCCTGTTTGATGGTGATTCCAGATCACTGCTTGATGATATTCTGTATTTGCAATTTGAGGTCGTCCAATTGATAGTATTGGGTGCCTTGTTCCTTCTTTACTTGTACTGTTTGGATACCCTTGTCAGCTAAAAGCTCCTTATCAACCTCGATCTGTGGGTCTTCCATGTAGATTAAATGACTGATGTATCTGCTCCAGTCCATTTGGTTAACATTTGAGTTTACATTCACACTTGGTAAGGCTTTGGCTTTATCAACAGAATAAGTAGCCAGCTCCACAATGACACGAACGAAATCAAATGCAGTCATGCCAAAGGTTTCACGATCTTGACATCCATTAAGAAGAAGTATCTTTTTCTTTGGGTCTCCTTGATTAATATTATGGGCAATAGCTTTACCAATACCTTTTAAAATAATTACTGGAACAATACTGGTCATTAAAGAACCAATTGAATAGATCACCACGTTAGAATTGGCAATGGTAGAGGTGACTTTACTATGGGCAGTAGGACAAATTTCTTGACCATAAGGACTAACATAAAAGACTCTTTCAATTGGAGATAACAAAGGTTGGATATTTTCTGTTTTATTAAAATGAAGTTGAGATTTCTTTAATTCTGGATGGGTATATTGAGGAATATTGCCTGATTCCTCATCTTCAGAATCTGAGAATGCACTGATAACGCTTTCGCGACGATTGGACATGGCTACTTGATTATAAGGAGAATTAATATCAAGATCATCAATAGTAGCAGCCCCAAAATAATTAGTTCTGGCAATATTATCAGTAGTATCATGAGGTTGCTTATTTGGAGTTTCGAAATAACTGGTTTTACTCACATCTTCAGGAGTAGGAGGTCTTGTTTTACTAATTGGAGGAGGATAATTATCTACTCTTGGATCAGTTTCTGAAGGATGAGAAATTTGAGATTGACCAGTAATAATGAAACCATTCTTAAGTAATGCACTAATATGATAAGTAAAATTGGTATTAATACATGGTAATACTTCAATATTACTATCAATACCAGTTAATTTGGAAAAGAGTTCAATTGCGGAATCTAATGATCCAATAAAGAGTCGAACCCCAGTCAAGAAAAGATTACCAACATTAGCAAGTTCATATCTGAATTGTTTCTTAGAATTGGTAGCCTGTAATTTAGACCGTTTTAATAATTCCACGTGAACATGAATGAAAAACGCCCTAAAAATCTCTTTGGTAGATCCCGATATATTATTCCATAATGGGTGTTGACCATCTACTATTTCATTCCATTGGGCTTTAGCTTCTTTAGGATCTGATGAAAGTCGAAAACTAAGTAATTGACGGATATTCTCTTGTGATTCTGGGATCAATCGGGTTAATCTGGATCTGATATCTCCAATGGCTGGACCACCAATGACTCTAATCAATTCAGAGGTAGAACCTCCATTATCGGATATAGGGAGAATATACGAGACTTGATCTCCAATTGAGTGAAATATCGACACGAGTTCGTTCGTGGCTGTACCGCCGCTGATTACTACTACTTTTAATGTCATGTGGTGTTTGTCTTGTCTTGTCTTGTCAGGGTCCTTCCTGCTGCTTGGGGGGGTATTATCTACTAGAGACGTGTCACTACATACAATACACAATACACATACAGACACAAGGACTGTACATAGTGCCGTACCCGTACCCCAGTAACCACATAATGTGGAGGCATCGTTGGGGGAAGACTAAGATGTGCCCCCACGCACTAAACCGAACCTGAACCTGAACCTGCACACAACTCGGCAAAAACAGTCACCACAAGTTGAGTAATTCCGAGACCGCTACCGTAGTTAACCTCAGCACGGAAATCGATGCACTATCCCAAACCTGGCAATGGATCTGGTCACGTGAGACACATTTTTCACCTCTCACCATATATTGAAAAAAAAAAAATTTTTACTAGTGAAAATCTTCTTTCAATACTGTAACACACTATGTCTGACGAAGTTTTAGTTTTAAGAGGTACCTTAGAAGGTCACAACGGTTGGGTCACTTCCCTTGCCACCACCCCAGCTCACCCAGACTTGCTCTTGTCCGGTTCCAGAGACAAGACCTTGATCACCTGGAAATTGACTGGTGGTGAAGACAACCAATACGGTGTCCCAAAGAAGTCTTTCAGAGGCCACAACCACATTGTCCAAGATGTCACTATCTCTGCTGACGGTGCTTACGCTTTGTCTGCTTCTTGGGATAAGACCTTGAGATTGTGGGACTTGGAATCTGGTGAATGTACCCAAAGATTCGTTGGTCACACTGGTGATGTTATGTCCGTTTCTATCGCCAAGAACTTGAGACAAATTGTTTCTGCTTCTCGTGATAAGACCGTCAAGGTCTGGAACACCATTGGTGAATGTATGGCCACTTTGACCGGTCACTCCGACTGGGTCTCTGCTGTCAGAATTTCTCCAACTGACAACTCCGCTACCGTTTTATCTGCTTCTTGGGATAAGACTGTTAAGGTATGTATATTTACATGATGATTCTTTTTTAAGGAAAGAAAAATTCAATTGGATCTTAATTGATTTGATTTGATTTGATTTTTTGATTTTTTGGAAAATGAATCATTCATTTTATTTTGTTTTACTGGATTTATATTTGGGGGTTAAAAAATTGAAGAAGTTTTTCACTATTAGGTTAGATGATGTTTCTATATTTGCTACTTCAGACGTTGCTTCGAGCTTCGAATGAGACATATCTTTATCACCAAGATCTCTGATACTCCTAATGACTTTTACAATTTTTTTTTGTTTAATTTTAAATAACTCCATTATCCAGAGTTTTGAAAAATCATTTTACTAACATTTCTTTAGTCCTGGGACTTGATTGACTACAACGTCAACGCTGACTTCATCGGTCACACCGGTTACATCTCCTGTATCACCTTATCTCCAGATGGATCTTTATGTGCTTCCGCTGGTAAGGACGGTGTTATCATCTTGTGGGACTTGAACTCCAACAAGACCTTGTACACCTTGAACGCTTCTGCTGAAGTTCACGCTTTAGCTTTCTCTCCAAACAGATACTGGTTAGCTGCTGCTACCACCACCGGTATCAAGATCTTCAAGTTACAAGAAAGATCTTTATTGGATGAATTGAAGCCAGAATTCGCCATTGGTGCTAAGGCTAAGGACCCAGAAGCTATCTCTTTAGCTTGGTCTGCTGACGGTCAAAACTTGTTCGCTGGTTACACTGATAACGTTATCAGAGTCTGGCAAGTCATGACCCCATCCGCTTAAATTATTTAACTAGTTTATAGGTTGGAAAAATAATACGTGTATATTACGAATTGATTGTAGTGATTTTAATTGTTAATGTGTTACGAAAATAGTAGCTTTTTGGTCTGATACTGGTGATACTTGATATCTTTAGTGGTATGGTGAACCTATACTGTTTATGCTGAAAAATTGCACTTGAAGAATGAAAAATGGCATTCCAAGTAAAGTATTGGTTTAATGTACAATAACATGGGCTGATGGAGTTTGTTCTATTCATTTATTGTGAATAATGGTTGAATTGTTTGACTTTCTTTCATCTCGTACTTCGTTGTTGAGACTGTATGTTTTACATACTTAATTCGCATCAATTTTGCACCCAAATGACCAGAAGCATAAACCGTAGGAAACAACTGAGACTTAGGAAGAAGTTTCAATGATGATTAGAATTAATGGGTAATCGATAAACTGATTGTACTAATTCGAATTTTGCTACGCTCGTTTGATATGTGATTTGACTGTATTTTAAATCAGTTAATGTCTTTGTTGGATTTAGAATCCATCCCAATTAGGATTAATTAAACATTATTAATATAATCAGATATACTGAGCTCCATTTGAAAATCATGCAAGTAGAAGCATCATTTGAAATCAAATTCTTGAAAAGGGCTATTATCACCTTTTCCAAAAAATTAAATATAACTATATTAGGCAAGATTACAATTTGTTAAAATTTACGAATTATTCAATTTTATAATATTATACACATTTATTAAATTTATTGAAACAGTCAATTACTTATTACATCTTGAACTATAAACACAGGAGAGAAACCGACTCAGTAAGTTATTAGACCCCGACTATATTATTGTCTTTAAAAGACATTACTTTTGCTTACTCAAAAAAGTAGACCTTACCACTGGCAGAACCTCCTACTACCCAATTCTTGGTAGGATGCATCATAGATACAGCTGGAACTGCACCCACAGAGTCGGCCAAATGGGCCAAGATTTGTCCTTGTTGGTCATAAACATCAATTCCTCTGTTCATGTTGGCAATTACGAATTTTTGAACTCCATCTTCTGGCTTGATCTGCCATCTAGACTTAAGAATTGACACCCAACGTCCTGTTTGACAGTTGTGTCTTATCTTTGTGAATGGAGTCATATTTTCAGGTACTAATTCTTCACCTTTATATGGAAGTTGGTAATTGGAAGCCCATTCTGTAATTGGTTTTATTGACTTAGATCCACTATAGTCAAACAAGGCAATATTATCATCGTAACCATTACACACCAATCTGTTTTCACTGTTCCAGTCAACACATGAGACAGAAAGCCTGGAACCATAACTACCATATAAATTTGGAGATACTTGGTCTTCAAAATCACTCCATGTACTCTTGGATACCTTTCTTAAATCCCATATTCTCAAAGTTCTATCCAAAGAAGCAGTGGCTATTTGGTGAGAAGCATTAGGATTTATACTGAAGGATCCAATCTTTTTATCGTGTAATCTCAAAAGTGACTTCTTTTTAACTGGTTTCCATGGTTCTCTTAAATCATGTTGATAGAAATTTCCTGATAAGGTGGTCATATATAACATATTTCCTTCATCACATAAATTAATATCAGAAACACCTAAAGCATAATCGTTTGATTCCCAAGGATCATTTAAATAGGCCAATTCTGTTGAATCTTGTCTATGCAAATCCAATTGTCTTACCGAACCATCATAAGAACTAGAATATATTTTAGATGGAGAATTGGCTGGGGTAAGAATTTTAGAAATCGATTTTCCATGAGGTTTAAGAATAGTGATGGCTGGTTCTTCATCACTGGAATCAACGGCCCAAATACCAACATTACCATTGGTATCACCAGCCATGACCACTCTATCGGTGGTTGACGGATGGAAGTTGATAGAAGTGATTCTATAATGGGTGATTTTAATATCCAATGGATCGAATTTTTGATAAATCTTGAGATCATCAAACTCCTTTCTTTTAGCTTCAAGTACTTTATCATCATACTCAATGGTTCTTATTTCATCGTAGAAGTCTCCAGCAGAGAACTTATTGCCCAAAGTCTTTAATAATTGGAGCACCTTGTTGTCGGAGTCAATATCAATAATTTCTTCTTCATTATTGTCTGCAACTTCATCATTATCAGTGCTTTCTTCCTTTTTAACCTTGTCACTATCTTCCTTCTTAACTTCTTTGTCATCTCCTGTCTTTCCAATCACCTTATTTTCAAATTTGAGGTTTCCCAGACGTTTGTCAGTGATCAAATCAATCAATTTAAAGTCCCCAAATAATCTAGTTCTCTTCAATTCTTCTAATTCTTTCTTCTTTCTCTCCTTTTCTTCCATTTCCTCTTGGATTCTTGCATACTCTTCTGGGTTCTCAGTTTCAGTTTTGATTCCCGCGATTCTTCTTGATCTTCTACTTGGTTCTACTGGTTCTACCTTTTTTGGTGCAGCAGTTTTTCTTTTCTTACTAGCGCTGGTCTTGGATGGAATCTCTCGTTTTATAGAATTGGAGATGGAATCAAGATCAAGCTGTTTGAGAAGATCCTTGTTTCTCTGGATATTAGCAAGACGCTGCTTTTCAAAATCACTAAGTGGCGGCATCACGAGTCAATAGTATGGTGTAGTTTGGTGTGATAATTCTGTGGATCTTAGATCTGGTGATAATGATAGATCCAATATTGGTAGAACAGTTGATGCTTTGTCACTTTAACAGTCCTGATGTCTGGTCAATTGTTCTTTTTGATAAAAATACCGTACTGTCAATGGTCTAACTATTTCCCTAATGTAATTCCACGCTGAATGTACTTGGTACTGGTTGGTTTTTATGAACCTTGTTCTTACAATTAAAGATAAATGGTGATGGTACGCGTCGCATCTCTTGATCAGCCGCGCAAGTCCTACCGCGACCTCGCTAGCTCTAGCGAGAAAAGAGTACTGTAGCGAGAGCTGACATGCCATAGCTCAATTCAAACAGTAGAGTGTTTATCGATAGATAAGGTAGTGATCTTAAGATATATCATTACATTAGAGTAGCTCCATATAGATGGGATAGAGTCTTGATATTAGTAGATTGCTGTAAACAGCACAATCCTGATTACTGCAAATTTTCGCAGCAATTAAACATAGTAGTTCAAGTTCTGTTCTCTACAATACAATTTAAGTTGAAGTTTTTAATTGGAATCGTCATAAACATTAGCTAAGTAAATAAGTTTTTAATTATTAATTGTCTTTATTTTTCAGCTTGATTTTTTTTCTTTTTTTGGAGTATCATTTCGTAAAGTAACCAACTGGTCAAAGAAGTGGACTAAGATCTTCGAGAATCAATTTCTAACTGTCTCAAACTCACTTAGTACCGTTCATCTCTTCATCAATAGATCTGAGAACATCACTTCCCAAATATAAACTACCAAAAACCACCACCTTTCTTGGATCACCTCCATTCACCAATTCTTCAGCGTATTTTAAAGCATTGATTACACCTTCAACACCCACCACATCGTTTGAATAATCACCACATAATTTTTTCATTTCATCAACGGAATAACTTTTTACCCAAGACATGTTTTCAGGAGAGGTAAATGTAGTACAAATTATGGAATCCTTTTCCTTATTCACCACATGTTTCAAAACGTCACCCACAGATTTTCCCTTGGTCATAGCAAAGACAAAGATGAAATTATCATTAAACTGAGATATATACTTTCCTAATTCAATCGCAGCACTTTCATTATGGGCACCATCTAGAACTATCGGGAGGTCCATAAACGGAGCCTTAATAGCCTGAAGTCGTCCTTGCCATGAAGTGCTATGAATACCCAGGGATAATGTGTCGAAAGTAATTCTAGGATCTTCAATAAATTCCAGAAGTTTAATGGCAACAGCAAGATTTTGTTTTTGATAAGCTCCTTGAAGAGGAGTTTCTTCAATAAGTGTTTGGATTTGTTCTTGAGAGTATTTGGATTCAGTGGCTGGATGAGTTATACCGTCAACTTCATATAATGGAGCATTCATTTCTTTAGCTTTATCTCTAACAACGTTCAAGGCAGAAATATCATTGGTCTTATCAACAACACAAGGAACACCTTGTTTGATAATACCAGCTTTTTCAAAGGCAATTTTGGATAAAGTATTACCCAAGAAACTTTCATGATCAATACCAATTTTAGTAATACCAGTAGCTATAACACCTCCACCTTCTTTATAAGGTTCTAATACATTGGTGGCATCTAATCTTCCACCAAGTCCTACTTCAATCAAGGCAATTTCTACTCTTTCAAGTTCAAAGATCTTAAAAGCAGTCACAGTAAGAAGTTCGAATTCAGTACATCCAAGATCATGAGCCTTATTTTTTTCATGGACTTCAGCACTAATCTTTTGGAATTTAGCCAATGGGTAAGTAACATCATCAATACTGACACAGTCATTATAATGGAGGATATGTGGAGAAGTAAAGCTACCATTCTTGATCTTTGACTTGGAAAGAATCGAGGAAAGGTACGAGATTGTGGAACCCTTACCGTTAGTACCAGCTACATGAATGGCCTTGTAAGCGTGGAGGTGAGGGTTGTTGAGGTGTTGTAAAAGACGAGACACCCGTGCAAGACCTAGATCAATTGGCATTATATAGGGTGAATTCGCACTAAATCAAGTGTGGTAAAGTGTCAATAAGTGATTTGATGGCTCAGATGAAAGTGTACCAGGTCAATTGATACCTGTTGATAACCTCTACCTGTTCAAACGTCTATGGTAGTCTTGTTGAAGACTTAGTGACTATTGGTGCGAAATACTTGGATTGGCCAATTGAATCACCTCAATTGATGGTAAGGAGACGTAAAAAGGCGGGGACTTCGCGATTGGATTCTGAAAGCGTCAATTGACTTAATATTTGTCCAATGAAGACTTTATTAACTCTCTTGATACTTTAAACTGGAATATCACTAGATTCACCACTCAATGGTTAGACAATTGAGATGTTTTGGAGATCGGCTATTTTGAAAAAGTCGCCGAAACCCAACTCTGAAAAAATCAAATAGCAAAGTTTTTGAAGCTCAAAAGTTTGAAATCTTTTTGGTTGCCAATGGACTTGGTGTTGCTCCTTTTGAAAGGATCTGGCGAAGATTTACCCCGACCATCATAAGTCCGAGTCACGTGAAATTTTGCTAAGTATTGAGAAATCTCAAAATGACGTAAAGAAATATTTGATTAGTTGTTTGATAAGAACCAGTTGATCAACTCTTTTTCCACACGTGAACAGCTTGTACAGCATAACCAGGGACCGGCTCCATCGTTAAACTCACCGATACCTTTTTTCCCGCTTTCAATTGGTTGAAAACTCCACATTCGCTCATTGATTCACTCATTTACTACATTTACAACACATACAATAATGTCAGACAAACCGCACAACTTCGTCCAACAAAGACTCGACTCGCTTAATGATATTGATGAAAAGATTGTGTCTCTTTTAGATGATATCTCCTCTTTATTTGAGACCTTTTCAGACTCCAAAAAAGACCCTAAAGACACCAAGGATTTGTTTTCCAAACAAACCGAGAGTATTTACGGGGCGCTAAGCAAAGTTGCCATTGATTTAAGAAAAGAAGTCAAGATTATGGATGAAAACATCGGAGTCTACGATAAAAATGAAGAAAATGTTATGATTTTGCCAATTAGTGTGGACCAAAAGAACACTAAATTGGGTAAGAATAAGATGGAAGAGCAGTTGACTGAATTGAAGGAATTGCTCAAGAAGGAAGAGAAGCAAGAAACTGCAGAAGAGCAGTAAATGAACCGATAATGATTTACGAACAACATTAAAAGGATGGAAAAGGGCTATAGCGAACGATATAGATCAATTAGTGTCTAGAAACAATCTATAAACCAGGCTAGCTCAGCGGTCTGGATCTAAAAATGGGGCTACATTGGTCTATTGGTTCTATTATATTACTTTCTAATGTACAAATGCTATAGACAAATCAGGGAAGCCTTAGAGGCACAGACAATGATTCAAAGTTACCAACTTACTAGCATCGAGCCAGCAATTTCGAGGACTTATAACTGTCTTTTCTTTCTCCTCATGGATAATTCTCAGAACTGATTAGAATCACCAATCGTGATGGTTAATCTATTTCGTTGGTGCTTAGGTTCACCATAATTTGCCTAAAATGAGATCTTATATCTCACAACTCTTCCAAGTACCCCTGTTGGATTAAACGTTCCACATCAGACTTCCTCACGTAGAACTGAGAGTCCTTGATCAAATTGAACGAACCGTATTCGGTCTGCACTTCTCCTCCATCCTTTAGCACTCTCACATCAATAAATATATTAGTTGGTGGCTCTAAGTCACCAGATAAGTCTAGATCACCAAAAGCTGATTTGTAGTCCAACATAAGTTCTTGATAAGATTTTAAGTATTCTTCTTCTGCGTGATTCAAGTTATCCAAAGACAACTGAGTGGTATAATTTGAGTAGATATAGTTATCAGCCATGGTAGTTCTGGTAGAAGATTCACCTTCGCCAGGATCAACATTAAGCCATGCAAACTCGGCTATCTTTTCAGCTCTAAGTCTTTCGTAGGCCAAGAGACACCGTTTGTTACGTCTCATCGACAAGTGAGTCACGAAAAGCTGACACTGGCTGATTTTCACCTGTTCATCGCCATCGTCTGGTTGTTCCTCAAGGAAGGCCGCGTCTTGATTCAAGTCCTGGATTTCTTTGATGATGTCTCGTACCAATTCGGCCTGGTATAAAGGTAATGCCGAAAGATTGGATGTTCTTTTGGCGTCTAGAATGAGCTTGTTAGCGAGGTCCCCGTACATAGTGATGAAGACTGTTTATAACTAACACTAACAAACTTGGATTGTGTTGTAGATACCATTTGTATAGGAAGACGCGTTGTATGTGCAGGTTAATGATCGCGAATTTGGAGAGGGGGGGAAGTTGGTTGCAAATGCGAAACATCAAAGGATTTGGTGATGAGGACAAGAGTTGTAATGAGATCGAGGTGAAAGAAAAGAAGCCAGAAGTAGATAGAGTCATTATATACAAGGCAGAGTAAATTGCAAAAGTGCTTGTTTGCCATGTGATCCACCAGTATAGTGTGTGGTACCAGTCAGTAGTTATCTATAGTGTATACTTAATGTGGTGATGTTGATGTGTAGTTTTGGAGTGAAGGGAAGGTGTGGATAGAGATGATGCTTCACGTACATTAGTGTATTTGTCATCAATAAATTCAAAAAAGAAAGAGGAGAGAACAGGAAAAAGTATAAAAGGAGGGCGATCGCAATAGTGAGCATTTGCAGCCACCACAATCGCGAGAGTAACCAAGAGAAGAAGAAAAAGGAGAAAAAGAAGAGGTAAGTAACACGATTATTAATTGAGAATGCTAAGTATACTACTCAGTGAGCTTCAGTGATATGAAAAGTGAATCATTGTTAAACAATACATTCCACCGTTTACTTATTATCTCTAATATTCATTCCTATTCTATTTAATATCGTCAATTCATATCAGCGGTATTGAGACGGGGACCGAATCACAGCAAAGAAGTTACTAGTATAACTCCACTTGCAATCATAAACGAACAAATAATACAATTCTGTTCAAAGGTGTTAGTCCATATACTTATACTTTAAACAGATGGACCAGTTGAAGGCTGTATACAGCTGTGCTAATATATCATGTGCTGTTTACAACTTACCAGCCTTCTTTTGAGACTTGACATCTCTGTATACACTGGATTCAAATCTCAAGTAATTACCCACAATAACTGGATCAAATGGTGGGAAAAGTTGAGCACCCCAGAAACCACCCAATTGGTTTTCGAAATCCATCCAGAAAACCAAATTAGCCAATCCACCCCAGTAAATACTACCAGTAGGTCTTCCAGTGAAGAATGGCTCAGTGTTAATGGCAGTACCAGTTAAAGTGAAACCATCAGTGATTTCTGGAATTTCCTTACGATCAACTTCAAGCTTAACTCCCTTTGGTAAATGATTCTTAATAGCATATCTAACGGTTTCTTCCTTCAAAAGTCTTACATTACCATCTGGGGAGTAACCATAATTCAACCAAACTCTCATGAACTTCAAAAAGTCTTCAACAGTACTGATACCACTTTGACCACCTAAATCAAGCTTTGGATCTAATGGCATACCACTGTTAGGAACCAATGATTGATCCTTAAGACGGACGTGAAGTTGAATAACGTTGGAATTGTCCTTCAAGTGGAAAGTGGTATTTTTCATTCCAACTGGATCAAAAAGAACTTCCTTCAAGTATTGACCTAATGGTTTACCAACAACCTTTTCAATCACAAAACCCAAAATATCACTACTATGACCATACAGCCATTTGGAACCTGGCTCAAAAAGAAGTGGAGTTCTCTTGTTAGTAAAGTAATCTAAGGAAGGATCAGTAACTACCACTTCACCTGCTGCCTTTGCTAAAAACATGTAATCAGCAGATAAGAAAGTGTATGAAAAACCAGCGAGATGTAACATCAAGTGACGGACAGTGATTGGGGAGGATGGTTTACGTGGTTCTTTAGTGAATTTACCTTTCTTATCAATACTACCCTTTTCAATAACGTAAAGATCATTAACTAATGGAACAAATGACAGGGCTGGTGCATCAAGATCAAGTTTACCTTCTTCATATAATTTCAAGGCAGCAAAGGAAGTCATAGATTTGGTACATGAATAAATTGGTAAGTAACTATCCAATTGGATAGGTTCATTGGTTTCAACATTCTTAACACCGGCACCTTCTAAGAATTCAGTCTTGTCAGTACTGGTTAACCCGAGGATAAGGGCTGGGATTTCAGCAAACTTTTCACCCTTTTCAACGGTTGTTACTTCTGAAATAAGGTCCTTGAGTTGGGACTTCAAGTGTGATCCTGGAGTGTAAGGCATAATGTCTTTCTAGGTAATTCAAATGGATGTAATTGAATGTGGAATCGTATTTATGCTGTCAATTTGGATCCTTTATATAGAAGGTTTTCCCCACTAAAATAACCGAGCATGTGGAATTTGGGAGTGTGGATATTAACCACAAAACAGAGTACAAGAAAAACCAAAAAGGCAAAAAGAAATAGAAATGGAAATAGGAGAAAAGGGCAAATGAGGCCGAAAGAGCAGAAGAGGGTAATAACTGAGGGATTATACCGTTATTCAGTTACATTAATCAAAACTATAAGTTATAATGATAAGGAATCCGATTGTCTTGTGACTATTGACCAAACCTAACAAAAAAGAGAAGAAATGGGAATCAAGAAAAAAAATTGGAAAAAAAATTGGAAAAAAAAGGTGTCAAATATAAAGTTTATCTGGAAGGCAGGTTTCTTCAGAATTGAATCATAGAATAAAATCATGGAATTAAATTAAATAAACGTCTCTAGTACCTTATCTACATGCCCGTTATTATGTCATTTATGACACGGGCATGTCACGTGAAAAGATTGAATAAATAAGCCTCCATTTGGTCTGGGGTAAATCAAATAGGAACTCCGCAGTGAAACAGTACCGTTAAGGAATTATAAAAGCGAAGAGATCGTCGTTATTTCCATTCTAGGAATCTCTCGGTTATTAGGTTAGAACCCTGGATATAAAGATATGTCAAGTATAAGCGGTTTATTCCAGGCAAAAACGGTTGGAGAGCCAATAGTAATGATCCAAACTATCTGCTATGCAATGCAAGTCAAACTAACTTTCAACTATCTCTTTCAGGAAATTCACCAGTTCAAAGAATTGAAGGTTTTAAGAACAAACAAACGATTAATTACATGAAATATATTAATTCGACTTGGTGAATTGAACCAGGTAAAAAATTTCTCGAAAACAGCTCGTATGGCGCAGTGGTAGCGCAGCAGATTGCAAATCTGTTGGTCCTTAGTTCGATCCTGAGTGCGAGCTGTATTTTTTAAAGTTTTTTTTGATTGTTAATTACTGATAAGATAATTGTGTACAGGCATCAATTTCGGTTGTTACCAAGGCAACGGGACATTAACAAACTAAAAACGGCTAAAACTTTCTGTGAAGCCCCCTCCAGTGACCAGGGCCCTTTAACCCTTACTCCAAAATGACCTCCCCTCCTTTTCTTTCCTCTCCTAGTCCAAATTTCTTAGCCCCACTAACACAATTAGTCGTGCGACATTTACCATGTGAAACACAGTTTTTTTTTTTAAAATATCCATAATACCGGGTTCCCGCACTACCACCTTTTTGACAAGCCATTATAATTCCATCTGAAGTTCACACGATAATTACCTAAAATTCGAGTCATCCTTATCAGGAAACATCTACGGAAGCCATCATTAAATCCAGTACCGTGTACCCGAAATATCCTCCATTTCAAGAGCTTATTCCTTTAGTCATATTTCGTTGTTTTTCTTTTTTTTTGATTGTGACACGTTATCGATAAACATAACCACTTAACGAACAATAGACTGCAGAGAGGAGCATCCGCCAGCCAACGTCAACAAGAATCAAAAGGATTATATATCATTATAGAGGAACCAACTATCATTAGAATTTCGAGTGCTCATTTCCCGCCAATTATTCTAATTTCGGCACCAGTGTGACTAATTCCAATAACTCATAACATTCATCCTCATCACCCTTGTCACCTGTAACACTAATTCATTATTGCTTATACAGTATTATCAAATAGAATCCTTTATCCCCCAGAAGCAAAAAAAAAATTCATCATGTCCTTAGAAAACGATCCTAACCACTCTTCATCAGCTTATTGCTTCATTTCTGATAATAGTGTTCACTGTATTCCAGTGGACCATGTCAATTCCTTTTCAGATAACTTATTGAATGCATCTGCTCGAGACCATGCTGATTTTACTCCTGATAAGTTATACTTAAAGAATAGAAACTTATTATATAGTCTCAACAACCCTTCATTATCAGATATCGAAGTGGATTCTTCTTCTCCTGGTCCTAATAACCTGATCATTGGAGTACCGTCATCTAGTAAACAACAAACTCCTGAAGTTGTTTCTCCAATTCAAGAAGATCGTTCTCCAAGTCCAAAGAATGATCCTCATTTGACTTCTATTATCAATAATTATTCTACTCATGCCGTATACTTACCTAAATTAATTGTGGACCTTCAAGAAAATTTAAACCAAGATTTTGTTCAATTAAGAGGCCTTTTATCTAAAGTTCTCTCTACTTGGACTAATCCTGAAGAAATCACTTTCAAAAAACTTACTGGTGGTATTACCAATATGCTTTTGTCATGTAAATACCCTCCAACTAATGATAGAGTTTTAATCAGAGTTTATGGACATGGAACTAATCTTATTATTGACAGACACAGAGAATTTATCCTGCATTTGATTTTGAATTCTCTCAATTTAGCTCCTCCTATTTTCTCCAGATTTAAAAATGGATTGGTTTACGGGTTTTTACCTGGTAGATCTTTAGAATCTTCAGAATTAAGTCATGAAAATTTATTCCCATTAATTGCTCAACAATTAGGTAACTGGCATAGTAGAGTTGATTACAAGGTGATTGAAAGAGGAGTTGAAAACTTAAGAGTCTTCTCCAAGAAATTGAAAAAACCAAAGACTAATGGTCATCTCCATGTGCCTGAAAATGGTAATGGTAGAGTGAAGAAACCAAAGAAAAGATCAATTGCCAACATATGGGAATTAATTGAAGATTGGATCATGATTGTTCCAGTAGAATCCAGTTTGATTAAATCATTCAATGATAATTTAGAAGAAGAAGTTACTGAAGATAACCTTAAAGAAATCATACAATCTGAATTTGCTTGGCTTAGAGGGGTTTTGGAAAATTCAAATTCTCCAACCGTTACTTCCCATTGTGATTTATTATCAGGTAATGTGATTATACCTGAAGATTATGATCTTGAAAAGCCATTGACCAAATTACCACCATTATCAGAAAATCCATTGAAATTCATTGATTATGAGTACATGTTACCAGCACCAAGAGCATTTGATATTGCCAACCATTTAGCAGAATGGCAAGGGTTCCAATGTGACAGAAGTAGAATTCCTATTCCTGACCCAAACAACCCAATTTTAACCAAATGGGTCAAGGGCTATTTGAATAACGAAGATGCTTCTACTGAAGAAGTCAATGCATTTATTAAGGAAATCTCCAATTTCTATGGATTACCAGGATTTTACTGGGGTATTTGGGCCATGATTCAGCATGAAATTTCAAATATTGATTTCAATTATTCCAACTATGGGGTGTCGAGATTACAAGAATACTGGGATTGGAAGAAGTACTACCTTAAGACTCATCAATAGAGTGACTTTTTGGCTTACTAACCATCTCACGATTTCTAAAATATCTACATTATTGAGTTTGTTAAAGACCACTCTGGAGGGAATTTTCTTATCCAGAAATGTTTAATTTAGATTTATACACAGTCGTTGGATCGAATGATACAATAGATCTTTAGATTCTAGATCATTCTCATCATCAACTATTATTTATTTATTGACTCCTGTTTCAATTGTCTTTTCTTTCTTTCATACAACGATTCCACGAGTTGAAGTTTGAGCCCAATGTGATTCTCTTTCACTTTAGGGCAAATTTAGCGATGATTTATCATTCTTTTACTTCATCGCTTTTATGGTTTCTTCAATGAAATTGCCTTTCAATGACAATAAACTTCACTCACCAACTCACCAATCCCAAGTTCAAGCCCCAATCATTTCGTTATTGGTTTGGTTTCAGTTGGTTATTCAATTCTTTCCAAACATTTAATATCCTTTATCTTATAGAATAATTGTTACAGCAGAGAATTATTTAATTTGCATTCATTATATAGAATTAGGTTTAGTATCATAAATCATTAGTGTGAGCGAACAGATCAGTCGACTAGCATTTTGTCACTATTGTAGTTATAAAAAGAACAGCCTTAATTTTTAGGATTTTTGAATTAGTATAAGGTGTTTTGATGAGGTTACATTAATGACTCATCATTAACGTTGGAGATCAACAATAGCCATTTTCTTGCTCTTCGGAGAGTGTATCATTATCCACTTCTGGCCCTTTGAAGACTCCTTTGTCAAGGAATTATAGATGTTCAATGCATAACTCTTCGGAATGTTATTGGCACTATGGATCACTTTTCGCAACCATTCTTCGGGTTGGTGAATTGAAGTGATTGAGATCATGTCCAAAACTTCATCACGAGCATCAACAGTTAAAACAGTACAGTTTGAAAGATCCTTCATTAATTCTGCAGAAGCAATCTTAGAATCATTTTCAAGTTCCCATTTTTCTCTCTTATTATTCTTTCTTCCACGAGGGGCTTCATTTGGAACAACAATAACCTTTTGATTAATATCTATGGAGTACAATGGACTGAGATCTTGAAGATTGGAAGAGCTACGTTCATGATCATCATCTTTATTCGATGGTTCATTTTCAAAGCCAAGTGCATCACATTGTTCATCGTTTCTCTCATCAATTTCGTCTTGCAAAAATTTCAGCAATTCATCATATTCGATATCAGTATCTTTACCAGTCGAAATATTTCTTACTCTCAAAGGTTTGAAATTTCTATTTTGTTTAACATTTTTCTTCTTACCCAATTCATTTATGGACTGCTTGATAATAATCACCCAATTAGCTCCATCAACATGTGCTTTTTGAAACAAATCATCTTGAGAAGTTGACTTATACAAGTCACAACTGATTCTATGAGACCATAAGTGACGTAATATTTCGTATCCACATTGACTGAAATAAGCTTCATTCAAACTACTGATGAGCACATCACATCTATTACCTCTCCATTTCTGGAGATTGGTTGTTTTGGGATCACCTTTGACCTTTCTTGAAAGAAGATTTTTCATGAGTAAGAACACGAAAGTTGATGAAAGCGAGAACCCAACAGAGTATGGTGTATTTAACTTGGTGATATCCTTATTTGTGAATGAAGCGATCAAACTATCATATCTACCACCAGTAGCGATTCTTGAGTATCTTCTGTTTTTATCGACCTTAAAGACTGCTTGGAACATGATACCATGTACATAGTACTTCGAGTTATAATTGCTTAATGGGTTCATTAAAATTGGAGACTCCACACCTAATTTCTTGAGAATAGAAAGAACTTCCATGATCTGTTGGAAGGAACGTTCTACCTTAAGCAAATGAGGGGAGTCTACCATCAACTTTTGAATCTTGAGTCTTACTTTCTCCGGTTCAGATGTAAAATTATATCCATCAACCAAGTCTTTGGTAACGGTATGAGGAATTTGTATATCTTCTCTAAGGATTCTTTTCACTTCATCTGCAGACTTATCAATACCCAATTGGGACAAGATACCAATCACTTCACTCTTCTTTTTCTCGTCAATTCCAATATTTCCAAACGAATGGGTTATAATAGAATCAAGAACATCATAATGGTTAATGATAATAAATGCATGAGAATTTTTGGCTTTAAAACATGGGAATGTATTAAGAATTTCATCAATGACCTTCAAACATTCTGCATCATTTGAGCGTTTAGTGGATGGATCCGAAGAAACAATATCAAGACTCACAGTACTATACTTGTCAGGAGTTCCCATACCTTTCAAGTTGGGTCTATAAACAAATTCATGACGGTATAACTTTGGAATGGTAACATTATTTCTACTGAAAAACCGGGCTGCTGGTAAAGTTAAATCATAAGGCAAACTCAAGACAGAACCTGATTTGTCTAGAACTTCATAAATCAAATCTGATGATTGTGATGGTGCCTTAGGTAAAAGAATATTTGAAGAGAAATCTTCAATCGCACCGTGATTATGGAAAATATCAAAGAGCTCCTGGATCATCTTACTGAAGACAAGATAATCGGTGGTCGAGTGATCGAGATGGTTGTTATGCGAATGTTTAGAGTAATTATCAAACATAATATCTTTTGCCAACAGGTATGGTTGACTGAACAAGGTTTGACGAACTTGTTGTTGCCATGGAGAAGCAGGATCTGCCAATGATTTAAGAGCTTCCTTGATAACCTGATCTTGATGTTCAACAGGTAACCAACCACTTTGAAGCAACTCAGAAGCTCCAGGTCTAGTCTTAGGATCATGATCAAGCAATAATTTGATGATTTTCTTTTCTGTTTGATATTTTGATTCAGTAAAATCGGCAGGGAAATCCACTGAATGTAATCTTAAATTGTTCAAAGTATTAGCACGTTCCATTCCTGTGCTTAATGGATATGACATTTCAAAGAGAATGATACCAAGGGCATACATATCAACCTTTTCATTATAGTCACCAGTTGCAACTTCCTTTGCTGTGTAGAATAATGTTCCCACAATAGTTGAATAGTCATTATTGGTTGAAGAAACTTGATTATTGGTCAGAACAGCAGATGCAAATTGAGAATTTTTGGCAAGACCAAAGTCACCAACCTTAACATTATTGGATTTGTCTATAAAGATATTCATCGGTTTCAAATCACGATGGATAAAACCTTCACCATGAAGGTAAGATACAGCCTCAAGCAATTGTCTAAATAATCTCCAATATTCACTAGGGTTACCTGGTAAGCCCTGTTCAATAAGATTCAGAAGAGTGTTGTTTTCACAGAATTCCATTTGAATATAAAGAATAGATCTGATACTATCTTTAGCTTTCTGAGAGGTAAATTTAGAGAGGTTTCTGCTTTCATCTGTTTGGTCCATCGAATCATCAATCGTCAGATCTTCTTCCTGTGTAGCCAGTTCCTCGATGGTTCCCAGCTCTTCTTCTTCATCATCATCAGAGTGTGCAAATTCGAACCCATCACTTTCATCGTCAGAAACTGCAAATTCGATTTGTGGATCAAAAGAATTAGTGATATAATCCACTTGGAAAGAATCATCATGACTTGGCAAGAAAGAAGATGATCTAGCGTTGAAAGGACTCTCAAAGCCATTTTCCAACTCACTCTCCAGATCGTCTAATTCAACAATTTTATTGGAGTCTTCATTTTCTTCAACCCAAGTACCATAGTATCTAACAATAAACTGGTGATTAAGTCTAGCAAGGGAAAGAACTTCACTAAGCAATGAGTCTAATTTATCAGACTTGTGCTTAATTCTCTTGATAGCATAGAAAGTTCCTTCAATTTTATTTCTGGCTTTAACGACTTCTCCAAAACCTCCCTTACCCAATTTACCAACTTCTTCGAAGTCTCTTTCGTATCTAGCAGCATTTCTAATGCTTTGAGGCTCTCCAAGATAAGGACGTTGGTTATTGGAGTATCTTCTTTTGGTACTTTGAGGAGCGCCTAAAGTGTGTCTTCTTAGATTATCCACTAAAGTATTAATTCCTGCGGCATCTGACCTCATTGCTGGAACTGCTATGTCTTCATCATCTGATTCGAATACTGGTTCCACTTTCTTGGTAAATACGCTCATATTCTGGTTATTCATCATAATTGGCCCATCTCTCAAGAACTTGACAGCATTGAGCTCCAAAGGACTTGGACGTCTGGCGATCTTTGGTTGGAGCATTTTGGAAAGAAAATCATAAACCAATTCAGCATATGCTTCAACTCCAGGAAAATCATCTGGAGAGAACTTCTCTAAAAATGCAGATGGTGTTTTGTATGTAGTTGTAAGTACATTATAGTTCAACATTACTCTTAGGAAAAGTACACCTAAATCCCAAATATCTGTCTTTTGATGATGGGTCCCTTTAATTAATTCTGGAGCTATCCAATCCTTAGGGATGAATGAATTGGACCCTTTAATAGAGAATTCATGGATTGAACCCTTTCTAGGACGCATGGTCTCAATTGGATTAGGATGGTTGCTGATCATATTAAGTAATCTATAACCATAACTTGGATGGAGAATTTTATGTATTTTCGTGGACATGACTTGAGTTCCATCTGTTGAGTTTTCATATTCATCTAATTCTGTTTCTTTAACGTGAATGGTCAATGGACATAAAGTTTTGTGAATGAATCCGGAGTTATGAAGGTACTCCAATGCTGGTAATAATTGAATGACCCAAGTACGTGCTAGGGCCCAATTGATAAATTCGGCGGTAGGTAAAATATCTTGAAGTGAATCACTCGAGGAGCAGAATTCAGTTAATAATCTGACCTTCCAGCCATTGTTGGCCTTTCTATCGATCTGGAACCCATATAATCTGGAGATGTTGTCATGATTAACATTAAGAATGAATTGAAGTTCTGATTCAAGATCTTGGATTTCTCTTTTTCCCAGATCTGTGTTGTAGTACTCGTTATCGAAATCTATCTCTGTAAGTAAATAAGAAAGCTCTATACCTTTCTTATCAATTTTTGATTGTACTTCTTTGGGTAAATATGGTTTAACAATATGCTGAGTACCAATTGACGAGAGTATATCATTTTTATTATACTTGATGAAGCCCAGAACGGCTCTAAATTTAAAGCCAATTCTTGATCCTGGCACTTCGCCAACAATTGAGTTTTCAAAAATAAAGTAAGGCTCAGGATCGGTTGGTATAAGGTCCTCTTCTATAATAACAGCAGGACTATTAGATTCGTCATCTTCGTATTCACCCTGGATCTTGAGAATTTGACGGTTCAAATCTTCGTTCTGTTTCTTTTGGGCCACTTCTAATTCCAATTGTTTCTTGGCTTCCTTTTGTTCTAGTTCGGTTCGTTGTTTCTTTAATCTTTCTTCTCTTTCCTCTTCTAAAGAGAGAACTTTCTCGGTTACCAGTTGGTACTCGTCAAGCATATACTTCACTTCTGAAATGAGGGTGAACGCCACTTCCTCTTCAGGATATTCCTTGATCAATTCCTTGATACGGGTTTCCAAGGCGCTAATTCTTGTCTTTAAGAGATTCTTGGGGTTCAAGATCTTGACTAATGGAGGCGTCATTGGGTAAGTTTGAGTATAGGTGATGTCTAAAGTAAGCGAGAGAGTAGGTCTATCCGGGTTGTTTGATGATTCAAGAAAGATCTGGAAATGTGGCGATGGTTTCTTGTTCCATACCAAACCTGAGGGTGTCAAATCGGTAAAGATATCGCCATAGATGGAGGCGATACTGTTAAGTTCATCCTGCTGTCGTACCTCTAGGTCCAGGTAGACGGAGTTATCAGTCATGGCTGGCTATTTGGTGATGTCAATAAGTGAATGGATGGGGTTGGTAGACGATTGGTTCCTTTTTTTAATATAAGTTAATTGATTCAGTAACGAGGTTTTTGTTGATAGTGAAGATCAGATCTGGGTTTGGGGGGAAAAGGAGATGACTCTAGGGAGAACGCAGGGTAGCACCCGTCGTGCGACTAGTGCGACTAGTGCGATTAGTTGCGCCAAGACACAAAATAACCTGTAAATAGCGAGACCAGATAGGCAAATACCGCGAGTGATCAGCGAGAACTGTGAACCAGTAGTTTTAGCTGACTAGCGTGATTCTCCACCACCACCAACACCAAGAACACTACCCATTCCACCGCCATCGGCATACTTCCAACCCACCAGCACTATCAACAAGCGGTTCTTGTTACTACCACCTCTTTGTTCAACCTTACCATCACGTTTACAGCTATCAATTGCACCCATTGACCCGCTGATACCCCACGAGTAGCACCAAAAGCTTACCGCGATAGTTCTTTACTCCACATTCCACCAACACCGCCCAAAATGCTTGTCAATTCCATCAAGCAGGGTCCAGATACCATCAGTATCCTCCTTACCACCGACAACCATGTGGGATACAACGAGAACGATCCTATACGAGGCGATGATGCCTGGAAGACGTTCCATGAAATCACCAAGATCGCCAAGGAACGCGATGTAGACATGTTGGTACAAGGAGGAGACCTCTTTCACATCAACAAGCCGACCAAGAAGTCTCTTTTCCACGTCATGAAGTCACTCCGTTTGAATTGTATGGGAGACAGACCATCTGAGCTCGAGATGCTCAGTGATCCATCGATGGGTTTAGCCAATGGCTTCAATACTGTCAATTACGAAGACCCTAACTTGAACATATCGGTACCAGTATTTGCTATTAGTGGTAACCACGATGATGCCACTGGAGATGGGTTTCTCCTGCCGCTCGATTTGTTATCGATATCGGGACTCATCAACCATTTTGGTAAGGTATCAGATAACGAAGATATCGTGATCTCGCCTCTTTTGTTCCAAAAGGGTATAACAAAATTGGCTCTCTACGGGCTTGCCAATGTCAGAGACGAAAGACTTCACCGTGCATTTAGAGATGGGCTTGTCAAGTTTCAAAGACCTAATATTCATACCAACTCGTGGTTCAATTTATTTTGCATTCACCAGAACCACGCCCAGCATACTTTCACTTCTAGCATTCCTGAAAACTTTTTGCCTAACTTTTTGGACTTTATCTTATGGGGCCACGAACATGAGTGTATTCCTTTCCCACAACACAATGCTGAAGCTGGCTTTGATGTCTTACAAGCAGGTTCATCGGTAGCCACTTCTTTGGCTGAAGGAGAATTACCTGATAAATGCGTATTTTTATTAAATATCAAGGGTAAAGATTATTCTATCGAGCCAATTAAGTTGAAAACTGTTAGACCATTTGTCATGAAAGAAATTCAATTACTGACCACCGATTTATTGCCTGGTGCAGCTTCCAAGAATGATGTGATAAGTTATTTAATGGATGAGGTTGAAAAGTCTATTGTTGAAGCTAATGATAAGTATAAAGAGTCCAATAAAGATTTCTTTTCTGATTCGGACCCTCAATTCAACAAAGATAAAATTCCCTTACCGCTTATTAGACTTAGGGTGGATTACAGTGGAGGTTTTGAAATTGAAAATGCCCGTAGATTCTCCAATAAGTTTGTGGGAAAAATTGCCAATGTCAATGATGTTATACAGTTCCATAAAAGAAGAGAAAAGAAGGAAGCTGATCTTATTAAAAAGACGAAATTTACTGATAAAGATTTGTTCAAACAAGGTGATGCCGACAAGAAGACTCTTGAGGTGCAATTGAACGATTTAATGAACGAATTCCTTCAACAAGCAGAAATGACTCTTTTGCCAGAAGTAGGATTCAACGATGCGGTACGAAAGTATCTTGAGAACGATGATAAGCACGTTTTAGAACAGTTTATCAAGAAAGAAATCAAACAAGAAAGTGCATTATTGCTTCAAATCGATGTTGATGATGAGGAGTTCCATGGTGATGACGAGACTCAGACCAAGAATGCATTCAAGCATGTTTTAGCTCAAGTCAAGAAAGAAAGTTCAAGAAAATCTGCTTCAGCAGAGCCTTCAGCACTTTCACCTGAACCATCGCCCGAACCATCACCAGAGCCAACTCCAAAACCTAAAGCCAAGCCAAGAGGAAGGGCCAAAGCAGCACCAAAGTCAAGAAAAGCAAAGAGTGAAGTTTACGTGAGTGATTCAGGCTCAGAAACTGAACCAGTTGAGAAAAAGGCACCAGTAAGAGCCAGACCAGGAAGAAGTTCCAAGGCCAAAGCCAAGCTGCAGATCCAAGACGTAGAGATATTTTCTGGATCAGACAGCGATGCCTATATGGAATAAAGAATAAAGAAGGTAATGTAGGCATTATATATATAATTAATGTAATTAATATAGCAAATAAAAAGGTATAGGGACAGGTATATGTATTATGTAGAAGTGTCATAAGTACACCAATATAGCAGTTAGCTAAATATCGGTAGTTTGGAGAAATTCTAATTGGTTTGGTATGTGTTTATTAATTCGTTGTGTTACTTTTTGGAACCCTTATAGGTTTTCGCAGCCATTTGCAACTCACCCAAAAGATGGAAAGACATAGAAGGAAACGGACTGTTTAGCTGAAATAGTCGACCAATGAGTTAGGATTGAATTTTCAGCGCAATGAAACAGTTATGATCAATTTGTGCATAATCATTACGTCATATCTCTTCCGTATGGGATATAATACTACTTTTTTCTTGAATATATACATTATGTTGGTACTATTTACGGTCTATGGTATGAAGAAATGAACTTGG
The DNA here is from genome assembly GCA_030568535.1 of Suhomyces anneliseae. Lineage (NCBI taxonomy): Eukaryota > Fungi > Ascomycota > Pichiomycetes > Serinales > Debaryomycetaceae > Suhomyces > Suhomyces anneliseae. Next base: position 420,006 of record JAJMGB010000002.1, on the reverse strand, counting down.
CGATACTTTTCTGTATACCAGAAAGATTTCTTCTTGTTGGTTGTTCTTGATTGGGTATTGGTAATGGTATATCACCATTTATATTATGTGAATTGTTTGCACCCCATCAGGAAACTTGGTTCGTTAAAAGGATCAATAGTGGTAATCTATCCTGAATTGTTTATTCAAAAGACGCAGCTTCCTTGATCAATTCGTCCATGTTGAAATCTTCGTTACCAGCAGTGAAAGCTCTCAACAATTCCAATTTCTTGTCGCTCTTTCCAATACCACCGTAGAATCTTTGAACATTCAAGACCAATAATTGAGCTTCGTCCATGGATAAAGAACTTTCAGTTTCAACGTGACCGTTCATCAAGACAACATTCTTAGAAGCAGAGAATTCTTGGTGGAACATCAAAGAAGTGTGAGGTTTGGCGTATTCCTTGTGAAGCTTGTATTCAGCAACAGTAGTGATCATACAGTGGGTGGTTTGAGGACCAACAAAAGACCATTGAACGAAGTGCATTTCGTAACCATCTTCATTACGTGGTAATGGAAGAATGAAACTTGGGTTCTTGAAAGCATTGGCAAACATAGTAGCAAATTGAAGACTATCAACCATGGCATGAAGAGTACGTTCTTTTTGGTTGAAACGAGCTCTCCATAAGAATTCAAGCTCCTTAAGAGGAAGTTCCTTGACCTTTTCAACATCCAAGTAAGAGTTCAAGGTCTTGTATGGGGCTTGTTCTGCATCTTTGGCAACAGGGTCTCTGATCTTGATGACTTTAGAGTCTTGGTCTTTTTGTCTTTCCTCGGCTTGTCTTCTTTCATATTCTTCGAGTTCTTGAAGAGGATCGATCTTGTTAAAAGTCTTCTTTCTTTCATCTATTTCATCTTTCAATTTGACCTTTAATTCGTCAACATCTTTCAATCCAAGCTTTTGGGCCTTTTCAGCGAGCTTTTCTCTATACTTTGCAAGGGCATCATTTTGGTTGAATCTACGGCCAGCGGAGAAAACAGCGCGGCGATTAACACGGAGTAAGGATCTGAACATGACCAGGGGATAATGGGATCAATCTAGTGTGGAAACACGAACACGTATGGCGGTTAATACAATCAGGATTGGTTGTTTCTTAAGCTCCGATACTGAACTTTTCAGATCGGGAAGTGCGTATACCAACAATTACCAGAGCTGCTTTTTTGCAACAGTTACAAGAATTGAGGCAGTTCAAGGCTGCAATTTCCGGGTCTGTTAAGTATTGTGGTATGGGTGCCTACGTCAAGTAAACTTTTGGTTCAGATTGATAAAATTATCAAATGTTTTATATTTACAAGTATTTATGATATAGAGGTGATGCCCCCACGAGACGAGGGGTCGCCACCACTAGCCACTCTATTATTTAGTGAACAAGTCAAGCATTAAGTGAAGGAATTAGTAACGTTTATGGTAAGTCAAAGAGACCACTGATTGTTAAGAATTAATCTCGAGGAAGAGCCCTAATAGACGGTACAAGTTCCATAATGTACGACCAATAAGGGCTTTTCTCCAAGTCACTGGCTATCTCACTATCTAAATGTTAAGTGGATCAGAGTTTAGTGAATCAGTGTTTATTCTCATTATCTTTCTGATTACTTCTTTTCTTCGGAGTTCTTTGCTTCCTCGGTTTCTCCCAGAGGTAATCCTTCACCTTCTTCGACTTCTCTTCTTCTGTACTCTTCTGGTGCGTCCTTAGCATAGTGACCAATGGTACTTCTTAAACTTTCAGGAATATCTTCAAAGGCCAAGTCACCAGTAGTGGTAGTGACATTGTCACCAGCAGCCTTCAAAACTTCTTCTAATGAAAATCTATTATCTCTAAACACCTTTAAGTTGTCTGCTATTAAATGACGGTTCTTGCACCCAGGACATTGGATCAACACGGTACCCTTTTCGTATGCTTGTTTGGAGAAAGTATGAGATGATCTGGTGTCACACACTTTACAGGTGAAAGCAATCATCATTTGTGGAGTGTCTACTTTGAAAGTAGCAGTGTTCTTATTGTCATTGCCATCGGTGCTGTGGAAACGAACAGTTTGAATGGCTGGGAAACGGAGTGCTCTGACGGCAGCTGTACGCAGAAGAGCGCTAGATAAACGCAATGGAGCTCTGGAGAGGCCCACTCTACGGGCGGCGTTAATTGTGGTTCTAAGCATGGTAGTAAGTGATAGAAGGTTATGGATTGATAATCAAGATTAGAAATATCGATGGATGGAGTCACGTGCAGAGGTCGGAAATATTTTAGAGTGGAATATATGGTGATCCAAAAGAGCCAGATGAACAGTTGAATGTGCTGAAAAACAATCAATAATGTTCTTATAAATGAATTAAGTAAGTTTATTCTCTTTTTATCTTTTTCTATTCAGCTTTTGTGCCTTTTTAATGGGCCTCTATGTGCTGACCTAGGTGGCCGGAACTCATGTTTCCACGTGTGACAGTCGGGATATCGCGATGAGAGTAAGATCTACCAATACAACCAATACACTCAAAGGCAGCACCAACAAAGTCCTCGGACACAGCTCACACACTTCACATAGCTGTACCGCCAACATGTCACATCGCACGCTCTCGCGAATACCCCCGCCAATCTCGTCACTCGTCACCCTCTACACCAAAGCAGTCACCAAATTCAGCCCATACGCCGATACTTCAGTCCAGAAGTATCTCCAAAAGTCATCAACAGAATATGAGCGATTCCAAAACTTCAAGCTCCGCACCAATTCTTATAGTAGCGCAGACTTTTCGCCGCTCGTGGGCCAAAGTATACGGCCATTGTTCGAGCAGCCTCTAAAGCTACAGGATGGAGAAGAAAGAACCACAGAGGAGCTATTTAAACAACAATATAGAACACAAGGTGATTCAACCAGATCTGGTATTGATTCAGAAGATTCTATCCACACATCTACGCATCGTACCACCAAACACACCACTGATTTCAGTGCGCGCATCATAACTTCATTAGCATCGTATTATAGTCCATTAAAGTGGGTACCAAAAGTAACATCGTTTGAAAACTCGTATAAATGGTATCGCAAGCTTTTAGAAAACACACCTATAGTGATGATTTTAACGAGACGAAACAGACTCTTTTCCAATTCTTCTTTAATGCAAATGGACGTGGAGTCAAGTCAGTTTTCCAGGCAAGTCATGGCCCTAGGAAACGCTCTTTCACAAGGTATCGATAGTGAGTCCGCCGTACGGAATTACCATTTCACTGATCTCAGCACTATAGATTTATTCAAATTGGCATTGGACAAGACTGGCTCTCCAGACAATAAACTAGGTACTATTCTCTACCAAGACCCACCAAAGATAGTCGAACAAGATACACAAGTGACGATAGACCAAAATGAAGTAGAGAAGTTCTTAGAAAAGAATCCACTTTCCGAACTCATTCACAGCATAGATAAAGAAGAAGGATCTGATCTCAGTTCGGTAATTCCATTTGATATGGATTACCCATTGCATTATCTTCTTACAATCGAATCTCCAGTCGTTGAAGAAAACCATGAAAAATTACTTGAGCTTGTAGAAGGCTCTGATTTTGAGATCACAGCAGCCAGAATCTCCTTAGAAAACCCTGCAATTAGGGACTTCTTCAACAAACTAGGTGAAACTCACCTGCAAAAGGCGCCAATGAACTATTCTCAGCTTTTGGCATCTGCTAGTAGTCTGAAGTCTCCAGTTCACGAGCTTATGAGTGGTTTAGGAGAGAAAGGTTTGTTAGAGGTAGAGAAATACGGGAATGCCCTACACTTGTACAAAACCGCCAAAGAGACACCAAGTGAGGCAGTCGAGGAATCTACACATGATCTGAATGAAACAGTGGAATCTTCATAGGTCCAACAAAGTCAAATGAGGAAATACTCCCAAATGAGTTGAACTTACTCTCTTTAATTTGACCTTCCCATAAAATTAGCACATTCATACCAGGAAAGGATCAGGACGCTACAATTAATAGATAATAATTTACGTGCCAATGTATATAGTATTAAGGCATACCTTTCTTAGACCCCGAAGTTGTGTAATTATGTAGTATCGGTTCAGATAAGTTTATTTGAGCAGGTCAATCCCGAGGTCAATTATGGTGTGGTTAAAAATTCATGATTGCGATTTTCGTTCTGGTATATTCGGAAGGTTTAGTCGTGATCGTTGTAAGAAGCAAGCAGTGGATATTATGAGGCGGGCCATGCTATCAATAAGAAGCTAGCAAAAGATCCAGAATTTAATTCATGTTATATAGAGCCACCATCAAAGACTAACATCACCATTTTTCGATGGTTTTCAATAATTGGCAATTGGGTATTTTAATCTGTTTAGGGTATTGTACAAAGTAGTCTTAAGGAAGGATTCCTACGAAAGGGCAAAGAAATAACTTCAAGGTACACGTAGAAACGGTATTGTTTTGGTGGTATTAGAAGATCGCAAATCTATCGTGTTTCTGCTGGTGAGATTTACTTTACTGGATTTGCACATCCCGAAGATGTGGTTATCGAAGATAAGAAAGAATAGGAATTAAACTTCCTAAAACGAGTCTTCAGCTACCACTAATAGTATCTCTAGGCTTGTATACAATCAAAAGAATAGGCGTATAGTCTGTGTATTAACACCACTGTAGAGACACAAAAATTTGGGTGCAAATTGTGGGTATAAAACATGTGGGTCGGTTTTATCAGTAGATCTTTTTTACACTTCTTCCTACAGCATGTACAATAAGAAGACGAGATTAAGCGAGGTACCACAGAAGGTGTCGTCGCTATTGCCCACTGGGAGCCCCAATTACTCTCCCATTCCTGGTGGTAGTAGTGGTTGTAATGGCTCGCACTGGAGAAGACAGGTGGTACCGCTAAATGTTCCTTCCATCGCCCTAATTCACCTCCTTGCTTGCCTATTCATCCCTCGCTGTGGGTCGCTTACTGGGCTCGTATTAAGTTGCCTCATCCAGTCCCAGTGATCCTATTGTTCTGCATGGTCTACAATTACGAACAAAGCGCTCTCTCTTGGCGTAGCCACACGCTGTCCCAAATGATCCGCCCTCTTTCTCTCTCAGTACCTATATTGTCTTGCTATTGTTACAGAGAGAAGTCGCACTCTTCCCACGGCAAGACCTCTCGCTACGCACCACCTCCACCGCCGCCTCTGGGGGTGGTAAATCATTTAGCTAGAACCCCAGCTTCTGGTTTCATCTATTTCACATTCATTTAACAACTTCTCTTTATCACTCCCTTTTACCACACCATGACCCAGCCTAAAAAGATTAAGAGACTCTTAGGCTTGGCAGTGGGACTCTTTGTCACTTATATGGTGATTCAATGGATCCGGTCACCGTCTGATGATGAAGCTCTTGAATCTCAGTCCGCAGGTGGCCCACTTAAGAAAGACCAAATCGTGGAGACTTTTGGTGGTAAAATTAGACCTAAAAAGAAGAAGAACTCGTGTCCTGATTATGTGGAATACTCCAAGGTCAAACATCGTCCTTTCTCTGAAGGTCCTTTAAAGTATCCATTCATGAGACCAGCCGCCAAGTGTCGGACCTTCTCGTCTCCTGCTGTGGAATACTTGATTGAGGACTTGAAATCCAAAGTAATTAACGAAGATTTGGCTCGTCTTATTGAGAATTGTTTACCTAACACTCTTGATACTACCATCTTATGGCACTCCGAAGACGAGATTCCTGAAACCTTCGTGGTCACTGGTGATATTCATGCTGAATGGTTAAGAGATGCTGCAAGACAATTATCAGTATATCAACCATTGATCAAATACGATCCAAAGCTTCAAAAGTTAATCAGAGGTGCAATTGAGACCCAAGCCCACTATGTTATCATATCTCCATACTGTAATGCTTTCCATCCTCCTCCAATGTCTGGAGTCAAGAGAGGTGATACTGCTATGGACCTGGTATACCCAAGGCCAGATTGGCGGTACGTGTTTGAGTGTAAATATGAATTGGACTCATTAGCTTCATTCTTGACTTTATCTAATGAATATTACAAGCACTCTGGTGGTGATACTTCATTTATGACCCCAACCTGGTTAACAGCTTATGAAAAATTATTAATTGTGTTGAAGAGAGAATCCAGACCTTCTTTTGATAAGGAGACCGGAGGTGCTTTGCCATACTATTACTCTTTCCAAAGAAACACAAATATCGGTTCAGAAACATTACCATTGGGTGGTGTAGGTAACCCAGTCAATTATGATACTGGTTTGATTAGAAGTGCTTTCAGACCAAGTGACGATGCCACTATCTTACAATTCTTCATTCCAGCAAATATGCATGCATTGACTGAACTTAAGGATGTCAGAAAGAACTTATTGACCACTGATACTATGCATAATATTGATATTTCACAACTCATTCAAGTCACCGATGAAATGATCGATAATTTGACCACTGGTATTGAAGAACACGGTACTGTTGAGCATCCTGTCTTTGGTAAAGTTTATGCTTACGAAGTAGATGGTTATGGAGGCTCTATATTTATGGATGATGCTAACATTCCTTCATTATTGTCTATCCCAGACATGGGATACACAACTCAAGATGATCCAGTTTATCAAAATACCAGAAAGATGGTATTGAGCAAATCTGGTAATCCTTACTACTTGAAAGGAGCTTACTTTGAAGGTATTGGGGGTCCACATATAGGTATCAGCAACGCCTGGCCTATGTCATTACTTGTGAGAATCAGAACCACTGATGATGATGAGGAAATCCGTACAGCATTGAAGTTTATCATGGAAAACACCGCAGGATTAGGGTTGATGCATGAGAGTATTCATGTCAATTCCAGACATGGTCAAGACTACACAAGATCTTGGTTTGCCTGGTGTAACTCTGAGTTCGGTAAGACAATAATGCATTTGGCCAAACACAAGCCACATTTGATCTTCAAGCCAGAATACGACGGTCCTTACGATTTAGATGAAGTGTTTAGAGACTATACTAGAGACTATACCAACGAGCCATTGATTGGTGAGAAGGCTTAAGAGTCTATACAACAGCTTAACTAAATCTACATTATGATAGACCATCAAAAGACGGGCCCAATCTACGGATTAAAATCTAGATTATGATAAAGTTCTTAATAATATACAAGTGATGATTTGAACTAATAAACAAACGTAATGATGTAGTGACAGGTAACCTATGCGATTAAGTAAATTAACTGACCTGTTTTTTTCTTTTCTTTGATCTTTAATACTTTGCTTAGTTGGTTCTGTTGATGTATGCAGCAATATTTTCAGCAGTCTTACTGGAAGCAGTCTTGGCAGTCAGCTCAAAGGCAGCTTGGTATCTTGCTTGTAATTCAGGGTCGGTTCTTTCATTGACTTCTGAGTTTCTGTCTTCTGGGAAAGTGTATTCTCTTTCAGGTTCATCTTCATCTCTTAAGACTTCACCTTGGTATTCATCAGATTCGTAATCAGACAAGACTTCAGAATCTTGGTTGGTGTTCTTATTCTTGTTCTTGTCCTTGATATCCATATCTTTCATTAAACTGTTCAAAGAAGCAGCTTGTCTCTTCTTTTCATCGTCTTCTTTCTTCTTAAGGATTCTTTCTCTTTCTGCTCTGTAGAATTCATTGTATTCATCAACCTTGTTATCAACAGCGTCCATGAATTCGTCAAAACCGTCACCAGTGTAGGAACTGACACCCACCACGTCCAATTGACTGTAGAATTCTTCCAACATCAAAGACATGGAGTTGACCAAGGAACTCATGTAACCAGAAGAAGTACCTTCTTCACCATTCAAATCTTGATCTTTCTTTAAAGCCATTTGGAAAGCTTCGAAATCGGTCATCCATTCCTTAACGAAATCAGCCTTGGTAACATCAGTCTTATTGAAAACAATAATCATTGGTAACTTGGTCTTGTAAAGAATAGAACAAGCATATAACATATTAGAAATGAAAGTGGTAGGAGAAGTATTACGAGGAGTATCAACAACATAAGCTATCACAGTTGGGAAAGTAGAAGCAAAAGCTTCTGTTATTATAGCACCACTAGCAGACCAAATAAACACTTCAATTTGACCTGGAGTATCAATAATAATATTTTCAACCTTATCAGATCTCTTTTCAGCCAATTTAATCACTTGGTCAATCTTGGTAGAAAACAAGTTCAATGAGGTGACAATAGCACCGTTTGGTCCGAGGTTATATTCTTCCATAACCTTCTTATAATTGACAGAATCTCTGATATCGATGTTGGCGCCAAATGGAACTTTTAGCACTGCTGGATCCAAATTGATGACATAAGGAGGGGTCTTTTTGGAGTGGAGATGGGAGTTAAGTCTTTGCATAAAGGTGGTTTTACCGGAACCGGCCATACCAATACATATCACGGTAGAAGGAGCCATTGTGATGAAGAGAGTGATGAGTAGTTAGATGTTTCGGATCGATTAGTGATAATGCGATGGGATGAAGCGGCGGTGGCGGTCACGTGACATCACAGTAACTTAATTTACAAACATGGTGAAGAGAAGTGGCAAAAGAGATTGTAAAGAGATAGGAAGGTGGTGGTGTAAAGATTATGGTTTGATGAGGTTGGAATGGTTCAAATTTGAGTCCAATTTGGATCTTCTTTTGGTGGTTTAACTGGATGGTTTGGTGTGGAAATGTTCTATGGGGTTCTCTGGTTACGTAATTACTTGGTAATCAACGTCATCTAATCTTGCTGATAGTAGGCCCAGCAACTCAATTGCACCGAATATGGGTGAAAAATGCGTCTGTATCAATTTAAATCTATTAAAGTTACACAGATTATCATAGGAGAATTTACTGTGGTACTTTCTTTGGGTTTGTGGGTCAATTTCGTTTCGGTTGTGGTTTTTGTTATATATGAGAAATGAAAAATACTATGAGGGGGCTCGATAGTCCAATAGCTTGGGTTTAAGTGATTACACTTCGCTTACATAATTGCGGCTACGACATTACCTAAAATATCTTTTGTTTCGTTTTGTATATTTCTATATGTAAGAGCCCTATCTTGGCTCTATGGTATTTGGTGATATTTAGAAGATGGTTTTCAGAGCTCTTGTAACATCACCAAAAGATTCAAATATCTCTGTTTGTATTGTTTCACTTATTTTTTGAGTTTTGATACTGGTGGAATATTCAAGGAAATGGCTTAGGTGAAGCCAAGCCAAATATACACCGAGCCCATATAAATGTTTAAGCTTCCTGATCATTTCTCTTATTTTGTTATTTTATCATAAATATTCTCAGTCGTCTAATTGGCTTCAAGCACTCTCTCGACAATACCATCGAAAATAGATTCATGACTCAAAATTTGAATACTTTCAGCTTCAGCAGTAAACAACTTGGAAGCCTTTGGACCACCTGGACCACCGATATTTGGTAATCCTCCCTGTTGGTTTTGTTGTTGGTTGATAAGCTCAGAAGCTTCTTTGTCACCCATTAACAAGGAATAGATTGGTCTCAAACCAAACAAATTGACAAAGTACCAGGAAATAGAAGAAACGTATCTGACATTTAAATCTGGAGTAGCAATACCACTTTGAAGCATACCCTTGAAACCATCAGTAAGTGGGAAAGGAAGCTTCATGATAACGAATCCGGCGAAAAAGTAGTTGACCCATCCCATAATAACAGTTTGTGGAATATAGTTCATGATGTTGGCCTTGGCCATGTTCATCACAGCTTCGTTGTTGGCAGGATCAGTGAAAGCACTGAGAGCATCTGCTTCTTCTTCGACATCCTTGGAGTAGAAATATGGAGAGTTAAGTTTTTCGATAAAGTACTGTTGTCTATCGTGGAACTCGCTGGTTGAAAGGATTCTGTTATTGAATCTGAAGGAAGTGGCTCTTTTGAGGAATTGTCTGCTTGTTAGTAAATGGACGGTTTGAATCAATTGTAAGCTCAATACAAAGAACAGGAACCAAAAGGGGGCCAATGGGTCATTGCTCCAATGGACCAATTTGCTTCTGTACTGTGTCTGGTCACGTTATCAATTGGACTATCTTCTACTTACTTCTCTCTTATCACCTTGAACGGCTCCAACTTTGGGGCTGGTGCAAGCAAGAACGTCGCGTTGGAACGGATCAAACCCACCAACACCATGACGAAAGAAATGGGAAGAAGCACCCAGTACTTCAATGCAGGATCTAGGATCAATTCTGGTGTAGACATTTGTATAGAAAGGTGGATTTAACCAGGATACAAGGTAGTACTAGAGGTCTGTATAGGGAATTTGGTGAGGTTGTGTTATAGTGGGTGGTGATATTTGGGCCAGTATGCCGGAAACCATCCAATCTTCGCACTGGGCCCAACCTCCGCCATACTTTAATACTGTACCAAGAGGTGACACCAATATAGACTGCGAGGTTACTATTTCAGTTACTGTTACTGTTACTGCTACTAACGAACTAACTACTGTTACTATATATACTAATCTACTGTTCTAAGTAAGATAGTACTAATCAGCATATCACCTTATTATCACTACTACCACTACTACTAATCATGGGTTGGTTTGGAGGATCATCTCCATCAAAGGTGTCTACAGTCAGCGAAGTCCCAGAACAACCAAAGTTTCTTGAAGACTTACCGCCTAAATTTGAAGACAAAGAACCAGTCAAGCCTCAACAAGCCACATTAGCTGATGCTGCCAAACAAATCAGTTTATCTGATTTCAGTCTTGAAAGATTCTTTGGAATGCCATGTTTTAGAGAAGCCATGATCACTGGGTTCCAAGCCATGGGTGTTTTGGGTACCGTGACATTTTTGATCCATAAGAACCCTAACAGATCACTTAATTGGGGTGTTTGCGGGTTCTTTTTAGGTAATGTGGTCGGATGGGAACAGTGTCGTTCTTTGAGAAGAAGACAATTCTCGATGATGGAAAAGGCCAAACAAGCAAATCAAGAAAAGAACATCAAGAAATGGGACGAAAAAGATGGTGAGATGGACGAACAAATGAAGAAGTTCCAAGAGTTTAACAATAAAAAGTAATGAGAATGGTGTGGAAAAAAGGGAAGAACCCCATAAATATCCATGAATATCCAGGGATTATCTTCTTTCTTTTAATTCTGGCCATTTTCAGTAGTTGGTTGGAGACAAGATGGTTTTTCTTTAAATGGAAGGATTGCGGATTTCCAGGCCAAGCTTTACAAGGTTGACCTGGAAATAATAAGTGAATTCTGGTATAGAAAATAACCCCTTGTCTCCACAGTACTCCCATGCATAGAACAAGTCGCTGCCCTTGGCCGCAATATCATGAATACTTGTACATAGAATAATGAAAATTAAATAATATCTAAAGACTAGTAGGTTAATGTAGAAGCATAAGGGGTAAAGAATTATTTAGTGGATAATTTTTACAAGTTTATGAATTCAATGAAATAAATAATTTTGTTAAATTTGGTCATTTTATGTCAATTTTTCACAAAAGTTTAATTTGATATTTTTCAGATAAAGTGAAACAACGATATTTTGTAAGTATCTGAAACACAGTTGGGTCTATTTGAAACAGAGAAGGGTGTATATTATTATTAACAGTTTGGTTAGTTAGTTTTAGCGACTTTTAAGTCCCTATTAAATTCACTATTATAAATAATATTACTATGGAACTAGGAGTACGGTAACTTAATAAATTTATTGTAATTGCCCCATAAACGAATTGACGAGATATTGGGAGTTCAGATCTCATTACTAACATTATTTGCCAATTTTCTTTATTAGCGTTTTTAAAGTTTACTTTCAGTGTAGTCGGAACCGGACTATGATAACTATAATTACATAGTTAATTATCACGATATCTTCATCAATAATGCCACTAGAAAAGAGCAAATTTCACCAAAAAAAACCCAAATATTTCGTCCAGATGACCTTACACACATCACCCTTTAGAGCTTCCAAGAAGAGCACCAAAGCTAACAAATAGTCACCAATAGTCTTCTAGTGGTCTCTCTGGTTAGTCCCATTTATGTCATGTGCGGGTGCAAAGTGCACAAAGCCAGCGGATAATTACTAGTGAGGGTCTCAAAGCCCACGGCTGACAGTTGATTTAGCGCATGCATTTTTCACCTGATGACCATAACCCCAAAACTGAAGAAATGCCATCTTGTGCCCCACCAAGCTCCACCCTCAGTAAGCCGATGCCCTTAGAACTAGCTGGCGCCAGTACCGACAGTACAAACAGTAGTGATAAGTAGCACCAGTACCAGCTAGTAGTGAGACTCCACTAATCTAGCGAGACCTTCCATAGACCACAGTACCAAAGATATCATAAACCGTCCTACTGTCCACTCTCCAGTGTCCACTGATTATTGACCACTATTCGCTTTACGCATTACCCATCTCTTTAACCATCTCCTCCCTACACTGTTACTCCGGTAGCGAGCACATTTTCACACCCACCGGAGTTCCCATCCTCGCTAACTCTCACTAGGCTCGGTCGCTACTACCAACCCCACAGTCCTGCACAACCTCGGCTCTCGCGAAATCTGGAGAAACTTCGACACTATATATCACACCATATATAAAGTCAGTAAGGCCCGCCCCCACTAAAACACCTTTTCAACTTTGTTCAATTGTATCACCAGTACCCCCACCACCACACACACAACAACTATAATATTCCCTGATGGAGAACGTCAGAGCAACTATCAAATTTACCCCTACAAGGTCCAACCTTGTTAAGCTTCCTTCGGGTCTAAGCAACTTACTCCATGGCGCCAATATTCATGCTCAAGATGTAGTGGTGGAAATTGTGGCCAAATCAAAGAAATACTATGCCGGTTGGGATGGTTTACCATCATCCAGTCCTCAACAACTTGATATCGATCCTGTTTTCGCCCAGGCATTATCTTTATCCGATAGTGATTCCATCGTCATTAATCTTAAACTTAAGGCTTACGAAACTGCTCAATTCACCTTGGATCCTGTCACCAGTTCCGATTGGGAATTGGTGGAACTTCACGCTGCAAATATCGAAGATAAATTACTTACCCAATCCAGATGTGTGGCCGTAGGCCAAATCTTGGTGGTATACCCAACCAATACTACTTCTGCCAAATTGACAGTTACCGATATAGGGACCAAAGATCATCAATATGCCAGAATCTCTCCATACAGTGAAATTGCCATTGCTCCTAAATTAAGAGAAAAGAAAGCTCCTGTTTCTAAAACTCCTGCTGCCTCCAAAGCCACTCGTGCAACAGAATCTTACTCAAACGTACCAACAGTATTAAAAAGAGGTATTCCTTTACCTCACAAGTTGATTCCAGCCGAATCCGTGGAAGGCTACGAGATCCATGCCAACTTGAACGAACTTGATCAACCATTCCTGGTCGATTATGTTGCAGTATCGGTGATACCTGCAACCAAAACCAAGCAAGCTCCTACTGATAAAGAGTCAAAAGTAGCTCCAATAAAGGAAAACAAAAGAATTGTGGCCAAATTGGTCAATAACCCAGAAACTCCCGAAAATACCGTGGGTCTTTCTCCAAAATTGGCCGTTGCCTTGAACATAGACGAAATCGGTAATATAATAGTGTTGAATCCAGCTGTCAAACCAGCTCCAAAACGTCCTCTGACAATTACTATCCATCCATACATCACACAAACCAAGAAGAATACCCAACTTAATTTAAATTCTTCCGAGAAAAAGGACCAAGCATCTGCTCTTGTTAACCTGCTTACATCCCACCTCTATGGTGATGATTCCATTGCCCAATCTTCCCTTACCAACTTCACCAAGATCCCAATTATTCCAGGAATTCTTCCAAATGGTGGTCTTTTAAAGTTCAAGAAGAACGACAGTTTAACTGCATGGATCAAGCCATTTGAGAAAAAGGCCAAGATCGAAATCGGTGAAGAATTATTGAGACCTGCCTCTTTTATTCAATCCAACGAAGCAAGAGACTCTGCATTGGATGATGCAATTGGTTTGGACAAGAACGTAGACGAAATCGTTGATTCTTTCACCTCATCTAAAAACTCAGGTACTTTGGTCCACGGTTCCTCTGGTAGTGGTAAGACCTTATTATTGAAATTAGTGGCCGATAAAATAGCCAAGGAACACGGTTTCTACACCAAGTTCATCTCCTGTGAATCATTCATGAACGAGACCTACTCCTCTTTATCTAAGAACCACATGCAAAAATGGCTCCAAAGCTGTGCTTGGCACAAACCTTCCTTGCTTATTTTGGACAACTTGGACAAGATTTTAACTGCCGAACAAGAACATGGTGATTCTTCAAAATCCATCCAATTGACTGAATATTTGATCTCTCTGTTGGAAAAGATTCAAAGTCAACTGAACAGTAATTTATCTATTTTAGTGTCCTCTGCCAGTAAGGAATCCATGAACAAATTATTATTCCAAAGTCATTTAATTGAAAACTTCCACAACTTGAGCCCTCCAAACAAGGCTGCTCGTGCTGAACTCTTGGAAGAATATTTAGTCAACAAATTGGGATGTAAAGTGGAGTTTGATATTATGGATATGTCATCTGAAGCCGAAGGTTACTTACCAAACGATTTGAAAACGTTATGTGACAGATTATACCATGATGCGCTCTTTAATGAAGGCTCCGACAAGGGAGTTGTGGCCACCAAAGAAAACTTGGACAAGGCCTTGGAAGGTTATACTCCATCCAATTTAAGAGGTGTTAAGCTCCAAAAATCAGCCATCAACTGGTCCGATATTGGTGGATTAAAAGAAGCCAAGAATGTGTTGCTTGAAACCCTTGAATGGCCTACCAAGTATGCTCCTATCTTTGCCAACTGTCCATTGAGATTAAGATCTGGTATCTTGCTTTATGGATACCCTGGTTGTGGTAAGACTTTATTGGCCAGTGCTGTTGCAGGTCAAAGTGGATTGAATTTCATTTCTATTAAAGGTCCTGAAATTTTGAACAAGTATATTGGTGCTTCTGAACAATCGGTTAGAGAATTATTTGAAAGAGCCCAAGCTGCCAAACCATGTATTTTATTCTTTGATGAATTCGATTCTATTGCTCCAAAGAGAGGTCACGATTCCACCGGTGTTACCGATAGAGTTGTCAATCAAATGTTGACTCAAATGGATGGTGCTGAAGGTTTAGATGGTGTTTATGTGTTAGCAGCTACCAGTAGACCAGATTTGATCGATTCAGCCTTGTTGAGACCTGGTAGATTGGATAAGAGTGTTATTTGTGACATTCCAAACTACGAAGATAGATTGGATATTTTACAAGGTATCACTGCCAAGATGGACTTGGATAGCGATGTCAGATTAGAAGAAATTGCTGAAAAGACCGGTGGATTCAGTGGTGCTGATATCCAAGGTTTAGGTTACAATGCTTACTTGAAGGCAGTCCATGTTAAATTGGCACTTCAAGAAGAAAAGGCTAACAAGCAAAATACTTCCAAGGAAGAAAAGGACGTGATTGAGTTCTTCCAAGTCAATGCTGAAAAGTTGAAGAATACTTCGCTTAGATCTACCGATAGAGTCAAGATCATGCAACAAATTCAACAGATCATGGAAAAGAATGAAACCGAAAGCGAAGTCAAGGCTCAAGATGACGAAGCTGTTAAGGTTAAGGTCACCCACAAGGACTTCGTGGAATCCTTGAAGGAAACCAAGCCATCTATTTCTTTCTCTGAAAAGAAGAAGTTAGAAGCTGTTTACAAACAATTTGTTTCTAGCAGAGACGGTAACATGCCAGATGGAAGTGCCAGTAACGAAATTGGAGGCAGAACCACCTTGATGTAACGAGCTAGTCTACAAAAGAGTAGTTTTGGCCGTTGCCTTATATATTACACTGGATAAGTCTAGAATTAGATACGTTTAATTAGTATGAACCAGAGACTTGAAAAGTATAGATACATGTAGTCTGTAGTACCATAGAAATATGGTGAAAATAATCATTGACTCCATTGGATATGGATTGAAGGAATCAATAAGTGTTCTTGGGATATTCTTTATTTCTTATAATTGTTTATAGTAGAGCATTGGGCCAAGTGATCATTTCACACCTCTTCCTGGCCACCCGGCGAAAGCTCTTCTAGTTGCTACACCTGTTCGTTGATGATATTATATGGAACCTCAGGTTCAGGTTCTTCTTCTTGCAATTCTTTAGGTTCGTAGCTCTTTGGATGGGTCAATGATGGGAATAATCTAAAGTAGGACCAGCTGGCAATGATAATTCCAATGGTACTTCCAGTAAAAACATCAACAAAGTGGTGTCTATAATCTTCAGTACGACTCAAAGCGATCAACGCAGCACCCAAAGTAGGAAGTCCCGCAACCCAAGTTCTCCAAGCACCGACCTTTGGATGAGTACTGACAATTTGACCACTTAAAAAGTATGATAAATACAAGAGACCAGCAAAACTGATAGAGGAGTGGCCAGAAGGAGTGGTCCTGAATCCATCATGGAGTCTTTTGAGGTTCTTGGTAGTACAAACGTCTTTGGCAAACACCAACACGTCTTTAGGAGTATCTGGCTTAGGAATACATCTACTGAGGAAATCAGGACGGTGTCTTCCAATGAAGTTCTTAAGGATATCGGTGACGATACTGGTTGAGAAAGTGGAGAGACCAACTCCAATCAAGGCCACGTAAGTCACGTAGATCTTGTTCTTTGGTTTACTTAAAGCCAAACCAACAGCGGTAATGATCAAAATTGGCAACCAAACAGCGTACCACATGAGCTCGGACTCATTGACTCTTTCCCTTTCGGCAAAAGGATGTGATATGGTGAGATCATTCACGTAGAATTGTCTTTCAAATGGTTCCATATTGTAGGCCCAGTTGTAGACACCCCATAAGACGAGAAGAAGAGCGACATCAGTGGCTCTCCAATGGATGAGTTTGTAGAAGATGGACGACTTATTTTGGGCAAGGCCAAAGGTAGCACGGTCCAAGTGGTTATCGCTGTTGAGGAATGTTATGAGGTTCTTGATGTGGTCCATATCAGCGATAAAGTGTGTTGGATATAATGATAGTGGTTACGATAAAATTAGTACCACGATACCGCGTGGGACGTGGTGGTACTGCGTAGAGCGTAGCGAGAGAATTAGTGAGACCCGTGGTGGATCTAGCGAGATAAGACATAGGCTATATGCAGGTCACTAACATCACCACATCAAACAGGTAAATATTAGAGCAAAGATAGAGTGAAAGGTAGTTAAGATGTAGAGTACAATCCAAAGAGAACAATTACTCATTTGGTAAGAAATTGAAATTAAAATGGCAAAGTTATTGGTGTTCCAATTAAATAGTATGGGAACTGTATACAGGAAACTACTATATAGACTTAGCTTTATAGTCGAAAGAGAAGAAAACTTGGTCTCAAACTGAACTAAACAGTTTCAGGAGAAACATTAAGGTTCGTATTTGCCTATAGGGGTAGGTTTCCCCGGAAGAGGAAATCTTTTGACTTGCACCGAATCGGCTGCAAATTTCGAGATAGCGACCTGTAAAGAGAACTAAGTAAGCCAGCAGAACAATCTAAAACTACAAGGAGGACGGTTGAAATATAGTCGTAGTATTTTATATGGAGATTCAGACCATCTAATGAGCCTCTATACCAAGCACTTTTGGGTGGCGTACAATTAGTGTCGCACGGTTGCAAAATTTCAGTACTTTACATTACAAAGAAATCGCAAGGTAATGAGCAACCAATTTCTTTATAAAGCCTCTTACATGTTACTGTGACTTATCGTCTGATAACTACACATAGTTCAAATGTTTCAATACGTCATAAATGAGTTCATTACTCTCTAAAATCTAATAACAGTCTAAATCTATAATATCTATATGGGTCCTTAGTTCTTCTTAGCCTTTAAAATTTGGGCAACAGTGTCATAAATAGAGTCTTCCAAGTTGATGTAATCGAGACCCAAGATTTCTCTGGTCTTTGAAGAATCAACAGTTGGGAAAATTTGGTCTAAACCAACATCAGCAGCAGATGGTTCACCCTTTGGAACAACTTCGCTCAATTCAGGGAATCTCTTGTGTAAAATGTTGGCAATGGTTTGTGGGTTGAATCTTTGGTTGATAGTAAGTAATCTTTGGTTGATAGCGTTAGGGTTTTCAGCAGCAATCAAATGAGCCTTAGCGACATCTCTGACATCAATGAAAATACCA
Organism: Suhomyces anneliseae; assembly: GCA_030568535.1. NCBI lineage: Eukaryota > Fungi > Ascomycota > Pichiomycetes > Serinales > Debaryomycetaceae > Suhomyces > Suhomyces anneliseae. The sequence continues at coordinate 401,885 of JAJMGB010000002.1, read as the reverse complement.
GAGTTAGCAGCTGGGTCTGGTAATTCATCAGAGCTCTTTAATTTAAGGAAAGAGTTGATAATTTCAGAACTGGTGTTCAAAGTATCAGTGACGTTTTCATCGAAAGCTTGTGGACCAAAGACGTATGAAGGACTGACGATGGCAAGTTCGAATTGTGGCTTTTGGGTCTTGATGAAGTTCCAAGCTTCCTTTTCAGCAAGTGGCTTAGAAGCAATGTAGGCCAAGACACCGTTACTGTTGGCCTTAGCTTGGTCGTAGTTGACTTCAGTCCAGGATTGTTCGTCAATCTTGGCAGTAGCATCGACTTCACCGAAGAGGAAGGAGAAAGCATGGGAAGCAAAGGAAGAAGTGACGATAAGCTTCTTGACATTGTGACCATGAGCCTTAACAGAAGCCAAAGCGTTCTTGGTACCTTCAATAGCAGGAATCAAGATATTGTTTTCAACGTCTTCATCACGGATGTGGAATGGAGAAGCAGTGTGGAAGAAAACAGAAACTTCAGGGTTCTTTTCCAAAGCTTCATCGAAAGCACCTGGCTTAACAATATCTGGAACAACAACGTACTTGAAACCAGACTTGAATTGTTTCTTTAAGGCTTCACCCTTGGCTTCAGATCTAACAGATCCAACAACTTCGTAGTTGTTTTCAATCAAGACCTTGACAATATGTTGGGCAATAAAACCAGTGGAACCGGAGACGAAGGCGACAGTCATTTTTGTAGTTGTGAAATAATTTGTTTGTTACTATCAATTAAAAAAAGTTAATTAAAGTATGATTTGTAAAAATTTAAGGAATTAATTATCACCTTATATACTACAGATGGGCAGGGCTGTATACACGAAAACCGGCGCCGTTTTTTGTCAAATTTCGTTTCATGATGATGCCGGAGAAGCATGATGAGCATGAAGCATGATGAGCAAACAATTGTGGCTGTTAGCTCGGGTGATTCACCATTCACCCCATGGAGGATACCGGAATAACCCCACGGGTAATGATGCATGTTGGAACAAGCTCATAATCCATTTTATCTTAGGGGCAAATGGTCCAAAGACATACAATTTAGTTGCGGGTGCATCGGATCATAGTCTATTTACCCGTGTCCTACTGTATATACTTACGTCAAAATATTTGTTCTATGCAAATAACGGCTCGCGTAACGCCATTGAGAGATGAGGCCGAGACGAGGATCCACACTGGTTTTTGCCACAAGTATGGCTCAAAGTGCTACAATTAGAGGAAGAAAGAGAATCTTTGGCAATAGAACGTTAAGCCACCGTAGAGCTAGCATAACTGTCAAATTGCAACGGTTTTGCTGATAGAATTGCCAATAATTGGCATCTCGGGCGGTAGGAACTAACTCATCTTAATTACTAATCTCGGTCGCACAAATTAGGAACCCTAATGAGGCTTCTCCGGACTATGCATATGACTAAGTGATGGTTGCTCTATGTCTCAGAATCAGTCAGGGTTAAGTTACTGCAATTGGGAGGTCGCAAAAATAGTTGGAATCTATCACAAACCACCAGTAGACTACTAGAAGGTTCTTTTTGCTCATAATTTTGAAAATCGATTAGCCCGTCAAGATCGGTGCATGGTCATCGGCCGAGTATTTCGTATTTTATGCATGATACTTCTATATGGTTGATTGTGTACTCAAACCCTAACCATACCAGGACCCTAGAAGTTTGGCAATGTATTGGCTGCAACACTTGAAACTACAATGCATGTTAGTAAGCACAACTGGACCAATGTGCTATTTATGGTGTACTAGTGGGCTTATCCTATACGATCAGGCGCGTATGTGGGGGACAGGGATCGGCCCAGACTTTGGTGGTTTGTTAACCATGGAACTTCAACTTATCACTCTGTGCCTAATTTGCAAAACCACCAGGGTTTGCCCGAACGCAGAAGTCAGCCCCAAACTACGAATTGTGCATCTTTAAAGTAGAATTATGTTTCCTAGCGCCTTGTCTAATTAATGTTATCTATGGGCCCATATAGCTGGTGGAGGGAGCGATCCCCACAATTCAAAAACAAAAAAAAAAATACATAGCCAAACAAAGGCAATCAAGAATTACAGCTTTACGGAGAGTATTTTTGGAGGGTTGGAGGGGTAGGCGTAGTGATGATCTGGCTGTGCATCCTAAAAATAACTGAATAATTAGTAGAAAACGGATCCAAGAATTTAAAGTATACTCACCAATTCTTGGTCGATTTCTTGTCTTTGAAATAGGTCAATAATTAGCGATGGTTCGCCTCATGTATTGGTCATGTACAACAGTTAAAATAACTTTGTTAGGAAGATAGAAGACGAATTGTAATAAAGAAAGGGTCCCAATGTATGTACAATAAGCCAATAGTTTAAGTACGAATTGGGAGTTATATAATTCTGTAGCCGAAACAGCGAAATATGCACATTAAGGAAGTGAGGTTGATTACAAACAATTCAATCGTCCAATAGTAAGATCACTTACCACATTAGATATTATCTGGGGTCTATATATAACTTTGTTCTATGCATAGATCAGCGGTGTTATCTATGTAAGAGTATATGGTAGGATGTTTCCACGTGTTGTCTAGGGAGTATATCCAAGGGCCGGAAGTTGCACGGCGCGGTTCCGTTGACTCTCTTGGTCATATTGACTCGTTCTTTTTTAACCCACTTCCAATTCACCCACTTCACCCGCTACACCAACCACCTACGCCCACTAACCTCTCGCTAACAACTCCGCACTACCCCACTGGGATTTTCTTGTTTTTCTCGTTTTTCCGTCAATCACCGCGCCAGTCTAGTGGTTATGCTCGCTGACATCTTCCCTACTCCGGGGAAAGATAGCACCATCCTCCCACTACCTCGAGTCTGTGACATCGCTAAAAGTGTCCCAGCGCGGTCTAGCCCCACACTTGTTATCTTATCTGGAGAAATGACCCACACTATTGTGGCTAATAGTTCTACTTCCCATTCCTTTTTATTTATTCATTAAACATCACCAATTTACAAACATTCTGGTTTTTGTTTAGGCGTTCTTACCCCGTTGACCAACTCCGTCCCAATCCCTTCCACTTGTTCCTGATTTGGTCTGATTGGCTCCCCACGCTCTTGACTGGAACCGTTTTTTCAATCCCTCAATTTTCTAAACCCCGACTGTTTTTGACTTTCTATTGAACTTTTTACACTTTTCTTTGAAACACGATTGTTACAGCTTCAACAGACGTCATTCTCTGTTTGGTGTTTGATCTAAGATCAATTTTCTTATATATATATAGACCTGATATTCAACAGATCAGTGTCATCAATCAAATTATCAAACATTGATGAAAGCGGCTATTGGTTCCTCGTCGTCCCCACTTCACTTGGGCCAAATCCATGAAAACGCCACTTCCCCCACACCAAGAGAAGATCCTAAAAGAAGAAGTTCTCGAATTGTTAGTTCCGATGATTTAGATGATAAATCATTGAAAACTCCAACTGTTTCTTCATCTTCTTTGTCTTCCTCATCATCAACTTCAACATCATCAACACCAAAGGCGGACCCGCAACCAGTCTTCATTCGCGCTTCAAAAAGAACATCCTCATCTTCGAATGACCTCATCTACGAACGAGACAGGTTTAGAGCAAGACTACAAAATCTTAATTCTCATGATAAAACTGACCATAATACTTCCCTTTCTTCCAGTGCTTTAACCTCATCAACTGACTCTCTGAAAATTTCTAATCCTGATTCTTGTGAAGTATGTGATGGCATCGGATCCAAAACCACAAAATTGAATATGAAGAATTCTGGCAAAAATAAGAACAATAATAACAGTAATAATAATAATAATAACAATAAAGTTGATGATATGGAAAAATTCACAGGGTCTCCTTTAGATGATGTCAGTCCTTTCTATTCCTACCTTAATGATTATGATTATGCCCTTAAATCAAACTTAAAAGATTCTTTGGGTTTAGTATTTAAAACTATAGATCTCCACCAATTAGAACTGATTTTTGCATGGTACTTTAACCAACCTTTACCTCCAACCAACAAAATGTTCCCTTGGCTCCATGGATTAAATACAGAAAACTTTGCTCAAAAACAATTCTTCTTATACCAACAACAACGTTTATCACCAGGCGAAGACAAATATTATAATATTGAAAAACCAGATAATGTTAGATTTCTTATGGCCATAAATGCTCACGAATATAACCATGAAGCCCAGAATCCCGTGGTCTTCAACAGAAATATTAATAATAATAGCTCATTATTCTTGGATACCAAACAGAAACCAACCAATGTGTTGAAGAACACATTAAAATTAAGTGAAATCCTTCGTAAAATAGATGTTTCCAGATCAGAAATAGGTTCCATTATATCTGATATTTTTACCACCGCTTTTAATAAAGATATTTCTCATGATATCTTGGAAGTCTTTCTTACTGATTGTATAAAAATCAATCATCTTCCTATCTTTCTCAATTTAGATCCAGATAGAGGAGTTTCATTAAGAAACTTTCATATTCAAGTGGCCAAATGTGCTACTTGTTCAGACTTCCTTGTTTATGGGTCTCAGTCTTCAGAATTTGTCAAGAGCTGTGCTAGACTCTTGTGGTTGGCTCAAAGATACGAGGCTGCTCTTAATAAAATATCCACCACTTATAATGTGTTTATAACAAATGAAACTCTTGATAACTTGCCAAACCACTACTACCAGCTCGATGCAACATCTCGTGATGATCCAAAAACAGTGTATAATAATTATGAAAAGGAGAAAGAGGGAACTACCGATTCCAATTCCAACTCAAGTTCTCCTTCTTCTGACCTTCTCTGGAATAACGACTACCAAATTAAAGAAAAAATAGAAACCACCAGAATGTCATCTGCCACCAAAGTTACCAAGAACGTCTGGGTTGGTAACTACTGGGACTACCAGATTATGCTCACATACCTTATGGAAAATAACACTTCATACATCCAGCATTACGCAGAACAAGCGGCTCTTAACCATCTAGAATTAAGAAACCTTTACTGCAACCCTAACAACTCGATTGTGACCAATCTCTTGAAAGCCAAGACCAAGAACGGATCTTTATTAGACTACTTATCTTTGCCTAAAGCCAATTGGAGACTTTTCGTCTTCTGCCACAACGGTGGCTCTTTCCCTGACTTGGACACATTATCAACACTTCTCTTCAAGTTCAGTCTTTCCTCTCGTCGTATAGATGACACTGAGGATTCTCCAGAGTATACCACACTTGAATTCCCACCTTCAGGCTCCATTGGTATTGGCGATTGCAAAATGGACAATTTGATGTCTATTGTCAATACCTGTAAGTTGATCTATGTTTATTCTTCATCTACCAGTGAAGATTCAGATGTGTTGAGTTCATTGATCTATTGTTCAGATGGTTATACCGAACTGTCACTTTTGGTATTGAGTTATATCATGTATTCTCAAGATATTTCTCTCCAAGATGCTATGCTCAAGTTGCACCTTGAATACGGCAGACCATTCTACATATTCAACAGTGATGTGATTATTTTGAAGAAGTTATCGATTCTTTTGAGGAAGTTTAGTCCTTCTAACCCTGCTTATAAGTCCCGTATTGATTGGCTGAACTTGGAGACTTTAACCAATGCTGAGATCAACGAGATCTTGTTAGCTCCTTCCACTCCAATTAATACCAATATGAGATTGGGATACATTGGAAATGATGATGATGACGATTCCAGTTCTTATTCTTCTTCTGACGAGTCAGGCTCCGATTCTGATTATGCTACGCCAGTGGATTGGGTCAAGGACGTAGAAGGATCATTGCCTTCAAGAATCTTGCCATACTTGTACCTTGGGTCCTTAAAGCACGCCAACAGTCTTCCGTTATTGAACAAGATCGGAATCAAGAAGATTATTTCTGTAGGTGAGCCTTTGGACTGGTTAAATGGGTACAAGTTTAAGGCCAACCACGAGATCAATATCGAAGAAATTGACGATGGAAACATTGAGTTGTATAACATTGATCCTAAGAAATCATTGCCTAATCACCACCCATCTAAATGTTCTGTTCATTCTGTGATGAAGGTGAATAACCTTCAGGATGACGGTATTGATGAATTAACCAGATCGCTTCCTAATATTTTGAAGTATATTAATGACGAGTACACCAGAACCAATGGTGATACCAAGATCTTGGTCCATTGTCGTGTTGGTGTCAGTAGATCAGCCACAGTGGTGATTGCTGAAATGATGAGACGGTTAAACATCTCACTTCCTGATGCTTATCTTTATGTCAGAGTGAGACGGTTGAATATCATTATTCAACCTAATCTTCGTTTCATGTATGAATTGTTCAAATGGGAGGAATCTGAAAAGAAAAAGAAGAAGGAACAAGATACTTATTTGAGAGAAATGGACTGGTTCATGATGTGTCGTGAAATCATGAAGTTGAATATTCCATATTTGAACAATTAGAAGTGAAGTTGTGGGTGTAAAATGGCTGATATTTTGGTGTCTTTTTCCGATTCAATTGACACTTCGTCATATCTAATTATAATTAGAGGCATAATGATATTATGGCCATACTACAGGATTTCTAGAGGTAATTATGTGACATTTAACGTGTATATTAATGTATTATTAGGTGCAAATCTGTAGCCACAGAAGAGGTATAAAATTAGGTATAAAAGGCCAAGGCGGAGTACTAAAATTAAGTAAGAGTTGAAGGGTGTAGAGGAACTGGTTCGGATGAGTAATGAAAGTTGCTATGGGGTTAGAAGTATGTATAGACGAGTATTTATGACGTATTTATAGTTACTGGTGGGAGAGTTAGCGAGTGCCCCAGTAATTTGGCTCTGATTAGCGAGCCCGGTGCGGGTGGAACAGTACCGGAACGGACCCACTAGATTACAGACAATAGCGAGGAAAACACACTTGATAGTACTGGAAATGTGCCTAAAAATGCCAGACCCTTTAGTTACACTCTTTACAGACTTGCTATTGGTCAATTCCTCCTCTGCTAGACTATACACCTCTTTCTTAGCCAAGTCTTCCTCGCTAGTGCACCGTGGGGTACCGCCGCACCAGTGCACTAAACACCAAATCAGTCATAGAGTTTCTACACTACTACAACAAAGGGTATATCCGCCAACACCCTATATCCGCCATTGGACCGCTATTGAACCACCATTGTACATCACCAGGGTCCCACCAGTCTCCACTACGTACCACCAATTGGCCCTAAACCCCAGTATAACAAGCCAATTGATACCCCCGTGGTCACTACAACTCTCCCTATAGCTCGCCATAGCTTCCCCCACCAAGCTCTCGCTACGTTCCCGCGGAGTAGTGACGCTCGCCCCAAGCAGCCCCAAGCAGCCCCACTCTCACTAATCCTAGTGGAAACGCTGGTAGTTCGTGCGTGGCAGCAAAATTTTCAAAATCTCTCCAACATTCACCCAAATCCCACCCCTTGCCTCCAGCGATATCCTGTCACCAATCGATTGGTCTTTGTACATCTGTTACTCTGACCCCACCACCCGCTGCAATACGCTCACACGTGAATCCATTGATCACATCAGCCCGTCCAATAAGAACAGGACCGTTTTTTTCTCTTTTAAAACAAGGACAAAACGAGCGACTAATTCATCAACAATTCCTTCAACAATTCATCAACAAAACTTGGCCACCATCCTTTTTTTTTTGTATTTGTTAATTGATTTTTCAATCAGGTTATTTTAATCATAATAGATCTTCATTCTGTGCCACAGAACCTTTTAACCATTTATCCAAATCAATCAATCAATTATTTTGATAGCTCAATAGCTCATAAACTTCAAAAAGCTCAATAGCTCAATATCATTAAATTTGGCCTATATTTGTTTCATCACATCATGTCCAATCGATTACTAAACGATTCATCAATCATTCTGGTGCTGTCTTCTACTGAAGAAGTGGTATCATCATCCACATTTTCTAATACTACATCCAACTTGGATCCTGGTGATGCGTTATCTAAATTGTTGGATTCTGCCATTGCCAAGGCAGCCAAGGAATCTACTCCTGAATTACAACCTCGTTCCACCTCAAATAGCCCAACTGTGGTTCAATTGACTCATAAAAAGGATGCAGATAAAGTGTATTCCATTGAATTCTTATTAAGCCTTAGAGATTCTCCTTTGGTAGAAGATTTCAAAGATAGTGATAGACTCCCTGATAAAGCTTTTTGGAAACATAAAGCAGGAAAGAATAATGACTACAACAACTACCGTGAACGTGAACGTGAAACCAAACCTCATAAAAGAAATGCTTCCTATAATAATAACAAAAGATTTCAAAATGAAACTTGGGAAAGAAAACCTGCTGGCTTCGGTAAAGCCAATGATCTTGATTCCTTATCTACTGATAAAATATATCAATTATTAGGTGAAACCAGTGATGAATTAGAACCTGAATGGGATTCTGCCGATTTAACTGGTTCAAATCAATCTGCTGGAATTAATATGGGTCTGACTGTGGAAGATTTTGAAAAATGGAAATCCCATATGAAATTAGAAGAACGTAGAAGAAATGGTGAAGATATCACTCAAGATTTTAATGATGATGAGGCCGAAAATGCTGGAAATGAGGTCGATAGTTTCTTTTCTTTCATTAAACCAAAAACTGATTCTGTTTCTTCTTCCAATGCTGGTAACTCAACTCCAACTATTCAACAAGCTGAAACTTCAAACAAAAGTTCTCGTTTCTCTTCATTCTTTAATACTCCAAATCAACCTCCAGTTTCTAGACCTCCTCCTCCAAAGGAATCTCCTGTTGAAGCCATTCCACCTCCAGGTTTCTCCTCTAGATTTTTCGGTGGTGCTCCTCCATCTCAACCATCTCCACAACCTGCTCCTGTACAACCAGAACTTGCAAGACCAACCGAAGTCAAACAACAAAATCACAGTATCTCATCACAAGATTCTGGTAAACTGTATGGATCTAATCCTACTCCGGTTATGGGACCTGCTGCGACTGATGATTCATTCTTCATGTCATTATTGAACAAAAAGGAAGCTGGTGGATCTGGTCCATCAACTCCTGCTGGAGGTTTGGCTGCTTTACTTAATAAAAAGGATGACAAGAAAGATAGTCCTGCTGGTCTGTCTCCTCTTGATGCTCTTAAACAAAGCCAACCAAATGCATCTCAACAAAAGGCCCAACATGAAGCTCAAATTAGAGCTCAACAACGTCAACAACTTCCTCAACAAGGACCTCAAGGACCTCAACATCAAGGCCCACCAGGTCATCCAAGCCTGAGACCACAATCACAAGGTCCACCAGGTCAACAAAAAGGACCACAAGGTCCTCCTCAAGGACCTCCTCAAGGACCACAAGGACCACATGGTCCTCAAGGCCCACCAGGTCCAGGTCAACAACGTCCAGGTAATCCACAACAATTGCCACCATGGATGAAACAATTCCAAAATGGTGCTCCACCACCACCACATCTCCAATTTCCAATGCAAGGTCCACAAGGTCCTGGAGGTCCAGGCGGTCCAGGCGGTCCAGGCGGTCCAGGTGGTCCAGGTGGTCCAGGTGGTCCAGGTACTCCAGGTACTCCAGGCACTCCAGCTTCACAAGGTGTTCCACCAGGTCCAGGTGGTCCAGGAGGCCCAGGAGGCCCTGGTGGTCCACCAGGTGTATTACCTCAATTTGGACACCCACCACCAGGTGGTGTTCCACCACATTTTGCTAACAACATGCGCAATCCTCAATTTGCAGGTCCACCATTTATGGGAGGTTACCCACCATCAATGCCACCACCTCCTCATATGATGCAACCACCTCGTGGTATGCAAGGACAACGTCCACAAGATGGTCCACCTCAACAATTCCAACAAGTTCCACCACATCTTCAACAAATGCAACAGATGCAAATGCAACAACTTCAACAACAACAACTTCAACAGCAACAACAGCAACAACAACAGCAGCAGCAACAACAACAATTACAGAACCGTCGTTAAGCATTTACAAAGCAAATTAATCAAGTGAACTAAGTTTCATGACTTGCTTTTCCAAAAGTCCAACAGCTCAAATTTGAGCATTTCAATTCTGTTAACTACATTGTTCTTGTTACCTGTTCAATGAGCTTAAATCGTTAATTTAGCTAAATAATGACTAATTTACATAGTGTAAATATCTATACTGTAGTGCTGAAAATAGCACTTTGAGATATTATAGATTATATATAATCAACAAGTTCGTTGAAACTGGAAAATAAACCTGCCAACACTTGCCATAAAACGTGTAGATTCGTAGTTTTCTGAAGCTTATTAAAGATATTTTAATTTTAATTATGGTATCGCCCAAGTTCTAACTGTTGATGGTGTAATCATTGTTGTTGATTCTTAATTATATTAGATAGTCAACTATCTTTGTCTGTTGGATTAGGGATGGATATGTTTAGATGATGTTTGATATTTGTAAACACAAATTCAAAAGTTGGATGTGTTCGTCAGTACCAGTATTTAATCTTCTATCAATTTCAAATAAAATTCTGGCAATATGATTTTTGGTTACGGAATTGATTGTATCATTTAATATCAATTTGGTATGTAATTGATCAGCAAATTGTTGAGCACTCCAGCCCATTAAGATCAATTCATCTACTTGATGAATAATTTCCTTTTGATTTTTAGATTTAATGGCATTAACCACATTATCGATTAATTCATCAGAAATAACACCAGCAATTTCTTGAATTGAATGAACAGTTATTGGTTTAACATCAACTTCCATATCACCTTCTTCGTTTTGGTGTTGGTTTAAAGAATCATTCATTTTAGAAGCGGATTGTAAAATGGTAATGGCTTTTCTTAAATCACCACCAGATATTTTTAATACTTCTTCTAATACTGGTTCATCATTCGATAAATTTATGTGTTCTTCTTGAGCAATGTACTTGAGTCTGTTTAAAGCATTTTCATTGTTTAAAAGTCTGAATCTGAATTTGGAAGTTCTTGAAGCCAATGGATCAATAATTTTGGTGATATAATTACAAATTAAACAAAATCTAGTGACACTTGAATAATTTTCCATAGTTCTTCTTAAAGCAGATTGAGCATCATTAGTCATAGAATCAGCTTCATCCAAAATAATGATTTTATATGGTGGACATGGATACTTTTCAGCATCTTCTTTAGTTGGATTAGAAACAGCTAATCTAGCGAAATTCTTGATCTTTTGTCTAACAATAGATATACCTCTTTCATCAGATGCATTAAGTTCCAAAACTCTGGATTTATAAAGGTTTGGACCGTACAATTGCTTTGCTAAGGCCAAAATAGTAGAAGTTTTACCAGTTCCTGGAGGACCATAGAAGAGCATATGTGGTAAATTGGCTGATTCAATGGTTTTCTTTAACACTTGAACAGCATGATCTTGTGCAGCCACATCATCCAAGTTTTTAGGACGGTACTTTTCGACCCATGGAGTGTGTTGAAGCTTTTCACGCTCGTACAGTTCGAGCTTGGGGTTTTTCATTATAACAGAAGTCATGGTGATGGTTGATAGTAGTTAAAGGTGATGGAAACTATATGTTTAAGATATACGCGTCGCGTGGGCGTGCGCTGTTCAATTTGCCGTTTCTCAATTTGCAGCAAATGATGAATTATGAGGTATGAGAACAGACGAGTAGTACTTAAGGAGGGCAACCATTACTGAATCATAGTTGTAAATGCTATGAAAATACTCATTCGATTCACTTGTGAACTGTCCAACTTTAAAAATTGAAATTGGATAAATATTCGCTGTTTTTGTAGTGACTGGTAAGAATGGGTGACTGCAAATACAACCAGTAGATAGTAGTGATATTCAGACGTAATAAGTTAGGGTGTTCTCCGTTGTAGAGTGTTCAGATAAGTATTTAGGCAGTGATGACAAGCTCCTTATTACCAATTACCTAACCATGTTGAAGACCTTCAAAATTTTAGTAGTAAGTATTACCTCTAATTACTTCTCTCTCCACCAACCAACCATATAACATCACTAACCGCTGAGAATAAAGTCGATTCTGAATCTAAAGAAGTGATAAATCAGCTAAGAAATCGACTTCCTTAGTTAGTCGTAGGTATATGTGTTGGTGAAAGAATGTTGGTCCATGTTGATGTTTAACATTAAGTACCAGTAATTAAAGCAATTGGTCTTCTAATAGAAAATCCCTTATCCTAATGGTATAATTCGATATATCACTCATTAACAAATGTTCTATAGATTTCCATTGTATTGGGGATGTAGTATGGGACTTCATGTTTTGACTATAAAAAGAGGGTTTCTCTCAGTTTAAAGTGTTGCAAAACTTTACTCACATCTAACAAAAACTATAAGAGAACAAAGACACAAGTTGATTCTACCACATCAATCAAAGAAGACAATTGACTGAAATCATGTTTTGCTCATTCCAAATGATTTTTGTAACTTCATATTAACACTAAGTATTCTTGTTAGTATGTTTGTTGATATCCAAATCTTTATTGTACACCTATGAGGAACACAATTTGATGATAAATATTTGTACAAATAAACCAAAGGAGCTACTATACGGAATCATCATTATCTACTATGGCATCTTCTTCTTTCTCCTTCTCTTCTCTACTACACTTGTTGGCTTATGTTAATATATTAATAGCTAGCTTATAACTCTATATAGCATTTATTATTGCACACCAATAACAGAAAGTTCTAAAGTCCATACTCTTCTAATATGAATCTTTAAGTGCATTGGTTCTTCTTTCTCAAACAATTGAGTGGTAAGTTCAACTTCAGTTTCTTCATTAGTCCACCAACATTTTCTAGCAGGTTTTCTCCAGAAAAGAAGTAATTTGTTATGATTAGGTTCTGGTTTTTTGGATCTTGATAATGATCTAGAAGCAGCACGAGATGCACTACTTGCTAAAGTCGCTATTCTAGATTTAGATCTAGATCTTGATTGAACAGAAACATTGGATGGAGTTGGTGCTAATGATGGAGAATCTGGAGGAGTTGGAGTGGTAGCATTATGAAGACGTACCAACAGTAAAGACAGAATTACACATTTATGAGGTTCTAAAGATCTTGAACCCCAAGTACCCTTTGGATCAAAACCAGAAGTACAAAGCATATCAAATAAATGTTGTTCAGCAGGACCTACTTTTTGTTCAGTTGAAGGTAATTTAGGATCATAACCTAAACCACTAAAAATTAATTGATTCTTCATTAATTGTTCAGCAACAGCTTGTTTAAGATGTTTTATTTGATGAGCATTTAATCCAGCAATAGGTGGAACAAGATAGAAGTCCAAATCTTCTCTTAATACAATGATTGCTGGTTTGTTTTGTAACACGTTTTCATTGTGTTGATGTCTTGTATGACTACTAAGGGATACTTGAGGGGATATAAGTGGCATTTCTTCAAGATCTCTTTCAGCTTCTCCAAATACATCCATAATATATTGAAATGATGATGGTTCAAAATTAACATATACGATATCTTCTTCAGTTAAATTGGTTATTACTTGACCATGAACATCTAAAAACACTCCATTAGGGAAAAGACATAATAAGATACTTTCTGGTAATCCCATTAATTCATCTCTGGTTATGGTGAATTTGGTACCACGGATGTTTAAATGGATCTTGGAATTATAATCTATACTTCTTGATTCATCATAAGTTTGAGGGATACTATAGGAGTTGTCTTGACTCACTTGAGTGACTAAATTTTCAGCCATAATGACGGTACTTGACGGGTACAACCGGAAATTGGCTGTGTGGGGGAGATTAAGTGGGGGAGCAGTTTATATCAGGTTGCCAGCACCTGAAAGTATTGATTTTGTGGGAAGGGAAGTTTGGTTGTTGTTAGATTATGACTAAGGGTATGGGATTGAACGCCTTGTGTATGTGAATATTTTCTTTTGCGGTCGTGCGAGGAAATGCGACAATGGTGAGGCTGCCGTACCCGACATTCTACGACACTATTATGCGACAATACCGCAACCATCGCGACACAGATCAGACATATGAAATGGCTATTATAAAGATATTGCTTAGTCAGTGAACTATACACTATTTACTGGTTTATTGATTCAAAACTAAGACGCAACCATTTAATTATATTTACTGTCACATATTTAGAAAATGGCATGTCAATGTTCTAAGCCGGCAGTTGAAGCCGAAGACCGTCTTGCAAGCAGTGACAATGACGATATCTGGGGAGATGAAGAAGTGCTAGAAGCATCCAACGCCGATATTAAACGTAACCATGAAAAACAGGGCTATTTAGAGGGACTCACTAAGGCCAATGAAGCCAATCTTCAACTTGGGTTCGATACTGCGTTTCCTAAGGGTGCTGCCTTGGGAATCTTGGTGGGTAGAATTCTTGCCAATATCATGTCATCTGGAGATGAGAACATGTTTAAAAAAGCCCAGAAGGAGTTGAACATTGAAAAGGTATTGAACAAGAAGTTCTTTGATGAAGACTTGGAAATGTCTGGTAGTCACGAAGTGTTGGCTAAATGGGTTGAAAAGGCAGGCATCAAAGTGGATAACATCACCTTGTAAGTTCACTCATTAATTTAATCATATTCACTATTTCAATTGAAGGAGTTTAGACTAATACTACAGTTGAATTACAACATTTACATTATGATACAGTTAATTTAATTATTACTATGCAGATTTATACTATGCAATTGACCACTAGTTGAGCCAATACGCTTAGCTCAAGGTATAAGGACGGTTTCCTGGTTCACTATCATGAACAATAGGTCCAGAAAACATGGCATATTAAGTCCTTCAATGATCCATAGAACCGATGTTAAAGGTAAAAGTTCAAGTCCTATCTGGATGTTGGCATATTTTCCTCTATTTCACCGTTCAAATTAACCAGCAAGCTGGTCAACTTCTCTTGGCATCTCAATCTTCCCTTAGTCCATTCAAGCCATAACTCACTGATAAGATATTGAGTTTCTTGGAACATAAGGTATTCTTCAAAACAACAATTCTTGATTAACCAATCTTTGTTCAATTGTTGGAAGATTTCTTGCTTGTCATTGACAATAACTTGACGTAATTTAGCCAAGTCAGCTGCCTTAGCATCAGCATCCTCATTACTAAACTTCTTGTACTTAGCTTCATTTTCCTTGATCTTAGCTTCAAGCTGATCAATATTATTAGCAGAAAGTCTTTTGCTTCTTTCAAATAGTTCTTGTAATGAATAAAGATAATCGAGGTAATTCTTGAACTTCTCTAAAATTCCAGTATTGACAGTGTAACTTTCATCGATCAAAACTTGACTAGATTTATTGAAGAATTCACTAATGAAGCCCAAAGATTCATTGATTGAACCCATGTCGTCCCTATTGTTATCACCTAAAGCGGTATTTTCAGTAACTGGATAAAGATTGGCACTTCCAGTCTTGAAATTGTTAATCATTTCCACAAACTTACTGTTGTCGTGACTGATTTGTTGTTGTCTCTTTTCGTATCTTTCCACTAACAAGACTGTCTTTGTCCATGTTTCAATTAATTTACCAATTGTGTTTTCGGCATTGGCCCAGTTTTGTAAGAATTCTTTACCAATGGTTGGCCATATGGAGTTAATAAAATGAGTTTGGATCTTCTGTCCCTTGAACTCCAAGGAATAATCAATTTTAGCTTGTTTTTTCCAAGTAGTTATATCGGTAGGGACAGTCAAAAACGTTATAACCAC
This sequence comes from Suhomyces anneliseae, assembly GCA_030568535.1. Taxonomy (NCBI): domain Eukaryota; kingdom Fungi; phylum Ascomycota; class Pichiomycetes; order Serinales; family Debaryomycetaceae; genus Suhomyces; species Suhomyces anneliseae. The sequence goes on along the minus strand of JAJMGB010000002.1, from coordinate 386,177 downwards.
TGGTTCCAGCTTTAAAACAGGATGCTTGATCAACTGATTCAAAAAACGATGTAAACCACGACGACGTCTTTGGAGAAATTGCGAATCTGGTGAAGATCCTACTATATGTATTAGTATTTTGTTAATGTTTCAGGGGGACTGTTTGTTCAATACTTACCGGAAAATTTCTTGGGTGGTAACCCAGGAATCACTCTAAATGGATACTTTTGTAAAAGAAATTCAAGAAGCCTGTTGTTAATATTGTTAGTATGTTTCAATAAATTCAATTGTTGTAGTTTTATTATACTTACCAAACGAAATCGGAATATCTTCTAATGACCTTCTTAGTTCCCGCATGCACATTCATTCCTAGTTTGAGGTCATGGGTGATGAAATAGTTTATATGTTTGAATAAAAGCCCTTCTTTCTCAGGGACTTCTTTGATCTTGATCTGGTCTGGGGTATTCACCAAAGGCTTGAATCTGTCTCTGATGTCATCTATATGCTTTTTAATGGAATCATCGTAGATAGGAGCGGCACCTTGGTCTTCTTGGCTACTTCCTTCTAAGATTGCTGTATTTGATATGGTGGTGGAATTATCTTTAAGTAAAGGATCTTGTAAATCAGCGTTCGTGTTCCAGTCTTCGCCTTCGTTTTCGTTAAGGGAAGTGTTGGCCAATTGGGCGCCTAATGGATCGGTGAAGTCGTTGTAGTCGTTGGATGTGGCAGTGTTGATATTGGAATCGTCACCCTTTATGATAGCGCTAACTAGATTTGCAGGAAGTTCTGGTAAATTACCCAATCTGAATTGTAAAGTGACATAGTCACCGGTTCCAGGAGCATCGATCTCCAATGAAAACAACCCAAGGATTCTCACCAAGGTATTTGGGTCTGATGGGTGGGTTAAATCATGATCATACAATATATCAACAATCTTGGCGACCTGGTATTTCTTTAAGTATCCCAAGTCTACGATCTTGGAGGAAATGTAGGTATCGATATCGTCCACAGTGTTCAATCTGGTACCTAATTCCGCTTGGATCTCCTTAAAAGTTTGTGGTACATTGTTGATATTGATATTTATGGATGATGATTGAGGCTCGTCAACTCTGGCAAGCAATTGTGACGATGTGAGGTAATTGCTGGTTGTTCCGTAAACAGGAGTTTGGTGAGGTTCTTCTGAGGTCCAGCCGTTTTCCCATGGATCGTTGGATCCGAAGATTGAGTTGCTCATAGTTCAATAATACAACAAACAACAAACGTAGTGGATTAGTGATTGGTAGATAGTTGAAGTTAGGGATGTTTTGTGTGCACCGCCGCGGAGCAGATTTGCTCCCCCAGCAGATATAGTGTACAGTACAGACGGAAATAGCTAACACCAAAAGATTTGACAGAACTAGAGAAATTGTCATATTAGTATAATAGCAAGAGTTAGTGAAACTACTGGGATATTGATTATTCGTGAATATTGTTTATTAGGTAATTTTTGTGGTGTTGTGTGGTTGTTGGTCTGTGATGTTGTCTGTTGTTTAGTGTGATTCTGATCAGTTTAGTGAGACTGTTCGCTGAAAGATTAGTGAGAGCTCTCGCTAACTTTAAGTATTGGAACAAGTATGAATACCCAACAAACTCTACGGAAGTACTTGATTTCACAAATTAACCAGATTTCTATTGTAACATTAACTATATTATCCAACGTATCGTGTTCTTAACTTGATTTTGTTCTGGGATTTATGTTTATATCTTGTGTTGTAGGGAAGACCCTTTCTATCGTACCGCGAGTATCATTTGCTAGCGAGGCTCCTACCACTAGCTCTCACGAATCCACACAAACCCAACACTGAGGTTTTGTACTAAATTTACACTACTATACCCTCTCTTCTCTATTCACACCAGTTATGTCTCTTTTTAATCTATAACTCTACGATATAATTCTACGCTGCATCTTTACTCTTAATTTTACTTTAATTATTTTAGTTCTACTATTTCTTAGAAACTTCTATTCGTTGTTCATTTATATGATTATATATGAATCCCAAAAGCCATCTACTTGACTTTATTATGTGTATTTGGCAAGCAACTTCTTTGCTTCTTCCTTCAAATCTTCTTGGTCACTTTCACTCAATTCCTTTAAAATATTAATACACACTTCCTTTACTGGAGGACGGTACATGATTAAGAATTGTAATGATAAGAACCCGATCTTGGACCTCACTGGATCCAAACACAACGACTTAATTCTACCTACCAATTCTTCGTTAAGGTATGGCAAGTCACTCATAAGTCTGATGAAAATCTTACGATCATTTGGTTCAAGGAAAGGAATCATAGCATCCAACACTTTACCAGCCCATTTGTTATAAGTTGGAGTATCAACAGGAGTAGATGCAGTGGTTTCAGTAGCGGTGGTGGAGTCCTCAACACCTTCTTCCTTTTTAACCACAGAAGATTCCTTTTCCTTCTTGATTTGAGCCTCTTCATTGAAAACCTTTTCACTGTACCATTCTTCGTTTAACCATTCGAGAATAAGATCGATTCTGGAATGGATATTATCAAGGAAATAGTCAAAAATAGCAGTTCTGATCATGTCACTCATTTCTTCATTGGCCTTGAGGTCCGGTGACTCTTCTTGAGTATTGGATCTCATACCTCTGGTAGCCAATCTGGTCAATAATACCAGCCAACTATCCTTTTTCCAGGCGTTAATGGCCACTTTGGTGAGTTCTTTGCTGATTCCACCTTCGTTATCCTGAGTCTTTTCTTCTTCTGGATTTATACCGTTTGGATTATTGGCCAATTTGAAGAAGTTCTTGATAATTATACCAATATGTTCTTTCTTTTCATTGAATGAAAGTGCAGTTGGTGGTGGTAATGTGTATACAGTTTCTGGGTTATAGTTTTCACCCACATCGTCTTCATCATCTTCGTCATCACCATCTTCGTTCTTGACGGTTGGTGGTGGAGGTACTGGTATTGGAGAATCACCAATTTCAGCCTTGATTTCATGCTCTTTATTTAATATAGTACTGGTATAACGTTCACTGATGATTTCCAATGCTTTGGTGATTTTACTGACACTGGCTTTCTTTAATGCAGTGACCACCATTTGGGTCAATATGTGTTGTGGAACAGTAGTCAAATCGAAGTTATTTAATTCATTATTGATGTCATTTAAAGAATAAAGATTCTTATAATCGATAGTTTTGATCTTTTTGGATGGGTTAAGGAACCCTTCGAATTTTCTCTTTCGTATATTTGGTTCTTCAATGACAAAGATGTTTTTCTTTCTGATATCATTACCTCTTTCAGTCAAAGTATTCAATTTTTTATTAAGAGCATTTTGATGAGTTCTTGGAACCAAGTTATTTCTTAAGATATGGAAAATAAAGATTCTCATTATTCTGTCAACATATTTTTTGGCAAGTTTAAATTCTTCTAAACTTTGATAATTAGATTGGAGTTTAGTGGTAGTATCGTAATTTTCTACCAAATTCAATACTTTATTGGCAAATTGAGGTTTTCTTTTCATGATAATGATGAAATGGTTCATAATGGCAGTGATCAATGGGGTCACCAACACGGAATTATCAAAGGTTTTAAGAAGCATTTCTAAAAGAGTTTGACATTCATATTCCATATTTTTTGCTTTGATTAAAGTATGAGTTCTTGGAACTTTAAGTAATGAATAAACATTAGGAGTTGGTTCATTATTGGATACTATGGAAGTACTTGGACTTTGATATTCAATTACCAACATGATAAACTTAACAAGTTCCATTTTAGTATCGACATTTCTATAATAATCATATTCTTCATTATCAGAAGCTTCCAATGGGAAATTAGATTGGAATTTATTTACCAATGAATTCTTTAATTCGGTCAATTTACTCCAGATGCTAGTGCTTCCATCATTATCGGCCACATATTTAAACACTAATTTATAAATGACAATGGAGATAGAAATCACATGAGGGAATGTCTTCATATTACGAAGGTTCAGGAGATAAATAAGCGCATCCAATGAATCTATGGCAAGATCTACTTTATCAACATGACTGGTGATTTTGTTTTCCACAAAAGATTCCTTCATAAACTCCACACACCATAATTGGATCAAAGGTTCTGGATTGGTGACGAAATTGAGGATTTGTCTTAACACTTGTGGATAAGTGGTGGCATCGGAGAACGCGAGTTGTCTTGCCTGATTGAGCTGTAATACGATCTGATCAGGACTGAACGACATGGTGTCGGTGGGGGTAATGTGTGGTGGGGGACGATTGGGGTGGTAGTGGCGGTGTGATTGGTGGATCTACGGCGTCACAACACGGGGGAATGATGGGTGTGGTTGTTAGTATCGTTTAGCTGGTGTATATGTTTCGCAGAAATTTCGGTGAAGCTGAGGTTACGTAAGCGCTTACCAATATTTCAGTGAGAGCAAGAGTAAGAAGAAGAAGACGGTGAATTAGGAAAAGGCAATAAAGTGGTGGGAAGTTGGTATCGTTGGTTGTTTAAGATAAACAAAGTTAATCGGTAGGGTGGTTGATATTGGCTTATGGCGTTGATTAAGGCAATGTTTGGAGTATTGGTCTGTGGTGTTGGTTGTGAAAGAAACCTCTAATTCGATCCATACCAATAAAAAGACGTATTCTTGACAGAACTGACATTCACATTTGATATATATCGCCATTTATAACAGCTTGCCCGTATATTGGGCAGATGTGTCGTTGTGGTGGCTCTTTTTTATGTCGCATGTCTAATCCTCTTGTACCAAAGGATCAGAAAATCTAATCCACATTAATGCAAAATACAGTACTATAATTAGAATACGGTTTCAATAATTAACCCACTCAAATGCGTTCTTTTTGTTCTACGCAATACTAATATGTTATGAACAAGGCACTGGCCATTTACACGATCATTGCCACGTACCAGAGACCAATAACGTGTACTGGTGACACTTATATCATACAGTATTGTACATTATGGTACATGGTACATCTAGCAATGTCGGATTAACTGAGTATTTTCTCCGATCTTGTCTCTATTCTTTGTTCTACTTTCTTCTATTATTACTTATAACCGAAAAAACTGTGGTGATCGGTGGATCCTTATTTACCATGTGCCAAGTCTTTCGAAGATTACCCAAAATATAAACCCAACAACTTGACAGTAGGTCTCTTTGTAAACATCGCTGTCTAGTCTTCTCTATTCTACTGGCTATCAAAAAATTTTCACCTGTGTTAGTATTCATCTCAGTCCTTATTCTACGTAAATGACATGCATAAATGCGAATAATTACTATGCGACTACATAACCGTTAATGCTAGTCAACTCGTTTAGGCAGCGATATAAACATGTCATTTCGCCGAATGATAGGCCATAAACCTGCCTCGGACCCGCCCATGTGCTATGAAGTCACCAGCCCACCAAAATATACCCAATTTGCTGATCATTTGGAGGTGTGTTGTTTACACGACTGGTCTAGACCTTCGTGGGTTCAGGCGTGCATACAGCACCCTGTCTCTCGTACATTCCCAAAGATCTCCTGCCAAATCGGTGGTGGGAGCCTATTATGGGCTGGTGAGTGGGTCCAGACCTTAGCACCACCAACTAGGGCCTAGTTACCGCAGTGCAACCGTATTGGTAGCAATAATTGAACAGCTTTTAGGCGCCGTTCACGAGCACCTTCCCTTGAGTCACGGGTTTAGGCCGTTGGAGCTCCGTCGTTTTGCTCTGTTTTACTCCTTCGTGGCTCATTACGTAATTTCTATATATATCGCATGTATACATTTTTCGCGTAATTGGGTGTTCTTTTGTATCAGGTTGTATCAGGTTGGTTTCAGAATACTCCGAATCAATCACACCATTAAAAAGGGCCCTTCTTCGGCATCAACTCATCTCCAGCGTATCCCGCACTTTGTTCCTCCTCGGACACAACTATAACAGCTGTTTATCCTAGACATAGTACCCTAATTCCCTTTAGTTCTCATCACTATACGTCGCGTCTAGTACTATGGGAATCTAACCCATCTCGCTCTCCACCCAAATCATCAGATCACCACCACAACCACCGGACTATATACGCCCCATCGCATCAGTTCCTTGGAAAACGCGTACACCACCGAGTCCTGGTTCCTGTCATCATTATCATTGACAGAATACCCTGAAAAACGTGATACTCTTTTTACCAGTCCTTATTTATCGCCCCCAAGTCCACGGCTCTGGTCTTTTCTCATTTGTTTCCTCACCTTCCCTCCTCCCTCCCCCCCTTCGCTTACGACACGTTACGACCATCTCGCTAATCTCTCCACATAATAACAGGTGAAAAAGAACAAAAACATCGAGGGTTTTACTTGGCGCTTAGATATCTAGAAATCACTATCATTTAAAGGATTAAACGTTTTGATAAGGTTTTAGGTCTTCTTAGATCTGGTTCATAAGATCATCATACTTTACTACTATTAGTGAACGCTCGCTTCATCATCTTTGTTAGCGATGGTTGACACTGGTCACTTTAACGCCAAATCGCAGATCAAGAAGTTCCAACTTGATGAGTCCACTTTCGATATTGTTGATGTTGACTCGTTCCATAACGTAAGGGCCAAGACGGTGGCGGCTTATATCACCTCTTGGTTTTTTATGTTCCTTTCCTGGGCCTTGTTGGGTACCGATATCTATACCTGTCTTTCTATCTTGGTTTTCCATCATTGGTCTTCTAGTGAATATCAACCATATGAATACCTGGTAGCTAAGTGGATCTTTACAGGTTGTATTATATTCGAGCTTTGTTTGCTTCTTTATCATTGGATCTGGGCCATTTATACCGTTAGAACCAAGAATATCGCCTTGGTCTACATTAATACTATTGCCAGATATATTTATACTGTCAGATCATATAATTATTTTTGTCTTTTCCATTCCATTGAAAAGGAAGACTTCTTCGATTGGGCATGTTTCTATTGTTTAGAACAATTGGAAAATGCTCCTCAAATTTTAATTGCTGATGCTCCAAGACAAGTAATTAATTTTCTTACTTTAAGATATTATGCCACTGGTGGTGAAAAGAATAATAATATTTTGGGTAATATTGAAAGTATTGCCAATAAGAATTTAACCCTTTCTATCATTTTATCATTTATGTGTGTTTCTGTGGTCATTTTTGCATTTTTCTTCCTTAAGTTTCTTTATGGTATCATTTTATATATTCCAATCAAAAGAAAATTAAAGAAAAGAGGCCACAAGTCTATTAAAAAATACTGTCGTTTGGTGGTTAATGATACCGTTAAAATATTGGTTTTGAAACATCACAAGTCAAAGAGAGAATTATTAGACAAGGGTATTTTAGATACCAAGGATATCGAAATGAATCCTTTATTAAATTCATCTACAACTACTTTCAATGTCAATATCAATGCCAATTCCAATGCCAGCTCCGATAACCTTAGCACTAATGGTGAAATGATCAAACCATTCCCTCATAATATTATAAAACCTCCACCAGCTCATAATTTATCCAAAAAATCTACTTTCACCTATAATGATAATAATAAACTCTACCATTTAGTCAATGGTGGTAATAATTCTTCTGAATCTTTGATTAAAGGATCATCGGGTCCTAATCCATTCTCAGATCCTTCTGACGTTAATGGTAAAAGAACAGAATCAAACCTTTCAGGAGCTAATAGAAATTTGCATAGAAAGAATCCTCCTCCTTTCAATAATCCATTTGCCAACACTTCTCAATCTTCATTAGATCAATCACAACAACAACAAAATCCATTTGAAGGTGGTCATGAAACTGCGGTTCCTATGAAACCACATAGACCAATTCCTCCAAGATCAGATTCCCAAGCTTCATTAACTTATGGTCAACCTGATGTTAGAGTTCCTCCTAGATCAGAATCCCAAAGTTCTTTACTTTATGGTCAACACAATGCATCACAAAGACCAGAAGCTCCAAGATCCGGTTCTCAAAGCTCTTTATCTTATGGTCAACCAGGCCAAAGACCTTCAGCCCCAAGATCTGAGTCACAATCTTCATTATCATATGGTCAAGCACCTCAAGCACCAACTCAAACTTCATTTGGTTCTCAACCATCTATTTCACACACCAATGCAATTCCTCCATATCAGGTCCCAGAGAGAGTTCTTGATCACAGCAATACCTCCAATAGCTTCAATCGTAGTTATAATCAACCTGAAGTTTCTAATCATCATAATGTTAACGATCCATATCAAGATAGAAGAAATGACCCATATGACCAACACAATTACTACGAATATGATCCACCTCAATCGTATGAAATGCAAACTTATTCACCTGAAAACCACTATGGAGGTGGTTCTCATGAATCCAATCATAGTAGTAGAAACGATAGTGCTTCTTCTCAAGGATCTGTTAACTACAATAGCCATAACCAATCCAGTGCTGGATTACTTGGTGAAGACCAAGTTTCTCCTTTGAAAACACAAAAGAAAAAGAAGAAACCTAAGAGAAAGGAAGAACCAGTTCCATATCCTACTGAACAAGCTCCTCCGGGGTCAAATCCTACACCTTATCCAATTAGAGGAGTTTCTATGTACGATGATGATTTTAAACAATAATTGAATAACTAGTTGTACGGCTTGGCCTATGCTCCAATGACTTTCCAGCTGATCCTAATGTATAGTTTTTGTAAAATAGCATGTATCTATGAATAAATCAATGAGATGGGTTTTAATTGCTGCAAATTCGCAGCCATTATAATAATCTTAATATACTAATAAAGACATGGTTTGTAGTGTAAACTTAAGATCTAGGACCGGTAATTCACCTTATCAGGAGTTGTTCCAATTGAATTATCTAAAATCGTTAATCATTATTATATTATATACTTTACATAGATAGTCTATATGTCTAATATGTCAGTGAATGAGTTTGTTCGAACTTAAACTGACTTTTCATCTTTTCTTATTTCTGTTTCTTATCTTATTTCGTCCTTTCCTTGGTGGATGAACTTAATATTTTCAGGCTTATCGAATTCTACTATCACACCATTGTCCAATACCATAATTCTATCACTATCCATGATGGTATCAATTCTATGGGCAATGGTCAAAATAGTTTTGTCCCCAAACTCTTCCCTGATTGTCTTTTGCACCACTTTATCGGTATCTAAATCCACAGATGCTGTTGCTTCATCTAATACAAGTATTTTGCTCTCTTTTAAAAGGGCTCTTGAAAGACTCAATAATTGTTTCTGACCGGCTGACAATCCAGACGGATCTATGGTTGAGTCTAAACCTCCAATCAGCTCTATGTGCTCCAGTAAATGGGCAACCTTTAAAGATTTCCAAAGCTGATCATCGGTGAAACTTCCAAGTGGATCCATGTTTTCTCTTACTGTTCCACTAATTAATTGTGAGTCTTGAGGTATGATATTAAGGTGGCTTCTTAAGTCGTGGAGACTAAGATTGCTGATGTTGATTCCATCAATATCAATATACCCACTATGGGGCTCTATTATTCTGAAAAGACTCATAATTAATGAAGATTTTCCTGATCCTGTTCTTCCAATAATTCCAATCTTTTCACGAGGCTTAATTTGGAAGTTGAGGTTCTTTAACACAAGATCATTATCTCTGTATTTTGTGGAATAATTATGAAATCCAATGGATCCATTTGCTGGCCAATTGTGACCCACTTCTTCTGTTTCTTCTGCTCCATTACCTTCGCTTTTTAATTCTGAATATTCTTGAATTCTTTCCAAAGCAATCGATTGACTTTCTAAACTAGCCCACGATAAAAGTAAAGAGTACATAGGATCAGTGACACCAACAGCAAGTGTCATGATAAAACCAATGGATGATGGCAGAATAGGATTTTCGGTCTGTAAAGTAGATACAGCAAATAGGGTAATGAGAAGTGAAATTATCTCTGCTAGTATGTCTATACGGAACAGAATCCATTGGAAACAGAATATTTCCAAAGTATTCACGATTATAGAACGATCAAGAGAATGTTTATATTGGTTGAAAAATCTTTCTTGATGGCCATAAGCATTAATTGTCTCTGTTCCTTCTAGGAATTCTTGAACCTTAGACAAAATTGGAGTATCAACTGCTTTTAGAAGTCTTCCAAATTCTCTATTAACAGGAAGGTATATTTTTCTGTAATAATTTAATATAATCCCACTAATTATAACTGCAAAAATCACTGGTGGAATTGTGATAACAAGTACTGAAATAGATGCCACTCCATGAAGCATCTGAGTAACAAACTCAATGACTGTCCAAGGAAGAGAAAAATCAATCTCGTCAATATCATTGGTAAACCGGTTTAAAATCCGACCCATTGGAGTGGTATCAAAGAAAGACATTGGTGATCTGAATACACCCTCTGCTAATTTTTGATGATAATATGACAGTCCCTTGGCAATACAGAAAGTCCAGAGAATATAGGAAGAAATCAAAACCATCACACTTTCAAGAATTTCTGCCACCACGTAACCTATCAAATAAAATTGGGGGTCTTTATTATAGCCATAGTATGAGTTTGACTGAGTCCACAACTTAAGAATATAAGATTCTCCAACACTAATTATCAGTGATGAAAAGTTGAAGAGTATGTAAATGGCAAAAAATGCATATCCACTAAACTTAAGGTAGTCTATGATAAACCGAGTATTTAATTCTCCAGAAGCATTATCTTCATCAAGATAATCATCAATATCAGATTCAACTAGATCACCACTCAATTTTGGGTCCGACTCATGAATATTTTCTGATTGAATTACATCTTTTGTTTCGGAGGTTTCAATGGGTCCATTATGTTGTGAATCTGTTGCATTTAATTGTGCTAAATGGTCACTTGTATTTGGGTTGATTGTTAATGGTTTAATAGTACTATCTTCAACAGAATATATCTTAGCTGCTTCCTTCAAAACCACCCTCGAGTTTGTAGCCAAAATTCGAGTTTTACCTTGAAGTATTCCACTTTTTCCCAATACTTTCCGTATCAAATTGGTGCCCACATACATATCCACTGCAGAAAGAATATCATCAAAGATGTATAAATCAGCCTTGGAATACACAGCTCTGGCCAAAGAAATTCTGGCTTTTTGACCCCCACTAAGAACTATTCCTTTTTCACCAACTAATGTCATATCACCCTTAGGTAAAGACAAAAGGTCTTGGCTTAACTCACAAGCTTCTAGAGTTGTCTCATATAGTTTCTTATCAAATGGTGCTCCAAAAAGGATATTATCTTTAATTGTAGAATTCAAAATCCATGGACTCTGGCTGCAATAGGCAATTTTACCATTGACTTGAATCCCTCCTGATTCAGGTGATAGCTCTAGCTCCCCTAAAATAGAACGAAGTAACGTAGTCTTTCCACTTCCCACTTTTCCTACTACGCAAACAAATGACCCAGTTTTGGCACTAAAGGTAACATCTTGTAAAGCTATTACTGTGCTTTCGTTTTCTTCATCACCCAGTTGTACTGAATTTCCAATTTCCTCTTCTTCGTCTCTATAAGGTCTATTATGATCAGTATTAGCGTCCTCCTCTGTAGTAGACTCATTCTCTCCATCTTCTATTGAGTCATTTTCATCTGATTCTTCTTCATTTGATTTTCCTCTTAAAAAAGTAGAGTCTTTTATCATTACGGCATACTCTTTACCATCTTCAAATTCTGTTCTGTCCAATTTCATTTCTTTTGCACCCAAAAAGTCTTCAAGTCTCTTCAAAGACATTCGGCTATGTACTAAACTTCCATAAATATATGTGAAAGTACCCAAATCACCAGAAACCATACTCAAGTAGAAAATAGATGGGAAAAGAATATCTGCAGTTAGGGGAGTATCATTGAGAAAGATATATGCTCCAAAAGTAGTCACATTGACTATGAAAGGCGTACATTCACCAAGGAAGTGAATAAAAGAAGATGCAACACCAATTTGTTTAAGAATTTTCACTTGAGCTGTTCTTAAGATGTTTAATTTTTCAAGATAAGATTGTTCCCAAGCATATAATTTCATACTCCTTACCATTGACAATAATTGAGTTATTAAATTAGTTCTCTCGTCTTGTAACTTCATTGATTTGGAATAGAATGGTGATAATATATCATAGACTTTACTGATTAATGGATTCAACATTAAGCCAATAGAGAGACCTATCCACGAAGAATGACCCATTAATTTAAATAATTGTTGAAAGGAAAGGATAAGACTTATTGGTGTGAGAAGTACTGATTTTGGTAACGTAGTAAAAGTGTTCATCATGCTGGAATCAGAGGTTATGTGAGTAATAATTTTTCCAACTGGATTTGAATTTCTTTCCTTTGGTGATAGCCTCATTGCCTTATTGAATATTAGTGTTGATAATGAATTTTCAAGAAAATTGGATGCTTGTTGATGGTTCAACAGTGATTGAATATGTAACGGTTGAGCAGCAGTTTCCACTACGAACATAGTACCTGCCAAGAGGTACCCATATATTATTGGCTTGGATGAATAATCTGAAAAGTACAAAATAAATTGTCTTAATAAATAAGGAGAAAGAAGGTTTAAAATCTTCATACAGCCATCGATAGCAAAATCTTTGTAGATGAACTTTCTTGAAGATATGAAAACTGATTTTAGGAGAGAATTGGAATATGTGGATAAGAAAGAATTGTAGATCTCATCTGTTAAACTAATACCTGCCAATATAGGTAAATCTTCGAATTTTAAGGTATTGGTTAAGTAAACTTTATTCATGATTGGAGTAAACCAGGAGACAGTGCAAAATGATAAAATATCAATGTGAAGAGCTTCTGTAGTCTTTCTGTTTCGGGTCCAGTGGATAATAAATATTGATAGGGAGTTAAGAAGCACCAACCATTCTAAAACTTCACCATGTAAGATTTTATGACTTGAAAGGCAATCTTGGATTTTAATAATCGTAAAAAATGAAATGTTAAACATCCACCATAAAAGCAGCGATGCTGATGGGATTGGATTATTTTGTTGAAGGAAATGCAACGGTACCATTAAAATGGTTGTGAAAAGTATGAAAAGTAGCGAGGAGAACTCGTGGTTCCGTATGAACAACCATGATATAAGAATGACCTGTAAAAGAATAAGTGAAAGTTCTCGAGGCCCAGTCCATGATTTCTGGGTTCTTCTTTTCCACGACTGGACTAACTGAATAAGAGCAAAGACTGTGATGACAGCTATGACAGGCAAAGAGACAGCATTGACAAAAGAAGGACTGAGCGAGTTGGCGTCTGGAGGATCAAAGGGATGATCCAAGTTCATATCACCAGCTTAATTTACCGTTCTTTGGACCCTTTACCAACGGTTTAAGCAGCTAATATCAAGACTTTTGCGATGAGCTGATTGACGTGAATGTCAAATCAGGAATGGTAACACTTCTGTAAGGCTATAATCAAGTTCGTACCACTGACAACAAGTAGTTGGTTTACTCAACAACAAGACAATCTGTTGGTAACTCGGCTTGACTGTTTGTCACTGTTCTCAAAGTGATACTAACAGATAAGATATATATATATTGATTCACCATTCATCTGATACCTAACAGTGCGTGGTAACTCATAGGGTATGAAAAATGGGGTACGACATGTGGTGGTGGTCTGATACTACACTTGACAATTCTGGTTGTTTCTACTTCTCTCTTTAGTTCTACTGGTCTCTTCAAACATTTGATATTTCTTTACATTTATATCTATATACAAGATCTGGCTATGAACAGTGTGGAGCCAAACTGTAGTAGGCGAAGGTTTCAAACACTTACTTTGGTAGTCAAAACTTGATCTTTTTTTTCTCTCTCATATGATCATTAGCAAGTGCATCGGCTTCCGTTTGGTTCCTTTTTGCAAGTGAATCGACTCGCGGCTCACGGTTGGTTCGTGATTCGTGGTTGGTTCACTTTTGTTTGCTTTGTTCATACTCCTTCTTCAACTTAGCCAACTCATCGTCGGCAATAGGTGGAATAGGAATATCACCGAACTCGTCCTTACTTAAGGTGTTGAAGGTGTAGGCGTAGACGGCCAATGGAATGGATCCAAAGATCAATAAACCCAACATGTTTCTCTTGAAGTATGGTTGTCTGACTCTGTAAAGAGCAGGAGTCATTTGATGAGTGATTGGATCACGATAACGGTTGTGGCCCTTTCTGAACTGTTAGTAGAGGTCTCATGACGGCTGACGGCGATATACTTACGGGGCACCAATAACTTTACCCATAATGTGTGTGTGATGGGTTCAACAGAAAATGTGAGCTGTGATAAGGTGTTTGGTCACGTGATTATGGCCTCATACCCAGTATGGTAGAAGTACAGATTTATTAGTCAGATAGGAAGACGATAACCTATAACATATAGACAGTTCGTTATTATGGTGTTCAAGAAGGTTTTGTCTTTGTTCTTTATTCATTTTTTTTTGGCTATTCAACGAGTTTTAACTGCTCATAAATTAGATAGTGAAGTGGATCTACAAGCAAAATTTGAAAATGATTACGAGTTATTCGGGCATAAAAATTGCTTAACGCTCTTGTTAAAGTCGTGGTACCATATGTCTGTACTTTTTACTGGTCACAGTGGTAAAGCTTTAGTTATTAAAATGATTAGTCATAAGCTGTTAAAAATTATGTAATCGAATCGTACCATCTACTAATTCAGTAAACTAGAGACGATTCACAGAACTTTACGAGACACAGAACAATCAGAGGGTTTCAATACTACTGTTTCAATTCTTAGGCTCATTCCTTCACATCTATTTTTTTTTTACATTTTTATGCTACATTTTAATCTATATGTTTGCACTTAAAAACCCTAATTTTTTGGTTCAAATAATTGTATTTGAGCATATTTTCAGAGCCCGAAAAGAGGAGCAGCGTAGCCACTGAAGTGAGTTATTTACTGCTAGACATTTTCCAAAGCGCTCCAGCCTTTCATATTAAAACACCCTAAATATCAAAAATTAATCATCTTTCAAAAAAAAAAATTGGAAGCTACTATACTGAGCAAATTACCGCATCAACATCTCTCACATTGTATTCCTCTTGAGTACTTGGTTAGAGAAAGATGCAAAAATAGAATTCCGATACCGGGAGTCGAACCCGGGTCTGCTCGGTGAAAGCGAACCGTGCTAGCCGTTACACTATATCGGAAACTGATATGCGAAATACTGAGCTAGATCTAACAGCCCCATTACAAGCAGTTTTGTCACCAGAATCATCAAGTCAAGAAGATAGATACTACGAACAGTGAATTCTAAATCTAATTCCCTAATAGGACAAAGGTTTACAACTAAAGAATAGGAGTTACTATTAACATAGCTCACTAATTTAGTTTCAGCCTCTTAGAAAGTGAAAATTTTTCACTTTTCCCTCTACACTCAAAATTAGAAAAGTATATAAATTAATTTGTATTTATCATTTTTAGAAAGGTTGATCGATTCTTACACTAGTTTGCAGACCAAATAACAGATTACCTTGATTATTGTTTTATAAAAAATTAAATAAAAATTAAGTCGTTTACTATTTTTTAAGCCACTACTGAACATGACAATATAGTCGGTGTAAATACTCCCAAGTCTATTATTACATAACATACCAGTTAATATTAAGATATTAAGTACCACTCTGTAACAGAGAGATTATATAGTCAAGAGACTTCACTTTTCGTTATGAGCCACCCTGGTAGGATGGGTGGATATCTAGTAGGGTTGGCTGCGAAATGCTAAGAATTGGCCCCAATAATGCGTTTGGTTGGTGTTCTTTAAAAAACTCCAAGACTATGGTTAAGTGTATTAGGATTATATACCCGTACATATGGTGCTATTACTTCGCTTCTTCTTCTTCTCTACATTGGTTTTACTTATTTTATATTACCATGTTTCCATGGATTTGCTATGTATCAGCTAAATGATCCCGAAATATTTCTAGATCACTAATCTATAATTTTATGATGCCTCTTCATGTTTATGCTTGGAGAGGAATAATGGAAATATTGACTTCAATGGAAGCTTTTGAACTTCATTAAGTACCTTTAATTTTTTGGAGGGGCGTTTCTTAACGTTGAACTAATCATTTCCTCCAATTAGTAGTGTTCTAATCTCCACAAGGTAACCTTACCAGCTTCGTTACCAATGGCCAACATTTCATTGTTTGGAGAGAATGCAACAGCAGTTACTTTACCCAAAGGAGTTCCACTGGTTGGCCAGTTGGAGTAAACTGTACCTGTAGGCATGTGAACCAATCTAAGAGCATCTCTTTTAGCTCTTGATGCAATACATAAGATTTGACCATCTGGGTTAAACTTAAGGGAAGAAATGGTGGTAACTAAGTTTTCCACAGTCTTGAAAGGTTTTTGAGAAGGAGAAGTTCTATCATAAATGTTAACATAACCATTATTAGTACCCACAGCTAACCATCTATCGTTAGCACCACCTAAAGCAATCTTGGTGATACCAATACCACCATCATCTTGCCATCTTTTTATGATTTGATTGGAAGATCCTTGGTTAGGAGTACCTAATGCATATTCCCACATTTCACCAGCACTATTAACAATGATTATAAATGATTCATCTTGTGCAAATTCGAAATCTACAATGGTACCTTCAATCTTGAAACCACGTACCCATTGACCTGTTATACCATTTAAAAGATTACACCATCCACTGGAACCGGTCATACCGATGTAATTACCCTTTGGAGAGATCTTGAAGTATTCAAAAGATCTTTGGGTTTGTTCATGACCATACATTCTTGATATTTTCTCCACATCACCAGAAGTTAAGTCCCATTTGTTCATATATCTTCTTCTACCAGCAGCAAAGACAAAATTGGTTTCGTTACCGATTCTATCGCTAGTGATAGGAGAGAATTGAGCGGCACTGATTGGAGAATCCTTCAAGTGAAGGGAAGTAACATAAGTATTGGTCTTACCATCAATATGATAGATACGAAGAGTCTTGTCGAAACCACCAGTTAATAAAAGTGGATGGGTTCTATGGAATGATATGGCTTGAATAGCAGATTTGGATACTCTTTGATGGTTGGCATCCTTAAGTCTGGCAATAGCAAGTTTATTAGGAGCAAGAAGTCTCATTTGACTTGGTTTTATGAATTGTTGACTAGTATTAAGGATTTGCATGATGGAATTAACATCGTTGTCTTTGATGGCGGCACTTGGATCTTCATCTTCAACATCGGATCCAACTTCTTGTTCTTGTTCCATCTTATCAACCCATTCAGGACGTGGATATATCTTTTCAAATTGTGATCTTAATCTTGTTATGTATGATTTTCCTGATATACTGGAGTCGTTGTATGATCTTCTGAGCTTTTTGAGTTTATCTGAATCTACTAATGATACGGAAACGTTTTCATCATCACTATCTTCCCATACATTGTCTTCATCACTATCCTCATCATCTTCATCATTTTCTTCACCTGATTCTTCACTTCCATCAATATCCATTTCATCATCGGCACCTTCATCGATCATGAACAAATCTTCATCCTGGACTCCTCCTAATTCATCTTCTGATTCGTCTTCTGATGAAGAATTGAAAAACTTTCCACTATCTCCATCGGCCTCATCTGATGAGTAGTCATAAAGGTTATCTATCTTTTTAAGGTTACTTTCAAAACCTTCTTGGTCACCGAAGACCAATTTTTCAAGGAGAAGTTCTTCTTCATCTGGTTCTTGAAGCGTCACTTCTTCTCCATCAAGATTCTTAGGCATCTTTGTTGTTTTGTATGGTGATAGTTGATAGTTGTAGAATATTTATTATACTCATCGCAGGGTAAATTTTTTCGGATGGACTGCAGGGAAGTCTATGGGGAAGAGAGAGAAGGGGAGGAGGAGAGGGGGTCAATTCGGGGAGATGTGTGATAGAAGTTGAGTAAGGGTAATTAAATGGGTTTATACTACGATTATAGCTACAAATCAGACTTATTTAGGTTATTTTGGGTGGAATATTGTTGTATGTTTGGCTAGATCATGTAAGTCACGTGATTTTTTCAGATAATAGAAGCTGCAACAGATGAAAGGCACTGATGAGACCGAATGAAGAGGTCTATTAGAAGCGTATATGGTTTTTGGCGTCTGCTTGAAACCAAAGAATATTGTCCCATTATTGTCCTCTTTTTTATATTGCAAATATTAGTAGAATTATCATATATAAGCTTATGATAAGTAGACTAATAGAGATGCCTGTAGCACTGAAACTTCAGCTACTAACATTTACTATGATTATTTGCACCTATAAGTATTTACACATGTAAGTACTAATTATTTTGGTTCATTATCAATAGTGGCTCCTTTATTATATATGATATTCTCTACTTTTATCTTATTATCTCATTAATTAAGACTATGTACTATATACTGTAATTCTCCTCATACAATTATCCACTTGTTGATGGGATTTTTTATTATATTCATCATCACCTTACCAACTTCTTGTGGTCGTTGGGTCGGGTCATGATTTGTTTATTAATGCAAGCTATGAAGTCATAGTATATAAATACAAGTAATCTCTTTATGATTCTCTATAATGCTTTTTGCCTTGATTAAAGGCGATGTAATGGCACTGTCACATGGACCAGAATTTAGTACGTAAGATTTCTCGTTGGTCTTTTTTTGGTTTTTGGAGAGACTTTTTGCGAGCAGAATTGGTTCGATATAGTTCATATGAATTCATAATGGTTTCGAAAAAATTATTGCATGCTTACCAACTCTCTCTCTGGGGGGTTGGCTATTCAATGAAATTGTTTTTGTTGTTTTTTTTGTTTTTATTTTTCGTTGGTTCCTCATTTTTGGGTCATACCAATTATTTCTTCAACTCATTAACAAATTCTATAAAGTACTTTTTGAATCCTCTGGTATCACTCTTCACCAAATGTGATCCGAAATCATTCATCAATTCTTGTGACAATCCCATATTAACCAAATAACTAGAAAGGTGATTCAAATATTTGTCTCCGCCAACTTGTTGATAGGTCTTCAATAACAATGCCAATTCTTGAGCAATCAATCTATACTGAGCATCCTTTAAATCAAATTCTTGATATTTGAATGGTAATTCAAATGATAATTGAGTGACTTTTTCCAGTAAAAATTCATTAATACCTTCTAATGGAGGTAAACTTTCACTGTATTTATCATTAGGATCATTGATTTTATCACCATTTCCAAAGATAGTAACAGTATTAATTAATTGAGTAATAGCTAATTTGGATACAGAAGTATCTGATAAATCATATGCATACTCAAATAAAGAGCTAAGAATGGTTGGGAACTTTTGTTTATTGGTTTCAGTAACCAAAAGACTAGTAACATGATTGATAATGATAGAACTTAAAAAGTTCATCATTGCTTTCTTCAATTGGAATTTTTCTCTCTTTAAATCAGGATATAATTCATCATCATTTGATTCCAACATTTCAAAAATTTTATTGAATAATGGAGAAAGCAAATTATTAAGTAATTGATAAATATTATCATCAGTTTTAAAGTTGTGAACGATTTGACCCAAGAAACTTAAGAAATCACAAAGTTCGGAAATTTTTAAGTTTGGTGCAGCTAAAATTAAGGTTATTAATTCAGTTAAAGGAATGTTGATTTGAGTCTTCAATGTTGGAATGAATCTAGAAAATGAGAATCTAGAAGCATCACGAACGATTTCCGATTTTGAAAAGTTGTTAAGTGAAATTAAAACTACTTGTGATGAGTTGCTAATTTTGTTAATGATTTCTTGATGAATTGGAATTGAACTATCTTCAAATCCTCTAACAAAAGTACCAATAGCCATTAATGAATGGTGAACTTGTAAGGTGATCAAAGGTTGATCATGATGGTTGGAGTTTTTGATACATTCTTCCAAGTTGTTGAATAATGGTTGAAAAATTAAATCAATAAGCTTGAGCTTGTGGTTTAATAAATCATTTGAAATCAATGAGATAAGTAATCCAATGGTTTCAAATAAGTAAAGTTGATTAGAAAAGTTTTCTTCTTCAATTAAGTTATCATCTTCATCCTTAACAGGTAATTCAGCTTTAATAACTAATAATGGTTGTAATTTGATTAATAAAGTTTCAATAAAGGCTTCATCAGTCAAAGTAGGCTTAGTAAGTTTCACAAATCTAAAGAATAAGTACCAACTTCTTAATCTGACTTTTTCCACATGGTTTAATAAACCAATCTGACTTGTGAAAATGTTGATTAATTTGATGATAACTGGGTTTGGACCATTGGTAGTACCAGTCAGTTTTAAAAACAAACTAATGTTTCTGACAATAATTTCAAAAAAGTCCACTTGAATCTTTGGATGATCCACTTTAACAATAAAATCGGAATTAATTAAGTTAACTAAAAGTTCCAGAATCAATTTATTTTGTTCAGCAACTTCAGCTTTACTTAAGAAACCATTTCTTAAACTTTCACTATAGTTATGTAATTCATATAATCCTAATTCCAATTTTCTCCAATCCATTTTTTCATCATTAATAGATCTAAGAGATTCTTCTATAATCATAGGTAAAGCCTTGACATATAAAGCAGGGTTTAAGGTGGAAATGGCATCTTGGAATACCTTTAATCTAGATCTAATTTCATAAAATTGTTCATTTTCTTCATCATTTAATCCATCGGTTTCATCATCAAATTTCATTTTCAAAATAATTTTATTTAATAAGTTAGAAATTAAATCAGGAGAGTTCAAATCACCTAATTTTTTACTTAATAATAAGTATTGTTGAATGAATGGGAAAACTTGTTGTGATACATCATCAAATTCATGACCCAAGAAATCGAAAATTAAAGGCCATAATTTGAAAAATTGTTCATTTACTTGACTCACTAAGGAAGGATCGGTTTCTAAAACAATTAATAATTCACCACCAATTTGATTCAATAATTTAGATACATTTTCCAAAAATTCAATATCATCTTCATCTCTTAAGTTAATGCTTCCAATGACATTGGTTAAGTTGAATAATGTGAGAAGTTCTATTTTATTAGTAGGTTTCATTTTTTTGGATATCATTTCAATGATAGTTAAGGATGCTTCATTTCTTTGTTCAGATTTATTCAAATATTGTAAAACAGTAGTAACAGAGTCACCTGAAACAAACAATGCAATTTCCATCCAATTAATGTATTGACCCACGATGACAAGGGCATTTTTCAAGATTTCATCAGAATTAGAAGAATCTTGTAAAATCTTGAACCAAGAGGCTACAAGTTCATTCATATCATTAGCTCTAATGGAATCTTTAAGTAAAATGCTTCTATCTTGAGCATCTTTTGTTCTAGTTACGAACTTATCTCCAACTTCATAATGAATACCTATAACAATTCTGGTATAATAATCAATAGCTAATTGAGAAGAAGAATTGCTAAGGTTCAATAAATCTTTGAAGAAAGCAGGATATATGGAGAGATAAACATGGGAGAATAATTTGGAAAAGATTGAAGCAAATTTGTTTCTTAAATAGATTGGATCGGAAACATTATTTGATAAATAACCCATTAAAACTTTAAAGATTTCTGTATTTAAACTGAAAAGTTGTTGTTCATTTAATTTTTCTATATTTTCTTCAATGGCTTGATAAACGAAAAACTTAAGACTATCATTGATTGGTTCATTAGGGGCTTTAGATAAGATTTCAATACATGATTTATAACCTTCTTCTGTAGATTTAATATTGTTGATGAATTCTATGGCTTGATTTTTAAGCTCTTGACTTGAAGTTGGGCTAAGGGCGATTTCCACCGCTTGGTGGATTTGTTGGTCCATATCAACAACTCAAGTTTTTAAAATCAAATTCAAAAAAAAAAAAACTTGGTATGTTTTATGAAAAGTATCGGATGATGATTTGTCACCTTCTTTTTATGATGATTAGCCGCTATATTAACAATATAACAGAAAAGTGGCCACTGGAAAGGGTTCTGATTGGTTGAGCAATTTTTAGGAGGAGGTTGAGGGGTGAAGGGGGTTTGATGGAACGTTCCAGAGACTGTGACTCGATTGGTACCGATAGACTACGTGTTTGAAGTCTGTTTTATAATGGATGTGAGAGATCAGTGTTTGAGGTTGGTTTTCTCAGTTTGTATGGTATATAAAAATTTTTTTGGCGCTCACACGACATTGACGAAAATTTTGCTGCAAAAGATACCATGCTCGATCTGGTGCGATTTGAGGTCACCAGATTAGGGAGGGGAAGCGTAAACAGTGGGGGGGAGATGATAAACGGGGTAAGAAGTTAGGGAGGAAAGAGGTAAATTAGTGTGGGTTAGCTAGTATAGTTTGGAGTGGTAGTGGTAGTGATAGTTGTAGTAGTGGTGGTAGTGGTGGTGGTTGTAGTGTGGTCGTTGTGGTTTATATGGTGTTACAGGTTATAGTGATGATTGGTGGTAGGTTTTGGCGGTATTGCAGGTTATGGCCACCTCTGGTAACGGTTTGTTGTGGTGATTACTATTGGGTCAGATAGGACGGTGGTACTGTATGGAGGGGGAGGGCTAGTAGAGGAATTAGCGAGGATGCGGGACGGAGATCGTGATCGTCATCGCCAGAGATCTTGGCTAGTGGGGCACAAATGAGATTCTTGTGATTAGTCAGTGGAGTCACTCACGCCACCGGAGGTATGTGGGGTAGTGGAGGTAGCGGCATGGTCGGGCCGGTAGGGGTGGGTTGTGTGGTGAAGGTGTAGGGAAAGGAGGGTGGTAGTTGTGATGGTAGTTGTGGTGGTAGTTGTTCTTGTGGTACTGACTGTAGAACTGACTGTAGAACTGTATGTTGGGTGCGGGCTAGGCTGTACCGCGGCTGCGAAGGGTAGAGATCGTATTTTAGGCAGATCTAGGGCCATGGTGGTTGGATCAAGGTCTTCAGGGCCAGGGCCAGGGTAAGGGTAAGGGTAAGGGGGCGATGGGCTTCTTTTCCAGGGGCTGATATTGTTGATGAGATAACTGTCCGTCAGTATTTATTTGTGGGTTTTATAGAAGTAGTACCAGTAGTGCCAGTGGTACAAAGAGAAATGAGGTAATGGGCCATAAGAAGAAGGTAACAGAAAGAAAGAAGGAAAGAGAGCAGATGGAGTGGTCAAGGGTAGTTAGCAAAGAAGTACCAAAGTGGGTGAGTCTCTGGCTAATTCCATGGGGCTGTTCTGTGTGAGTAGCTTCGTGATTATCATTTATAGATGGCTACTATACTGAGAGTGAAAAATCTGAAAAATTGCACCAATTCACCTTTGAACTATGATTAAGCATGGTGATGAGGATTGAATTGTCAAAACTAATGAGTCTAAGAATCAAACGGTTCTAGAAGCCTAAAACCTTCCCTTTTGCAACTAAATTTCAGGGACTTAATTCAGTACCATATATACTATTATGAGTTCCACAGCTGGCAGAAAGAATCTACTAACAATACCGAAATAAGAATCAGACAATAATTACTTCAATCAATTCTAGTTTTTACCTTGCTTTTCTTTCAATGAGTATTTATTCTACTTTTCTTGTTTGATTTTTATGATGGAGTATATTTTACATAATTCTGAAATTATTGCAAATTTCACAAATATATAAGCTGCAAAATCCATCAAATCAAATAAATACGAAAACAGCACCGTAATTTAGAATCATAGCTATTTGAACCATTTACTACAAGGGAACCAAATATTAACACCTTTGAATGTGTTTAGTTGCAATTTGTAATTGTTGCAATAATAATATATTGACACATTAAGGGTCTTGTGACAAATGCATTGACCATGGAACATAACCATTGATTTACGATATTCCAATTCCAATTCCAATTCCAAGGTCCTAGAACTACCAATACAATTACTTCATATCATTGTTCTACACTATATCACGACATTGCCATACATTGAACTTCTATATACATCGCTTGTAATACTGATCAGTCCATTGGTGCAATGATTACTATGATATTTTCCATATCATTTTTATTATCCATCTCCATATATTCATAAGTTTTCAGCAAATATCAAAACTCAGCTATTGATGAGTTTAATCTTTTTTTTTAAATGATATTTGATTGTGTTTGTGAGGTATAAGCTTGATTCAATTCTCGCTTTCCATTTAATCCAAAATAGCATACTTCTTCAAGTGTTCTGGAATGGACTCGTATAACCCCTTGGTTTCCAACCATTTCTTTGAGAAAATTCTGTCAGAGTACTTGTGGGCGGAATCAGCCAAAATAGTGACCACATTACTACCTTCTGGTAAGTCTTGGGCAACCTTAACGGCAGCTGCAACATTGAGAGCACCAGTACCACCGAGGTAAAGACCTTCTTCATCCAAAAGTCTGTATAACATGGCAATGGAGTCGCTATCTGGAATCTTGACGGCATCATCAATGAGTTCGATATCTGGTTGCAAATTGTCAGTGACTCTACCTTGACCAATACCTTCAGTGAAAGAAGAACCTCCACGTTCCATGGTTTGGCCATTGGACTTGATGTAGGAGTACAAAACACTTCCTGGAGGATCGGCCAAGATAGCCTTGACCTTATTGTTGGAGATATTCTTCAAGTATCTGGTGACACCAGCAAAAGTACCACCAGTACCAGTAGAACAGGTGAAGGCATCAACTTGACCGTCGAGTTGAGCCCAGATTTCTGGACCGGTGGTTTCAATGTGGGCTTGACGGTTGGCGGTGTTGTCGAATTGGTTGGTCCACACGGCGTTTTCCAAGCGTTCGGCGTGTCTCTTGGCTTGGTGGTTATAGTTTTGAGGATCAGTAAAGGCCACAGCAGGAACAGGATGGACCTCAGCGCCTAAAAGCTTCAAGGTATCGATCTTGCTTTGGGCTTGGGTGTTTGGCATGTAGATGACCAACTTGTAGCCCTTGGCCCTACAGACATGGGCAAGTCCAATACCGGTGTTACCAGCGGTACCTTCAATGATAGTACCACCAGGTTGGATCAAGCCTTTCTTTTCAGCATCATTGACAATGAACAAGGCGGCACGGTCCTTGATAGAACCACCAGGGTTCATGAACTCGGCCTTGGCGTAGATGTTTCTACCAATTGACTCTGATATCTTTGGAAGTCTAAGAAGTGGAGTGTTACCAATGGCTTGTGGGACTCCATTTTCCGAGACAAGAGGGACAAAAGGAGCCTTGAACGGGGTGCTGGCGGTGATTGAGATGGAGCGGGAGGATCTGATGAGCCTGGACATGGCGGACGGGGGTACCAGACGGGAGATCGTGGGGGATTGGGTCACTTGAAGTGGTGGTTATTCAAGTATCAAATCGATAGGTGAGAATCTGGAGTAAGTACTGTATCAGATGGTTGTAGGTGATTTCACGTGTTGATCAACAAGAGCGAGCATAGAGATAGTGCGAGGGTAGGGGAAAGAGAAGGGACCAGACGAGATAAGGGGAACGGAGACCAGTAGTGCGAGTAAGGAGCGCGTAGTCGTGATATTACACGTGAAGTGTATACTCTAGGCTTTTCAGCTAGTTGAAAGTGGCTTCTGGTGGTCCAGGAACTTGTCTGTGGTTCGTTATCTTTGGTGCACTGAAAAGTGTAGGACCCCTAATACAGCAGAGATGGATTGGGTGAAAAATTACATTAAATGGGCCGTTACGGTGTTGGCTCTACAGGGAAACGAAGGCTTCTGAAGCACCTATTGCCATCATAAGCTGTTGAGCAGCTTCGCTGGTGTACGTTTAACCCACTTGCATCTTCCTTCTTTGAATCTTTGCGAGAAGATCTAATTACAAGGGCTGAAAGAGCTAGGAGGGCTGGAAAGTGCATGGAAGCGAAAGCATAACTTTCCGAGATGGCAGAAACGTTCAAATGAGTTGAAGCCATGTCGACAGTTGCAATATTAGCGATTGAACCGTTGGGCTTTGTGGCTTGTGGCTAAGCCATTACGGGTGAAATTCGCAGCCTTGTCAAGAGGGTCCCAAACACCTGAGATAAGCCGTAGAGGGAACAATGAGACGATAGTACGATAAGACGAAGAAGACGGGACCATAAACAGACAGTACGAACAGCAAGAGCATAACCGAGAGCTCCAGCCGTGTAAGAAGACGATATTCGACAGCTCGGCTAGAAGTTGCAAAATGGGTTAACCCAGAGATAATGCAAGTATAGGACCATATTCGCAGCCAAAATACAACCACACACATTTTAACTCGTATTCTGAAACATCTTACTGGCATCGATAACGCAGGACAGGTAAAACGTAACCCCAGATTTCAGCTCAGTGTCTTGGAATGAAAACCGTTAGTTGTCAGTTTTTCTTTTGCAATAGATGTGGGATGACAGCTCGTGTGAACAGTAACTACGGCATAGCCTCCTCCTGGTTGGTAAGACCCTCCAGGGTCAACGAGCCTTTTTGTTTGTTCTGGTTGTTATGGCAATATGCCCAGGCTTTTTCAAAGGGTGTGGAGCCATATTATTGTGGCAGACTCGTAAGGCTTTTTGAACTGTTTGTTATTATTTATATTATAAGCCGAGTTGTTTGACCAGATCCTACCATCAAGTCTGCAGGGGCAGATGCATCGAACAATAACTGCAATCGGTAATGATGGCAGAGTCAACCTTAGTCGCAATTGCCTTAGAGAGGAAGGCCAAGACCATCAACATCAGTACCAAGACATTTCATAGTGTCAGATTTTTTTTTGAAGGATGATGGAAAAATACCTGGGAAATGTCGGTCAAGTGCTTGAACACCACATTTGTCAAAAAAGCTATTAAGGTCTTGGTTTAAAATTAGATCCCAAGGCGATTATCACAGATCTATGCCCCGAAATATCCGACTGGTGGTGATTTTCTAGACACGGCGATGATAAAATAATAAGTTCCAAATCGAGACACCGATATATCCTAAAAAGTTACAGAAAGGATGGTTATGTGTTCTATCGTTCCATCATGTCATTGCTTGTACATAATCGTTGATAGTAGAAACGTTGGGGGTTTTTAGGGGAATTAGGGGGAAAATAAGGGATCCCCCAATCCTGTGATAATGTTTGATATTCCAGAGGTTCCGTAAATCAGCATTACCACAACCCACAACCCACACATTCAATAAAAGAAAGGATTTACACAGTTGCATTGCATTTTTATGCAACCAACACCAACTTTGAAACCTTCAAATACGGTCAAAAAAATGTATTTTTGGAACATTGGTCTGGAAAGACAGATCGGACTGGTTTAATGCCAGAAAAGGGAGGTTCTTTTGTTGTTTTTTTACTGAAGGATCTACATGTCAACAATATTCATTCCATAACCATTGAAGGTTAATCAGGAGATTATACCGTAAATCATGTCTATCAATTTCTCATCAGAAAAAGTTCGAGAACTTTTTATTTTTGATTGTAGTGTCGTACGGCTTGATTACGATAAGCGAAATGATGCCGATCTCTGCAACCTTAAAGGCAGGTTTTTGATGTGGGGTAGGCACGTTCTGTCTAAAAAAGAATACGGTGGGATTTGTGTAGATGTGTACCCCTTGAGATTTATATGGGGGATTGTATATATGTTATCGGGATATTTAAAAAAGTTGCCGATACTTTCACCTTATTCTTTCTTATTCTTTTACAACTTTAATAGTTGCAGCCGTGCTATAGTATTAAAAATTTACGCTGATGTGCCAGACCAAAGATAGAACAGATCTGCAACTTTGATGTAACATGATGGAACTTGAATAGAATTTTGGTGACATGATTGCAGGCATTTTTATCAACATGGAAATTTTAGGAGAGAAGATTAAGACAATTTTTTTTTTTAGTTTTTAAGGTTTGAATTTTTGATAACTGGTTTTTAAATGTAAATAGTCGCCTAATAAAACAGAAACTTCAACTAAAAATATAACCATCAGTCAAATATTTGGTCTGATGTGACGATGGGATGGACTCGGAGTCCCGAGCAGGTCCGAACGTCCCGAGAGAGAGCGTGAGAGTGAGCCTGAAACTGTCGGTTAAAATTTTACAAGGGGTCCTGCCATAGAGACATTTGGGGTGAGAAAGGTGACCCCAGATCTGCGACACGACCTTTATAGATAATCTTAAAACGGAAAGTAGCGACGATCGGAAAACCCACAAACCTAAAGTACAGTACAATTAAATTTAATTCAGTGTACCGATCATTTGTGCTCCAGATTTTGATTGCGACTTTACTCAGGGACATTCTTTCCCCCTCCTGTGAAACGGCGCTGACGTAAATGTACCCCAATGAAACCTGCATATTTCAATGTTTGAGTGGGACAGCATTTACGGCGAATCGCCGATCTTGGAATGGTTTATCAATAAGGATTAGACATGTGAATGAAAGTCCTCGGTCTATCCATGGGTTCACCCTGGTGTTGATTAATAGGCTAGGTTGATGAAATCTTAAGATATTTTTGTTAAAATTTCGAAACAACTGTCACACTGAAATCTAGTTACCATTTAGCGCACTACATATAAGCTGAGACGCACTATGCACAAACTTCTGGTTACGATATAAAATGGTAGGAATAATAAATTATATTTTTTTTCTTGAGTTTTTAATTTTAATTTTGATTTTTTTTTTGGGTTCAAAGTATGGGTATTGATTGTCAAAAATCTTCAAAGATACAGGGATCCGATTATCACGTAAATTAAATTAAATTAGTAATCATAACCCTTATCATCAAAATACCACAATTAACCATGACCGAACATCCCGGCTTTTTTCCTTCACTTGCCTAAAGCTATCATATGAAACCTCTCCCCCAACCTCAAATCCCAACCCCCACTAGGCACTTAGGCATTTTTCTTTCAATTCAGAATATTTTCTAGGATTATTTTTTTTTTTGGTTTGGTTGTATGTAAGTGGTATGCAATGCATGGTGTCTATGGTTAGTATTTTCCACAAAAACTATTTTCCCTGCCTCAGAATCTAATTTAGTTGCTTTGTCTACTTTTCTTTCTCAAACTTAATCTTCAGTACCATGCAGGCATAACCTGTTTAGCGGATCGGTGTGCTTTTTGTGAACATCTACTTACATTTATAACAATTATTTTGATCACCACCAAAATTATATATAAGGTGATGGCTCCCCACCACACTCGTCCAAATTATCCACGAGCATTATGTTCTATTCTCAAGCTTCATACAATTCGTCTTCCCCAATGATGGCTCACCCTCATCAACACAACAATGGTTCTAAATCTACATCTTTACCGTCTTTCAGTGAATTACTTACTTCCATTCCTTTAAAGCATGACTTGAACCATCATGAGCATCAACATCAACCTCAGCATCAACAGCAACTTGCACCTCAATCAGGTGACTCTTCTGCTTCTTCATCTCCAAGCAATCACTATACTCATCCTCTTTATCCAAGAGGGCTGAGTCTTAGTCCTCATTATGCTGCTGGATACAATCTCCAACATCAAGCTCGTTCATCTCCTCCACTTACAATTACTGGTTCTACTCCTGGTGGTGTTGGTGCCAATCTTGGTGCTTATACTACTAGCTATGGTGGCTATGGCCCAAGGTCACACTACCAGTACCATGCCGATCCTCATTCTAATCAAAGTTATCATCACCCTAGTGGTGGTGCTAGTACCGCGGCCTTTGTACCTGCACCTATGTCTATGTCTCGTTCCGGTGGTACCATGGAGCCACCAGTGCGGGAAACTGTATTGCTTAGAAGAACTGCTTCGCCGATCCATACAAGTCGCAGCAATACTCCTTCACCTATTATTCAAGCTAATGCTCATGCTGATTCACTTCCATCTAGAGAATCTCCTATTGATTCCAATTCTAAGGAAGTTAAGAGAAAGCATGTTTGCAAGATTTGTACTCGTTCATTCACTACTTCCGGTCATTTAGCTAGACATAACCGAGTACATACTGGTGAAAGAAAGCATGTATGCCCATGGCCTACATGTGATGCTCGTTTTGCTCGTCAAGATAATTGCATGCAACATTATAAGACTCATAATAAGGGAAAGGGAAAAAGGAATAAGTTGAGTTTTAAGAGTAACTTGGGCTCTAAAAATTATTAAACAACATTATGTCAATGATCATTAATGAAGCCTTCTAATTATATTTCATTCATTACATTCAAAACAAAAAAATAGGTTTTTCATTGATGATTCATTTAGACAGTTTTTTAATTTACAGTTTCCAGTTACCCGTTATTGCTGCAAGCTGTGCTTTTAACGTGCATTAACTGGCATTTAGTTGTGTCAGTTACTTATAGAGATGTGAATTTTCATGGGTTTTTCAATTCTTGGTTGGTTAGTTAATATATGGTTTATTCTAAAAATTTGAAATTTGTAGACATAAATGTAAAATCTAATAATAATACGTTGTCGACATATTATTAGAAGTTGGAACTAAAGGCTAATATCGCTCATACTAAAAGCTATTAGCGATGATGCCTCACGTGATACCCCAGGTGGAATATGGCTATGGCTGCGTTTACGTTGATGATGGCTGCAGCTTAAGGCGGGCAGATGCCGCAAATGTAATTGGCAGACCGCAGACAGTAGACGGCAAAACGGCAGTCAACTTGAATCAACGATAAGCGGGTACAGTGTCTATGCAGACAAATTTTATGTACTAATCGAAATGAATTTCCAGATTTATGAGATTCGTTAAGCATTTTTTTTTTAGTACAGTTAAAACTTTCTGGAACTATGATGGTCAATGCAAGGTGCGCGGAAATCATACCGGAATTGAATTTAAGTTAATCAAGCCCCGCTGTGGCATACCCTTGTTGACGGATACAATTCATCGGTGAAACCCCACAATATCTCGGCTGCATGCAGGAATTCCGCATTTTTTTTTTAAATGTTCGGCCAGGTGGGAAAATGCACCAGTCGGAAATCGTATTTTGTCGCCTGGAATGGCTAATTTGGTGGGGATCTGTAAAATAGACGTTGCCAAGAACAATAAACTAACCTAAAATAAATAATGGAAATGTCATTTTTTATGACTATTGTAGAGGCAGGGAAACCAAACCAGCAAAGGTTTTGGTTTGGTATAAACGTGGAAAGGGGGCCAAAAGTGGGGATCGTCAAGGTGGAGATGATTGTAATTCATAACTAGGATCTGGAACTGGTAGCTCAGCGATTTTCGAGTGTTAGGAAAGTATTTGAAAGCTAGTTGGTGGTATCGGGTACTTTGCAGAATGAGCCGACACGTGCTTCCCGTGATAAATAGATCTGCCATTGCGGCACAGGGCACATAAGCCCTGCAGCACTGGTCCCTTGTTTACTAGAGTGCTAGTCGCCGCACAGATAAGCAAGTAGGTGGGTGGTGGTAAAAAGAGACGCTAAGCTGCACGTGAGCTAACTACCCAAATTCCACTACTCCCTAAGTAAAATGCTGCTAAGAAGATTCACTAGAGATCGACAATTTCACCAAAAAAATGACTGCTTATGGTTGGTGACGCCTATCCTTACGCTTACTGTGCCTCCTTCATGTGATCAGTACATGACAGGTCTATACGACGAGCATTCAGTCTAAATCTCATAATCCGTATATTTTTCCCCATAGAATTTTGTCTGATTCCAGGATAAGATCAAGGCCAAATTACATCCCTGCTAGTATTGATTCTTGCTATCCCATCTATGCCCTCCGCCGCCTATAGACCATGCCGTTGCGAGCTTGTTCATCACAAAAAAAAGTTTCTCTTT
The DNA here is from genome assembly GCA_030568535.1 of Suhomyces anneliseae. NCBI lineage: Eukaryota > Fungi > Ascomycota > Pichiomycetes > Serinales > Debaryomycetaceae > Suhomyces > Suhomyces anneliseae. The sequence goes on along the minus strand of JAJMGB010000002.1, from coordinate 354,552 downwards.
CATATCCGACCAATAAAAATGGTGCGATGAATTCGCGTTCTCCTGACGAGATCCTTTTTCTTTCCAAATTATGCATTCTGTCCGAAATCTCCGTATTATGTGTGACTCGGATGCACACCTTCTTCGATGTACTGTATTACTTGTTACCTTCAGAGTCGTAGTAGTAATTAACGGCCTTTGTAGAAACAAGTTTTGCCTAAGTGCTTACGAAGCTATGCAATGCCCGGATTGTTCACCGAAGCTCCCTGGACGATCAATAAGAACAGAAGGGGTCTTGGGAAGGATTAGCCTTACGGGCATCTTGCCGTAGTCCCCCGTCGTATCGTCGTCACGTCAGGGTGTATGCGATGGGCACTTGTTACTGTCGATTGCATTGCGTTCTTGGCGAACCCCGAACCCCTAGCTAGAATGCAAATGCAATCATAACAAAATTCCTACCCTACATTACTTGACGGCACTTTTCATTTTTCTACGAAAATTAAAGGGCTCTGTCTCTTTCACTAATATTCTAATTACGCAAATGTCGGCGACCAAGTCTGTGTGTTTAAAATATAGCACCTGCATTTTTCTTTTAATTCAAAGGGTGTGGATGGAATCAGGTGAATTACATGGATCAAGGGGGCTTGAAGTTACCAGAAAGGTATATTTTGACTGACCTAGACTTTGGTAATAACCCGCTGAACCGGGTTGGAATTGAATTGCTGACCTAATATATCTCCTTGTATCGCCGGTTAGTAGGGCTTTGATAAGGGGACCTAAGTTGTCTGCAGTATGGGTCTTTTTTTTTTTTTTAACTTTGATGCATGTTAGGACCCCCTGTGTGTGGCCGATATTTCCCTGTTCGCAAATTCTGTAGCAGTGACAGCTAGTTTAGATTGTAGAGAACAGAAGTTTGTACATGGTGCGTCAAAAGAGATCTGTGCAGGTCGGTTATTTGAGTAATTCAGGAATCGAAGGTTATGCGCACAGATCTATCTTTATTGTTCCGATGTCTGTAGCTGTGACAGCACTGGAGTTTAGGAATCAAAAAAAAAAAGGGTTGGCGCATAACGCTCAGAACAGATCGGTGCGTATGTTTTTTTTTTTAAACAATGTACCAAACAATTGGTTCTGGTAGAGTACCTTTTTGGGAATCAGAATAGATTCTTGATAGTGACGACCAAGTAACTGGACCAATTTTTTGAAAAAAAAATAAAAAGGATTACATCACTACTAGGCGTCCTTATTGCATGCCAGGTAGCAATCCATCATCATATGAAAAATCAGCTTTATCCAAATTGAACTAGAGAATTTGACTGTGCCCAGTCGTTTAATCATGCCTTCTCACTATATTTCAAGTTCTATGCATCAAGGCGCATTATCACATCTTTTGCAACTATTTGAGGCAGCAACCAACATCAAAATTGCGCTTTTGTTTGTATACGATGAACGAAATGTATGACATCTTCCGCTTCTCTTTACCTGTTACAACCTGCCAATGAAACTAGATCGATAATAAATGCTTCTCGGTCATTCAATATAACTCGGTTAAGCCGAAATAAGCGAGTTTCCCGGTGTGAGGAACTCCAGTCTATCTACACTACTTTTATTTCCACAAGAAGAATTCACAACAAAATTCAAACAGAATCCCAGGAGAATCCCACTAAAATGCAACCACAATCTATGGAGGGAAATATGTAAATATGAAATAGCTTGATAAGTCTTTGTTAATCTCTGCATAACTTGGTGTAGAATATGGTAAGTATTAACCTGGGGATGCAATTCGGCTGATTTATCCGCTATTCCCATACATTCGGACGGGTTTCCGTGGATTCTCTTGCAGTTCTAAGTCTATATTCTATGTATGATGCTGCTGGTAGAACCCGAAATGCGTTTCGAATATGGCATTTTGACTTCTGGCTGTTGATTATTTTTTTTGTTCTCGACATTCCATAACCATTTTGACAAGTATCAATAAAAGAAATTTACTAAATCGTACCAACCAAATGCCTTAATACCATAATTCCTCGGAAAACCTTATTTATCCGCTTATCAAGCTGTCTGAAACATAGAGGTCTGGATTTCCATGTTAAAATCACTATCTTGGACATGAACTGCATATGTTCACCAAATAATATCAAATAATATCTCAAGGCGCAAGTGCTTATTTGCCTCTAAAAACTGTTACAATATACTTTCGAATCTGGATTGGTTTTTACGAACATACATAATCTGGTTCTTCCGAAAACTTCCATCAACAAGATTTTATGGGCAGTTGGTGACATAGTATCAAAACCCTTAAGTACATAAAAGTCTTAGTTTCAACAAATGGTTGCAAATTGATGAACAGGTAAAATCAAAAAGCTTAAATCAACCAAATCGAACCATTTTTTTAACCGAATTTTCAAAAGATTCAATTTCAAAAGACCAAAAGACCAAATTTCTCTACAGATGTGGGTCACAGTAAGCGAGCGGAAATAGAAATTATACAATTGAAGTAATAGCCATTTTGCATATCATGCGATTTCACTTTTCTGAAACAAGTGCTTTAACAATAAAGCACCAGTGCCGTTCAACTAGTTTTAGTTATTTTTAGTGCAAAACTGGTCCAGTTCTTTCAAAAGAAGTAGGCGCTAATTTACCAAGACTACAAGGCTAATAATCCGCTTCCGAAAAAGCTGGATACAATATTATGATGGTTATTGCGCCAACAAATAGTGTTCTGATACAACCAAATAGATTCTTGTGCATTGTAGAAACATTCGAGCTAGCCAGAAGCTGGAGGCAAAGATGACAACTGTATATTATTTAGGCAGGATATTTCCGTTTTTGTTTCTCTTTATGTTCATGTTCGTACTACAGTGCCGTATATTGAACAATAGTTGACTCGGACTTAAAGATATCCGCTTCCATGTTCCATTTCCAGAATCAATTGTTGCACAATTGGTATCCAGCCCAACATAACCCGAAGTGACAAAGATACTGGGCGATATTCTCCTTTTTTTGAAAATTGGTTGACTACGAAAAACTCCCACCAACCGAAAAATTAATTGAAGAAATTTATCCAATTAATTTTAACACTCTATTGACCTAAAATAAATCAGTATCGTTGGGTTTATTAGCATTTAGTCCAAAATGAACCTAGATACAATCAAAGGCCGGTTTTTATTCTGTTGTTTGCGAACCTTCCATTGGAAAATATTCTAGGTCTAACGAACAAACCCTAATATTATATCAATGGAGGTATGCCGGTGTTGTTTAATATCAAGTGCTAATCATGATTGTGTGGAGTATTTTTTGAATCACTTGAAGCTGTAAGGGAATTCACCAAAATATAGCTCCAAACGATTTCACTTACGAATATTCGACAATCAATTCTAGCAGCAACCACTTCTGAAGGTGCTACCATGTTGTTGCAATATTTTAAATGGGCAGATCACTTCTTTATTATCCAACCCATTTCAACTAGCCAAAATAAACATGTTAATCTTTGAAGAGTGGTCCAAGTTTCTTATACAATCTCCTATGTTTTGAAGGTTACGACAGGACAATACATGAAACCTATTCTTCTGTTCAAAAATAATCAGAAACAGCTGGAACGTGTTTTATGTTGCATTGAACCCCCAATTCCTTGCTAACGGTTCAACGGTTGATCTTCAAACGTTTGAAAATACTCAAGCACTGGTGCATTCAGTCCTATCGCACTGGTAGCGTTTCTATGAATCTGGGGTTACTTCAGACCAGTTTTCCCTGGCTACATCGATTAAAGGGACCTGTTTAGGACTCGTGGGACAAATATTATTATCCCTCTTTTTATGCTGGACCAAACGAAGATCGTGGGTTGTGCCTATATAATTACTTGGCCAAGAGTATTTCATTGGTGTCTTGGAGAACCCTACAAAAAATAACCGTGTTTAATTTGACGGATGCGGAATTAAAGTTGGATTTCCACCACTCCCCGCTTTTATGAATTATAGTACTAATCCTATTATTGTATTGTATACTTGGACACCTTTAGTGTCGATCTCTTTAACCACCAACATAGAAAGGCGGAACCACGAATTTGCGTCTTGTACAGAAAGTTTGCGTAATATCCGATTACTTCGCTGGCAATAACGAACCGGAATGTATGTGGGCCTTACAAACTCTTAGTCAAGTTTTTGTATGAAATATTTTCGCAGCCTTTCGAAGACACGAAGAAAGTTTTTCGGCACCACAATGCACAGTTGGGTAGTGCATGTTCTAATTACACGCGGATGCGTTAAGTGTCTACCAAAAATTGACATGGCACCGTATATAAGTGGTCTGAGATCTTCGGCCCGCGAATATCGGATCTGCAAATCTTTTAATCAATCGATCTTTATGTGGGAAAAGATGACTAAGCTGGACATTCTAGCCCTCTAGAGCTTCGGAATTCCATCCTAGTCACTGTTATCAAGATCTTCTTCATACAAATGTGTGTTTAAAAGTGGTGTGATTCTCCCCTTGGATATCTTTCATTCCTTTTATACACTGATACACTGATACACTAATATACCAAATTGAGTTTGTAAATATTTTGTGATGTCTAGCTTCTTTCCCTGCCGTACATTTCATTCCCTGCCGTTCGTCCAAAAGACACATTATTTTGCGCCGTATCTGTATAAACACCTAACTTCTGGTATGTAGTGGTATTATTAGGTTCTCATGCTTAAGATGCTTTGTAAGTTATTATTTATTACCTTCTGCAAATGAATATGGTTAAACATGCCAATTTATGAACATGGAATGGCTTCACTTTTAGCAACAACATTTTGAAGGTTCTCGTCAATCTCTGTTTGCACGTCAAGCATATGAATTATTAATTAGATCTCGTAATTACGTAAATCTTTCTTTGTAAACCATAAAAATATCAAGATCAGCTCACTTTATGATGCAGGCCATAGCCGGGGAATGTGAATTAATCGAAGTTTTTTAATATTCATCAAGTACACCCTTGATTCCTTCGAAGCACACCCTTGCTTGCCAGTAGTCACGGAAACGCAACCGCAGGATCAATCATACGCATTTTCGAAAAAATTAGTTCCATTTAATTCCTTATCCAAGTTGTAACTAATTCCATTAATTATTAATTTGGATATTTTTAACTTAACTTCATTGTCCCCTCCATCGTTAAGCTCTTCGCCAATAACCATTTCTTCCGCATTACCTCTATTCAAGTTGATAGTTTTCAAAATAAAATCATTCAAGTAATGCGAAATACTAGTTGGAACATTTTTGAAGTAAAGGGCCCTGTTAAATGAGCAGGGAACAATTTTTTCATTGGAATCATAAAACTCATCTTCTTGTTCTTTGGTTTCATCAAATTCTCCTTGGTCAACCACTTGTACATCGTAACATCTAAATGGAACATTAAATGTACTGTCATGGAAGTTCCATTGGATATCATTCATTGGTCTGTCACCATGATTTAATTGAGTCAATAAAGAGTCTGGAGAGTCAACCATTCTCTCATGTAATGATTGTCCCAAGGTAGACATAATTAAACTAGTATTTATATCTCTCCATGCCTTGTGCTGTTTGTTATAGTACTTATGGTACAATAAGAACTCATCCACATAACCTAAGTACTTTTCACAATGAGAACATTTGCAACCATTCCATAACATGGTGTTCATGGACTGGTCATAGGATGCTAATGATTGGAAAAAGTTTGGGAGAACAAGCTCCAACTTTCCTTTTGATTTATCGAGAATTTTAGGTAAAATATCCGAGTATAATTCATAACGACGATGGTAATTACCTTCAAATCCATCACGGAAATTACCAAGTGGAGGGAGGTTATGCATAATGCTAATATATTGTAAATTCTGATCTACTTCAATTATCAGTTCAATGAAATTGAACACATTGAGATCAAAGAATTCATTCTTCTTGTGGGTTGAATATTCATACTGTTGAACAATAGAGATTCTAGTGAGTTTGGTCAATTGTTCAACAGGTATCAAGTTTAATGAGTCCATCACAAAGTCATCGTGTTCACCAGTTGAAGTGGGCAACGACCCAACCACGATTTCTAATTGCTTGATTTTAGACCAAGGTATTCTTCTGATTAATTGCTCATTCAAGTCTGTATCCTGACTATAGACAAGTTTGAATTTTTCGAGCTTGTCAAAGGATACACCGCTTTTCAAGGCAGGTTGTATCAATTTCCAGTACTTGTCATCTGATGGTAAAATTATAGATTTCAAAGATGACATGATTGAATAATCTGTATCTGCTGGAGCTTGTTCAGATATACTTATGAGTAGTTCCTCTTCTGACCCAGCCAAGGATTTCAACTCACTCCAAGAGTCAATAACCCTTGATTTGAGTGTGATCTTTCGATCATTGATATGGAGAACCTTTCTCAATTCTGGATCTCCGATATAGATCTTTTCCATGGAATGGCTTTCTAAAAGCCCAAACAACTGGTTCAAACCCTCGATTATGGCTTTATCTTCTCTAAAATCACGATTGGTGTGTTCTCCAGACCCATTGACTATCGATATAGTCTCTATATACAGAATGAGGGCCGGATTGATCTCAAGCGACAGATTCAAGATAGCCAACCTTGCTGCAATCACCTTTAATTGCACTGGTAGTGGGTAAACCTTTCCCTCGGCGTAATTGTGAGCAATACCATAAATGGTGGTCTGGGCCGCATCCAGAAAGTCGGTTTTTCGGCGCTCTGGTGATGGTGATGCTTCCGTTTGACTGATGATTGGGTTAACCTGAATGGTTAGGTGGCGGTACAACTGTTGCATACATGGCGTATAAAAGTGGTAATTGGTAAGTGCAAGATTAATCAAAGACTGTTGGGGAAGAAACAGTATCACCCGCTTGATCACCGCATCGGGAAGGTCCTCGAGCTTCATGGGTTAAGCGTCATAGAGGTAGGCCAAGATGGCTTGATCTTCATTACTATTGATTGTTGGCAGGGAATGAGGTATCACGTGACAAGCGTGATGATTTTGTTGAGCCCTTAATACTTAATAAGTACCATAGTGAGTGTGGATGTGGATGTGGTAATGATGGAGGTGAAAAATACTGAGTGTAACCTAAACCAGATTTGGTACCAAGTGAGTTATTTTCAAGATGCAGAGGAAATATGTGTGGTGACATTAGCCACACTGCAGGTCATGACTGAAGGGTAAGGAAATGTTCTATCGGTCCCAAGGAAATATCAAATTATTGAATCTTGGAATTATGGAATTATGTAATTATGTAAGCAGTTGGATGAGAAATTAACGAAATGTGGGGTACCTTCGCAATTTGTGCAATTTTGCAATTGTGGAGATTCCTTCCAATACCATCAGATACCGAAATCTTTCCATTGCAACCAGTGGTTTCCATTAGACCTGGAATTCGAATGACTATTTTGGTATTTCACCATTAAGGCAAAACAAGGCCAAAGAAGAAAGGTTATAGGATTAACTAGTTAATCCCTTACCCATTGCGCGCCCTAATTAGAAACGCAAATGCTACAATTAAACTCGTTATCACCAACAAACCAGGTTTTATTAAGGGACCTTGGGATAGGGTTTCGTAACGTAGCAATTATGGTACCTACAATAGGATCAAAGCCCGTCGATCTTTCTCAAAACAGTAGCTTTTAAGGCAACTTTGATCTTTTTTTTTTTCTTTTATTTCAAAATATGATGTTTCGGGAATGTCGCTCCTAGTGCAGGGACTCTTCACTATCGTTTAAAATTTCAACAAAGAATGAGCGATCTCAAACTATTAACAAATAAATAAAATTTTCATTGCCACAGCTTTTATAGCAACAGTAGTTTCTAGGTTTAAATCACAGGGGTTTGAGAGATGACTTGTAACTGAACCTGAACCGCGGTTCAGTACACGTAGATGATTATGAAATAGGCTAAGTCAGGTTATGCAAGGATATCACCTCAAAAATTGACAAAAAGGTTAAATGCTTATCGCCCATTTCAGTGTGGGTGAAAAAGGGTCTTTCCACACTTTTGATATATCTTTTCTAGAACCCATGTGCATCTCAAACAATGCAAGGGTCAAGAATTTCCAAGTGGGGATTTGCTTGTTTTTCGGCAGAACCCTTTAAACCAGTCTAGTCGGCATTTACACATTGTTGTGAGATGCAGGACACCTACTGACCACCTGACAGGAGGCATCGTAACCGTGCAGGATTAGACATATACGGTGGGTTAGGTTCACCTATTACTATATGGTTAGTTCTATCTAATCAACTGCTATATTGTGGAGTTGGGTATTGTTGTTAAATCCGATCAAAATCTGGGGGAAATAAAACTAAAGTGGTGTGAATAAGTGAAGGAGGAGAAAAACTACACTGGACCAGCAACTGGCGATGGAAAGTTCAAGGAGGGGGCCAGAGAAAGTTTAAGAAGAAACTGACCCCAATACCCAATGCCAAGTCAGCGATATTCCCGTGGAACATTGGCTGTTGAGGAATTCGTGCATATAGTGCGGATAGAGATAAATAAAGTTGAAAAACAGTCGCTTATTACTATATTCGGAAGGAGACTCATTAATAATAACTCAAAAAGGGTTCTGCCGAGGAAATATTCATTTATTAATAGAAGAAAGAAAGGTTCATAAAATATGGATGAAAAAGGTCAAATATTAGCGACTGGGTAAAAATACCCTGATATTAAAAAAATAAAATATTTTATTTTTGTTCCTGTGTGCATAGATGATATGCACCATGCACAAATTCTTATATTGAACGTTATATCTTGTGCGCACTATATTTTTGACTATCTGCGATATCTTGGCTATAACCACCACCGCCACCATCAATATTGAATCTGAAAGGGTTTCAGCCTTTCTACGTCAAGATGATGATACTTTTGGAATGATGGGCTAGTATAGATTATCAAAGTTTAATTATATCATTCTTTAATTGTACGGCGTTATTCCCGAATCACAGTAGTTATATCAGTTTCCATATCAACGCTATTTCCGCTTCGCGCAGGTAAAAAGACGTTCGTCTGGCGAAACTACGGCGACTTTACTTGCCAGGAGTGACGTGGAAACCCCAAACTTTATTTCTCAACTAAGAAAACGCTAGCGGCATTAAGGGCTCATAACGTCATCAACAGAATAAAACCCAACTATGTTAATCCGCTTAGCGCACACTATGGGACGATTAGGTTATGAACAGAGTTGCATATTCTTGGATACCCCTGCTGGTATCTCGGAAGGGTTAGTGTTTATAATATGAAATCGACTAGAGTATATACCTTTGTACAAGTCTACCACCCCCCGTGGGTCCCCTTGGCATCCGGCTTATACAGTGCAGGGTACAGTACAAGTAAGAACATTATCGCGCGCGCTACATCACGCGCTACCAAAGCCCCCAGCAGCATCAACTGTTTCTTCGCAAAACTCATCGGCATTCCTTTCTATGTAGGTAAAATGCTCGTACATATTACAAACGTTTACTAAAAATCCAGAAGTGTGGTTTTTAAGGCATTCCGCTATGCTACTACCCCTTAAAAGCTGGGTCTTTAATAGGTGTGGTTTAAAGATATTTTCACAAGTGTAGCTTTTGACATCAAAAACCGTAGCAGATTTAAAAACAGCTATTCTCACCCCACGCCTCCTGGTCTGCTTCTGCTTCTGCTTAACGTCAAGTTTAATGTCGTTAAGATCAAATGGTAGCGCCAGCCAGCGTTAACCGTCATGTTTAAGCATGAAACATCTTACCACAATGTGAAATCGGGTGAAACGCGACAGCAGATACGACCAAGATACGACTGTGGTGACATGAATCACAAACATTTGGACACGACCGGCCAGCTATTCATCCCGATGGGATCCTGGTTGGATAATTATCACAACAGAACCAGAACAACAGCTTCTAACCTAACCATGGTCACAACCTATAAAGAACCAAGTACTTGAAAAATAACAAACCAAATTGTTTAGTTTTGTGGGTCATTTTTTTTTCATCTCTTAGTTAATATTTCTTTATCTGCATAATATTCATATTTTTATTTCGTCAATTGCAGAGCAGTATCATTGTTTTCTCTTTCACTCACTATGAGCCACAACCTCACATATGAGTTCCTTTTTTGCCCTTTTTGTGCATAAGATAACGCCAATGAACTTACATGCCTAGGTAATATTTTTACAAAACACTAGAGGTGCTTGGAACAATATACTTGTACTACTTCGTGCCACTTCGTACTTCGTACCACTTCGTATAACCCCCATGGGAGGATCTTAGCTGCAACCCTAAAATTGTAAATCTTTGGTCTTGTGACCATATTTGTGTGGCTAGGCCGGCCCAGGAGTTTTTTTTTTCCTTTTTTTGAACAGAGTGGTGGCCAATTAAGTTGGGTAGAAATTTTTGCTCATCTCCAGTGAAAAGTTGTGAAACATATCCAAAACACACCTGAGACATGATCATCTACAATATGAAACATCCACCAGAAGTCTAGAAGTCTAGAAGCTATCACTTCATATCCTTTCTTCCCCTTACTCCTATTGAAATCCAGCCAAGTATAGGGGTACTTCCCCGACTAATGGACTCTATTGTCTCCACACGTGATCTCCCCTTTCCATTGACATGACAGCCTTCAAAACTCAGGTCCCGGAATACAAGATCTGGGGTAATTGGTCACGTGGTATCTAGTCACGCGTATTTCCATCTCTTCTTCCTTCACCACACCTTGTTCCTGTACCAGAGCAAGAGGGGACCGAAGGGAAGATCACCGAAGAAAAATAGTCGTAGCCAAGAGAACTGAAGGCTGTGGAGGTGGGCGATCTTGTGATCGTAGGAGGCTTTAAATCCCAAAAGAGCGAATGACATTAGTCCGGTCCAGTCTGGTGGCATCGTCGTACTTTTGACGTACTTTTGGCGTAGCCGAATATCCAGCCGAATTCTACAATCGCCTGCATTGTGTGAATTACAGAGTATCACAGAATTCTTTCTTCTACTTGTTCAAGAAACCAAAACGTGTTGCACCCCCTGTACATTGTAGTGTGGTGTGGTATGGTCACTATATGCTATTAATAAAGCTTATAGCCAAGACCATCACATGTTAATTGTGTGGGGGGACTGATGAAGTCTTGGGTTCTTGGGCTAAGGGAATATCGGTATAAAGTTGCTCTATATACATTAAATCTTGACGTCACTATCTCGCAGTAGTTAGTAAACCTTAACCCGGTCGTAGTTATATGGAATACGTCTTTTTACGACTGTTAGCATTGAGTTAGAGGCTTAACGGTATAATCAGATCTAAAATTATTAAAAAAGCCTGGCAGTACCGGAAATACACCCACTTTATAGTTGAGTTAGTTCTCTCATAAATCTTTTACTTCTCATACTTTCTTTTTTGCTCTCTTTCATTGATCAGCAGATGACCGTCTTTAGCCAAAAGGAACTGAGAGGATCTACACTATTATAAGAGGGGTGTTCCATGCATACCCCACAAGAGCGCATCCTTGAGTACTCAGAGAATCTGAGTTGTTTTTTTGTCTGGGTGGAGGAAAATTGTCTTATCGCCTTCCGCATATTCCGCCTCAAGTCCGAATTAGTATTCCCCGGTCCATACATAGAAACCTGCTGGCTTAAATCCGAAAATAGACGGAGCACGGCTGATTAATCTTACCGGGGGTCCGTGTAGTGCACATACGTATGCATCCACACACACCAAAAACAAGCGAGCGAACGGGGTCCACTCAACACAAGGGCCTGTCACCGATCTCAACAAGTATCGCCGAAACCGAAATGCGTCTTGTTAGGGGTCCCACGTCAAAGCCATGATGATGACAAATGTCAAAAGTATCATATTGACGCTTATTAAGCCCTCCCAACAAACGAATGACTGACCTTTGGTTGATAAAAATAATTTTTTTGGTTCGTCTGTCGGTGTCGGTGGTGTTCCTCATCTCCGATACAAGCGCCTTTTATAGCGTCAACATTTAGACAGCCGTTTCGGCCGAATTCCGGTTTTGGGTGCACCTTAAAAAAAAAAAAAAAAGACCGCACCCATCGCTGTACATATACCCATGAATTCTGGTACCTTATGCTTATCGGAAAGAAAAGTGGCGGTGGCTACAGTAAAAGTATTGCAATTTTTGCGTAGATTCCCCGGAGAAACAGCTGCTGACCTCAGCAGGTTTTAACCCATGGTACAGACCCTGATTATTAATAGACGATGCTTAGAATTAATCAGGGTCCGTTAGAAACATCGAACTCACGTGCGCGGACACAGCGGATCTTCTGCTCAGACACACAGTAGCGCAGCACCCTGTCATCGCCAGACACCACCCTCACTGTAATGCACAGTAGGCGATATAAATCACAGGCACATTATGATGAATTGTGTCTGATAAACCCGGCGGCGATGCCATAGGTCTCCATAGTCCTATGAATGCCAGCGGACACTGTACACCAATTGAAATTTTTCACCTATCTACATGTATAGACGGCGGAATCTACATTAACAATGTCAATGTCCGGGAACAAGGTAAATTAGCTGGCTCAGCAGGGAGAAAGTTTTTTTTTTTTTTTTGCTGTTTGTTCAAAGTTCGTTAGTCTGTGCGCTCGTGTTATTTCCTTTCCCAAAACAGTAACGCCGAGCATAACAATACCTATTACACCATGGGTCCTCTCAGCAAGACTAAAAAAAAAGAAATTATCCCATTTCCCAGTTAACTTCCTTACCTGCTCTTATATATAGCTTGCATCGCCCCATCCCATCCTACCAATTTTACTCCTCCAGAATCCCCCTCTGTCTAATAGATACCCCCTCATCATTTATAGATAACACATACTAAAAATGTCAGACGGATCTGCTCCTTTGGAGCCTACAGCTACTACATCCTCCAATCACTCCGATCCTCACAATCAAAAGGATTTCGGTACCGATTCCTATTCTGGTGAACCTCAACCTTTCACTGGTGGTGATGAAAAAACCGCCGGTCTTCATGATGACGGTGTTCCAGAAAACGGTGATGAATTGTCCCGTTACGAATCCAATTATGAAAGTCAAAGAACCTTAAGTAGAAGAATGACCGGTGCCGATGAGTTAATTGAAAAAGCAAATGATACCGATGAACCATTGCCTACTATGGGTGGTGGTAGAGACTACCCTCCTGCATTACCTGACAGAGGCCCATATGCCGTCAGTTTCGATGGTCCTGATGATCCAGATCATCCTCATAATTACCCATTGTCTCAAAAGCTTCAATACACTTTCTGTGTGGCTTTCAGTGCATTATGTCTTACTTTAGGTTCTGCCATGTTCTCACAAGCTTCTATTCCTCTTATGGAAATCTACCATATTGGTGCCACCACTGCCACTCTTGGTACTTCATTGTACGTGTTTGGTTTCGCATCTGGTCCTGTTCTTTGGGGTCCATTGTCTGAATTATATGGTAGAAAAATCGTGCTTATTCCTTCTTCTCTTGGTTACTGTCTTTTCAGTTTTGCTGTTGCAACTGCCAAGGATATTCAAACCATTATGATTTGTCGTTTCTTCACTGGTTTTATTGGTGGTGCTTGTTTGGTTGTGGCTCCTGCTGTCATGGCTGATTTATACTCCACTAAAGCTAGAGGTAAGGCTATTGTTGTCTTCTCTGCTGTTTTATTCGGTGGTCCAATGTTGGCTCCAATTATGGGTGCTTTCACCGTTAAAAACTCCAGTTTAGGATGGAGATGGACTTCTTACTTCTGTGGTATTATTGGTGGTGCTTCTTTCCTTTGTAACATTTTCTTCCTTAGAGAAACTCACCATCCTCTTATTCTTGTCCGTAAGGCTGAAATGTTAAGAAGAAGAACTGGTAACTGGGGTATTTTTGCTCCTCATGAAGAATTATCTTTAAGTATCAAGGAAATTGTTGAAAAGAACATTTCTAGACCAATTGTCATGTTATTAACTGAACCAATTTTGGCCTTTATTTCCATCTATAATGCATTTATTTACGGTATGCTTTATTTGTTCTTGACTGCTATTCCTTTGATTTTCACCCAAAAATACCATATGATTGCTGGTGTTGCTGAATTACCTTATATTTCCATGTTGATTGGTATTTTACTTGGTTGTCTTCTTATTCTTTGGTTCGAAAAGAGATACGCTGCTGCCATGGATGCCAACAACGGTAAGCCAGTTCCTGAAGAAAGATTACCACCTATGATGGTTGGTGGTGTTTTCTTCACCATTGGTTTATTCTGGATGGGTTTAACTGGTAACTACGGTCCTCATGTTCACTGGATTGTTCCAACCATTGGTGCTTCTTTCATTGGTTTCGGTTTAGTCTTGGTTTTCTTACCATGTTTGACTTATATCATTGATTGTTACCTTTTCTTGGCTGCTTCTGCTTTGGCCGGTAATACCCTTATTAGATCCGCTTTCGGTGGTATCTTCCCATTATTTGCCAGACAAATGTTCACTTCCTTACACATTTGGGGTGGTGCCGTTTTGGTTGGTTGTGTCTCCTTCATTTTAATCCCTGTTCCATTTTTGTTCTACAGATATGGTAAATCTTTCAGAGAAAGATCCAAGTACGCTTTCGTTTTGTGAGAGTCTTGTTAAATAGTAAATAATTAATATATTAATGCAATAATGAAAATATAACAGCAGTAGCTTAGCCATTGTGACTATCAAAATCACCATCAGAACCAGTATCACCATTACTACTGATATTTACTTAAGTATTTTATTGGTATCACACTATAGTGTGTTCCGCCCTTTACCAATTGGCCGGAGATACGGCTGCGAAATGAATATACGGACCAGGAGCATCATAATAGCCATCTTGCATCAGGAACCATCTAAAACCAAACCATGTAACTGCACAGGTTGCGTCAGCATTACGTAGGGACCAACGGTCTGTAGAACTATAACCACATGAACGGATATGTGGCCCAACTAGGCATGTTCCATTTTGCACCTATTGCAACCTTGGCCCAAAACGGAACCACCGAACCTAAAACGAACCGCCGTCAACCTGTCAAATTTTCACTTTAGGGCTTTCAGTCCCCGGTATTCCATGCTTTTAGTTCCAATTAGGTTTGTAATGTTTCGGCCGTATGGTCTAAGCACTCGTCTCTATTAATTAATAATAATTAATCCGGGCACATAAGTAACCAGTTTTCCCGAGATATGCAAATTATTCCATTAAAATATCCGCTAAACGTCAAAACCATTCGGTATAAAGAAGTATATCATGATGGTAGAATTTTTACAAGGTCAATCGGCCCGAAGACCCTGTTGAAGTCCACTCTTCCTGTAAACCTAAGCACATGTTCATCACTACAACACAGTGATACCTCGGTAAAACCACCTGGAAGCTGGTGAAAAATTCTAACTAAACTTTGAAAATTACCAGAACCCGCTAAGAGACGTATTAGTAGCTGTTCTGGGCTCGCATCCTCTTTATTTCGGTCTCTTGGTGTCTGTTCATTAATATCTTCCAATTATCCTACATATAGCACCACTAACCTATACCCATCTACACTTTATACCCCCACCAAAAATACCATAAATACATTTAGATAGTGTCAAATCGTACCTAAACCCTACATTAACCATCTCTAATCGCCTGATATATTTTTCTTCCATTTTCTTGCCCCTTTCGTCCTTTTTACTATCCACTTCTCTCCCACTCTTGGTGCACTAACAATATCTGAAAAATAACCAGATCCACCATCTCAGTTCATTGCACCATGTTTATCCGTAGCTTCAGTACTACGGCCGCCAACCAGGCCAAGAAGGCTACTGGTGGTGCTATCACCAAGTACTTCGGTCGTCCTAGTAACAATCTTCTGCTGGGACTCGTGGGTTTGGCCAATGTTGGTAAAAGTACCTTTTTCCAAGCCATCACCAGATCGACCTTAGGTAACCCAGCCAATTACCCATTTGCTACTATTGAACCTGAAAAATCATTGATTGTGGTGGAACTGCCAAAGCTTGACCACTATGGAGACATTTTTGGTTCAGAAAAGAAACTTTCGTCTACTTTAACCGTCTACGATATCGCAGGTTTGACTCGTAACGCCAGTAGTGGTGAAGGTATGGGTAACAAGTTCCTTTCCGATATCCGTCAAGTCGATGGTCTTTTCCAGGTTGTTCGTGGGTTCAGAAACGACGAGATCATCCATATCGAAAACCAAGTCAATCCAGTTAGAGACATGGAAACTGTCAATGATGAGCTTATCTTGAAAGATTTAGAGTACGTGGAAACTGGAATTGAACTCACCACCAAGAGCTTGAAAAAACCTAATGTGAACCGTGCTGCTGTGGATTTTGAGCTTGAAACCCTCAACAAGGTCCTGGACAGATTGTACGAAGGTCAAAAGGTGATCTCCGGTGAATGGACCGAAGAAGAAATCGAATTGATTAATGGTTACAATTTATTAACTGCCAAACCTACTGTCTATTTATTGAACGTCAGTGAAGCCGACTATACCAACGGAGAAAACGAGTTTTTGCAACAAGTCAAGGACTGGATAGAGGCCAACTCCAAGGGTGACAAGTTGGTGATGGTCAGTGTGGAGCTTGAAAGTAAGATTCAACAGAATGGACAAGGACGTGAAGTGAGTGCTATTCCTCGTATCGTGGACGAAATGAGAAGTGCCCTTCACCTCGTATCTTTCTATACCTGTGGACCAAAAGAAGCAAGACAATGGACCGTTAGAGAAGGTACCACTGCCCCAGAAGGAGCGGGTGTGATCCATACCGATTTACAAAAGACATTTATTTCTGCCCAGGTTTACAAGTGGGACGATTTAAAGAAAGAAAAGGCCCCATTGAACGAGGCTGGTTTGAAGGCTTCAGGAAAGCAGTACAGATGTGGTAAGAAGTACGAGTTGGAAGACGGAGATGTGATGGTTGTGAAGGCCGCTGGAGGAAGAGCCAGATAAGAATAGAGGAGAGAAATTACCAGTATAGAAGAACTGGTAAGAACTGGTAAGAACTGGTTAGATATTTGGAACCATACGTACCAATTTTCCATCTATATCAGTCATTTTGTTGGATTTTGCAACTAGTCAATTGGCACTGGTATCTCTGTTACTGGTTCATCTGGTATTTGTGACTGGTCAGTGTGAGGAGTCACAATGGCTGCAACTTGGTAAAAGCAAAACTAACACTTCGAAACCCCTTTCTTGGCCCACTTGCTGTTGCTTAGAGTCCTGGTCTGCCTACTGGCGGACTCCTATTGTAGATAGATACTAGATACTTGTATCGTTATAGATGTCCCTAGAGACTGTACATAGAAACTATAAAGTTTAAGTTTAACCTAGTAGACGTCAAAGAAGATAAAGAATATAGCTTAAATCAGCAGTGAAATCAGGGCCCAAATCAAGCGTAGATCAGGGTTGGTTAGCAGTCTGTCTGATCTCCAAAATTTCAGGCGGTTCTGGATTAGGCCTAATTTTTCACATTTTTCACTATGTACTGAGACCCTCTAAATACCACTACACCACTAATATCTACACTACTAAAACCGTTGCAACCGTTACAACTGTCACAACAGGCACATCCACACCACCAGAGATCCCTAGCAGTAAGTCCCACTACAAACTCCCACCCTTCCACTCTTCACCACTCTCCCTTCTACCCCTTTATATTGCTTTTACGGAACGGAAATCGCCTGGTCCCTTCGCATCGCAAATCCCCCACTACTCGCGCAAAACCAAAATAGACCCCATCTCAGTCCACCAAATACCCTGTAAAATACCAGCGATGAATAGAGCAAACACCACAACAACTAAGGTAAATACCACAAGTAAGACCATTTTAAAAAGTACTCTATACCGTAGCCCCCACCACACTCTACCCATATACCTCTCTCCCCCACTCTTTCCCCCATTTTCCCCCGAAATTCCCTCCCTTCTTCCTCCCTCTGTCCTCTGCCATCTCCGGCCCTTTTGTTGGTCCGCACCACCACCATCTCGCTTGTTGATGCCCGCTAAACATCCTTTTTTTGGGCGTGCACCCAACACCATCTTATCTATCTCATCCCAAAACACAACCACCCCATGTTCATCCGTCGTTCCCATACTATGCGGTCCGTCTTCAACTACCTATTCCCTCATACAGAGACTCCGCGCCGGACATATTCCACCAATAACCCCATATTAGCCGCCAACATCGAACAACAGTTCCATCCAAAACTTAGAGTAGTGTTGAAACAACTTGATGCCATAGCTCCAAGATTCCCATTAAACAAAGGAGATATCGAGATTCTTAACCGTCCTGATGATTTCTATGCCACTTTAAAGGCCAAGATCGCTTCTTCACAATCCAGAATCTTCTTGTCGTCGCTTTATATTGGTAAGACAGAGACCGAGTTGATCCAGTGTCTTGAAGATGCTCTCACCAGATCTCAAGATTTAAAGGTTTATATTCTTATTGATGCCTTAAGAGGTACCAGAGAAGCTCCAGATAACGTATGCTCAGCATCACTTTTGACTCCCTTGGTGTCGAAATTCGGTAAACATAGAGTTGATGTTAGAATGTACCATACCCCGAACTTGGCCGGTTTATCAAAGGCCTTCACTCCAAAGAGATTTAACGAAACTTACGGGTTACAACACATGAAACTTTATGGTTTCGATAATGAAATCATTCTTAGTGGTGCCAACCTTTCTAATGACTATTTTACCGATAGACAAGACCGTTACTACTTGTTTAAAAACCGTCCATTAACTGATTACTACTACCGTATTCAGTCCACCATCTCGTCTATTTCTTACCAAGTGATACCTTCTGCTAGACAAAAACAAGGTTTCATGTTATCATGGCCTACTTCCAACAAATCTTGTGAACCATCCATGAACCTTGAACGTTTTATCAGTGATACTTCTTTCATGTTGGACCCAATTTTAAAACAACAAAAATTATCTTCCTTTGATGAATTCGAAGACACTGATGATTACGATACCGTGGTGTACCCAGTGTCGCAATTTACTCCATTATTCCCTAAAAGCATCGACAACTCTACTGAAAAACCAGCCATCTTACGTCTTCTTTCGTACCTTGATTCTACCTCTATCAAATGGTGGTTCACCGCTGGTTACTTCAACATGTTGCCAGAAATTCAAGACAGACTTATCAACGGTAAGTCCACCGGTTCTGTCATCACAGCTTCTCCAAAGGCTAACTCTTTCTACAAGTCTTCTGGTGTTTCTTACTACGTTCCAGAAGCTTATCTTTTGTTTGCAAAGAGATTCTTGGAAGAAGTTGCCCGTGTGGGTAAATCATCATTAATTACCGTCTATGAATGGCAACGTGGAGTGGTCAACACTCTTGGAGGATGGTCTTACCATGCTAAAGGTATGTGGATGACTATTCCTGATGAAGAAGTTCCAAGTATCACTGTTGTAGGATCTTCCAACTATACCAAAAGAGCATATTCTCTTGACTTGGAAAGTAATGCTATTATTGTTACCAAAGATGAAGAATTAAAGCAAAAAATGAGAGATGAAATTACCCATTTAATGGAATACGCAAAGAAACTTGAATTAAGTGATTTTGCTCCAAAACCAAAAAGAAAAGAGTCCAAGGACACTACTGAAACTACTGAAACCGCTCCAAATGGAAAACCAAGTTCTCATGTGGATGTTTCCCCACAAGCCATTGGTGCTATAGATACTGTGGCTGCTATAGACGATGATTCTGTTCATAAGTTCAACGGTGAAGAAGACGTGGTCTATGAAGTGGATGAAGACAGAAAGATCAGTTATGGTGTGCAACTTGCCATCAAGTTGTTGGGAGGTAAATTCTAAGTGTCTAGTTCGACTCGCTTGCGAGGTACATTTGGCATGAATAAAACTTGTATTCAAAAATAAAACAATTATTAAGAAAATCAACAAAAATCAAAAAGCTCTCCATCATTTCTGTTCTACCATTCATTGAAGTATAGATAAGCTGGTAAGGGTGATTTTAATCACTACCAGGTCTCTGTACAAACTCCGTGGCCACTAACGTCCGTAGCCACCCATACCCTGCATTTCTAGAGCTTGTATATAATAAACGACAGCTGTTTGAAAAGAGATAGAATCTCATGTAAACTTGTAGACAATATTGCCAAATTGGAATAGTAATAAGGTTAATTATCTATTTTTTATAACTATTCCGCTAGTATTTAAATACCAATGTTTAACTATACTGTTCTGCTAATGTATGAATATTGTCTTTATTAATTTATATTAAATATTGGTATATTAAGAGACTAGGTATCTCAATAGACCTGCTATTACAATTATTATTGACGAATTAAAAGGTGATACAAGGCTTTCTTTAGTTGCAAAATTAAATTAAAGATCCAATGATCTGTTACTCTAGAACCAACAAGAGCAAGCACTTCAACAAAGAAGAATAAGACGAATTAAAATTAACTGAAACAATGAGATCCACCATCCACCAGAGATCAGATTCTGTTTTTTTTCACCACTTGTATTAATTATTCTGGTGATTTCTAAGTTCTATGAGTAGTAGGAACTGGCCACTGACATGTATATTATACAATTACTTCTGGCTCAGGAGACGTTTTTATCCAGGAATTTTCATCCAGTGTCAGCTGGTTCTCGTCTGTATCTCCTTCTTCTCCTCTTGGTTTACTTCCTTCGAGCTCTTGGTAGTACAAGGCACTTGTGGGTGTCTTTCCGCGGTACCAAAGGTATTTTTGAGCTATTAATAAGCTCAACAAAACACTGGTGGTCCCTACGTTGACCCAAGTCGTGAAGTTCACCGGGATTTCGTACCACCGGTAGTTATTTCTCAGAAGAGTCTTTCCGAGAACTAGAAACACCAAGGAGGCTGTTTCCATCGAAAACCACTTGTCGTGGAGTCCCCACACCGAAGAACCTACCCAATTGACCGTTACCTGTGGAAGAAGAGGCACTGCTGCACAAAACTTGCTTCCTAGCCACAAGAAGTCCACCACGTCCAAGGCATTGACCGTGGAATGCCCCGATACGTATCCCAAGTACCCCAGAATCACCGTTATAGCTGCAATTACACTGCAGCATATTGCACTGATGCCCTGTTCAACACTTCTGGTACTGCTATATGACACCACCAACTGCCTGAACAAACGCCAGAATACGACCAATAGCAAGATATCAAGCACAAGTAATGGTGAACTGACTATGATGTCTGGATGCACGGGAAACCGCTTCTGGTACTGACTTTTCACTTTGTTGTTGATGTTATAGATAACAGACGAGATCACAGACAAACCCTGGCTCATAAGCGTGAGAACCACGGTATCATAAGAAAGGCCATAAATCGATCGTTTGTGTTTGTTGTGGCGAAGCTGCAAAATGGCTGATATTAGCTGCAAGATCACCGATATGATTATACATAGTTCTGAAGGGTCCATTATCGACCCCCTAACGCATTTGATTGTTGCAATAATTAAGTGCAGTATGACATAGAGGGGATCAAGCGAGATAGTAGAAAATACTCTCAATTGGGAACGAGATGAAACTTAACATGAATTGAAAAGAGGGAAAGAGACGGCATAAAAGAGTAGGACTAAGAGTATTGGAATGATGTATACTTGGTAGAGAATATAGGGGTGATAGAACCAGTTTATACCGTGTTTTTTGGGCTAATATCTCCATAGTAAATGTGAGCAATTGGAAAACGTGATAAATGCCAAGACATTAGAATTGGAAATAACCGTTGGGCATAAAATACGTAAATGAAACAAAGACAAAGAGGTGAAATGAAGTATTTTAAAGGGTAAGTGGGGTTGGTTTCGGGAATAGTGAAATTTTAGTGAACACACCAATCTGTTCACACCAATCACCCAAGTGCCCTGTTACCCAAGGTACTCAGTCACCAAGGTGCAATATATATTCTGAGAGTTCAGTAATGCTCTGAACTGAGACATAGTATATACTGTATATTAGGAATAAATGTACGGAAGAACCAATTGCAATTAGTATTGATTCATGTTAACCAAGTTTCTACTTCAGTATGTATTAATTCGAATAGTAGTTTATGTTAATTGACACTAGTAGTTAAATCTGACTGTTCTTATTTTTGTAGAAATTTGCAAAATTTCAATATTTGTGTATTCTCCAACAAATAAATTATTTAATCTACTAGGGTGCTATCCAATTATTTGAATTTACTAAGTAGACCCGGAAAGGATATTTAACATCGTTTAGATACGTATAAGAATTAATAACTTTTCCAATATCACCTTTCTTTGCATTTCGACGACTCAGCAATAACTTTATATTGGATCACAATAGGGCTCAAGACGCGACTGTCACAACTCCACCATAACAGTAACCGATTAATTTGCTATAAAACCAAGCCCTGAAAAAACTCTAAAACCACAAATAACCGATTAACATCATATCACCCACTTCTGTAGATTTTTCTTCTTCATTTTTCCTCTACAATTTACACTGTGTCGTGTTTGAGACTCACTACTTGGTGAGAATAGCCTCACGAACTTATACAAATTAACTACACCAAAAGTACCGTAAAAATACCGTAAAAATTCCACTACATTAAGACTTCAACCTAGAACAAAAATAGCCAAAGTAAACCCAATCCCACCTCCTTATAAAATCCCACCATCCCCTATTACTCTTCTCTATTACCCTTCTCTATTACCACTTCTACTACGCCTTTACCCAACTTCGACTTAGGCTTGGCTCGCACCTGTCTGCAGTACTACGCTTATCCACGTTAATATCCAAATTTACACCCATTCTTAATCAAACCCCAAACATATCCAAATCATGCAAGCACAGGAGGTAGAAGGCAACTGGGACATTGTCATTACGTCATTACAAGACACATGCAACGCCAATGAATCTCTTACCTTCGACAACATTTACGGCAAGTACCTCAAAGAGGTTTCAGTCCAAGAATTGCTGGAAGAAGATCTCAATAAGCTTAAAGAGGAAGTAAGTGATCACAAATCCAACATTGGAACTGCCAAACGGTTGATTGATACTTCTCAACAGAACCTTCAAACTTTGATCGATTATCTCCAATTAAAGGCTGACAAAGAAGGTCTGGGTACCGGTTCTCCAGGCAAGAATGCACCAAAGAAGTCGGTAGGAAGCGGCAAAGGTACCAGTTCACTGAAAAACGCCCAGGTGGTCAAGAAGAACTATCCCAAGAAGGCCGGAAGACTGTACTACACGTCGAAATACAATCCGCTGGAGCCTATTTATGTGGGGTCCGAAGTGGCCTATAAGCTCAAGAATCGTCATTTTGAAGAATGGATTCAATGTGAGGTTATGAAGGTGATTGGTGATGGTATCAAGTTTGAAATAAGAGATCCGGAACCAGACGAGAACAACAACCCGGGTCAAACTTTCAAGGCAAACTACAAGGAGCTTTTGCTCATACCGCCAATTGCTGAGGTGAAGGATTTGGTTAGTTATCAGTATGGTACCAAGGTTTTGGCCAGGTACCCTGAGACCACCACCTTCTATCCTGCTATTGTTGTAGGTACCAGAAAGGATGGAACTGTCAAGTTGAAGTTCGACGGTGAAGAAGAGGTCAACAAGGAAACCGAAGTGGAGAGAAGATTAGTCTTGCCATTCCCTGAAAAGTAAAAATGAAGAGAGAGAATTAAGAGGAGAGAAGAGGAGAAACAGGGAGAGAGAAGCGGATAATAGCAGAAAGAAAAGCTCGGCGATTGTTGATCTGTGGACCAATTAGCCAATAGTACTGGGTCACCAACTTTGAGTCTTTTTAAAAACTGGTCTTTCAGTGCTTTTGCTTGTTGAAACAATCGGATGATGCCGAGATTTCTCGAGGCTTTTCAGGAAAAGCTCATTCTAAGAGCCATTCCTTGAAAATTTTCATTTCAAACAGTACTTGGAGCTTAGTCTGGAATAGTAGAATTACAACTTGCTTGATTTTGCTTTCCGCTCTAATTATTCGTACCAAAGATGACACTGAAAATACGTGTAATCTTTGGAGTGAGAGTTTCTGGGTCTCTGGACTCATAGAAGCTCTTTCATTGGGCTCATGTGGAGGTGGTTGATCCACCACACAAACGGGTAAGCCCACAACCGAACTCAATCAGGCACCTATTAGGCACCTTTTGGGGTCCAATATCAACATATATTCACATACTGACTGGTCGTCTAAGATCTATTTTTGGTGAACCAGGATGAGAGAACTAGAGAAGTTTAATTGGAAAACAAGGTTCAAAAGGTCCAAATTAAGACCATATAAAAGTCATTAGACCCCTTTGAACCCCATTAAGCTCTACTATCTTGTTTAAGTCAACTGTACTTTGGCTAATGTTCTGGAAGCACTGCTATTATATTACAATTCTATTGCCTTTGTTGGTATAGCTTCCGCGCAGCCAGCTATTCTCAAATCCTTCGGTGCATAGCAGGGCTTATTCGAGACCAAACCATACAATCTACAACGGCCAGTCGAGACCAAGAGTGAAAAATCGTCTAGGTCAACAATAAGAGTACAAATATAGCCGCATCCCAGCACTCGCCTCGGTACCGAAAGTGGGTATGAATTCTCAGCCCAAACGTTTGACATTTTCGTCATATCGCGGCTCATAATAGGTACTAGTACTAGTTCGGATATCCGTAAAAAAACCTATATAGTAGGAACAACGTTTTTTTTGTATTTAGATGTAATAATTAACAAAAATCTAATCATGTTAAAAATCATGTCAATATGCAATCAAACTTGCATGCATAAACCCCAGTAGACTACAACGTTCCATCAGCAACCAATGAAACATTGCCATATCCTTTACCACTCCCTGCTCCCCCATTTCAACCCTCAAAGATTGGCATGTTTGTGGTAACTAGTAGTGGAGTGTTTCGCAGCCTTAGTAATTCTGTCGTGCGCGCCCATTCTCATTCCACCGACATCAACCAACTCCACTAATCAAGGTTGATATCAGTTAATAGAGTCCAATCAAGATGGAGGAAATGGACATTGATGATTACTCAAGGGTACGTTAACAACAGCAGACAGACCACGTGAGTTTGTTCCGGATGAAGACCATAAAATGAACGAAGATTGTAAAAAAGTGAAACTGAATCAAAGAATAAGCATAGAAATATGAACAACAAAATGATTCCAAAACGAATCAAGAGACAGTGGAAGAAAAGCAAGAAGAAATTTATCAGCAGAATCCATTTCGAAGCATGTGATCACCACAAGAAGACGATGAACCGGGTCCAAGGCCAAGGAACACCAGATACGGGCCGAGATCCCGAGGAACTAGGTTGGTTACTTCCAGGGCTGGGACCCAATATGGTAGTTCGGAATGGGGGCTGAAATAACTGGAGAGAGCCAGAAACATGTTTGAACCAGACCAGTGGTGGTGAATCCGAGGCATTACCATGATAAAGCGTCCCATACCGAGACAAACAGGCCATAGTGGCTCTCCACCTGGTTCCCAGGCCCCAAGTCCCAGGTATTATCTCAACACATTACCGTTCCTTATGTCCAGATAAAGATTATCATTATTCCATTCACATTTCATTCACACACACACCATTTTAATTTTCACTTTTTTCAGCTTTAACATTCGTTCAATGGTCCCCGTCCAGTCTATCCAACCAAAGTTTATTCTAACATTATCAGGATCGTTCAAGATCCCCAGTAAGAGAAAGATCCCGCTCGCCGCAGCGTGAGGTTAATAGAGAGCGTGAAAGAGACGCCAAGGACTACTCCAGAAGAGACTACGGCTACTCTCGTGGCTCGTACGATAGATCTTCCAGAGGGGGAAGAAGAGATTACGATAGTGGCCGTGGAGGTAGACGTGGTGCCAGTAGTGGAGGCCGTGGAGGTCGTAGTAGAGACTTTTCATCCAGAAGAGATTTCGACTCATCCAATTCAGACGAAACATACAGGGCCAAAACCGAAAGAAATTACGATAACTCCATTTTCATTGGAAATATTCCATTTGATTCCACTTCCAAAGATGTTGAAGAAATGTTTGGTAGTGATTTCAATATAGTCAGAGCTGATATAGTCACAAATAAGGGAAGATCTCGTGGTATGGCCACCGTTGAATTTGCCAGTAAAGATGATGTACGTGAAGCTATTGGTAAATTTGATCATTATGAATATCGTGGTAGAGAAATATTTGTAAGACAAGATTATCCACCACCAGATAAAAAACAAAGAGAACCAACTCGTAAAAGAGAAAGACCTGAAGTCACCAAAAACACCACCAACACTACCACCAAACCAGGAACCGAAATATTTGTTGGTAATTTACCATTTTCTGTCAATTGGCAAGCATTAAAAGATCTTATGAGAGGAGCTGGTGAAGTGGAAAGAGCAGATGTCAGATTAGATGATTGGGGAAAATCTAGAGGGTTTGGTACTGTTGTATTTCTGACTCCAGAACAAGCCACCAAAGCTGTTGAAATGTTCCAAGGTTATGAAATTGAAGGTAGAAAACTTGATACTCGTCCTGGTAGAGGAGGTACTCAATCCAATGGTTCTCGTTCCAGAGATTCTTATGAACCAAACCGTGAACCAGTTGAAGTTCAAAAGAATTCCGAATTCACTCAAGGTGTAGTTGGAGGTGGTGAAAAATCAGATACCATCTTTGTTGCCAACTTACCATACGTTACCAATAACGATGATTTATATGAATTGTTTGAAACTGTTGGTAGAACCAACAAGGCTGAAATTCAATATAATGATAACGGTAAGCCAACAGGTAATGCTGTTGTTCAGTTTGAACTTGATGAGCTTGCAGAAAATGCAATTCTGAATTTAGACAATTATTTGTATGGAGGAAGAAATTTGCAAATATCGTATGCTAAGAAAGAATAAATCTTTTGACGAACAAAACCCCATATTTTGTTTTTAAAGTAAAGATTTGTTTTTTTTTGTTGTTTCTCCAGCAGAGTTGACCAAATCTAAAAGAAATTAAAGGAACCAATTCTTCAAGGATTCCTCGCTGTTTTTGGTATAGAATTCTGCTGGCCATTTATGAGGTGTTTGCTGAAAGCTGCACGTTTGTAATTTGGGATTTAGTCTCAGTATCATTTAAGACCCACGGTCGTTCTATCTCATTAGTATTATTAGTACATAGGTACACCAAATCGACATAAAAGAAAAGGAAAGAAAGTAGCTGGTGTGATAAAATTGTAGATATTATTGAACACATGATATTGAATCGATAAAATTAGCTTGGTGTGATAGTGATAATTTCGCAGCCAGTCATCGTTCATATTAGTATCCAAAAGCAACAAAATTAATGGACATTGAAAGTATTTCAATAGATTTGAATATTTATCTTGCATCCAATACATTAGTATTGAAGCTATAAATCATTTATTAATTACTTTGGAAAATAAATGTAGGTGAAAAATAGTCCATATATCACTCTATTCAGTGAAATACTGTGTAGGGAATATGAACCTTCTGTTAAACTCCATACAATTATAATTATATATTCTCTCAAAGTAGCTGAATTCCATTAAGAAACTTTATTTTTCATTTTTCACTTCCATTACCATATATTGTCATCGGTACATTAACTAACCCATCTCAACCATTTATCCTTCTATTCCATGACTTCCAAATTGGTCTAATTACAACTTCAACCCATTCAACATTATTTTTATATTTCTAATCCAAATACATAAACCCAAATTTCACCACCCATAAGCCTACAAATCCGTCATTTCGGTTTTATTCCTGTTCTGGATACTCCAAGCCTCCTTTGATCTGGGGTTCCACTCAGCCTGTGAATATAATTACTGACCAACACAAATTCCAAATTCAATTCTGGAAAAAGGATATAATTACAAGAAACCCCTTAAAACCCATTATCTACTACAATTACACCATTCCACTACTTTTATCCAGTTATTGGTTACACGGTTATAACCAACCCCATCTCCACATTTTCTCACGTGATCCAGACCATAACAAGGATTTCTACAATAAACCATCAATCAACTATTGATAATGGCCGCTTTCTACCTAATCAAGAGGTGGTTGGATAACCACATGACTACCGACGAACCCAATACTGTCTTTAATGAAGACGGAACCGTCACCGGGTCTTACTGGGCGTACTACTACGACTCCGAAGGCAATTCCATCATCAAATCACACCATGTGCTCATTGCTATGACCTTCATAGCCGCCATATTACTATTCATATTCAGACACAGAATTGTGGAAGCCCACGACAGGTATCGTACCCGTAGAAGGAACGGAGGAGGATACTTCGGATTGGGAAGTTTTGAAAATGATTTAGAGCGGGGGTTGAGCAGTAACACGTTTGACATTGAGCTGAATATCAGTAGCAATGATTCCAGAAAGGGATTGCTGGAGGAAGCCACAGAAGAGATTGTAAGAATAATGAATGAAGAGGGCATATCGTTTGACGATGCCAGATTGAAATATACTAGGAGTCAACTTAATAGATACGATATAGGAGAGGACGGAGTTCCAAGGGATCCGAGATTGGTTACATTTGACTGATAGGTCACATTTAGAGCGAAGCGAGATGATGGCTCTACGGTAAGTGACCTAGATGCCACAAATTGCATATACATTGCGATACAATTATACCAAAGAATTGGACCATAACTTAACGGGGAGACGCTACACCAGGCCAAATAAGGAGATCACAGTGACAGGGATAGATATTAGCCAATTGAGTTTACGAGTATGTTTTTACGAGTCGATCTGGGTGTGCGAGATGGTGAAGTGTTACGAGCGAAGAAGGGAACACCGCCAAGTGCGATTAGTGCACTAAGGAGACTAAATAATTGTTATAAAGTGGTATGGAGAGGACGATTCAAGATCTTTATTTGACTAAGCGTGAAAGGATCTTGAATTGACACAAATGGACCTAAGCCACACTATTAATTAGGAGCAATTGAATGTTATAAAATTACCACATGGGGACCATTCTAACTGAATGGTGTTGCTACAAGTTCAACTATGGATCAATGGGTCCTGGCTATACCGAGGATGGCCAAAGGTGAGCTGCAAATCAAAAATTCACCGTCTGGGAGAAGTTGCAAAAAAATAATAAAAAATAAATCGAGTACGCAACGCCCATTACCAGCTACTGGTTTTTCATGATCGTTACAAGAAACTGATCAATAACCAAGCATTCCATCAATTGAGCCATTATTTACAATTGGCGCAGCTGCAACTGAACCCATCTTGGGTCATTAATTACACACATTCCAGGAAAAGCGGTAGAAGATGAATAACAACACACATCAACCACAATAATATTTGACCTTTCAACCAACGCAATACTTTGTTCTTCGTATATTGTAATTGATACCAAGCACATCGCCAGCCTCATCTCATCTTCCACAATAATATGAAATACACGAGAGAAATTACGCTGTTGTCATTTGTCATGTGTGTCTCTTAGATCCGAGAGACTGCTACTAAATACCAAATAGTGAAAGTGATTGCATCCCATTTATCATTGTATTTCCTAATCCAGCTGCCACCAGACATACTCTACCTTACAACCCACAACATTCGATAGGGTTTGTTTTTGTTCTTTCGCTTATTATTCACATTCCATATGCGAGCCTACAATAGCAGCCTATTTCACAATTTCACAATTTCACTGTGTCACTATATTTCACTCTCGCACCATGTTCCATCGGTCACACAGTTGCTCTATGGTCAGTGGCCCTCCCCAAAAAAAGACAAGCCTAGGCCTTCGCCAGCCCAGCCTAGCCCAGCCTAGCCTGGCCCTAGAACTCTGTTATCGCACTATCAGTGCCAAATACTATAAAACAAAAACACTAGTACAAACACTAGCACAAACTGATAGTATCTACACTGATTGGTGCCAATTGAGGTGGTGCCCAATTCCCCCTGAACTTTAGCCATGCACCGGACCGCCCCCCATTACTCCCGCCCATAAGTCTCGTTATTCTTAAATGACTACAGTCACGCGTCCTCGTCCTAGCTACCGTCTGTTTTCTCATCGTCACCTGTCATATTGATCCTCGCTATGTTTCTGGCCCGTCCCAGCTTGTGGATTTTTTTTTTTTTTCGCGCCCTCGCTTCGCCTAAAAAGGTAACCTTCTCTATATATACCACGTGACCTTTGTTTATGTTTACCTTTTATACCATCACCATCTGGCGTAGTCCACGGAATGCACCAATTCTACTTAAGCGTGTTAATCAGAAGCACATTAGCGAAAACCCAGCCAATTTTCATTTCCGCGAGTTTCTTTCCCCCACCAGCCACCAGCCACCAGTACACTTTAAAGCTGATATCCGCTGATAACCGATACAACTAACTATCTAGTTCAGCTATATCTACTATAATAAAGAGCTCATTAATACTGAAACAAGAGAAAAAAGTGCTACTTACTGAAGACTTTGATAGGGCTGAAACATCACACTCAATCACAAAACCACACACCGGTCAAAATAATCAATTTTAACCAATTTTTAAATCCAAAATTCAATACCCCAAATAAGTTAGTTCATTGAACGTCTTTCTTACCTTAATACACCACCCTCAACCTTCAAAGAAAGAACCGTGTCGATGAGTATCTACCACAGATTCGCCTCCTTGGAGCATGACGAGGCGTTCTTTAAAGCCAAGCGGGTCCACTCCAATGCCAGTAGAACATCCATCAACTCGGTGGAGTCACTTAGAATCCCACCTTTAGGGACCCAGTTCGAAGGAAGAACTTGGAAGAGTGCTGGAGGAGTCAAACTTAATAATACCATGGACCATTCCCAGTATCCGGCCCCATCCAAGGGTGCCAAAGACCAACCATACTCCATTCGTGAATGGCAGGAAATCTTCCCTAAAGCAGCATATTTCACCGGTTATGACCCATTATACTTCAAGCATATGTTGATAATCATCTACCAAAATACCAAGACAGAACGCATTTCCACCAAGTCCTTGACCCAATTTGGTGTGACCTCATATGAGAACCTTATTCTCGATTCTAGATCTAGATTCTGGCCAAGTTGTGAAAACCTCTTACCAGAATTTAGAAGATCTAATGTCAGAAAAGCCATTGCCATCTCCACATTAAAGAACTTTACCAGACTCAGTGATAAGATAAAATTGACCGAGCATTGGGATGAAACAAATGCCGGTGACATAGCGAACCAAATGAACTTGATAATCGATAAACCTCCAATTGACTTGGGAAATAAATTATTACAATTAGGTTTACTCCAACCTCATTCGATGTCCACCACTTTATTGGATACTGTTTATGATAATACATCTGAAGAAGCCACTCCAAAAATTATTGAAGATAACAATAAAATGGTTTATTTACTTGGAGAACAACTCGATCAATTATTTGACCCTTTGTTGGAATATTCTCCAGAAGCAATGGAAATCAATTATAATGTTTTGGCTGCTTCTCCCCTTCCTCCTTTACTAGCAGGTAACGATAAAATTAATACCATCATTGAAGAACTTATAACAATCCAAACAAACTATACCATGGGACTCGTTAATCTTCTCCAAAACTTTATCATTCCTTTAAGAATCCAAGTATTGTCCAGAACAAGTAAAACTGCCCAAGGCACTGCTGCTAGTCAAGCAGGAATAGGCAAAATAAATCAAGTTTTCCCTCCAACTATTGATGAAATCACCAGAATTAATTGTATCCTTCATGATTCCCTTAATAAGGCTAAATATTACGGTTATCTTGAAGTATTTAAAGTCCTTGGTATGATTTTACCTTACTTCTATAAAGCATTTATTCGTCATGAAGCCAATCTCAAACATTTCCCATCTAGAATTGCTAAATTTAGTCAAAGAAATCAAAAGATATTCGATAACAAAAACTTAAACAAGGGTAATTATACTGTCAGAGAAATCGACTCCATTGTTTCTGGTTCTTTGTTTGAATTACCAAAGTTGAAATTGATCTTGAACAGATTACATGCTGCCATTGAAAAGGGTTTGGAAAGTTCCAATGCTCTCCAATTGGTAGATGAAGAAAAGAAGTTTATTAACCATTGTTATAATGTCAGTATTGGTGTTATTGATGCATTTGGTGGTAGCTTACCTGATGAAGAAATGACCAATCCAAAGAACAGATTCTTTACTCCTTCCGGTAAGATCTTAACTGAATTAGCATCCAAATGGCCTGAAGAATTACAATACGATTGGTTATCTAGAAAAGTGGTTGGTGTATTTGAATTGAAGAATATGAAGCCTGAAAAAGACAGTATCTGTGATACTGATGTGATGATTATCTTCTCCGATTACTTATTATTCTTGACCATCACTGATAATAAATACTACTTCAAGAAAGATGAAGATCCAAAGACCATTTCTGTTTCAGATATCCTTATGCACTCATTAATTAATGAAAAACCTTTACCAAGCTTGGACATGTTCCCATCTATGGAAGTGAGTGGATGGGCTGAAATTAATCACGTCATTGCAACCAGTTATAAGAGTGTTTCTACTTTTGACAAGAGTAAAGAAGGTTCATTTTTACGTTTCCTTAACACCAAAGATACCTTTAATTCTAGCTCTCAATACACCAACATCACCAAGAACTACGAAATCAAGGGCCATGTTGATGGTGACAAAGTAATTGAATTAATCACCAAGTCTAAGGTTTTACACAAGGGCCAATCTTTCCATTTATTTAAATCTGCATCCACCACCAGTGCTCCAAGTGCTAATTCTTCATTTACTTCCTTCGAATCTGAAGCTCCAGATTTCACCATTTATTCCACTGCTCATAGTATCGATGCTTATGAAGTAGAAACATGTAAATCACCATTTGCATTATTCTTAAACATCAGTTTCGATGATCCTCAACATTATTTTGATACTCACCCTGGCTTGTATTTAATTATCAATGCTAGTTTCATTAACAACGATAAGATTCAATTACAAGGTCTCACCAAAGATGGTACTTTTGAACTTAATGAAATTATTGATGCCAATGATTTACAAATTACCTTAAAGAAGATTATCTCCATGACTTATGGTTTACTTTTCAGTACCCATAATTTTGTCACCGATGCTCTTGCAAAGGGTTACAAGAGTGATTTAGAATACTATTTGAATGTTTTCACATCTTACAACAGTGATAAATTGAAATCTAACATGAAACAACGTCAATCAATGTTATTACAAGAAAAGGAACAAGAAAGAGTGGAGAAAGAAAAGGAACAAAAGAGATTAGAACAACAAAAATTACAGATGGAAAGCGAAAGAGCTGCCAAAGCAAAGTCTCCAATGAAAGCACCATCTAAATCTCCAGCCAAGTCTCCAGCCAAATCTCCGGCCAAGAGTCCAAAGGCTTTGAACAAGAAGAAGTCCTTTATTTCCAAGCTCTTTGCTCCATTCAAGAAGGACAAGGAAGCCAAGGTCGAAGTACACCAACCAGAACCTGTACCAGAACGTAAACCAGAACAACCAAGAACACAACAAAAGACTGAACGTAAAATCTCCAATACTCCAATTCCAAGAGGAGACAGAACTGAATATTCTAGTTTATACAAACCTATTCCAGAACTCAAAAGATCTGACGAAACCATTGAATCAAGTCTTCATAGAGTTGATACCAGACCTGTCAGTATTCCTCAATATTCTGTGGATGTTCAATATGAAGCTCCAACCGAGTTACCAAGAAGATCTCAAGAATATGCTGAATATAGATCGGCCAGTGGTCCAAGAACTCCTATTGTCAGAGGTGAAGAATTTACCAACAGCTACACCCCTACCACAAACGAATACACTCCACAAAGAGCTGCTTACACTCCAAGAAACGACTTTACTCCACGTAGAGTCTCTAGTGGCTCTAGAAATTCAGAGTTCACTTCTCCAAGAGCTCCAAGTGGATCATCCGCTTCCACCACCCAAACTGGTCCAAAGTCCATGGTTCAAGAGGCTGCTACTTCAACTCCAGCTCCAACTTCGAGGCAAAAGAACGTTCGTGAGATTGTTTTCACGCCAGAAGCCAACAAGCCAATTGATAACCGTGGATCTCTTGGTATTCCAAGATCCACCAGTGAACAAAATGTCATGGCTTTGGACAACCTTTTCAGTACTAAGAGAAAGAGCAGTAAGTCCACTCTTGCTACTTCTTACTTAGATATTGGAAATGTTCCACCAGAAGAATTCTATGTCGATGGAGAAACTAACTGGGTAACGATCAGTAGAGACAACTCTTCTTTGTATGGAGAAATCCAGAAGTTAAAGGCTACAGAGAACAGTGTCCAAGAAAAAGATCTTCAACCAGTTGATGAAGAGGCCAACCAAGACCTTGATAATCAAAGTTTGTCTACTCTTGATGGAACCAGTAGTGGTCTCGATGATCCAGAACTGTTGGACCAATTCCTTGCTGAACAAAGCAAGAAGGAGGTCTTCAGAAACCGTCATGAATCATGTTCTACATTTGAAATCCCATCCAATTATTTCAGAAAGGAAAACAAGGAAGTATCCATTCAATCATTATCATCAGCACAAGTTATTGAAGAGTTCAAGAAGACCATTGATTTTGATACTGATCTGAGTATTTTAAACCTTGGTTCAGATATCAGTCTTTCAAGTTCTGGCTCTAGATACCGTACTGCTGCTCCAACTCCTCCAGCTAACCTGAGTAATATTACCTTGACCAGTTCTGAAGATGAATATTATTCTCCTAATGAATTTGACTTTAGCACCAACCTTTACCAACTTATAGATGATGCAAAGGCTGCCAAGTCGGCATCTTCAAGAGTTCCACCAAGACCAGCTCGTCAAATTCCTGAGTCTACCAGTAAGTCGTCTTCATTGACTACTTCTACTTCAAGCGATGCTACTATTATCAACGATAGAGTGCAACAACCATCCAAGGTGAAATCTCTTCCTTCTGAAAGATATTTCAATAAGTCAACTGAGAAGGACGAATCGATAACTTATTTGCATGATTTGTTGAACGGATCAATTAACTTCTAACTGGTATCGAAGATATGAAAGATGATGAATAATTATATGAAGCAAAAGACTATATAGAAAAATCAACGTCATAATTATAAAATATCACGTAGATAAAGATAATTGAAAAGAATCAGCTTGTAAAATACATATTCCAGTCATAAGAAGGTACAATTGGATTTAGTTTACTTGTGGTGGTCTCTGTTGGTCACTTTTTGCACCCATTTCTGATGCGAATCAGCCATTGACTCACCAACTTTGATACTAAGGATGGGAAAACGGTGATCACTGAGGATAATTGAATGGATTGTTTCACTCTTGTAGGTACAGGTTGTGAAGCTTATAAATCCTGTATTAAGTTTGACCTGTATCATTTTTTACTTCGTCTTTATGAACCTTTATAAGTTTTATGTAAATCTTATAATTATTGAGTGCAAGGTATTATTTCTACAGATATGCTTTTTTTTACCTATCTTTTGGCTTCATTGTGTCTACAGTCTTCTACTTCTTTGTTGTTTCATTATTTTCGTTTATTATCTATTTGTGTGAACTTTAAGTGGCTTGATCCATTGATTGTTCTTTTTGAGCTCTTGTTTAATCAACTTTCAAAGTTTCATCAAACAGTCAATTGACTTTACAAGAGTATGATTAGTGAATTATTTACTTGGCTTCTTGCAAGATCTTGGCAACAGCTTCAGCAACAGCATCACCGACTTCCTTGGTGGTGGAAGAACCTCTTAAATCAGCAGTTCTGACACCGCTGTCCAAGACTTGACCAACAGCCTTTTCCAAAGCTTCGGCTTCCTTGAGAGAGTCTAAGGATAATCTCAACATCATAGCAGCAGATAAGATGGTAGCAATTGGGTTAACCTTGTTCTTTGGCAAGTCTGGAGCAGAACCGTGACATGGTTCGTATAAACCGAAAGCAGAGTTGGTGTCTGGTAAAGAAGCTAAAGAAGCAGATGGTAAAAGACCTAAAGAACCTGGAATGACAGAGGCTTCATCAGAAATGATATCACCGAACATGTTAGAGGTGATAACAATACCGTTAAGCTTGGTTGGGGATTGAACCAAGATCATAGCAGCAGAGTCAATCAATTGATGTTGAATAGTCAATTGAGGGAATTCTTCCTTGATAACCTTTTCAACGGTCTTTCTCCATAATCTAGAGGAAGCTAACACATTAGCCTTATCCAATGACCAGATTGGTAAAGGTGGGTTGTGTTGTAAAGCCATGAAAGCGGCCATTCTGGTGATTCTGGTGACTTCGTCAACAGAGTATTTTTCAGTATCCCAGGCAGAGGTACCATCTTCAGATTCTTCTTGTTCTTGTCTGTCACCGAAGTAAATACCACCAACCAATTCACGGACAACGGTGAAGTTGGTACCCTTAACAATGTCAGCTCTCAATGGAGACAAGTCGAGTAAAGAGTCGGAAGCAAAGTTACATGGTCTCAAGTTGGCGTATAAGTTTAATTCCTTTCTGATTTTCAATAAACCTTGTTCTGGTCTAACGGAACCAGTACCCCACTTTGGACCACCAACGGCACCCAATAAGACGGCATCAGAAGCCTTGGAGGCTTCTAAAGCTTCATCTGGTAATGGAGAACCAGTGGCATCAATAGCAGCACCACCAATTAATTGGTAGTTGAAGTTGAATTTGATATCTTGGTATGGAGTGTTTTCTTCAATGGCTTTAAGGACCTTGATGGCTTCTTCACAGACTTCGGTACCAACATGGTCACCTGGAAGGACGGTAATGTTTTTAGTAACGGCTGTTTTAGCTCTCTTAGTGTCGGACATAGTTGATTCGATGATGTGTGAAGAATAGGATGGAAGGGTTTTATATATATTTTTCAGTCGGCGGCGTGGCCGGTATCGGAGCGTGGGGAACTAACACAAAAGAGACAAAAGAGTCAACAACCGGTGCAGAAGCGAGCTGCTCAAAAATTCACAGCCCTGTGGTGATAGCGGCCAATTCAAGGACCAATGGATATGTGGATGGTGAGTCATTCAGTGGAATGTGGCTAGTGAACCGATAGTAGACTTCTTTTCAATGATATCACTAGTTTATGGGACTAGTTAGTAGATGATGTGTTGATCCCGCTCTCAACTATTGACAGGTCTAGTGAGAGTCGCCATCTGGATCGAATCACGTTGTAGCATAAGGGCAACTCATCACCGGCGTCAAACTTTAGGGAGACAAGAGTGACCAGTAGCGAATAGCTCTAAAGTACTTAAGACGATTGCCGCCCAGCTATCCAACATGGTCTCGTGTAGAAGTGGTACCAGTGACACTAGCGTAACTAGTGAGTCTGGAACTAGATTTGGCAGTAAACGGCCCTTCACCGGAGCCATCACTAAAGGAACAGAAGAGAGCACAGAAACGGGTACATAATAACCAGAGCCACCTCCAACGTTCACCACCCATCACCAATACACTTATACGTATAAATACATATCTGTTGAAGAAGCGCCATGGTTAATAGCATTCCTTTAGTTCTCTTCTGGTGAAGTGTAGTAACTATTCTTTTCTTGTACTGTCTCGTTTTTGCTGCCATTTGTGCGATTTGCAGTCAAATAAAACAGGGTTCAGGCACCTGTAGAAGAACGTAGAAAACAAGCCAAACGACCAGATACTGTTACAACTAGTCACTTCACTAGAACTGCCAATCCCTTGATCGGTTTCCATTCACTTTTTTTTCTATAGCCTTTAGTTTGCTTCCTTTTACTGATGTTTTACCTGTTTTCTTGACAGTTCCTGTAATAGCCGAGGATCGCCGGGCCAAAGCGATCAACTCGTTACCACCCAATAGCCACACACCATATATCACCATTTGGGTCCACTACCTTCTATAACCACCATAATCTGTTCCATACCTTATTTATTTCTACTTCTATTTTTCTATACTTCGTAGTTGTCACATTAACTATACATAAGACTATACACAAATCAACACATACTGTGTATCTACTGCAAATCAACCACAGTTGGCATACCAAATGGTGGTCCAAGTATCACGACAAAAGATTAAACGAAGAAACAGGAACGAACGCGGATTATATATTCCAATTATCACACCGCATTTCTCCATTGCACTCTATCGCAGATACCAGTGGATATCACCAAATATTAACCATAACGCGAAATCTATAACGATACGATATTTCACGATCAAATGCTCAATAAGCAACACTCACAAACACACACTCCATTCTCTTTCTCTCTCTTTTTTAGTGCTGTTTGCTCGTTTAATGACCACTCCACTCAATGGAATCCAAATCAATACCTTCTTGGACCATTTCCCACAATGGACTCATCTTTCTCAAGAATTCAACTCTTTCATTGATAGCTTGAACAACGTAATCAATTTCAGCTTCAGTAGTAAATCTACCAATACCGAATCTGATAGAAGAGTGAGCCAAAGCGTCATCAGCACCCAAAGCATGCAAAACGTAAGATGGTTCTAAAGAAGCAGAAGTACAAGCAGAACCGGAAGATAAAGCAATGTCCTTCAATGCCATCAATAAAGATTCACCTTCAATGTAAGCAAAGGAAACGTTAACACATCCTGGGTATTGAGACTTGGCGTCCTTAGATCCATTGAATTGGGTAGATGCAATAGATAATAATCCATCCTTCAACTTATCGGAAAGTTTTTGAATATGCTTCTTGTCGAACTAAAAAATATGTTAGTAAAAATGTTCCAAATTAAAATAAAACTCAAAAGAACCATCAGATCCTTGCATATACATCATGCCAAAACGAGAGAGATTAAGCTTTGAAATATATGGAAATCGAACCCGCTCAATTCACCATAATCAAAGCAAGCTCGTTATGTCTGCAATCTGATTTCCTCCTCTGATCCATCAAATTATTATTAAAATAATAATTAAAATCCTGTTATACTTACATCCATCTCTTCTTTCATTAATCTGGCAGCTTCACCGAAACCAGCCACTAAAGGTGGGGCCAAAGTACCTGATCTTAAACCTCTTTCTTGACCACCACCGGTGATAATTGGGTCCAATCTGACTCTTGGACGTCTTCTAATATAAATAGCACCAATTCCCATAGGACCATAGATCTTGTGGGATGAAATAGATAATAAATCAATGTTCATTTCATTGACATCAATATCAATCTTACCATAAGCTTGAGCAGCATCAGTATGGAAGAAAATCTTGTTTTCTCTACAGATTTGACCAATTTCTTTTAATGGTTGAATAACACCAATTTCATTGTTAACAGCCATAACAGAAACAAGAATAGTATCTTTACGAATGGCATTCTTCAAATCTTCAAGATTTATCAAACCTTCTTCATTGACTGGTAAATAGGTGACTTCAAAACCTTCATCTTGCATATGTCTAGCAGAATCTAAAACACATTTATGTTCAGTTTGAGTGGTGATTATATGTTTCTTGGTTTTCTTATAGAAACGAGGCACACCTTTAATAGCCATATTATTAGATTCAGTGGCACCAGAAGTGAAAATGATTTCCTTTGGATCGGCATTAATACCAGCAGCAATATAAGCTCTTGCCTTTTCAACTTCTTTTTCAGTTTCCCAACCATAAGCGTGGGTAGATGAATGAGGATTACCATATAAACCAGTATAGAATTCAAGCATCTTATCAACAACACGAGGGTCGGTTGGAGAAGTGGCTTGGACATCCAAGTAAATTGGACGAGTTCCGAACTTAGATTCATCACGACTAGCACTCTTTAATGAAATTGATGATCCTTCTGGTGGAGTAACTACTGGTTCTTCAACTGGAGTAGAAATACGAACAGAACCAGCGGTGGTGGCCAAAGTCCGTATGGAAGCATTTCTGGACGATATGCGAGCAATACGTGAGGCGATTCCTGGGCCCTTTCTGACGAACGATTGCATCATGATAAATTATTGTGATAAGTAAAAGGATTGATTCGGAATTAATCATCACCAACTGAAAAAGACCCAGGGGCGTGCGCGAACCGCTGTGACTCCACATCCGGTGGGTGGGTCATCTATACGAGTCACGAGACAAAGAACACCAAAGATCCACAACGAATATACTGGAGCAGCACCAGAGTCCGGGCCTACTCCGATTACTAATAAACTATTTACATCTATTTTATATTTTATCACTAATGGTGATGGTGGTGATTAATGTCCATCATCACCGATCTACTATTGGCCAGACCATCTGGTGCTTTGTAACCAGGAACAATCCCCGCGTCCGATTCAAATACCGAAAAAGAGCGAGTTGGAGATGCGGCCGAACTGGAGGTAGAGAATTGGGCTCGACTTATTGAAAAACGTGCCTAAAGAATGAATAGAGATAAGTTTTAATTTACCGTGGGTAACCGAGACATTTGGGATGTTGTCAAGCCGAGTCTTAGAACCAGAAAGTATGAAGGTCTCGTAAATTACGCCTTCTAGTTCTGACACAGATGGGACCCGAATATCACAGTACAAAATCCGACTGTGGATGTAGCATAAATAAGCCCTAAAACGAGGTATCACTTATTTGAAACACACATGAAACCTTAACTCGAGAAAGTTAACTTAGTCTGTCTAGATGTGCCAATAATAGCCTAGCTCTACGTAGTGGGCCATTTGGACTGTTTTGGGCCATCCCTGGACTGTTCGTGATTGGCTGCTTTTCCTGTTACAAAGTGACGTATTGCTAGTGTACATTAGTCTATGTGCTCTATAGTAAGTGTAGGTAATTGTATCAAGTATGTACAATGAGTGGCTGTATTCAAGCTTTCAGCTGCTCGAGAATCAACGTGTTAAAGTGTGATATAGGATCACATTCCTCGTGTTTTGCAAGTTGACAGTTTTATTCATATTTTCGGATAATAGGAAGAAAATTAACCTTCCAATCTGACCAGTCGTACTCCACAAAACCAATCTATATGGAGTCTAGAAGAGTATCCAATAATCTATCCTCGAGTTGTTTCGTATATTGGATATTTTTGGAAGTCCACAATTCCACAAAAGTCAAATTTTGCATTTAAAAATTGCCAACAAAATAACACCATTGATGGTATTAAATCTTCAAATTATTGATTTATTTTAATTTCTCTTGTTCTCCCATATAGGTAGTAAGGTTCTTACTGACAACTTCATAACATCCAAGGAAAATGGCACCACCTGCACTAATCCAGGCAGTTCTAGGACCTATACCCTTGAAGAAAGCACTGTAACCTTCTTCACGTATCACAGTGGAGATCATGACTGGTAATGAAACTCTGCTTTTGTTAAGCATGATTCTAGTTTTAATCACATCAAGTGGAGTGGTAGATGCTGCAGCAATACCTCCTGCAATTGATCCACAGAGGGCTGCTTTAATGGATGAGATTTGTGGAACACCTTCTTTCTTGGCCCAAGTGGCCTTGAGCTTTTCGTAAAGTGGGAATTGTATCATGGTAAATGGGATTTCTCTCATAATGGTAGTATTCCAACCTCTGTATAATCCCCTGAACACACCTTCTCCGGACTTGTTTTGTATTAAGTATAAGAAGTTGGCCCAGGAAGTGGCACGACCTCCTACACCTTGGATACCTGCTTGGGTTCTTTGCTTAATGATTTCAGCTGGTACTCTTACCAAACAAGCGGCGATTTCACCACAAGATGCTGAAAGCATATGACTTCTTGAAGGCAGTAAATCCTTGGTGTAAACTTTCATGGAATCGTAAGTGATGAAAAATAATGATGCAGAAGGTGCTGATGCAACCACACAAGATCCAAGACCTTTATATATTCCGGACCATCCTCCATTATGAAAGAATCCACCTTTGGCTTGGATACGAGTCTTAACAGTATCTATAGGAAAGAATGCTAAATCAGTAGAAGTTCCGGCACATGCTCCACTCTAATGTTAGTCGTGATCAAAAAAGTCCATTCATAGGCGTTATACATACGATCAATGAGATCAAGAAGCCTTGGTTGTCCATGGTTGCAGTTATATGATAGTGTGACTGAAACTTTTCAGCACACAAATTATTAGGTAATCGCGATCGCGGCAACGATGATTTGGAAGTCACGAGTGAGTTTTGATGATTACGAGTCAAAAGGGCAAAGGAATAAGCAAACAACAAAGGAACCAATGATAGTTTTTAGACTTTCTTTAGATTATCGGGCAACTTGAATTATTTTCCCTTATCGGTTGTAACTGTAGAATTTTGTGATTTCCTGTTTTGGAAGGCTAAATGGTGGATTTGGCAATGCTGCAAAACCGCGTCCTGATCCCAAGACAAACCCGTACCAAATGAGTTGAAGCGATACTATTTGTAAAAACTTGTTGATATTGGTAAACGACAGCATGATTATTTTTATGGGGTGTGACTAAGTTGCAAAATCACGAATTTGTGAGGCCCCACTTTTTTCAAGTGTTGCAAATAACAGAACCAAATGAACAGACCACAAATCATAACGAACAACACTTGGAATTAAGTTCAGTTTTCAGGACCAATTGTTCCAAAGACCAACTGTTCACATTTATCTACTGATAGAAAAACCGTTTGAGAATTATCTGAGTAAAGACACGTAGAACATATCTCTTGTAGTGATCTTCATAGATATAATCAACCCTCCGTATTAGATTCTTGGACCAACGGTGAAACTCTTTCCTACTCTCTTTTTCTTACCGTACTTAATAATAATAGAATCGATCTTCTTACCTTCTGGAACAAAGTCATTGATGAACGGCACAAACTCATCGTAGTCCCAGCTTTTATCCAAATCAAACAATTGATCGAATCTGATAGGTAAATTGGTAGAAAGTTTCTCTGGATCCACATAAGCAATATAGGTTCCATTACGGTAATAGTAACCCTTAAGATCAGACAAATCAAGAGGAACATTGTAGAATTCAGGCAAAGAAGACTTCCACTTCACAAGCAAGTCACTTCCAGACATTGGCTTGGAGGTTTCAAGAGTCCATTTACCAAACCACTTGGCGATCTTGGAATTGTCCAATTTAAAGGTATTTCCTTCGACCTCGGAGAACTTATTAATGACAGTATAGATGGCAGAGTTAGCAACATTAGCCTTCTTGGCCAACTCTTCAATGTTTCCTGATTGGTTCTTATAGTCGAATTGTTCACTTATAAGGAGAGTAATGATTAATGACAACACTTCTGTGATATAGACATCGGTCAAGATATATGCCATTCCATCGATTTCACATCCACCCATTTCGTACCATTTTGCTTCAAATTCCTTTTGAGATATTGGAGAGTCCACGAGAAGCTTTCTAAAAGGAACTGCTTCACCACTAGAAACTCCTGGATAACGTGGGATGTTGGAAACATCGATATTCCCCTTGGATAGAGACAATTCGTATTCGTATCTTCCTTGAGCAAAGCCAAGGAGTTGGTTTTCTACTGGATCGGTCTTCTTTCCAAGTTCATTGATATTCATGTTATCCAACAAGAGAACAGTATTGGAATGGTTCATCTGACGAAGCTTCCAGGTCTTGTTATCGGTACAAACCACGAGATGACTCTCGTTATTGGCATCGGTTACTTCTTGATCAACAGGAGAGGATTTGATGAGTAATTGACCTTCTCCTTTCTTGATGTACTCCATGAGCTCCGGACTGAGCTGGAGGAACTTGTACGTGTGGTCCTCTGGGTATGAGATCTGTTGATAGACAGAGTAAGACATGGTGATGATGGTGGAGAATAAGACGCGTAAAGATCAAATGTATTGAATCAGATGGTGCACTTGGGGCGATTGCGAACATGAACTGGCCCAAGAAGAAAGAGACAATATTGAACATGAGAGAATACTCTGAAAATGCGTGATAAGAAAAGGGTGAAGCAGCAAGGAACTCAAGATGTGATGAAATGTGATAGTTTCGGTATTTTACGGGTACTTTGGAGTAATTTTTCACATAGTTGAGTCTTGGGTTAAACTATGGCTGCGAAATAGTGGAAGTACTGAAGAAACGAATAGAGGAGAAGTCTACCAAGAGTACAGAGCACATTAACAAAACAAAGTATAATTTCAAGAGTAAGTTACTTGTTTCTTAGAATCAGCAGGTTTAAGTTGTGGGTTGGACGAATATAAGTATATACGTCATAATTGAATAGGTTAAGAACCATAAAAGCAATAGGTATCTTCTATTTCTCGTTGACTTCGATGATTCCAGCAATTAGCTTTTGAAGTTAACTAGGATTCCTAATTCAAGCACAAGCTTTTTAGTTCTACTCTACACTCATTTCACTTTTCTAATGCATTACTATACAAAGCCCTAACGGACTATAACCTAAATGAAACTATCACAATTATTCTGATCAACTGATTCTGTGAGTTTCCAGCTCATAGATTTAATGGGAAGGAAATTCAATAAACA
Organism: Suhomyces anneliseae; assembly: GCA_030568535.1. Taxonomy (NCBI): domain Eukaryota; kingdom Fungi; phylum Ascomycota; class Pichiomycetes; order Serinales; family Debaryomycetaceae; genus Suhomyces; species Suhomyces anneliseae. Next base: position 310,344 of record JAJMGB010000002.1, on the reverse strand, counting down.
TGCTCTTATGGCCGGATTTGGTCTTCTTAAAAAAAATTATAATAATAAAAGATTTCACACCTTTATCGTTGATTCAATGATTTCGTTGATTTGTGTTACTGCTTATTCCTTCATAAACCAGTAACTTGTATCACCACACGCTAAATAAAAAAAAACACTTTGGTTCGTTATTGCTTAGTTTTGTTGAGTGATAATGCTGTCAATATCTTCAACTTCACTGATCTTGAAATCCTTACTCAAACTGATACTTCTCTTGTTTTCGTTTTGGTAAAGCATTCTAGCCAACTTGGCTTGTGGACCCCAACCGTTAACTGGAGCATTCAACTTGAATGGTAATAACCAAGAAGTAATGGAAACGAAGTTGTCGGATAAACTAACAATTTCATGGACAAGATCTTCAATACAGACTAAACCAAGAGAATCACCAAACTTGTCTTCAACGTATTGGTTGTTATCTAAACGAATAGGTCTCTTTTCATCATCTTCTTCTGGGGATATTATACGAGCTCTCTTTTGGAAAAGTTGACGGATAGAACTTAAAGATGGACGTCCAACAAGAATGTATGGAGCAATCAAGTTCAATAAACTCATGGTAGTTGGAGTGGCCTTAACAAAAACACTGGAGTCGGCTTCTTGTAACTTTAAAACAGCCAAAATTTGACGAGCCTTACTTGGAATACTAAGACCCTTAACATGATCTGGAGTACGGATCACAAGAAGCAACTTGGTTTCACCATCTTCATTAGCAATACCTTCTTCTTGCTTGGCACTTATGTTTCTGATACGCTTTCTTTCCAATTCATTGGCCTTATATCTAGAAACTAAAGCTTCAGCTCTGATGAACTTGTTCTTTTGGGCTTTCTTGGCAAGTTCGTTCTTTTTGGCTCTTTCAAGAGCTTCTTCTTGCTTTTGGATTCTCTTTCTATCCTTATCCTTTCTCTTACGCAAGAGGATCTCTGGGTTTGAGTTTAAAACAGCCATTTTGGTGGAGTAGTGGTATAAATTTTATTTGGGATGAGCTGAAAAAGTGATGCGATGGAGATCACGTGCGATCGTATCCCCTGTACCTAGTGAGAAGAGTAGGAGGAAGGATGGGGTAGTAGTAGAACATGGAAGGGACACGGATGGTAGACAGTGGAGTAGTGGTATTAGTACATAAGTACAGGCATGTTTTGGATGTAGACCTTCTTTCTGGTGTATGTTTATGGGATGGGTAAGAATATTGGGCAGAAGGAGATGATGGGGTGTTACGTAATAGATGACTAAGCGGCTCGGTATCAAGACCCATGTTAACCCTTTGATATTTGACTATCCAACCATAAAGTCAGGGAGTCATTCATTATACTGAATTGTGAGCTCCCTCCAAGTGTGGTTGCGAGATGTGACCTGGCTCCTTATTTTTATTTGTGGAGAAGGGCGTCGGTATTCCATTTAATCATGACCAACCATGAAATTCAAAGATGGGCATCTATTAGCATGTGGGATGTTTCATGCATTCAAAACAGTAAACCCCGCTCTCTGTCACTCCTGATTATTCTCCTAACTCTTCTTGTCCCCACCACATAAACAAAATAAACAGTGATACACCGGAATTGTAATTATGGGATTCTAATTATGGCGTGAGCCACTCACAAACTCGCTTCGTTTAGTATTATTATTATTCTTCCGTTCGTCTATTGTTCAAGTATCTATTATTCAACTAAATCCGACTTAAAAGCTTAAATTATCTCGATGGTGTAACTAACCCAATTGTCGTCCCGAGGAATTTTAGTCAGGGTCGTTGCTGGATCTGAGGTAGAGCTCATAGTCTTTGGATCTTTTATATTGTGATTAAAGTATTAGGAGTGGTGTTACCCCTGAGACCCTATTTTGGATCCCCGATAATTTTTCCAATGTAGATCTCAACCACATTTTTACGTGTTTTCTTGAGTGTGGGGGGTAGAATTTAAATGTGTCAAAAATCACCCTTTACATTCGGCAATATTACGATATTGAATTTTATCGTTATCGCGATTATTAAAAATATGTGGTTGTGCCTTTCTAGAAGCCGAACGGGTGTGGTTCCCCGACAGTTTCCGAATACACGAAGAAGCAACAAAAACAACAACCAAAAAATTTCTTAGCTACATTATCAGTTCATCGTGAAAAAAACAACCTCTGGCCATAGTTAAAGAGTGTGAAACTTTAGAGAGTAACAATAGATCGGCGTCCTGTATATAGACGATTTCCATACTTTCTACAGGATCAACCGTAATGCAATACTCATGTCACATCCTCACAATCACCGCGTTGGTTCCCCATCACCAAGCGGTGTTGCGACAATCGGGTCGAGGAATCTATTGACAACTTCGATCCGGTGACCTCGGACGTTTAATTGCTTCACTCACTGCTTTTAATTCCCCTCTGTTACCACCTCAGTCTATTTTAAGCGAATCATCACCAGCAAGGCTAAGCTAGTCATGTGACAATAAGGCTAATTTTTATCTAAAAAACCATAATTTATAACATTAAATAAAAAAAGCCCAGTTGAAATTTTAATCGTACTAAAACATTCTCTATTGTTTTCTGACAATTTATGAGGTGGTTCAAAGGTACACGAAAATCAAAACGTTCTAGTTCTCTGTTTTTTTTTTCCTCTCTTTATTAATTGAGCCTAGACTTATTGCCGCAATACCTATTTTTTTTTTGTTGGTACTAGAAAATGTAACAATACTAATATTTTTACGCAGCATTCTATTTCAGAATGTCGTCACTATATACAAAGAAAAAAGCACACAACCCTTTGATCCCCAACACTACATGGGAACCCACAAAGGTTAAAATAAAACAACAACCAACGGGGAGCCCTCTCACTCCCAATTAGGAGTATATTTTTGTTTTTGGGTGCAATAAAGCATTTGGCGTCATTCTAGATAGACACAGCCGTAGAAAGTGACCTTCTTAGAAATTTCTCTCGCAGCCGTTAAACTCCTAGTTGCACTTCACACCCGCAGAATCTTATTTTGCCGTAACTAAGCCTGGATAGGCCTGCACAATTTACCCAATTTATTCCCGATTTAGGGTTTGGACAATAGAAATCTTCTATCACCACATCTGTAACACAAGTCGTAGTTTTAGATTCTCCGGTCTGGTCTTTAAACTCTAGTGGTGTATATAAGAACCATATAGTATATCTGACCATATATAAATATAACTATATATATATATATATATGGCTAGGAACAGACGCTATTTTTAGACGTTTCGAATTTTTTATTTAAAAAAAAAATTTAAACTAAAAAAGTCCGGATCATATCCCATAGTTCCAAAGTATCCAATAACTAAATTCTCTTAATACCTTCCAGCCAATTCTATCCCAGCAAATTAAATAACTGGAATAGAAATAACCAAAGACAATAAGAAAAAAAAAAGGAATTGTCCCAAGAAATCCCTATAAAAAAATAATATTAGTATTAAGATTTATACCCCCAAGAATTTAAAAGTAGATCATTATTATTCCTGGTACTTATTACTCCAACTCATCGTACTAATTAAAGGGCCCCTCAATTTTGGTATAATTTTTATGAACTGCCCTTCAATTACTCCAACTCCAACTCCAACTAGCAGCACCAATTTCAATTCCAATTCCATTACCTACTCATCGTTCTCGTCACTCTCGCTGGTCCTCACTAATTTCCTCCAATCATCCTCACTGTCGCACCGCTGCTCCCATTCCCAGTCCCAGTCTCAGTCTCGTGTCCTCTACACTAAACCCTAACGCACAAAAGTGATCTGGTGCACAAAACTCATCATCCGGTTTGGTGGATCATTTGCTCATCACTCTTCTCACACTTTCTCATTCTCGTTACAAAATCCTTTAATCCCCCATTGGGTCGCTCATTGTGGTTAGTGCATTTTTCTTTTATAGCATCATAATTTCATAATTTCATAGGTCATTCCATTATCAACCAAACATCGTCATTATCATTATCATCACTTATCCTCCTCCTTCTAATCCTTTAATCCTTTAATCCTTAATTCATTCCCACCACGGATAATTTTAATCTTTAGAATCATCCTCACTATAAAACCGTTTTTTTTTTTTTTTGCTTAGTTGATTTTATATGTCCCTTCACTGTTGAAAGCTTATATGGATCCCCACCAGAAAATAGATGAGTCGTATCTACTGTCGTCTTCGGCCAGCATCAACCAAAACCAGAACCAAAACCAAAACCAGGCCTCGGGAATGCTGTCTCTTCATAATGCATATATAAAGCCAGAGCCAAATGACTTAGGTTTTGTGGGTCACTCCTCCTATAAACGCTACCAGTCTCACCCTGGCCAAATGCATCCAGGAGTTAGTGGTGGTCTCCCTGGTCAAGCCAATGTTCTGGTTCCACCTCAATCGGACTCGGTCTACTTAGACTACGCCTCCATACAACAGCTGCAACAGCACCAAAACCAGCAACAGCAGCTTCATCAGCAACAGCAGCACCATCAGCAACAGCAGCACCATCAGCAACAGCAGCACCACCTTCAACAACACCAACAGCAGCAACAACAACACCAACAACAGCCGCCACCACCTCCCCCTCAACACATTCCTCAGCATCGCGTGGGCCAGTACTACCAACAACTCCCACCACAACAGCTTGAACATATCCAATACTCGGCGGCGCCAATGGACCCTTCGCCACAAGGGTTCCAACAAATGGCCTCGCCAGATCAATTGAACAAGCGCAAAAGACCAAGAAAGCTGGACCATTCTTTACCTGGTGAAGATGGTGATACAGAACTTAAACAACTTGCAATGAAAGCCACCCATGTGCCATTGCCACAATTAGCACTTCAAATCAAACAATTAGATAACGATGAATCAACTACCGCCATCGCTGGTGATCCTTCATCGTCTGCAGCAGAAGCTCAAAAGTTGAAAGAACACAAGGAAAGACAACGTCAATTATTTGGTATGGTTTGGCTTTTGAATTCTTGTGAACCTTCTCCTACTGCTGTTGTTCCTAGAAATAGAATCTACGCTCGTTATGTTCAAATCTGTGCTGATAATGGTTTAACTCCATTATCTCCTGCCAGTTTTGGTAAACTTGTTAGGATTTTATTTCCAAACTTAACCACTCGTCGTTTGGGAATGCGTGGTCAATCCAAATATCATTACTGTGGTATTAAATTAATTGGTGATCAAAACTTACAACAACCTCATCATTCTCATCATCCAAGTGGGTTGGGAATTTCAACCACTTATGGAGGTACTCAACAAGTTCAATCACCAATTTCTTCTACCAATTCTTCAGTATCTTTGGATGACTCTCCTATAACTTCATCGCATATCCATACTCCCTCATACACTCCCATCAACTCTCCTTCAATTGCTAATTCAAATTCAATTTCGGATCAATTACCTCTGGTTTCTCATTTGAAGTATGTTCCAAATTTGAATGATTTATTGAATAGCAATTTGGGTCCAAATTCTAATCCAAATACCCCACTTCAATTGCCTTCCATTTATCCTTATTTACCAAGAGATATTGATTATGATATTGCTGATACTCTTTATTCCTTATATAAGGTACATGTCAATTCATTATTTGAATCTCTTCGTTACATGCAAATCAAAAAATTATTCTCCAGTTTCAACAATTTCAATAGCACTTTGACCGCTCCTGTTTTTAAACTCTACACTCATGAAAGTATCATTGAATGGGTCAAACAATGTGATTTGGTCATGTATAAACGCATGATTAGAATGTTGAGTAAACTTCAATTACAATTCCTGATTCCAGGTGAAGTTTTATCTCAATTGAAACAAATTTCAACTGGTTATGTTAAAACATTATCAAATAATCTTATTAACAATAAAGTTACTAAAAACTTTATTATTATGAAATTAAAACTTGCTAAAAATTTTGTTAATTTCTTAAATCGTTTGATTAAGATTATTGAAACTGGTCAATCAGCTGCCAAGATCTTAAATGATTCTTCTGAAAAGAAGTTTATGGTTGATGATTGGATTAAACTTGATATTCATGAAATTGTCTCACGAGAAATTCCTTGTGGTGAAAAGAATATTGAGATTTTATTACAAATTTTGAATAGTGATTTGTTAAACATGTTAACTTATAAGGAAACAGATGAAAATTCCAATGAAATTATGATTCAAATTAGTGATTATATTTCAGAATTACCAGGAAAGTTTAATAACATTAATCCAAGACTTTTCATCTTATTAACAAGTAATTTATTAACTACTTGTTTGAGAGAAATTAGTTTATCAAGTGGCCAAGGTTTTGGTGCTTGGTGGATTTTTAGATGTTGGATTGATGAATATCTTTCTTGGAGATTCGAATTGGGAGGATTATTTCAAGATGAATTTATAGCTAATGATGAAAATCAAGTTAAGAATGAATCTAATGATCCAACTTCTGGTTTAGATATCGAAGCAGCCAATGTTTCAGTTAATTCTAGTTTAAATATGTCTGGAACTAACTTTCAAATGGCAAACATTAGTGATCATTCAGATCCTAATGATTCTAATGCTGGAAATACTTCTTTAGGAGCAGTTGATTTATTGGGATTCGCATCAGGTAATCAACCTACCAACGAACCTTCTACAAATATCGTTACCGGTAATAGTGCCGACATTTTGTTGAACTATGATACAAACGAAAATTATCAGTGATTTCACTACTAGCATTACATTTTACATAAATCTTTATACAATTTATACGGCACGAATTAGAGCATTTTTTACGAAACTTAAACGCCAATAAATTTGGTCAATTTGTAGATAACAGAAACTAATGTAGATTGTATTATAGTATCTATTGAAGATCTTTTGAAGTTATGTAGTATACAGCTCTATAATGAGTGGGATAGAAGTTGAAGGGATATGAGTCCAGCTATTTGTGATTATATGAAAAGAGCTCAAATGAATCTCTTTTGAATGGTATGAATGTTGCATGTTTCCCTGATTGATCCTTATTTATGGACTTGAAGGTTATGGAAATATGTTTGGACCCCTTTACTTTATTTATTTTTTTGTTCGTTAGAACTTGATTATTTCTTTAAACATCGTTCAATGCAACACACACGGCACCCTTGTGGTGACCGTTATATTGTCTAACGGTTTCACTATTGGACAAGTCCCATAATCTCACGTAGTGATCAGAACAGGCTGTCACCAAATAAGCACTATCGGCACTGAAAGCACAGTCCCACACCCATCTTTGGTGGCCCTGGAGAGTAGTCTCCAAGTTAAAGTTTTGCTCTGTAGACCAGATTCTGGCAGTATGGTCGGCCGAACAGGTGGCCAAATGCTTCATATCGGTAGATAACAATACTCTGGTAATATACTTCAGGTGTGATCTGAACTTGGTGATAGGAGTCAAAGAAGTGATGTCTCTTTGGTTCTGCATTTTCCACACATAACAGTTACCCTTGTTATTACCAGCAACCAACATGGACCCGTCGCTGGCAACACTTAACGAATTGATAGGAACATCATCTTCAGGGATCAAATGGTGAGTACATTGGTTCTCTCCCAAGTCCCAAATACGGATATTTCCGTCCTGATCACAACTGATCAACTCACCTTGATTAGGATGTATCACCACTTCGTTCACTGGACAGTTATGCTTGTAACTTCTTTGTACTGATGGAGACCGCACGTCCCATACCTTGACAGTACCATCCTCCAGGGACGTCACCATCCATTTGTTCTCCACTTGGAATGCTAATGAGGTAACATTATTGGTATGACCTTCAAAAGTCATAACTGGATTATTATTACTATTATTATGGTTTCCATGATTATTGGTACCTCCGTTATTGGTGGCAGAAGCCTGTTGAGTGTTGTTTCCTGAACTACCCGTTTGTCTTATATCATATAGTCTAACATAAAGAGTACCTGCTGCTGCAAGAAACCTCTTATCGGAAGTGATTTCTAACCGATTGACTTGGGAATCGGTATGCTGAATGGTCCGGGAACAGACACCGGTAAGTGCGTCCCAGAATCTGATTGTATGGTCGTAACCTGCTGAGGCTAGAATAACGGACATGGTTGAAGAAGTTGGTGGCGGTTAAGATTTGGTGATAGATGATTGATATTTAAAGGTAGTGGGGATTATGTAAGCGCTGGAAGCTTCGAGTAGTATGGGGATATACGAAGATGTAAAATAAATACGAAAGGGAGCTGAAAAATTAATTATAATCAAATAAAGGAATAAATTGATATTTCTGAACAGTTTTATGAGTTTTATAAGTATTTAGGGTGTTTAATGGGTAAGTATTTGGGATAAACTGGTATATTTGTGATATCCGGTGCTATGGCACGTGAATACTTGAATTCCGGTCACCAACCTCAGCTACAGAGACGGGGTCAAAAAGGACCAGAATGTTCTGAAACGTGAATTCTAAAGGTCTATATCTATTCATTACATTGCTGGTATTATTATTCAGAAGCTTTCAAATTCATAGACAATTTTTTGGCTTAAATATTGGTATGGTAAATGTAGATCACGTGATTTTGAGTTAACTTTCCTTACTACCCATACTTAATCTACATTAACTAGTCATTGTGCTTTTCTGCCACTTCCAGTCGTGTCTACAGTCTCAGTTAATTCGATAATTTTCCTTATCTATTATTACATAATATTTGAAATAGATTTTTATATATATGTGTGTGGAGGTGTATTTATATTTATTGGATGATGAATGATGAAATCTATAATAATCATTAAAAGTCATGAGATGAAATCAAAAGTTTTCACGAATGACATCCTTTTGAGTTTGAGTCAAAGAAATTGGATAGTCAATCTTGTAATTAATGTGGAAATCACCTCTAGTACCTGGAGCCTTACTTATTGGCATACCTAAACCTGGATAAGAGGTTGAGGAATTTGGTTGAACTGGAGATGATCTTGAAAGTGGAATTCTCTTACCATCAATAGTATTGATTTCTTTATCAAAACCTATTAAAGATTCTTTAAATGTTAATGGTACAGTTAATGTTAAGTCATTATCGGTTCTCTTGAAAAGAGGATGTGGTTTTTCTTCAAGAACAAATTGAATGGTTTGTCTTTGACCAGCTTCTGGTTGGAAATCACCTTCGTTAGCAAATTTAATCTTGGTACCTGCTTTCCAACCTTTCTTAAGGCTAATTTCAATGATTTTTGGTTCTCTGTTTCCATCAGGTCCTCTTCTATTAATCTTCATCTTCTTAGTAGCTCCATTAAATAAATCTTCTAATGAAACTGGTAATGGAAGAGTAACCACTTCAGGTTCTGGACGACGAGATTGACGACCACCGAATCCACCTGGCATTCCACCACCGAATCCTCCACCAAAGGAAGATCCACCGAATCCGAAGTCATCACCTCCGCCTCCCATACCAAATCCTCCCATTTGGGAGAAAATGTTGAAAGCATCATTCTGAGAGAATCCACCGCCAGCGCTGAATCCACCAGCTCCGAATGGACTGGCTCCTCCACCAAATCCTCCGGCTCCTCCGGGACCTCCTCCAGCTGGAGCATTACCACGAGCGGCCTCTAAACCATAGTCATCATAGATTTGTCTTTTGTCTTCATTGGATAAAATATCAAATGCTTCTGAGATCTCCTTGAATTTTTCAGTATCACCAGTTGGCTTATCAGGATGGTACTTTAAGGCAGATTTTCTGTAAGCTTTCTTAAGTTCAGTTTCTGACGCAGAAGGAGCTACACCTAAAAGGTCGTAGAGTTTAGTTTCTTTTACCATTGTGTGAATAATTGGTTAAAATTAAAAAAAATCACTAGGGTTAAATATATAACCAAGGGGAGGGCATTGATAAATTCGAGGTTGTTCTAGAAGATTCGAATCATGTGAGACGCGCGTGTTACCAGTCACGTGAAAGCCTACTGATTTTAACCTTAATTCAATTATTTATCGACTACAGATCATCATTTGGGTGTTTGGATGATATAGAGCTGATCCTCATGATGTTATCATACGACTAGGAGGCTTTTTCGCCGACTCTGGAGGTCTTGGTGTATTTATTTTATCGATTCTTCTCATACCGAAAGTTACCGAGCTTTGTCATATATTACGTAATAAGCAAGAATAATCTAGATTAAGTAGCACAAGACACTAGCAACAAGTGACTTTTGGGACTCGTTTTCGTGACTGTAAGTTCTAGGTCCATTCTCTATAGCTCCAGTTTTGTTTTATTAGCAAAAAATAACCAATTCTCGAAAAATTGGTCAGTATACCCAACAACAACAATCGATAGTTCTTTATTGATATAATTACAATTTAAATGGTATAATTACACGTCCACAAATTACTTCTCTTATTACGTTATATTATTAGATTGTTAAACACTAAATACATTGAAACACTTTTGGAATGGTTGCAAAAATTGTCCTGTTGAATTCATATTCCAGGGGAATATAACTGCATACAAAACCACCAATTTCAAACCATTCCTCCCAGAAACTCAATGTTCACTTCAATTGAAGCATTTATTCGTTCTTTTGTCTGGCAGCCTTCTTTAAAGCACGGGTACGGATACTCTTGTGCATGTTCAAGTTCATGGTGTTGGCGAACTTGGAGAAAACACCAACGGTATTTTCAATACCAAAGTGCATCAAAGCATGGGACCAGTATGGAGTAGAAGTAGCGTATCTTTCTTGAGCACCAACACGACGACCAACACTTCCTAAAGCAGACTTGACGAAAGCTCTTGGGTTTGGAATGGTAGCAGAAGTACGTCTAATCTTAGACATAGCAGAAGTAACCAAGTAAGAAAGAACAAATTCAACATCAATACCTTGGGAAGCTAATTCACCGGCTAAAGCAGCAGACCAAGATTGTAAGAAAGCCTTAGAACCGGAGTAAGTAGCCAAGTATGGGGTTGGTAATAAACCACCGAAAGAACCCATGGTTAAGATAAGACCTCTAGTACCCTTGTTTTGAGCAACAGTAGAGGAGATAACAGGAACAACAGTTTGGGTGATCTTTAAAGTAGCAATGTTGTTGATAGTAACAATATCTCTTAATTCCTTGTCTTCAGTTTCCAAGAATGGAACAGGAATAGAGTGAGATTGACCAACATTGTTAATTAAAACGGTAACTGGTAAACCAGAGATGGCATCACCAAGAAGAATGTAGTTGGCGGTTTTATCAGAAGAAGCATCGAAAGCAACGACCTTAGTTTGGACCTTGTACTTGGCTTCAATTTCAGTAGCAAGTAATTCTAACTTGGATAAAGTTCTGGAGACCAAAACAACGTTTAAACCCTTGGCGGCTAATTGAGTGGCATATTCCTTACCTAAACCATCAGAAGCACCAGTGATAACGGCCCAATTGCCCTTTTTAGCACCGTACTTCTTGAAGTTTTGAGCTGGAAGGATGAAAGCATCGACCAATAAAGATGCCAAGCTCAAACCAAAGGTGGTCAATTTGTAGGCACCAACCAATAAGGCACCGTAAAGGAAAGCTTGGGTAAGCTTAGAACTGCTAATAGATTCCACGAAGGATACAACCATTGTAAATTATGGGGAAAAATAGTTAATCTAAACGTAGATACGCTTTTTATGATAAATGTGAAAAACACGATACTTCTCACTCCTCCACCAAAAACTTGTTGGATCGTGCGAAAACTAACCACAGACAATGTTAGATCGGCTGGGGTGTAACGAACTAAGATCAGAAATACGTGCACCAGAGAAGAGCAAGGAAAAGAAAGTGGTGGAAAATATAAAGTTTCTACTGAGACGGAAGAGAAGGCTTTTAGACATGCCCCTTTTGATCAGCTGCTGCCGGTTACTGCCATGTCAGGTAGTGGTCCAAGTTAGGGAGTGGGCTGCAACATAGTACGCGTATTTTAGCAACTAACGGAAGTGGTTAATGTATGGAACCATTCAGTAGTCAAACAGTACAGTTTAGGACGGAGCCTGGACCAATAGTATTCTTAGTACGTGGATCAGCTCAATATTTACGTGCCTTCCTTACAGTAGAGTTCATAATCAAAGTGGCTGCGTTTACAGGACAGTGAAGTCCTTAACTATTGCAGTTTTGCAACATTTCCTATAAATACCAGGTCTCTATACTTCTCACTATAACCCCACAATTGGCTACTGAAAAAAACGGTTCCTGTACTCAATTACACTACTCTTTCTACAGTTTCTGACCATTCTTACTTCTGGTCCCTTTGGCATTGCCTTCTAATGATATTTGTCATATTACCCATTTATTATACTATTACAACAGCTCGCTATTAGGTGCTGATTCTATATTACATGTAAGTGAACTCGTCCAACTTCTCGTTGGTCAACTGCACGTGGAGCTCTTCTCTGGCAGCTTGTTTTTCTAAACTTGCCACTGACCTCTCCAACTTCATTTTGGCAAGTTGTAAATCATTAATTTCCTTGTTTGCCTTTTGGAGCTCGGAGAATCTTGATTCCAAGGTATTGGCGGTTTTCTCGTCTTTTATTCCCAAGGTCTCTATCCATGGATTATTATAGGTCTTGACTGGTTTGGCTGCCTCTCTTGGAGGACCTGCTTTTGGTGTGGATGGACTTTCGGAGTCCTTGTTAGTATAGTAGCTACTACCATGATAGTTACCTCTTCCACGGTATCCACCACGGTACCCACCGCGGTAGTCGCCTCTGTAACTGCTGCCACCGCTGTTGCTGCTACCTCTGTATCCTGAACCTCTGTAGGTGTCATGAGTATTATTTTCTTCGATTTCTGGTTCGGCTTCGTATGTATCGTGAGAAGGGTAGCTACTGGCACCACTATCACTGCCGTTACGGCTACCTCCACCGCGTCCTCCACGGTAGCTGCTCAGACCGTATCTGCCGTGGTATTTACTACCACCGCCGCCTCCTCCACGGCCACCACTGCCTCCTCCCAGAGGCCCGTAACTATCATAATATCCTCTTCCTCCTCTGTATCCACCACCACCGCGGCCACGTCCTCGGTATCCTTGGTACGACCCGTAGTAGTCGTCGTAGTTATCACTCATGATGTCAAATCTGGTGACTTGTGACTTGCTAATTAGATTAAACGTGTAGATTAACTGGGTGTAGTTCCTTTTGTATAGTTAAATTAGTTTAACCTCAGTTTACAGTACTTCTCCCATAACATGCAAATTTTTGATGGAGCTAACCTGTAATTTTGATCCACTTTCTCAAACTGCATTTTTCTGAGGACCGCGGCCAAAAACCTGTAATTACACCCTATTGCACCATTTTTAGATCCCGCACCGTAATTACAGTTCCCGATTTGGCAAAACATCGCAAATTGATAAATAGTGGTGCGGCGGCTGTTACCCAACCTAATCTTATAACCCCAAAAACTCTGAGACTCATCCCATAGCAATTTAAAACACCTCATCTAAAACTACAAATACCCACCACATCACCTAATCTGTTATTTAGTCCCAATTTATCACCCACACCTCCTTTTTCCTTTACTCCTTATCCCTTTATTATTGTTTATATCTACACGAAAATTTCCCAACCACTCTATATGCCTTCAATACGACACGGTACAGGAACGCCTATAAGCCAGAGTTCAGTATTTGAAAGAGCCTGGTTACAAGTGGATACACAGGGATCAGGACAAATGGCTCTTGGTAAGGCGTTCGATATGTTAAGAGCAGTGGAGATTCAATTGTTAGGATCTGAAACAGATATCAAACAGAAGGAGCTCAATCCAAATCCTACCGACACTTCCCGCCGCCTGATGCTGATGCAAATGGGGCTCAAAGATCCATACTTTCTTACACAAGACCCGGTTATCCGTGAACACTTAAATACCACCATTAAAGGAGTCGAAGCCACCTTTGGCAAAGAGCTCTTTGTCTCGAAACAAGACATGTTTTATCTTATAGAAAGCATATTGGAAGATATTAAGATCTTTGACTATGATACCATGAAAGTGTATGGAGATTTCAAGGAAAAGGGCCAGTTTTATCAAGACAACTATAACAATTTAATAGAGAAAGAAAGCTACAAGAAGTTGATGGAAGAATCAGAAATAAGGCTGGGAATAGGAATGGGAACAGACTCTTTTGCTGACCTCAATGCCACTCTTGATGCCACCATTGACGCACTTGCTACCCAAGTCGAAATGATAGGAACACCCAGCGACGATGAAGATGAAGAAGCAGAAACTTCTGACTACGACGATACCGCTTCATTGATGGAAGTGGTTGCTACCGATTGCTCTCCATTGACTATATTTGATAAGGAAACCGATCTTTTGGACGATGTTGGAATCTCCAAGAAATCACTGTTGGACGATTTTGAATTCGATGAAAAATTCAATAAGTTCCAGTTGAAAAAATCTCTAGAAGATCTCCAACAATTCCATACCCTCCTTGAAGACAAGTTTCAATCTTTTGAGATGGAATTGGACCAGTTGAGCAACCAAAATAGCCAAGATTTCCAGAGTTTGGTGAGTCTCAACAAAAAGAATAATCGCATGATAGAGAAAATCGGATCCATGAGATCGGAGTTGCTGAGTATCAGCAATCAAATCCAAGAAATGAAACCAGGTCAGAATTCAGAGTCAGAAAGTAAAGAAATCTCTACTCCACCACCAACCAAAATACCTTCACCACCAGCATTAGATTTAGCCCAGAGTCTGCTCAACGAGAAAGACTTGGCACTCATGAACAAGCTTGTAAAAAAACAGGAAAAATTAAGCGGCTTAGAAAGCCAATTAGAAAGAAGAAAAAAAGAGAAGAAACAGAAAGAGAAAGAGAAAGAGAAAGAGAAACAAAAAGAAATCGAAAATCAAAAAGATGTGAAAAATCAACAACCACCAAAGGATAAAAATAATAGAACCGAAATACCCCACACAGAATTGACCCAGAACGAACTGCAGGCCAGAAATTCCCCAGTTCAATTACCGTCAGTTTCAGAACGTACTATTGCTTCAATTGGGGCCCCTGAAACAATGACACACAAATCTAAATCAGATCCAAAGGATCATACCACCAAATCTTTGGTGACATTAAATACCTATACAGTTGCAATTTTGGTTATTATAGTTGCTATGGTTTCCAGAGTGTTTACTGGCTATAACGAATGAACGAACAACAAGAATTTATTACGAGTAGCATTCCAAGTAGAGGCGATTTAAACTAATATAATTAGAGTTGTTTTGGGACATAGTTTGGCTCCCACAGTTGCTGTATAATTTCCCCATATATTCCACTTATCTGCCCATAATGAATTAGAAAAGTCTTCTAGTAAATTACAATAAATATTATAGATTAATCTGGTACACTATCTTGATAATATTCAAATGTTTCTATTATATCTTTGGCTGGATTCAATCCCTACATTACCAAATTTCAACTACATCCAACCAAAAATTGCTGGTTCGTTTTATATCTCAATCGTAAATTAACCTATCGAAACTGGACTGGGCCAGATGAAAAAATAAATGCTCTAGCTTTTAGCTATTATGATTAAAATTGGGCGTGCTTTCTTTATAATATAATTTAATTTTATTTTATTTTATTTTTTTAACCCATGTTGACAGATCTAGAATATCCGTCATAGTTTTCACCTTCATCTTCTTGGAAATAAGGATGAATCAAGGCTCTCTTAGCACTAATTCTACCACTTGGGTCATAAACCAACATTTGTTGTAAAAGATCAACACCATCACTATCTAAGCTTGGTACAAATTCGGCCAAGTTCTTCTTGGACCATTTAGGGAAAGTAGGTTTAAAATCAGGTAAGTAACCAACATCAGGCCAAGTTTCTTCAGTTGGAGTACCCAAAATTCTAAAGATTCTAAAGATTTCATCAATTTCAGAGTCACCTGGGAAAAGAGGTTTTCTATTACACATTTCAGCAAAAATACACCCCACAGACCAAATATCAACACCTGTAGAATACTGTTTACCACCAAGTAAAATTTCTGGGGCTCTATACCATAAAGTAACCACTTCATGAGTGTAAGCTCTTAATGGAACACCAAAAGCTCTTGCTAAACCAAAATCAGCAAGTTTCAAATTACCTTCTTTATCGATCAACAAGTTTTGTGGCTTCAAATCACGATGTAAAACACGGTGACTGTGACAGTGCTTGATACCTTTAACCAACTGGTTCATAAATCTTTTAACCATATTAGCTCCTAATCCTACACCTTGTGGAATAGATTCCATATACTTCTTAAGATCCAAGTCCAAGAACTCAAAAACAAGGTATAACTTATGGGAGTCGGAATGGATGATATCATAAAGACGAACGATGTTTTGATCTCTCATTTCCTTCAATAATGAAATCTCTCTAATCGCGGTTGATGGTACCCCTTCATCTTCCGATTCTAATCTGATCTTCTTTAATGCAACTACTCGGTTATTGTGTCTGGTGTCGAGGGCCTTGTACACCACCCCGTAGGTACCTTCTCCGACCTTTTCCTGACGTTGATAATCGGATAATTCCACCATAATGTTGTAGTAGCCGATAACGTTTTGGATGTTGTGTTTGGCTTACACGTCTCTGGCAAAAGACACTACATCAACAAAGTCACGTGACATAGCCCCCATCGAGTGTGGGTTCCTTTCAGGTCCGATAGTTTGGGTCCGGCAGAGAAGGGGGAGGGGGGCCACGGGCTGTTGGCGGACTACGGCAGGTATAGATGGGCTCGGGTCTACAGCGATTGGGAGGGCTTAAACTACGCGTTATAGAGTTGGGTTGCTGGTAGCGCAGAGTCTTGAGCAGCCTAGAGAGATTTGGTAGTGTTTTTCAAGTGACATACCGCGTATGGTTGTACTGGCAAAAAATAGGTAATGGCAAAAAAATTGAGACAAAGGTTAGTGATAATTTACTGATCTTTGAAAGAGGCAAAAATGTAATTTCAGCGTAATGGAGCAAGCACAGAGATATTGCGATGGTGGGGCACTAAACGGTAAAAA